>NHZP01000015.1:0-600000 GCA_003313425.1 Pseudopyrenochaeta lycopersici | reverse complement strand
CGCTACAGCTACTATAAGTATATAGTAATACCTTTTAGTCTTACTAACGCACTAGCAATATACTAGGCACTTATTAATAATGTGTTAAAGGAATACCTAGATATATTTATTATTATATACCTTAATAATATCTTTATATACTCTAATAATCTATAGGAATATATTAAGCACGTTAAAATAGTTCTTACCTACTTAGGAAGATTTAGTTTACTACTTAAACCTAAGAAATATAAGTTCTATAAGGAAGAAGTTAAATTCCTAGGATGTATAGTAGGTATATATAGAGTAAAGATAAGTAAGGAAAAAATAAGAGTAGTAAAAGAATAGCCTAAACCTAAAATAGTTAAAGATATATAGTTATTTATAGGATTTATTAACTTTAACTAATAGTTTATTAAGGACTTCTCTAAGAAATCTATCCTACTTACTAAGCTTATAAGGAAAGAAATAAAATAAAAATAGGAAAATAAATAAAGAAAAGTATTCTAGACGCTTAAAGAAGCCTGTATCTTACTACTAGTATTAATAGTATTCTAAACAGGAGAACTCTTACAGTTTAAAACAGATACCTTAGACTTTACACTAAGTGCAATAGTAAAATAAGAACGCGATAGGAAATAGTACCTAATTATATACTACTTAAGAAAATTTATAGACGCTAAGGAACGCTATAACGTGCATAACAAAGAGCTTATAGCAGTTGTTAACGCTCTTAACTACTAGCAAATCTACGCAGAAAGCTGCTTAGATCTTATAATATTTACAGATTATAAGAACTTAGTTTATTTTACTACTACTAAAACCTTAAACTATAGATAGGTTAGATAGGCTAAGATATTAGGATAATATAAGTTTAAGATTATATATACGCTAGAAAAGGATAACAGCAGAGCTGATACTCTTAGCTATAGAATAGATATTATAGGAATAAAAGTAATAGTTAGTAATGCTATCCTTTAAGTAAACTAGGACAGAAGCTTAGGACCTAATAAGTTATTAAATAATACTATAATAATTACGTCTAAAGTACCTAAAGAATTATAAGAGGTAATTATCTAATAATACTACAATAACCTAGTATATAGTTACCTAGGAATTAAAAGAATAATAGAACTTATATAACGATACTATAGCTTTAAGAATATAAAAGCTAAGGTTAAATAGTTTATTAAAAAATGCGCGGACTATTACAAGAACAAACACAGTACCTACGCACCCTACAGAGAAATGTAAGCTATAGAGCTACCTAATAAACCTTAGGCAGATATTTCTATAGATTTTATAACAAGATTACTACTATCTAAAGACCCTATAATAGGAATTAAGTATAACGCTATCTTTAATATAGTCTGCAGGTTTATAAAAGCAGCAGAAATAATACTATTTAGGAACGACTACAACACAGAATAACTAGCGTTTGTTATCCTAGACAGACTAATACAATATTACAGTATACCTAAGTCTATTATAAGTAACAGAGATAAGCTCTTTATATCTAACTTCTAGTCTATATTAATAGCCGCGATAGGAATAAAGAGAAAATTATTAACAGCCTATTACCTATAAACAGACAGATAAATAGAAAGAATAAACAGAATAATAAAAACCTACCTAAGAATCTACAGTAATTAACAGTAAAATAATTAGGTTTTACTATTACTAATAGAACAACTAGCCTATAATAACAAATTATTAGAATTAACTAGAAAGACACTATTCTTTACTAATTACAGGAGACACCCTAATCTCTTTATAAAGTTATATCCTAGCAGAAAAGCTAAAGCAGCTATAAAAATAGCTAAAGAAATAAAAAAAGTATATAAATAACTCTAAGAAAACTTTAAGAAAGTATAACGTAATAGTATTTCCTACTAGAATAAGAAAAGAAAAATAGCACCTTAGCTAAAGAAGAGGGATAAAGCATACTTACTTATAAAAAATCTACGCAACAAGTAACTAAGTAAGGGACTTAATTATGTTAAGGTTAGACTATTTTTAGTTAAAGAATAAAACAGACCTATAAATTATATACTTAAGCTACTACTAGATATAAAGATCTACCTATACTTTTATATCTCTAAGTTAGAACTAGCTAACTCTGTAACGCTATTATAAAGAATATTCTAATACAAACCTAAAGAAGAAAACAAGTTTAAAGTTAAGAAAATCTAGGAGTACTAATAGAATAGAAGAGTTAATAACCTAGAACTAAGCTTCAGTTACCTAGTTAAATAGAAAGAATACCTAAGCGTAGAAAGTACGTAGGAACTACTAGAAAATCTAAGAAACTGCTAAGAAAAAATTAGAGAATATTAGGAAAGAGAGGAAAAGAAAAAGAAGAAATAAACTTAGAAGGTAGAAGCCTGCCTAAGCTCCGCCGGGGTTACTAGTTAATCTAAGGCGCCTATAGTAGACTATACTATTAGAGAAAAACTAACTAATGTATTAACAGCTAGATAAGGAGCTTCTTTAGTAAACTCTAACTCTCTGTTGTTATGCATCTCTAACGCAAGACACAACGCCTTCTTCTGCGCCCTTTCTTCCACCTGCTTTAAAATCGCCTTATTCTAAAGTAACTGCGCGATTACAGTTACTAGTAACTTCTTATTATTATCTACCTTCTTCTAGTACTTATTATAAGTTTTGTCTAAAGAAGCCTAAGATATATTCACACACGGTTTCCCTAAATAAGTATATTTAGCACATTTTAAGTTTAAATTTAGCATAATATAATAAATAATATTATCCCTAAAACACTTATTATAAGTAAATTTAGTAATAGTTTTAGCACAGAAGATTTTATTATAGAGACGTAGATTATAAATCTAAGACTTAGACAACATTTTGTCTTATATTACTACAGACGCGAGGTACGCTGCCTTTAAGCTGATCTAGCTATACATTACGTAATTTAAGACAAATCCTAAAGAAGGAGAGGGATAGTGTTAAGATCTAGAATCCTAGATAAAAAGGGAGAGCCTTAGGTACTAACAGCTAGTTAGGAAGCGCTAGTGTTCTACTCTGTCACGTGTTACGTAACCGCTCGCTCTGCTAAGGACGAGCGCTCGCAGCGCTCGTAGCGAGCGCAACAAGCGCGTTATGTATATAAATTACTATAATAAACCCTTATAGCTTATTATGTTTAACTTAATATTATACTCTACAGTATAGTAATAGCAATACTAATTATTCTTAACTCTTAGTACTCTTTATAGAAGCACCCTCTTACTGTCTTAGTATTAAAACCCCCTTTTATCTAGTCCCTTACTCTATCCCAGAGAACCAACCTTGTAATCTCATTAGTTATCCTCACCGATAGCTTTTAGGATTCTTCACAAAGTGTTGGACTCACAGTATCCATGGAGCGTCCCAGTAGCGAAGATGTATTAATTTTTCCTAGTTAGCTTTAAGATGAATTAGTTATGTAACTTAATTTCTGCACTGCAAGATAATATCGCTGTCTAAATTAGAAAAGCAGGTGCGACTTCAGTGTTGTATATCGCCTGTAGCGAATGCGGCTCCACTAGTTTGCGCTGCCTTGTACTAGGCAACGGCATAGCCCCACTTTCTATATTCATACTAGTTTATATGCAGTGAGATCGCCCAGCCCTTCTATACTGTGGTATCAGGCGTAAGTACACAGTATGTAGCTTAGCCGGCTAAATACACGTTACCTCCAATTGGACAAGGCTGAGGCTTTAACCGAAACCTGTAGAAAGCTTTCGAAATTTGTGGAAGCCCCGAGAAAGCTTCCAAACCCGATAAGACAAAATAATCATTTTGTCTATGAATGTTTTCGCAGTCATCTCCTCGACATTTCTTCCCAGCTCGGATGCACAACTTTCTTCGCCATGAACATGCTTCAGCATCGCCGGCAGCCAGCGGTCAATCTGCCAATTTTGAGGCCAGGCCCGGGAACCAGTAACATACCCCAAGCCCCTCGTACGATGGTACAAAGAGGATATTCGTCTTTGGGATCGTTATTGGAACAGATTCAGGAAGTTGAAGCCAAGAAGCTATATCCTCGACTGGCGCTCCTTGAGGCCCTATCAGGATTCAAGGACAAGCATAAGCCACGGCAGCGATCCGAGGATCCGAAATGCGAGGCCAGAAGGAATTTCTTAGACTCATTTGCGTATCTTTGCGACGTACAAAAAGGCGGGAATACAGTCACGGCTACTGCACTGCAGCAGCGCCCCTATAGCGACTTTCTCTGGTTAGCCGCAAACGAAGGGATACGCGATGACATTCGGGTTTATGCGACAAACATTCTAGTAACTTTGAGGACCGCGACTTTAGAAAATCAGAGCATCCTCCAAGACACTATCTTCAGGCTCGCTGTTGAAAAGTGCAAGCCCCGAATCCAGTTCTACAGGGAGAATGTTCAGAAGTACGCAACAAATTGCAGGATGTCTCTCAGACACAGAGAAAAAGATGATATTGGTATGATGAGGCTTTAGTAATATGGCAAACGGCTAACTCTTGGAGTGAAACTCGTACGAACAAAGTTGAAAAAACTGTCGGAGCCTCCGCCAAGTTGGACTCTGGAGGCCTACGTCAACCTTTGCTATGACATGAGAAATGCAGAATACTATCACATCAAAAGATATTCAGCCAATGCCGGCGATGAGTTCAGCAGGCTAGCGCACTACGTCTGGCGCCTAGGCGCAACGCGCGCAGCAGCGAATACAGTAGTCGAGGCAATGGTCACGGTTCCTTCTCTAAAGCGGGTTCACGAAATACGTACAGTCAGTGCTCCGGCGACTGTCGAGAAAACAATCCATCCAAGTTGCATGAGTCCCCATGAAGTCTTACATGGAATCTCTGCAGACTCGGCTTCTCGCAACCCAATTCATTACAAGCATGCATTCGCCAGGCTCCATGAACTTGATTCGCCATTTGTTAGGCCAATTTACTCTTCGATGGTTTCTCGACAAACAGTTGTCACAAGGGTGCATGCTGAACTACAAATTGCAGACACGTTCAGCAGATCTCGGGATATGGAATTTGTCGACAACGACAAATATATTGGATGTAGCAAGTCAGCATGTTACTTCTGCTACAATTGGCTCTGTAACCACAAGCATTATTACGTCCAACCAGCTACCCATCACAAGATCATCCCAGGCTGTCGAGGACCGGATGAAAATCTCAACGAAACGGGAGCGAATGTGTTGATAGACATGTATTCAAAGATTATTCGGCAAACCGGACAAGATACCTTGGATTTTCTTCAAGAAAACGCGCAGCCAAGGCTTCAGTATATGTCTACCGACGCTTCGAGTCGAGCAACAAGTCGGTTATCAGCTACACGAGGTTGAGGCGAGGGACAGGTGGCAGAAGTTATTGATTTTCTTTAGGTATTTCACTTGGACGAACAAGCAGAAGGTTTTGGGAGGCGAAAGTTTGATTTTTGTTGATAGTTATACCAAATTGGAAAGAAACTTGTGTTCTCTGTGTTATCGTGTTTAGAGTAACGTTGCTTAACGGATATGATAGTATTAACGTAGTTGACGTTATCTACAACCTTAATTAAACGAATAATAATTGGATTTAAGTATAGTCATGCAACAACTTGAAGATGTTGACCTGCGGGTTCTGTCACCCAGCTATGTCGCGGTAGCTCTGCTTGAAACTAGGTGGCGTTGTCACAGGCGACTTCTCGCGTGTGCGAAACGCGTGTTCGATAGTAGCATGTTACTCACCTTTCCGCCGGCGCCATGTCGTGCTTGTCAAGGTGTCTGCTACTCACCCAAAGTCATCCTGGCCAACAAGCACTACCCGCAAATCTGGTGGCCTATGAATGTTGTGGATATGATTGAGCATGCCTCATGTGAGTGTAGATCACATGATGCCGATGTATACAGAAAGTGGGCTGTAGACCTTTGCGGGGCAAAAAAGAGTGTCGCAGCGAGGTGCAAGGATAAAGCCACATTTGCTATGGTCTGTAACTTAGAATCAACAAGGCTGCCAATCAGAACCCGAGAGCCTGCAAAGCCACAAGCTAACCGCTGATGAGCTTGTGTCGCACTGGACGTGCTAAAATAATAAGAAGTCAAAATAATTAATAATGAGCAGAAAAGTTGTATTGTGTGTGTGTTGTGTCTTTTTCTTATAAACCTGACCCCGCACGTCTAAGATTATATAGCAAGATTACTAATGCAGTTCTTCCTTAGGTTCCTTAAGATAATACCTTAGCCTGTAATACACTCCCCTAGATTTTACTCTATTTTAGATAAGATCTAAATAGCTTAGGGACTATTCTCTTCTAATGTATATCCTAGGTTAATCCGTAATAAGATATTAACTAGGCCTAATTAGCGTACAAAGTAAATATATTTCTCTATTAAAAGGGGTTTTATAAAGCTATCTAAAGGTATATCTGTAGTTAGAACCTACTAGACTATAACTTTACTATCTCTGTAAATCTATCTAAGCTAGAGGTTGTAGATATTAACGTGTTTAAGTTTTAATGTTAGCTATAGTCTCTCTTTCTAGATTAGGCCTACTGTTTATTAATTATTATAGAGAATACGAGGTTAGTTTTTAGGGTTAAACTCTATCTGCTTAAACAGTCTGTATAGACCTATTGTCTCCCTTACTATGTGTAATAGTAATAAGAGCTCTACTTTAGTTGTTAAGGTAGTTATAGTCTTTTATTTAGATAACTACTATATAATAGGTCTACTAAATAACTTTATAAGATAGCCTTAGGTAGATTTTCGAGTCTCTAGATTATCTGCGAACAATGCGTCGCTTAATAACTGTAGTACTTTATTATTACCTGTCTCTACTTCTATAGAGTAGTTTACAGAGCCTAAGAACTTAATAGTATAGTACTTTATAGCCTAGAGATATAAGAGTACTTAATTTGCGCACTGTAAATACTCTAGTAAAGGGTTTATAGCGAACTAACTTAACTAGCTAGCTATAAAGGAGATATCTAGTCTTAATACTACTACTGTATATAGTATTAAGCCTACCTTTTCCTACATCTCTGTAATCTATTAGATCGTAGCCTAACCTTTAAAAGGTTAAGGATAATATAATAAGATAAGAGGCGTAGTAGCTATTCTTAATAACTAATCTATTCTAAATTTAGTACAGATTTTATTAATATATCTATCTTAATAAATCTAAAGCTTTTTAGCTCTAGTATCTCTTAGAATCCTAATATTAAGGAATAAGATTACTTCGCTTAAATCCTTAATCCCGTACTTTTTATTTACTGCTGTCTTAAATTAGTTAATCTAGTAAATACATTCTTGTCGTGTAATAATAAGAAGATTATCTACATAGAGAAATAAGATAAGTCCTGTTTTATTATTAATAAGTATGTATAGCTTATCTAGGCAATAATTAAATCTTAGACCCTTAAGGAATAATATAAGTTTATTAAACTATAGCTTTAGTAATTTACGTAGCCTGTACAGCGCTTTAAGTAGTTTCTAAACCTTTCCTAGCGTTCTATACCTTAGTAGATAAGTAGTATAAATCTTATTATCTATATCTGCGTTAATAAAGGCGTTCTTAAAGTTAATTTAATAATAGAGAAGCCTAAACGCACAGATAAGTGCTATAAGGATACGGAAACTATAATATACGCTAGTAGCTATATAGATGTTATTAGTAATATTGTGTTAGAGATCGCCTCTTATACATATTCGTGCTTTATAATAAATAAGGTACCTAGCGTTATTAAGTTTATAAGTAAAAACCTATTTAAGTAGCAGCACTTATTTATGCTCTAGGTAATTAACTAGTTTAAAAGTTTTCTTCTCTTTAAGTAACTTAATCTTAGCGTCTATAGTACGTCTAAACCCTTCTTTCTCTAGATGCCGCTTTAGCTAATGCTAAAAGTCTAGCAGTAGTATTAAGTCCCTTTAGTAAGTACAGATTAACCGTGCTAATGTAAAGGTGTAGGCTATTTATTATCCCAGCTTAGCACGTTTAAGTCGTAATACATAAGCTTATTAACGTGCCTGCTTCTACACCTAACGTGTAGTAAGGTGTAACTAAACTAAGTTTACTGTATAATAGCCTACCCCTATTCTTAGAAAAGCTTATGTTATTATGCTTAGTTAACGTAATTTAAGGGATATTAGAGTTAGGTATAGCTGTAGTTATAGCTTATCTGCGTAACTTTATGTCCTATTAGAAATTATTTGTGTAGATTAAGATTATATTATAGGAAGGAACTATAACAGTACTTTATATTAGACTAAATTAGGATTAGAAACTATTACGTCTTATATAACTAGAAGTAGTTCTGTATTAGTCTTATCTAAATTAATCTTATTTATAATAATTAAGAGCGTGTGTACGGACTTAGGAAGGCTTATAATAAGCTGTAGATTATACATAACTTTCTTATCTATTTACATATCCTAAGATCTAATAATATAATCTAAGTATAGGATCTAGACTTTATAGACATTAGTTACGTCTAGCCTAATAAGCTAGCCTTTAATAGCTTTCTCTTGTAGCTTCGCTCTTACAGGACGGTCCCTTTTATTCTTAATAAGGACATACGCTAGAGATTTAATAATTTTAAGATACGTGTTAGGGTTCAATCCTTTCAGGTTACTAGACGCAGGTGAAAGGGTTCAATCCTTCCAAGTTACTAGACGCAGGTGAAAGGTAACGATCCTGCCAAGTTACTAGACGCAGGTGAAAGGTAACTGTTACCTCTTACCTTTCACCAAGCTAGGTAACTGGATCGGGACTAGCCTGCTCTAGCTTATGTATATAGGCAGCACCTCTCCCCTGAAGGTAAGAGGTATCTGCTATTTTATCTATTTCCTTTTAAATTAAGTTTCTTTAACTAAGACTGTCCTAACTATACGTGTTAACTGCCTTACATAATAGCAGATTATACAGCGCTTTAGCTCCTCTCTGTAGTTAACACATAGTTACTTAAGCTGTTACCTCTTAGGTAAGTTTAACAGTAAGGTGGTACTAATGTACTAGGACTAGATCCTATCCCCCCTTAGTTAAGCTTTAGGATAGCCCTCGCACAATAGTTAATTTACGGTGCTATCCTCTACTGCTAGTTTAGCTAAAATTTTATAAGCTATTCCCCTTTAGTTAAGCTTTAGAATAGCCTAGAATTTGCTAGGTTTCCTTACTAGTAACCTATTTTGCACCTTAGTACTTGCGCTTTACGCTACCTAAACGCTAGGATTATTATTAATAAGACACATCCTATTATTCCCTTTCTTAAATAGGAACACTCTAGAGATTATTCTTACTTTTATATACTATAGTCTATGCGTGTGTTTTAATTTCGCGCACGTGCTGCCTTAAGCACGTATTCACCCTCTAAAACTTCCTAATCAGGTAATTCTCTAAACTTAGCCTATGCACGACACTCCTAAGTATTTCTCCTAGTCCTAGTAACCTTACCTAACTAATAACACTACTTAACTAATAGTTAAATCTTAAGTCTGCTTACTAAAGCTTAAGGATTCCCTCTAGTTTTACTTTAACTTTTACTTTTACCTCTATATCTACTCTTACTTCTATCTAACCTTCTTTATTTAGCCTAATAGCAGATAGCTCTTATAATAAAAGGTCCTCTAGCTAGCGGCCTAAATTTTAAGCCTATTAGAAAGATAACGCGTCAGCTAAAACACAGGCGGCTCGTGATTAACTTAGGGAAAGAGCCTATTAATACTAGAAGAAGAATAAGAATAAAGCTATAGAGGATTTAGAACTAGTTATCTTAAAAAACCCTGTTATTAAAGATATAGAGTACCCTAAATTTGCGCTAACAAGCTCCTATACTAACTTATTAACTAAGGAAGTTAACCTATATTCCTTCTCTCGTAATATAATACAGCATACTACAGGAGCTTATTAGATATAGCTACGTAAGGAAGCTGCTAATCTAGGTCTCCCTAAAGACTTTAATAACTATCTTCCTCTAAGTAGCTTTCTAGGTTTACTACTATCTATAAGCTTAAGTCTACCTACTTCTATTTAGTAATTAGTACCCTTAGGTATCTAGCTTATAAAGAACTACCCTAGTAAGTTCTTAAGCCTTAAGCCTACGTAACTTACACGCCTAATAATACTATTTAGGTGTGCCCTATATACTCTTAACAAGGATAAGAAGTTATTAGAGACACGCTACCTTAACACTTCTACTCTAAAGTAGGAACTAACTAAATAATAACGTAGCTTTACTTAATAAAAGGATAAGCTAGTTAAAGAATATAATAAGCTTAGTAAGTAGTAGAATAAGCTTATTGCTAACTATAAGACCTTAGAAGGTTTATTATAAGAAATTAAGAATAAGCGTAACTCTGCGTTACGCGACTATCTATTATCTAGCTCTCCTAAAGTTTTAGGCCTTACTAGACTTACTCTATTATAGCTAGCCCTAAGAGCTATAAATAAGCCTCTACTAAGAGGAATAAGTATACCTATATAAATCCTCCCCTAAGGTAACGCAGCGGGCGGTATTCTTAATAAGTTTAGTTCCCCTTAGCGTGTTCTGCTCTTAACTAACTTTCCTCTTACTCGCGAATACTAAATATCCCTAGGTAATATAGTAACGCTAAGCCCTTATCTAACTAAGCTCTACTATAAGATTAAGGGGTTACATTAGTTCTTATCTATAAAGAATAAGTAAATTTAGGTGCCTCTAGTATACTCTAGGGGTCCTAATCTTTATAGGTAGATTACAAAGATACTTAACTATTTTAAAAATAATAGGTTAGACTAGTAATATAATAATATGCGAGCATAATTTATCTTTTAAGCTACTAGCGGTTCTGCTTAAACCTTGCTATAAGAGCCTAATAGGTTTTTATGTTAATATAAGGACGACTTTAAGTATTTTTATGTCTTTAACTCTATCTTTAGTAACTGTAACTACTACGTTATAGTAGAATAGTAATATAATACTTTAGTCTTCCTAGAACGTAGCTTACTAGAATACCTTATTATAGTTAAAGTATAGGCTCTGTTCTAGACAGAGTTTAACGCTATTACTACTTAGCTTAGATAGATTACTATAACTTAAGCGTACAAGCTTTAGGCTAAGCTTCTAGGCTATCTCTAACAGAGCCTTAGCAGCGCGCCCGCTGTCTATACCGCTGCTAACTTCTAATCTCTTTATAATATAATTAATAATGCATGTTAGAGCTACAACCTCTAGCAATTACCTTAGTATCTCGCTAATTAAATAAAGGGGCGTAACGCGCTAGCTAGACTAAGCCTAGCACTGCCTCGTAAATTTGTTCTAAGGACAGCAGCAGATAAGCCTATTAAGAAAGCTAGTAAGCCTGCTCTAGGCCTACGTCCGTTGTTTAAAGATAATAGAATAGGTAACTACAAGCTAGCTAACAGTCCTAAGCCTTATAACGCAGACTCTAGCTGTAACTAGTATTAAGGAAATCTGCGCAGTAACCTAGCTACTAATTGTTACGTGCAGGTAAGCCTAGAGACTAGTAACTCTAACTATAAAGAAGCCTCTAACAGTAATAGTAATAAAGCTAAGGTTATTATTTATTTAAGGGAAGAGTAACCCTAGATAAAAGTCCTTTGTCTAAGGTTAATAATTAGTCTTAGGAAACTGCGCTAGCTGCTACTTACTAGGGCGGTATACATAAGCCTGTAGCGCAGGCACTCCTGTAACGCACGTAGGCTGTCTAGAAAGATAAGCTGTGTCTAGACAGCCTAGACTAGTTTACTTTTACAAGTATAATTAGATAATAAGAAAACGCTCCCTACGTCGCCTAGATATTAGCAGACAACAGGGCAGATGTAAACTTTATCTTACAGCGGTTCCTCTAGCTTACCTAGGGGTTCTAACTAATTCCTCTTATTACGCCTATTATATGCGAAGGATATAAAGGCGTTACTTTAGAATCTATTACTTATAAGGTTAAATTCTACATAAAAATTAATTCTTACTTTAAGCATACTTCCGCCTATATTCTTAACTAGTGTAGGGCCTTTAACTTAGTATTAGGATTCTGCTAGAGGAAACTGCACGTACTATACTTTAATTACTGTTAGGGTACAATTAAATTCCCTAACGTATACTACTAAATAGAATGCTAGTAACACTCGCATACACTATGAGTTATCTACGAGTAAGCTACGCCTAACACCTCTATATAGCCTAGTTCCTCTATAGATAGTAGGAATAAAGGTAAGACTAGCTAATAACAGGTAAAGTTAGATACTACAGCCCTAGCAAAGCTAGACAATAAACACTAAGTACTACACTAGTAAACTAAACCTGCAGTAGGTATTAAGGTTATCTTACTAAGAGCTATTTAGGCGTTTACTAAATAAAAAAACTACCCTCTATTTATAATAGTTCGTCGCTTACTACTAGGAGCGTTACAGAAAATCTATCGCGTAGTAGCATAAAAGGACTATAATAAGTTCTTTAACCCTCCTAAGGAAGTCTTATTAAAAGATATTCTACCTCCGCACCTACTTAAGGAATATGCCTTAATTATTCTTATATTTAATAAAGCAGCTGCGGCTAAGCTCCTAGATTACTTAGAATATAACTACAAGATTAAGCTTAAGCTAGGAGCTAAAGTGCCTAATTATTAAGTAAGACTATTTTCTAGTAAATAGTTTAAAGCTATTAAGTAATATATACAGGAGATAGAGGCCTAGGATTTTATCTTCTAGGGACCCTCTACTATATAAAATAACTTACTTATTATTACTAAACTTAGTAGTAGTATCTAAGTCTGCGTAGATTATTAAGACTTTAATAAAGCCTCTATTAAAGATTAATACCTAATTCCTTTCTTCTATAAGACTTTAGCTAAGCTTAATAAAGCTGTTATCTTTTCTAAATTTAATATTATATACGCTTTTTATTAAATTTATATAAAGCCTAGTTTAGAGTAGCTTACTACCTTCTCTACGCGTTAGGGCACTTATTAATACTATGTAATGCCTATAGGCCTCTATAATACTCTAGCTACGTTTTAAAGAGTAATTAACAGCACTCTTTTTAAGTACCTTAATAAGTTTTATACTGCCTATCTAGATAATATCTTAGTTTTCTTAGAATTAGTAGAAGCCTATATAGAGTATATAAAAAAGGTGCTTACGCGCCTTAAGGAAAAAAGGTTCTATGTAGACCTGCGCAAATTAGAATTTTATACAGACTATATTAAGTTCCTAAGTATAATAATTATAAATAAGAGTATTAAAATTAACTCTAAGAAGATTAAGGCTGTATAGTAATAGGAAACACTAAAGACTACCTAAGATGTGCTTACTTTCTTTAGGTACACTAGCTTCTCCTAGCGCTTTATTAAAAGCTACTTAAAGATAGTGTTACTACTTACACGCCTTATTAAGGCTACTATTATAGAAAAGAAAAGTAGTAATCCTAATAAACCTGCCTATAAGAAGGTTTATTATAAGCTAATTATATAAAAGGAGGAGGAAGTAAAAGCTTTTAAGGCTCTTAAAGCAGTATTTTGTGTAAGCGTAGTATTAAAGTATTTTAATTCTACTAAGTAAATCTATATCTTTACTAATACGTTAGGATAAGTATTAGGTAGGGTTATAAAGTAATATAATAATAAGGACGTCCTATAACCTGTTACTTTCTTTTTAAAGAAACACTCCTTAGTAGAGTATAACTATAATATCTATAATCTTAAACTTATAGTAATTATATAGGTATTTAAGGAATAGAAGCCTAAACTTATAGGCTCTTCTTAACTAATATAAGTAATAATAGACTATAAGAACCTAGAATAGTTTATAATAACTAAAAAACTTAGCTAATAGTAAGTATAGTAGTCCTTATTTCTTAGCTAGTTTAACTTTAAGATTATCTATACCCTTAGAGAAACTAACAGTAAAGCAGACGCTTTAAGCTGTTAACCTTAGGATACCCTAATAGACGTAAAAGACCCTTATTATAGTATACAGGCTGCTATTCTTAGACCCTAAGTACTCTCTCTAGGCATGTAACTAGCAGTTATAATAGCCTTACGCGCCTTAGCCCTTAGTTAACCTAAGTCCCTAGACTAAATATCCTAGGAATAAGCTAAGGTAGTATAATTTTACTTTACCTGCGCTTATAAAATAGACTTTCCTATAGAATTTAATAATAATAATAATAATCTTACGCCTATTAACGGTATAATAGATCCTTCGCTGCCCTGTTACGAGGACAACTATTAGTTAACAGAAGAAATCCTGGACGCCGCGTACGCCGATAACGCTATAGCTAAAAAGGCCTTTAAAGCTATTAACATAGAAACTGCTAAATTACTATTATAGTTTTATAAGAATAGCTACTATTTCTCTACTACAGACCTATTAAGTATAGGTAAAGGAGCTTCCTAACGCTTATAGATAGATAAGACTAGGCTTTACGTGCCTCCTAACCTATAGTTACGCCGACGCATTATAGAGTTGTGTTACAACTATTAAATTACTAGTTATAAGGGCCCTTATAACACATTCTTCTTTATATACTTATAGTATTACTAGCTAAAGATACACTTATTAATTAAACAGTATTATAACGCGTGCGCTACTTATTGCTGAACAAAAAGCCCTTAGGACAGTAAACATAGTTACTTATAGCTACTGCTAGTGCCTTATAGACGCTAAACAGAAATTTTAGTTAATTTTATTTAAGATTTACCTACCTCTTAGCTAGATAGCTATACTTTTAAGAATATCCTCGTTATTATAGACCGCCTTACGAAAAGACAGCATTTTTTCTCTACGTATAGCTATACTGCAGCTAAAGCCGCTAGGTACTTTATAGAAGTCTTTAAATTATATAGTATTCCTCTTAGTATTATCTCTAACTATAGTTTAAATTTTATTAGTTAGTTTTAGAGGCGGGTCTGTAAGCAACTACGTATCTAACAGCGCTTATTAACAGCCTATTACCCTAAATTAGATAGGCAGACTAAGTAAGTAAATTAAGCCTTAGAAATTTATCTTTATTAGTATATTAACTACGCGCAAACTAACTAGGCTGCCTAGCTTTACGTCGCTAAGTTTTAGGCTAATAATATAGTTAACGCCTCTACAGGCATAACGCTATTCTTTATAGATCTTAGATATTACCCTTATAGTAGTATACACCTAGAAGAAAACTATAATAAAAAGCTTAGTAGCGCTACAGCTAGTAATAAAATCTAGGCAGACGAGCTTATAAACACCTACGCAGACCTAGTTACTTATTTATAAGAATAAATACTATAAGCTTAATAAGAATAAGCTTACTACGCTAACACCTCTTACTAATTAGTACTAAAGTATGCTATAAGAGACTAAGTTATAGTTAATATAATTAATTAGTCTACTAAATAGGAATTAAAGAAGCTAGACCTTAAGTAGGTAGGGCCTTACAGCGTTACAAGAGTTATACATAATAGCTAGGCGTATTAATTAGACCTTCTACTAGACATGTTAGGTAGCAGAGTTTTTCCTATATTTTACCCTAAGCTTCTTTAGCTTACGCCCTTAAAAGGGCTTCTAGATTAAGCGCTAGCTTAGCTAGTAGCTGTTAAAGTAATTAATCCTAATAGTAAAGTTTAAGATAAGTAGCTTATTAATAATTTTCTTAATTACTAGTAAACTAGCGTTAAAGGCCGCTAAAAGCGCAAGTAGTAGTACCTAATTAAATAGACTAGATACCTAAAACCTACCTGGCACCTAGCAACTAAGTACCTTAATAACTACAACGCTTATCTATTTTATTAGCAACAGCCTAATAAGCCTAAGCTACCTACTTATCGCATGCCTCTAAATTAGTTACTACTTAACGAGGATAGGCTAGCTGTAGAAGAGTATCTTAGCAGCGACGAAGGTATCTAAAAAGTTTTGCTTAAGTTAGCGCGCCTTAATTTGCCTTAATTTGCGCGCCTCTAGCCTTAATTTGCGCGCCTTTAGCCTTAATTCGCGCATCTATAGCCTTAAGATTACCTACCTTCGCCCTTACTCTGCGCAGTACGCTTTGCTTTACGCGCCACGTCTAGGGACCTTGTAACTAAACAAAAATTGCAAAGGTTGCTCCTATATATATCGTACAAAGGTCTTTAGGTTCTATTTTCGCGTTATAGGGTAGAAGTGTTAGAAAACACCTTAGAGCTTAGCGATTTTATATAGGAAACTATTTAGACATGCGTAGCGCTATATAAAGCCTATTACTAGATTTACTAAGTTAGAAGGACTTAGTAGTAAATAGTTTTCTTATATTTTATCTTAAATTTTTGTCTCTTAGTTTAGAGGCCCTTACTATTTTAAAGGGGGGGGTTGTGTTAGGGTTTAATCCTTTTAGGTTACTAGACGCAGGTGAAAGGGTTCAATCCTTCTAAGTTACTAGACGCAGGTGAAAGGTAACGATCCTGCCAAGTTACTAGACGCAGGTGAAAGGTAACTGTTACCTCTTACCTTTTACTAAGCTAGGTAACTAGATCAGGACTAGCCTGCTCTAGCTTATATATATAGGCAGCACCTCTCCCCCGAAGGTAAGAGGTATCTGCTATTTTGTCTATTTCCTTTTAAATTGAGTTTCTTCAACTAAGACCGTCCCAACTGTGCGTGTTAACTGCCTTACAATACGTAAGATTTAGTTTACAGCTATAGACTATCTTAAAAGGCGTTTACTATTATTTCCGTTATACTAGGATGCGATTAAGAAGTTAAGTAGCATGCGCAACAAGGTATAGCTAGAGCTTATAAGGTAATCTGCTCTGTATACAAAGTTTGCGCGCGATAGCTATAATTACACCCCTAGAACGTTTAGCAGGGCTATTCTAATCTAGAGTGTCTAGTAGAAATAGATTAAACGTAATGCCCTTTATAGTAATAAGGTCCTTCTACGTTTAGCCTAGGCCTTTCTCGCTATCTAATTAGATGTATCGTGTAGTAAAGCCCTAGCTGTTATTTATAAGCGCAAGGAACTCCTGCGTTACAGAAACTAGTTCTTCTTAAGTTTTATTTAGGATATTAAAGGAAATATAGTATGCTAAGTAGTTATAGTAGAAGTAGATAACCTATATATTAAGATTAAATGCTTCCTCTATGTAGATAAGGTCTAGATAAACTTTCTTAAATAGATAAGTTCCTCTCTATATTAGAATTCGTGAAATCTGTTAATAAGCTTGTCTAAGTTAGTATTTAGGACAGAGATCTAAGGTCTATTAAAAGTTGCGAGTGCTAAGTATAACTCCTTTAACTACTTGCGGCACGTGCTTAAGAGCCTCCTTCCTAATATATCCTAATCTCGCATGCTAGATATCTATAGATGCTACAGTAATCTAAAGCGTCTGTAACCTCCTTACTATAGCGAAAGCTTTTACTACTTCTACATAAGTCTTTGCTTTAAAGACGGCATGTTTAATATATAGTTTAACTACTTAAAATGCGCCGTGTTTTATTACTTTAAATGCATTTAACCCGTCTAAGTACTCTATCCAGCATATTCTCGTGTTAAAGAAAAGCCCTTACTTCTTAAGAGAATCTATATTAATAAGATTCTAATAGAAACTAGGTATATAGGCTATATTCTTAAGTTAAATAAGACTAGGGCCTAACAGAGTGTCGACGTAGACTGTAACATTTCCTATCCCTTTAATATACGTGTCTGTATTATTAAACTATATAGTTTTATTATATAATAGTTTATACGTAGCGAAATAAGATAGGTTATTACAGACATATGTATCCGCACAATTATTAAGTTAGAAATAGTTATTATACTTGTCTTTTGCAGCTGTGCTGTACGCAAACCTTAATATAGTAAATAATGCCCTTAACCTAGTTATTATAGAGGTTAAGGTTAAGGTAACGTTCTCTCCTATTTCCTTTTTAGGTTAATTTTTAGAGGTATTAGCTAGCTAGAACTTTAGTAAGGTAATCTTATTTCTAAGGAAGTTCCTCTTAATCTTTATTTAGAGACGCTTACTTCCTTTAATTACTCTAATAACTTTAGACTAGACTTAAATAATTAGTGTCTAGGCTAATAGTACATATAATAGATTAAGATATTAATAGTCTGCGTACTTATAGAGTAACCTACAAACGCAGTTATAAAGAGTTATAGGTAAATTAGTTACTATTAGAGTAGAGTCATCCCTTTACCTTTTCCGCCTTAGCTATAAATCTCTATCGTCTAAAGAGTCTAAATTATAACTATGCTTTCTGCCTTAAAGGGTAGCGTATACAGCTCGCCCTCTTACAGTCTTTTTACTTAGCAGTGCTATAGTCCTAAACTACTTAATATAGAAGCTTATTATAATTCTCTTATTAGAAAGAGTTAGATTTAGCCTACAGTAGGACTAGAGGGTCTTATTAATTTTATTCTATACCTTCTATATAATTATAATATTAGTATTATTACTAGTCTTATCTAAGCTAGAATTACTTAGGTTGTTAATTACTACAGATCTAGTGCTAGAATAGTTTAGATTAATCTTATTAAGAGTAGTAATAAATACCCTAAAGATTATTACTATTACCTCTATAGTCTCTTTAATAAGTAATATATTACTTTTAACTTATACTTCTTTAGACTTTATATAGTTATAGAATAGAGGATTAATATTACGAGAGGCTTTAATAAAGGCATCGCATATCTGTAACTTACTTAGATTCTTAATCTTATACCGCTTCGCGTTATTAATAAGAGTAGGCTATTAACTAAGCTACTTATTAAGACTAGTGTTACTATAACTCTTCTTAAGCTTCTTAAACTTAGCTCTAATATTCTATTTCTAGTCTTTTATAGTTAGCTAAATACTCTTAGCTAGCGTAATAAGTTTGCCTTAGATAGTATAGATACTAAGGTAGTATTATTTAAACTCCTAGTAGACAGTAATATTAATACGCTTAGAAACCTTATTATACTTCTTCCTCTTACTATTATAGATAGCTTAAAGGCTGTAGTACTTCTAGATTATATCTTTACTTACTAAGTCTAGTAGTTTAGTAATAGTAAAAACTAAGTTTTTAATACCTTTAGGGTTATAGTAGTTCTAGACATTATTTTATATAGTAAGGTCCTTAATTAAGTTAATCTAGTTAGTCTAGTTATTATATAAGTTAAGTATTAGAAGATTATAATCCTTAATTAACATCTTAAAAAATTATTATAACGTCTTCTTTTATTAAAAAAGTGTAAACTTAGCTAATTTCTAAGTCTTTATTTTTTAAATGCGTTGCGGGGTTATTATATTACTTTTTTATAACTCCTCTTTTCTGCATAATTAGCTAAAAGTTATGTTAGCTCTGTAAGGAGAATTATTTTTATAAGAAATGTATAACTGTAATAAATTTTGTCGCTAATAATGCTATATAGTAGAGGAAGGGGCTACTAGGCTTATAACTGTCGCACTAGACGTGCTAAAATAATAAGAAGTTAAAATAATTAATAATAAGCAGAAAAGTTGTATTATGTGTGTGTTATGTCTTTTTCTTATAAACCTGACCCCGCACGTCTGAGATTATATGGCAAGATTACTAATGCAGTTCTTCCTCAGGTTCCCTGAGATGATGCCTTGGCCTGCGACAGCTTGGCAGCACTGACATAAGTAATTTACATCGGCTTACAGCATAGTGCAAGCTCAATCTAACCGAATAAAGAAGCTGCTTTGAACAGAAGTACCGACCAGGGTGGCGGGATGGCATGAATCCTCGCGCCACGGCAGCCATAAGGCTGATGATAGCCTAACTTTATCAGAACCGGTTTCTAAGAGTTAGGAACGATCTTTGGCATGGAATTTGGCTAAGTGAAAGCCTTGTCGTGGGTGCATATAGAAAAGACTAATTTGGCTATGAAAGAGGGCTTATTGCGCCGAAGGTTAAAAAGTATCAATGCGATTGTAATTTTCCAGATTAAATAGGGTGCGAAGTATTATAAGAAGGTATAGAAATTGTTCCGGTATAAGTACCGTAATTATTGGCTTTTAGGGAAAGACTATCGTCTTCTAAAGTCGAAGTACCCATGCTTTGTCCCATAACACCGTGCGTCCCGCGACCCCGGGATTGACCTTACAGCAATACAGAACCATCCCTTCACTATTATCTGTGGTGTGAAGCAAGTACTATTGCCTGAAACCATACGTTACACCTATAACTAAACCTAACCCTATACGTGCATAACCTTAGCCTTAACCTAACCTAGAGTCCGTGCGAGTCGGTAGAAGTAATTAGATAAATATAATTTTTAAGTAAAGTAAATAACAAATATTTAAAATTAGCTATAGTAGATTATTTTTATAGAATTATAGTAATATTTATTATATATATAAGCTTTCTAGTTACTAAAAGTTAAAGTACCTCTTATCTATCTTGCTATATAGTGTGTCTGTAATGGGCTGCGCCCTTTGAGCAGGAGAGGCTTCGCTACTATCGCACGGGGAAGGAACTCCTTAATCTCCTCTGCCCCCTTTCCTTATCAGCTCGTACAAGTTAGTAGCTAGAGGAGCACGTTCCTCTTCACTCGTACGAACATATATATATATCCTCTAAGGATACCTGTAACCTCTTCTCTATCTTTCTCCTTCTGTAGTATAGGACAAATGCACACTCGTTAGCTAGGCCTCTTCGCCCATAACAGTGTCTTGCTACGCAGTGAAGGGCGTTAGGTGATTACACAACTGTTACTTAGACTCTAGTATTGCATGCGCCTGGGTCTAAACTCCGTGACAGTACTGGGCTGTGACTATTGGCTAGTGATATGCAGAGAAGACAGCTTTGGGTGCGCCGGAGACATGTGGGCAATGTTGACATGACGGGACAGCGCGAGGAAAGTATTTCCCAAATAGCCAAAGTTTGTATATGAAAGGACACACATTTACATTCCTTGATATATGTGTTAGAGATTCCTGAGGTATAAAGGTAAGAATACCGAGACTAGGTGTGGCACCGCCCAATAGACCGACAAGAAGCCGAAGGCGATATCAAGCAATAGGTATTACACCGAAGCTCCTTAGATGTATTCAAATATAGACCATTTCTTCAGTATGAGAATGCTTACTCTCTAAAGTCAATACTCCGTATATCCACTCTGCGCCTCAGGGCAGTTCGAACGATGCCATCGAAAGTCCCGGCCCACAAACTGAGACTGCCATGGCGCCGACTTGTGCCAGGATCTTCTCATCAAAAACTGCTCATGGGTTGTATCTCCGTAACCTTATATCCAAATATGTGAGAAACAATCGTTCCTCTGACTCGATCGGAATTGGTCTCGAGACATGGATACGTATGCGAACAGCTTCGCGAAAGTTCTGCATAGCCGCGATCCCCTTCAGCCAGGACTGCACCCAATCAAATGCGCTTACAGTAGTTACGCTACAAACTAGAAGTATCGTCTTTGTGGCGGAGACTTTATCATTTTGCGCTGCAGGTAAACGTAGCACGAAAGACAGCTTGTACGTGATGCCAACGCCAGCAGCAAAGAGCATGTTCGTTCTGTGAGTGGTTGGCAATATACTGCCTCTCTATAGCACCTCGCAATCGTATAGTTCGGTTCTTCTATGCCAGATCATAGAGAGACTGTGTAGTTCCATTTTGAGCGCGAACACACGTGAAGGTGGGAGGCCCTTGATCAACCTCGAGATCGTCGATGCTTGGGGGAAGGTTCTCCATAGAGAGCATAGCGTGGCCTGATGATTGCAACCGGGCGGCCGAGAAAGGGTGTGATGACCAAATTATGAGCCTTGGCAGGTGGATGTGGACGTGAGACTCGGGATTCATGTTCCACGATCGTAGCAGCAAAATATACCACGAGTTGCGTCGCCGCGTAATGCTTCAAGTGAAACCTTGGTCCAACCTCGTCGCTTCTGAGACAAGTTGTGGTAGGTTATCCGACCGATTTGTGCTAGAAGTTCTACTACGTGGAGAGTAATGAAGAGATAAACCCGGGGCAGTTGTGGGAGTGAATGTTTTGCTAAGTAGAAGTATATGCCAGGTACTATAACCATAATGCCGATTCGATGCAGTGTCAGAATGTCTTGTAGAACCCCATGTCGTAGCGGACCCACTGAACAGGCCAAGAAACAAGCCCAAAGAGACGAAAGTTGTGAGACCCCATCGATGAGAAGTGAGTGGCGAACGATACGAGCAATGGTATGCGAACAGCTTTCATCATCATAAGCGACTTAATAAGCGTTGTATACGAAAGCGAAGACATGAGCAACGGATTGAAGTGTGACTAGTGTTGCAGCCCATCGATGGACGAGATTGAAAGAAAAACAGGTGGCTATGGGTTTATTACCTTCAAACAAAGATGGTTTGATCCTTCAGGCCCCAGTTTTGAGTTGGAACTGTCCTAGGTACGGTCGCTCCGGGCTGGAAAGTTGATCTTGACCTGATTCTATCTATCAACCCGAATCTGGTTTCTGTGGGGAATATGTTTACTGTTAAATAGATGTAAATTGATTACAATGTGTTATACACACATCCTTGCTCTCTGGCGCCGCTATGTAAAAGTGACAGAAGCGCATGTCGACGAATTGGGTCCGTCAGCTGACGAAAGTAGTACAGAATCAGCGAATGTGCACAACTTCGCCTAAGCCATTGAAAGGGATAGTAGGTTGCGGCGTGAATGCCAATAGTGGATCTGACGGTGGCCTACTATGGCGATTCCTTCGGAGCATCACCAGAAGTCCATGCTGTGCTATGAAAATTCTGGAAAGGTATGCGAGAACCATCTAGCAGTGTTGAAGATGATGCGCTGTCTGCGGATGGTATTGCATGTGGTGCGCATTTCCTTGATGAGGTCTCCTCGGAAGTTTCAGTCTGTACCTGCCTACTATCCAGGTAAAGTGTGGTGGGCAATAGGGGTCACAAAATATGGTGGGTTCTGCATAAAAAAAGTATTATTATGTTACAGCAGCTACGGGCATCCAGCACGCTCTGCTTTCAATCTCTTACGAACTTTTCTCTGTATCCTATGTCTCTTGACCGCTTCAGCCGTACTGATCCCAATCCACCAAACAACAAACAGCACGCCAAAAGAGATACTCCAACCAATAGCTTCAGTCCCAGTCCACACAAAGATACGCAATGTCTTCTTCAGACCCTTGTTGTCTGTGTCCCATAGTTGTTTTGCAGCAAGAATGACCTGCATCGCACTCAACACTACACTAAAGAAAGCGAAGATGAACAAGACCACAGGAAAGAAGCGCTGAAAGTATGCGCTGTAACGGGATTCGAAGCGGTTGAGATGCCAGCGGCGGAGGTGAATGGCCGAATGAAAGTTCAATGCATCCAGCTGAAGAAGACCGTAGCGCCATCGAGAGCTGGTCGCGCTATCCGGGATCGAATCGAAACAAGAGATGAATGTGATGAACGCCTCAAATGAAGTGTTTCCAAAGGATGCAAGTAGATCAAGTCGCCGAGCTAAGTTGAAATCCGACCGTCGCTGAATGAGGTTGGCGTACGACTTGAGGAAACCTAAAGATGTGGCTTTCAACCGATCCCGCTGTTCAGGGTTGATGTCGCTGTTCAACGGGTCAAGGAGGTACTCCCAGAACGCAAACGAGGTTAAATATGCCGGCAATGGTTTAACATAGATAATACCGTCTGCCCAAAGGAGATGCACGGATGGGTCTTCAGTGACCTGTACTCTTCGCTCAAGTACCGTATGCTGCGACAACGATACGACCTCTGGAGTTGGGCCTACCCGCCAAAGCTTTTCGCCCAAGCTGTTCAATCTGGGGGTGTCCAGGTCTTCCAAACAGTACTCTAGCAACTGAGACGGACAGGCCAAGCGGATTCGAGGTGCATCAGGGAGCGTCTGGCCAGGACTGTGACTGCGGAGACAGAATGTCTTGCCCGGCTCTCGAGTGTATTGCAAGTCTTTGCATAGCTGATCGTTTCTTTCAAAAGGCGGGTTGACAGGATTCCACACTTTGTCGTTGGCTGTACTCGAACGCGAGAACGATGCTGGACTGATCGGGTCCTCAGTAATCATAGTTTATTCGTCGCACAGAGTAATGTGCAAGGCAACGAACAAAGCCTCAAAACTGAGGTTCGTCACACGTTTGAGGGTTTTACGGCTTGCAAATACGAGGGTGTCACGACCTGTCCAGGGTCTGCGAATGATGTGTAACCTCATTGGTTGCTATAGTTGCAGTGCCACCACCATAAGAAAGCAAACTTTCAGTCCAGCCCTATCGCAATCCGATATGAGTATCAATGAGGAGGCGCCTCAAATATGGAGATACGCTGACTTGTACCTTTTCTTTCATTAACACCATACACTATATCATAGGCAAATCTCATTAGCGACGTCCACAACATGCTCTTCATGGTAATTGAACACTTTCGCGGTGGAAATCCTGAGCCTGTCTATCATCGTTTCCGTTCGCAAGGTCGACTGGCACCAGAAGGGTTGGCATACGTGTCAAGCTGGGTTAGCGATAACTTGAAGACATGCTACCAAGTCATGGAGACAAAGGAAAGAAGGCTCCTGGACGAGTGGATTGCCAATTGGAACGATATTGTGGACTTCGAAGTCGTACCAGTCATCACGTCGGCAGAAGCGAGCAGTAAGGTCATGGAATCAGAGAATACATCGGCGTAAGCAAGGGCTTATTGAAAGCAATCCACTTCTATGAGGAAGAACAAGTGATAAGACTGGATGAACCGCAGGGTACGATAAGCAAGGAGAGCGATTTCCAAAATAGATGCGAGGATGGCGTACAATCAAGAATCAATAGTCGCTCAAGCAGTCCCCAACATTGATCAACCCCTCACTTACTCCAACTTTGGTTTTCTCTGCATCGTCTTCAGTCCCATTAATACAACGTTACTAGCTCTATTGCTACGCCGCTCAGCGCTACCACATGCGCGTAGATGGCGAGGCAGACAACTACGCCGCAAAGCATACCGGCATAGGGTCTGGCTTGTTCCCCGAGAACTGCATCGCAAGGAATAATCCTCCTGGCTACGAAGGGAAGGCGGCAAAGGACATATCTATTGATGATTACGGAGATATCGTCGTCAATTATCCTGTCTCTTAAGCTCAAGCCTTGCCATGCACATAGCGAAAAAGGCTTAGATGACCGATTTCAGTCAATTGCTGTGCCGTTGAGGCGATGTCCTCATCTGCGCGATCATATATCGGCATTCAATGCACCATGCGCGTCTGTTCAGGGTATACTTGTTGGCAAATTTCGCGATTGGCTGATGGCCGGGGCAGCCGGAAAAAGGAGTATTCTCGCAGCCCTTCACTACGCACAACGTATCGTCAGCGTGCGGCGCGGATGTTTAGCGCAATAGTTGCCATCTTTTAGATTACTCCCTTGTTCAATGCTGGATAACTGACGTAACTTAGTTCAGCTGGTGGGGTTCGTGGTGATGCATGCCCTGGGAGAATCCTCCTGACCCTTCGCATGAAGGTTCGGAAATGGCCAACTGTTTACAACAGACGGCGGCATGGCTTGTCTAAGTGCAGAATGTGGCCGATCGGCGGTCGACCTTTGTTGGTGGTCTTTTGTTTCCAACAGAAGTGCGACGTTGACGGTGTTTCAAGGGGCGCAGGGACGGCAAACAAACGAGCTGACCCAACGAGAGACCTTGCTGCCTCGTTTCTCGGGAACGTTTTGCTAATTGGGCGCTCAGCCCAGGCCAGCTTCTGACTCCAGATCATCAGCCCGGCCTTACCGTATGGGGACCGCACGGTTTCAAACATCATGCAGAGCTGCGCCCTCAAGCTGACTTTTGAGCAGACTGTTCGTGTCAATAGCGATGGGATGACGGTGGTTGGACGAGATACGCGAGACCAACACAAGACCGGAATCATGGCCAATGAAACTGCATGTTATAGAAGACCCTGCTGCAAACACGCAGTGATGGGAAGCGAAAGCATTGACATCTCAAGGCGGGATGTAAAAGCCCCGCCGCCCCTGGATGATAATTCGGCGTTTGGGCTTGGCGTGGAGACACCATGTTCCCCTGGGTAACATATAATCACGGTCACCGCATGACCGTTGATCGGCATAACTATCCACGCCTCTTTCTTTACCTGGTGCCTCCCTTTGATTAACCAAACATTGTTTCCTACGTAGATCTCTTCAATCTACTTCTCACGCCCGGTCAAACAAACGATCGTGAACCTTTATCAGTGCAAACATCGCCTGTTCTTTCCTCGAAACAAGGCTGTGCCTTTCAATCACAACAATGTCTTCAATTCCACCCAGTTCGCCAATGGGCCTTCCAAGCTCACCGCGCGCAAATCGCCAAATGCAAACGCTTTCTCCACTGGATACATCATTTTCTTCGGATGGCTCCCGAACACCATCACCATATTCTGGCGCATCTGAGAAGCAATCACCACAATCGTTGGTTGAAACACGGCACCGGAACCACGACTCACTCATCTTTGTCAACGCGACCATCCCTCTCAGCCCAGCTTCGTCGACATCCTCGCTACAAAAGGAGGACCCCTATGAAGGCCTCGCTCCACGAAAGCGCAGCGGCTTCGCACGCCTATTTTCTTGCTTCGGCCGCGAAGAGCGAGCCAGGCGCCGAGTAACCAAGGCCACGGAGTTCGAAAAAGTCGGCGAGTCCTGCCATTGGACAGAATACTAAGGAATTGGTATTCCGGTGTTGTCATTGCGGGATTCCAGGTACCGGTCTCGCGAACGTTGGGCTTTGAAACATACGCCGTCACCAACCACCCGGACTACCATCGACCGAGCCACGAAACGATTGACAGCTCAGATTCCTTCCAAACCAGTTCGGATTGCTGCCGCCCCGCGCCACAAATAGCTTCTGAGCCTCACAACCGTCACTGCGACGTTTCTTTTGTCTATATTTACACATCCTGTTCCTCATCGGGTCCGTCACTTCCGGATCCTTTGCTAGGCACTCGAGTTTCCTTTTTGGTTACAATAGACTTGCAGTCACTTGACTGTATAGCGTAGGCGTTGTTGGGAAATCTTGATATCCTGTCTCCCTCCGTCGATTGGCATATCGACGAGAGATGCGCACTTGATGTGCGGGGGTTAGCCATCATTTGGGCTTCAAAACCGCAAGAATTTGATCGGTTTTCTATTGCTTTAGTTTATCACCCAAAATACACTACCATCTTCCGCATTTTTTCGACTTCAAACAAGATCCTGTGACAGAATTGGCGTCATTGCCTCGTGTCTCGTTTATGATTGTCGTTCATGATCCCCGTCTCTAACCCATCTGCGTGCCCATCGAAGATAGGTCAACAGCTTGAAGAGTGACGCAGCTATGAGGAAGTGTTCACCAAATGTGGGTTCTCATATCACGCTTCCTAGCAAGGGGAATCCGTAGTCAGTAGAATGGTTCTTATTGTTGGTTGAATATATATTTGGGTATCTTTCGCTAAATAAAATCGTACAGTCCGATCCTGATCACTCAAGCGGACAACTCAGTCACCGCAGACCACACGTACGACCACAAAGAGGTCCTTTCAGTTCTAGGCTCCGGAGCCAGTTCGCGCTCCATCAGACGCTCGGACTCCTCAATACCGGCGTTCCAGCTTATTACGGCGTCTTTTTCATCTCTAATAGCCATGTCGTTTGGAGCAAGTGTCGTTGCTTCCTCAATCAAGGTGACAGCCCGAACTCTATTCACAGAATCTTGCATCAACCTCAAGCACCTAGCATGGCGATACAACATCTTCGCTGACTGCTGATTGCTTGGTACCCATGTCGCGTCAGCATGCTGAGCGAACCTTGCACTCGCCGTCTCGCACTTGCGGAGATGTTGCATCGCAATGTGCCCGTTTCGTTGGACGCGAGGCCTACTGGCTTGGTTTCCGGCCATGTCAATCTGCAGAAATTGCGCGTGAAAGAGATTCAACGTGAAGTACAAATCCGCCGTCTTGTTTACAAAGTCTTCGCCACCGGCTTCTTTAAGACCGAGCCAAGATGAGCTGTGACGCATGCGCTCAAGCGTACGCATAGCATATGCCCAAGAATCAGCAGCAGCATAATAATTGCTCTGCTGCCATTGGCGCTTACCAACGTCTACACCAGTGCCAATCTCTTCTAAGGTTGCGACAGGCTCTGTCCAGCGGGGCTTAGCAACGTCGTCGATGACAGACTGGCGGAGGGCAGAGTCGACAGGACCGAGTAACCTCAAATTGGGAATGCCACGTAAAAGGGTTGCAATCGGGTTCAAGAGGTGCTCTTGGATTTTCAAAGAGAAAAACCGGGAGTGGGCGTAGTTGAGCCTAATCTCAGCATAAATTGAAGCGTGCTCACTTGCTTTCGAATTCGCGTCTGCCATTACGCTCTCAATGTCAAGTTTTTCGCAAAGGTACGGCAAGTCAGACCGAAGCATCATGACCTCGAAATCGGAAAACTCGAATGCGGAGGGCGAAAATGCAGGCTTCGATAGCGTCATGTGCATAACGTAGCCTCGAAACTGGCTGGCTTGGCGGGCGTTGGTCGTAATGACCGGAATGCCCTCGCCGAGAAACAGGTTTCTAATGTCGATGCCTCGGCATGTCACGCGGACAAACTGATTGCGCTTGATCATATAGTCTGATGCCTCGTTTTGGATTTGTTTGTTGGCGCGTAGGAGGGCTGCAGCTGGGTAGCTTGGGCATCGCTTGCTCAGTGGGCTAATGAGGCTGGAGTCTGCCTCGGGCTCGTCCCACGAACAGAGCAGCTGATCGTAAATATTATTGCGGATCTCAGCGGGCAGATCCAAGAAGCGGAAAGGCTGCATTGGTTGCTTGGTCGACATAATGGACTGGTGGGTGTTGTCGTGGAGGGTGGGAGAGGCTTTGTTGGCGTTGTATGGGCAGGAGGTTTGTCGCAGAGGATGCTTTGCTGGAATGTTTCGAGGTTGAGTGGGAGGTTGTCGCAAAGGATTTGATGTTGCTGGGCAAAGATGTTGCAAGGATTGTCGCTATGAAAGACTTGTCAATGATTGAGCAAGGGATATGGTCGCTGTGGAGATGTGTCGCTATGGGAAAGCCGTGGATGTGCAGTCGAATCGCATTTGTACTCAAAGCAAATGAGAAAAGAGGTGGAGTGAAGTGGGAAGAAGATTTGATTGTGTCAAAGATTCGCAATCCGAGGAGAAAATTTCGCAGCCAAAGCTCAGCTCTCCGTGCATGCAAGTAATCGACTCGCGACTTTCTCTCATTAAACTCGGGGAGCACGGCCGCTCTTATGTTAGTCGGTAGACATTCGCGTGACTGGGAAGTGGACCCGGAAATTCGACTGGTGGGAGCGTAAGCAGTTTGGCGGAGCCGTACACAGAAAGATGCGGAGAAATGAATGGATTGAAGGCTAGAGACCGCACGATGATGTCGGTCATGGTAGGGCTAGGCGAATTGTGGCATTAGCTTACGACCTTTCCCGAAGTCCTGTTTCGTGGTTTGCCCGTCGGGAAAGCTCCCGCTAGCGCACAACGCCAGTGAAATGCTGGCGACGGCTTTCGTTCGACAGCAACTCGGAAAAAGGGAGATTGTTCGGGTTCAGCTCGTCGATCTACCCCAGATTCCTGTCTCAGGGGCTACAGTGAGGGGAGTATCGTGGCTTAAACCTTCCGACTGCCCTCCGCAGCTGAAGAGAGCATTAACATCTCACCGACCGTAAAGACACTATTGCTGCGCCGGCGAGGGGAAATACGCATAGAGCGCGCAATAGCGACCACTGAGGAGCGAGCATCCAGGATGGGAACGGGTCGAGTATGCACTCAGAACACCATCGTGGCGCCTATTAGCTGGCTAAAAATCCCATCCCCACATGATGGTCTTTCACTCCTCCCCACTAGCAACATAGTCTCTCACTGCTACACCTATGATTTACGGTGACTGGGATCCGTGTATCTATGCGGGCGACGTTTACTTCACTGGATTGAACACACTCTGTGCCAAGATCAGATATCATGACAGCTTACGAAGTTCTGCAAGTGTGAACATCACTGAAATACAACTTTGAACATGTAAAACAAAGTGCCAAGACACGGGGGCGTGCCGACCTTTCTCTAGCGCAATGTCAGTCTCGTCTTACTAGCATGGTGAAAGCCCCATGCACAACTACTTTGTGGAACGAGAGAAGCTGATTGAACGTTTGGCAAAGTCGATTTCCACCCGATTCATGCTGCAGGGGGCATTGTACTGAACCTTGTAGTATTGAGTCACCTCAACAGTGGCTTCGGCAGTTCATCCGTAGCTCACTTTCGCAAGCTCTACCTAAACATACTACCTTGCCAGAGGGCATGTACGGTGGCTGCATATGCTCCGCCACCTCCACAATATAACTATACCAGTCATAACGTGCTGAGCTTGCATTGTGGCTCTCTGATATTCCTGTACGCGTTCTGCGAAGACTCCTCAATCTTCACCTCAAGCCCCACCTCCTTCCCTCTGGCCATGTTTCCCTCCGCCCATGTTTCCCTCCGTTTCCTTCCATTCCAGTTTCCACTCAGAACAGGCTTGGAAAGAAAGACTAAGGTACCAAGCTTGTTCTGTTTCACAGATCATGGTCTTCCGATTTGCTGCATTCCTTGTTCCTCTGTTCTGTCCCTTTATTGGTGTCAATAATCTCACCAGCAGCCCACTTCCTCGTTGTCCGTATCCAATTTTCTCTTTATCATTCTTCTCAGAGACAACATCTGCTGAAAGTCAATGTTGGCTATGTAGACATGAGCAAGCACTGAGTGAGCACTTGGCGTAAAAATGCTTTCCTTCTCTTCCACATCTTCTTCGTGGCGCCCACCATTTCCTTCAGTTCAGGCATAGTGAAGTTCACTTCCGTGCTCCACGCAAGTTTGGCACTGGCTTCTTTTGATTGCACCAACATACCCGCATGAACAGCATCCACATTTATTGACTGGAGCGTCACAGACGACAACCTACTCTCCATGGTATACTCTTCAAAATTCCTCTTGCTACCATGAGTCGTTTAGACTTCTTGTTCAGGATTCCTTCAAGGAAGTACTTCAACGTCGTGCTTTTGTATTCGTGGACTACGGTATGGATCACCATCTACTCACCATTTTCCTTGTCATAGTTAGAGTCACCCTTGTCAATCATCGTATTGCCGTGTTCGAGGACAAACTTGCAATTTCTTAGTAAGTAAAAGTCGATCTGAATAACTTGGACATGTGGATACCGTTCCTGCCACTGCCTCCCAAAGAAGCATCTACCCCACTAGACGTAGGCCTTATTATTTCGAGGGCATCGCGAAAAGAGCGCTGGCCTGTTTGCATTTCGCCGGTATGAGGAGGAGAAGTGTTGCCCGGTGTCTGGTAGCACGTCGTTCATGGTGCTAGGAGCATTTGGCAGAAAATGAACTTCACAGTGGCTACGGACATTTTTGAGGACCAAGTCAATCTTTTTCGAACGTCAGATTACAGTCAGTATTTTACTGATAGATGTGGATCCAGCGTCGAGTAATTTCCGATTTATAGAGTTGGTTGAAGTAAGACGTGCGGCCTTTCTCATGTCTAACTTTCAACGTAACGTGCACAGCGCGCGTGCGGCCTGCGCTCTCAGAGCCATTCACTGGCCGCGCGTGAGGTCAAGTAGGACTTTTGACCAACCGCAGCGCCTTGTTGCTCTCAACACAATACTCAGGTCTAGTCATGCGGCTGTGAAGGCATGTGCGTGGTTTCTACACTGCGCAAGAACTTGACCAATTGCTAGCGATAAATTTGCCGCGGCACTTGCGTAGTCTAGATGTCCCGATGTCTCGTACGAATGGGCCCTCGATGAAGTCTGGTGCGCTGTGAGGGTGTCCACTATGCGCATCTGCTGGAGTCGAATAAAGAATGTCCTCGGCTCTTAGAGACGTGTCAGGTCGTCGCGTCTGTGCTGTGAACAACCTTGCGTGCCTTTTATCACATGTGGGGTTGATGGAGAGCTTCAACCAGGTACGATACTCGGTATGGCGACCATAGTATCGCCATGTTTCCGGCCTGATAAGAATATCTAGGCGTCTTGTCCTTTGTATAGCCAAATAGTATGCCAATATTAAGCTGATAAAGTAATAACCGGACTAGCGGCTCTGTCAAACCTCGCGACGTCACACGGTCTGCTTATACCTTTCTCCGACAACCTCGGCCCACGACGTGCGAGGCTCGCTCCATTCACAGCTCCCCGGCCCGCAGTAGTCGTCAACGCCGACAACCCCAGCGCGTGCTCATTCCGCCTCGGATCTACTGAGAGCTAGTATTTTTGACCTCAGCTCTGCGTTTTTCTGCCGTCGTTCCTACACATTCTTTTGTGATGTTCAGTAGAATAGCACGAGCGCGCCTGCCCGCCTCAATACTTCGCAGACCAGTTTTAAACCAGCAGACGCCTAGGGTACGTACTTTTTGGGGATCCGAGGTTTGACAGGGATCAAGAACTGACGTTTTTGTGTGGGGATAGATTGTCGCAATGGCTCCAGCGAGGAAACAGTCGAGTCTGCCAGCGGGTAAGTGAAATGTAGCTGTTGTCTACAAGCCTATCTCTATGTGTAGAAGTGCTGTTGCTAATAAAATGTTCTGTTTAGGCTACAAGGAGGACCACAGCAAAGGCGCAATGCTGCGGTTTGAGGAGTCGCTGCCGCGCCTGCCGGTTCCCACACTTGAAGAGACGGCCAAGCGATACCTCAAATCCGTTCACCCGCTCCTCTCACAGACCGAGTTCGACGCAACCACCAAAGCCGTCAACGAGTTCGTTGCTCCTGGTGGGCCCGGAGAGACTCTCCAAAAGCGCTTGATTGAGCGAAGGGAGCGCCCAGAAGTCAAGAACTGGATCTACGAGTGGTGGAATGAGGCTGCGTACATGGCCTACCGTGACCCGGTTGTGCCCTACGTCAGCTACTTCTACTCTCACCGCGATGACAAGAAGCGGAGAAACCCTGCCAAGCGTGCTGCTGCCATCTCAACAGCAGTCCTAGAGTTCAAGAAAATGGTCGATGGCGGCAGCCTGGAGCCAGAGTACATGAAGAAGCTCCCCATGGCCATGAGCTCTTACGAGTGGATGTTCAATTGCAGCCGTGTGCCCCAAAAGCCCTCAGACACCACCGTGAAATTCCCCTTCAAGGAGAACCAGCACATCATTGCCGTCAGGAAGAACCAATTCTGGAAGATTCCCCACGAGATCAATGGCAAGCAACTCAACACCAGCGAGCTCGAACTGCAGTTCCAGCGCGTATATGAAAAGGCTGAGAAAGCTCCTCCAGTCGGCACCCTGACATCCCAGAACCGCGACGTCTGGTCAGAGGTCTATCCCAAGCTGAAAGCCTCCTCAGACGTCAACGCCGTGTCTCTAGAAGCCATCGAATCTGCCTCCTTCCTCGTATGTCTCGACGACGCCTCTCCAGTCACTTTAGAAGAGCGCGCACACCAGTACTGGCACGGTGACGGCGCAAACCGCTGGTACGACAAGCCGCTCCAATTCATTGTCAACGACAACGGCACATCAGGTTTCATGGGCGAGCACTCCATGATGGACGGCACGCCCACACACCGCCTGAACGACTATGCGAACCAGCAGATCTTCTCGAATGCGCTGCCCTTTGATGACCCAACTGTGCGGTCTGACCTGCCGAACCCGAAGCCTCTCCGCTTCGAAGTCAGCGAGGACTTGCAGAAGGACATTGTTGCTGCGCAAGCGCACTTTTCCAGCCAGATTGGCGCGCACGAACTCCGCGTACAAGCATACCAGGGCTACGGCAAGGGCTTGATCAAGAAGTTCAAGTGCAGCCCCGACGCATACGTACAGATGATCATTCAGCTCGCATACCACAAGTTCTATGGCAAGAACCGCCCCACCTATGAGTCTGCTGCCACCCGCCGGTTCCAGCAAGGCCGTACCGAGACATGCCGTACCGTCTCCGACGAGAGTGTTGCATTCACCGCCGCCATGGCAGACCCCAACGCGACCCCTGAGGAGTGCCAGAAACTTCTCCGTGCAGCGCTCAACGCGCACGTCAAGTACATCTCCGACGCGTCTGACGGCCGGGGTGTGGACCGCCACCTCTTTGGATTGAAGAAGTGCCTGAAGGAGGGTGAAGCCGTCCCTGCATTGTACCAGGACCCTGCCTACTCGTACAGCTCTACCTGGTTCATTTCCAGCTCGCAGCTGTCTTCCGAGTACTTCAACGGCTACGGCTGGTCCCAGGTCGTCGACGATGGCTGGGGTATCGCGTACATGATCAACGAGAACAGCATCCAGTTCAACGTGTGCTCAAAGGGCCTCGGTTCGGTAAGTCACATCCATACTAGACACGTACAGGATACATTAATGCTAACAACGCCACAGGATAAGATGAGCTTCTACCTCAACGAGGCGGCCGGCGACATGCGAGACATTATGCTGCCCACGCTGGAGGCCCCCAAGGCCAAGATATAAGAGGTCTTAGACACAGGGGAAAGTCTGACCGAGTGGGTTTTGTTGTACATATAGGAGGGGTAGATTTACACGCTGTTACTACAGTCGGGGATTCTGCATTCCAAACTTCTTAGCAAGTTTCCATGTACGGCCGTTTTAGCGAGATAGATAGAACGCATTCAAAAAAAATTTCAACGTTCAAAGTTGCCAACGCAGTTCCAGTCGTAAAGTCACGTTCGCATTCCAATCCTGCCCAAATTTTTGCTTTTTCTTGTTTTTTTGGCACTACGCTCTGCGTGTGGGGGAGCTAATGGTCAGCCCTTCGAGGCCATGCATCACGTGGGCATTCACGAGCCATATCCTCGGCCTGAGCGCGTATTCGCCCGTAGATGACACAAAGATGCAAATTATTGTTAGGAAGATTTTGGAGAAACGAAGAGGAATTTCTTTTGTGCTAAGGTACAAACCAAAATTTACACATCCTCAGTCGCTGCGATTGCTTGCCATGGAACACCAGAAAAGAACCCAGTCCAGTCCAGATCCGGAGGCCCAAAGTCATTACTAGTGTACACCTCACCGCCTCATCAGCCCGCCACCCAATTTTAGTCCAACAAGCATTTATGGGTTCTTCTTGACCCACTCAACACCCTTGTTGATGTTCTTCTGGAGGTCGCTCAAGCAGACATCGAGGAGCTTCTGCTCGTAGGCGGTGATCTTGCCAACAGGGTGGATCTTCTCAACACCGTTGGGGCCGAGCTCAACGTTGGAAGCGAAGTATTCGCAGCCCTGGTCCTTGTAGAGAGGAGAGTCGACGAAAGTGGGCTCAATGACGTTCTTCTGGCCCTGGGCAGCCTTGAGCAAGCTCTCGGCGAAGCGTGCACCAGCCATGGCCATGGAGAGGGTAGCCGAGCCGGCACCGTCCTTGGCCTTGACGACCTCATCACCACCGAACTGGACGCGGTTGACGTAGTTGTCGAGCTGCTCGCCCTCGAGGCTGTAGCCGGACTGGGAGAGGAGGGGAACGATGGTGGCGCCGGAGTGGCCACCAACAACGGTGATGTTCTCGTTGGCTGGGTCCGAGTTCTTGAGCTGGGAGATGAAGCGCGAGGCACGGACGACATCGAGGGTGGTGACACCGAAGAGGCGCTTGGGGTTGTAGACGCCCTTGGACTTGAAGACCTCGGCGGTGATGGGAACGGTGGAGTTGACCTGCATAGATGAGTATATTGTTATTTTTAGCCGTTCAATGGCTTGTGCGTACCGGGTTCGAGATGATCAAGATGTTAGCCTCGGGGGCGTGCTCAGCGGCGGCCTTGGCCAAATCGCGGACGATGGAGGCGTTGGTGTTGAACAAGTCTGGGAGCGGTCAGCGGCGAGGGGAGCGTCTGTTGCTGCCATTGCCTACCATCACGGGTCATGCCGGGCTTGCGGGGGACACCAGCGGGGATGACGACAATCTCAGCGCCCTTGAGAGCCTCGGCGAGACCTGAGGGAGTCGCATCGTGGCCCTTGACCTTTTTATGTTATCAGCGGATGGTTGGCGTGTGACTTCGGGTATTGTCTCGTACCTCGCTCTTGGTGTTGATGTGGCCAATGTCGGCAGCGACGCCTATAGGGAGTCCATCAGCACGCATTCGTCATGTATGGGGGGCGATTGAAGCTTACCGGGAGCCAGGCGAATATCGTAGAGCGAGAGCTTGCTGACCCTCGGGTTCAGCTTGAGGAGGAGCGACAGCGGCTGGCCAATACCACCGGCAGCACCGAGGACGGTGACCTTGGATGACTGCAGGAGACTCAGTCAGCATATTGTCCCTGTCGGCCATCAATTGCGGCCCATTGCCAGAGCCGGTGCTCTTGAAGCAAAAGCAAGTGCGGGTCCTCAGAGCTTCCATACCTGGCGGGCCGACGCCGAGAAGGCGCGGCGCTGGGCCTGAGAAAATGCTTGCCGGGCAGCGAACATTGTGGCTGTGATGGAGAAGAGAGGAATTGAGATTGGGCGGGACTGGGGCGTGAGGTTGGTGGAGTGGAAAGTTGCGGAGCGAGGTTTTGCGAGTACCTCAGCGTGGGTCAGTGCTCCTCGGCGGGTTGTCGGAGCTACGGCCGGTGACAGCTGCCATCACTCAACACCTCCACTCGTCCCGCGGGGGTCTTCCCAAGCTAAACTAACGAGGCCAAAATTGCCTACTGGCCGTCTTGTGCGAAGCGAATTTGAAGTGTGCTTCAAGCAGGTATTTGATAGCATATCTGAAGGAAGGTCGTCTACTATCCCCCTGCGTCCTCTCTGCGAAAATAACTTGGAATTCATCAAGCGTCTTCCACGAATTGGCTGTACTTTCGCCTCCTATCAAACGCCTTCTCGGTCCAACTTATAGTATTTCAATGCCAAATTCATTGCTTTCGCCAAAAATACGGTTGCCTCTCGGTCGCGGCCAATGACAGTCGTGCCTGGTGAGTCAATATAGCATCATGGCGTTCCCCAGCCTCGTTTTCCAAGGCTGTGTCATCAGCATCTTCACCGCTAGGCTCAGCTTGTAGTGGTCTCCTATACCACCAGCTTCATTGACTCACCAGATTTGTGTTTAGAATGTATATAGTTTGAATACCTATCATGTCGATTGAAAGTCCATGACATTTCAACTCCAAGAGCCGTTCTGCTTGATTAATGTCAGTCCTTTTTATCGTAATCAATCCTTTTTATTTCAACAACTAGCAAGACGCTATACACGCCCATGGCCACCGTTAACTCCATCATCGATGCTTCAAAAGACGACAAGGCCATCACAACGATGGAGCATTGCATTCAAGCAAACTCCTCATCCGCAATCAACGAGCTCCAAGACGCATTAGGTAGCATCCTCATTGTCCCCAAAGGCGAGAACAGTGGCCGCTCCAAGTACGACACAATTCACCACGACTACGTCCATAACGTTAAGACAATAGTTAACCCTCCCCCAAGCATCCCTATAGTCTGCAAATGGAACGGTGCCTTCGAACTCCTCGCCTTTCCTCGCGAAATGCGTGACAGGATCTATTACCACTATCTCTACCGCCCAAAAGGCATAATGTTCACTCGAAACACTGCCCGAACATTCCCATTCGACCAACCGGAAGATATCGCCGCTCTTTTTTTAACTTCGCGCCAAGTATACGAAGAAGCTTATCAGATATTCTGCCGCTTCAACACTGTCGTTATCTGTGAGAGACACCACTGGAGGCAGCCATGGTCAAACGGAGGCAGTCTCGCATGCACATTACGTGTCTTTCCCTCCACACCTAGAGAAAGGCTGCAATGTGTGAGAAGAGAGTATTCAAGGGCTTTAGGCGATTGGACTACCTGGGACGGCTCGTATAAGGGTGATGAACCAGACAGGGTATTCTCGCAGATGCTACGCGATGCGTGGACACTAAAGGCTGTTTTCCCGAAGATGCGCGAGTTCACAGTTAGTTGGGAGGTCTGGTCTCATTTCTTTGAGAATAGTCATCCAAGCTTCAATGATATGAGCGAGGACGACAAGATTGAAGTATGGCTACAATGGATGAAGCGCTCAATCGGACAGGGCAATGTCGTGCCGATGAGGGGGGTGAGGTTCGAGTTTAGGAGATACAGGGCAGACAACCCCATGCAAGCGCACGGAGCGGCGATGAATAATGCATATAGCCGATTACTGACTGACACGGCTCCGTTCAGGGATGAGGCGGCGCAGCTGGAAGAGGCAGGCAGGAAGTGGCTCGAACTGACCTCATCTGAGAAGCACACTAAAAAGAAAGGGAGAAGACGGCAGAGAGCAGGACAAGAGTAAACAAGAATAACAACTCGTCTACTTTCTTCACATCAAAATGAACTGCTCTAAATCTTCGTCCCCTTCAGGCCAAGCTTCTCCTTCCATAATCCCATCGACAAAAGCCGGGCTGTGAAATCGATATGCTGACCCGCTCTTGACATGGTCTTCGCGCAGAATCATTGCATGGACATCCATTCAAAAGCGTAACCCAGTCTCCGTCCTTTAATCTTTGGCACGCCATTCCCACTTTCCCAGTGTCGGTGACGAAGAAAGCCTTGTCTTGTTGGAACCTATCGTATTGTGCAACAACTCGGTCAGACCAATATATGGACTTAAGCAAGAGATGAAAGCTATGAATGATGGCAAGTCCTGGTGCTGTTTCGTTTCATGGATACATTCAGTGATTGTTGTCCCGGCAAGGTATGTGTGGAGAGCGTCTTTCACAAATTGGTCTTTGATGGAATTCTGCCCTTCATCAATGATTGGACTTAGGGCGTCAAACACCATGAGTCTCAAGAGACCGACATTGATATGTAGCTGATTGGTAAGCCGACGTTCAGTTGGGGTAGGATGGAATAGTTCATCAGCGCCACTGCAGTCGTCATGCGAGGACAGGGCGACTGATGACCGATCTCGAATAGCGACCGACTTGTATCAACTAAATCTTTCAGAACGATTGAGTCTTTATCAGTTTTGTGATGGAGTTCGCTTCACAAGGTACACTGCTCCTCTGCATCAACTCATCTCTAAGCCATGCGACCTTCATGATCCTGCTATACTTAAAACCCCAGTTGCGAAAAGAGACCTCCGTAATAGACACTACACTGGAGAGCGAAGAGCTTTGTTTTGCAGCTTGATGCCCTTTCAACCTGTCGATCCAGCAGACACATGTCGTTGTTGTCTGCTGATTTCAGTCGGGCACCCAGGAAGGTAAACACTGATTCCGAGCAACGGTGTTCACTAACAGGAGGATTTCCGATGGATTCTCTCTTTGACCCATTACCGCCATTGTATACTCGGCGTATTTAGTTTCAATTGACTTGTCATAGCCTACCTCACGAAATGATACAGTGGTTTCTAGAGATTCAGGAAAGCCCACAGCATTGCATACGCCTGGTCCTTTGGCTCAGTCGCTTCTAGCCCTCTCGAATTTTATAGCGCTCTCTGGGTTGTCCCTTGAACAAGCTTGTCCAGAATCTTTGCTTTGTTATTCTTATCGTGGAGGTCACCTATGGTATTTCGTTTAGCAGAGTGAGATGGGCTTGCAGTGAGCTCAGAATCTTGTGATACTTATTCGCATCCACGGACAGACTGAATCCTTTTGCTAGCACTCGTGGATCATTAGAGCGAGTGACAAACGGAGCCGTGCCGGCAACAAAGTCGGGCCATGCCAGACTGGCTGTGCCGTAATGGACGGTTATCACACGCGCCATGGCTATCTCTAGGACTGTCCAGACCCGTTGGAAGTATCGATTTTTTAATGGCTCATAGATACAATCCGAGGGCATTGGCCAATCCGAATTGACAGGCGAGAAACCTCTACAATCTTACCTCCCAATTTTTTAGCCTTTGATCTAATATCAGTCTCGCAGGATGTGATCAGTTTTGTTTCAGTGGAACTATTATTTTGGGAGGTCCCACGTAACCTCCAGAGCCGCAGTAGTTGCCATCTGTAGAGCCAGCCTACAAGTTTGATCAATCGAAAACTTCTTGCGCACATTCCTCGCATTCATGTTCCACTTCCGACCAATACCAGAGCCTGCCTCGCTCTTTTATAGATCTCGACCATGAGCGAAACTTGGTGACTCGTTTCAGAGACCGAGATTTGATCGATGCACATGGCGTATACCCATAGCCGTCGAGACTTGAATTGATGGCGCAACCGTTTCAAGGTTGACAAGTAATTTAGTGTAATGACCAAGTCACCAACCATCTCTTCCTTCCCTGCTGAATCCCGCTTGATAATCGTGATCGTGCCCGGGGGATTTGGCGGTCCCCATACATATGAGCTTCGAAGGATGCACTTAAGCTCTAGTCTACATCGACCTCGGAGAATTCTCCGCGTAGTGGCGCTTGATGATTTCGAGAAAGCAATAATGTGAGGATCCGAATTGACTGAGGCGAAGTAATTGCTTCGTGATGATACTGCACAACCATCGCAGCTAGTAGTATCACAAAGGTACAGTGTTCATGCTTTATGTGGCAAAGGAGTATCAAAGAAACTGAGAGAACTTTGTACTCTGATATTCCCCGAGCTGAAGGTTGCACAGCCACCATTCACGAAGCACACCCTCAAACTTCAGCCTGCTTCCACCAAGCCGCCTGATTCACACATTACATCGGGGTGTATGCTTTGTTCGGCCCTTAGGATTGATATTGTGGATAATATTGTTGGGATAGGGGACGGGGTGCGTGATTCTAGCAATTTGACCTCATAGACAGCATTTTGGGCGGCATGGCGTTGCTGGCCACCTTGCTGCTTCGTGACCTATGTGTGATAGCCAAGCAACAGGATTCCTGAAATGAGGCACCTTCATGTGGATAATTCCTTCAGCAAAATGGGCATGCACAGCCTCAGCATAATCATCAACCCCGCATAAAAGCACGCTGCAGGTCGCCTCGATAACCTACACAAGACAAATCGCACGTACGTGCGTTTGAAACCTATCGCTGGAGCTTGACTTCATACCTCAGATATCGCTGAGTTCCAATATTTTCCTCGTTTCCGTTAAATCGACACCGTGTATTCCGCCCACACTTCCAATTTATTCTCTAGTTTGCGTCCATACTAATAATCGCAACACATCCTTTTCATAACTTGCATAAGTTCGCCTTGCTGATGTTGTGGCCCGATCGCGACAACACGACGCCTATTTACAGCCCGCGGTTGGAGATCGACGTGCGCGACGTCTTCACATGCAGCGAGCCCCGAGCCTCTCGATGATCAAGCTCAACTTACGCTTGCTATTCAAACGCACATACTCAGAATACTCTATCTGTTTTGGACTAGATGCGAACAGCATGACGCTACCTTGATCTTGCCTGGAAGAAGGAAGCATCACAAGATCCAATCAGCGAGTCCAGAGATCATGGAAGACACCTTGCTCTGTTCCACAGACTTTGGTTCGGAGAAAGCAGAGGCTTACGAATACCAAACCTTGGAGCCTAGATGCATCCGCATACTCAAACTTAACTCCAGTAGCGATGGCTCTGCGCTCTCAGGAGAGCTTCTAACCGTGTCAATTGACGACGGCGATGTAGGCTTTGATGCCTTGTCTTACATGTGGGGCGATCCGAAACCAGTAGGAACTCTTTCTGTCTCTGGGAAGACTTTGCCTCTTGCGAGCAACCTCAAGACGGCACTAAATCATCTTCGATACCCCCACAAGTCGTTGGTGATATGGGCCGATGCAATCTGTATCAACCAGGGGGATATATCCGAGCGTGAAAATCAGATAAAGCTTATGAGGCTAATCTTCAATCGCGCGGTTACTGTCCGTATCTGGATTAACGAACCCGATATTGAAGAAGGAAACGTAGCGGTTTCGGCCTTGAAGGACTTTTGCAACGCCCCAGACATCGTGTTCAAGGAGCTTGGCCCAGACCCTAGCTTTTGGGATCCAGTGGCACCCATCTTTTCAAACCCGTACTGGAACCGTGCGTGGATACAGCAAGAAGTTTTAAATGCACGCAAGATTGAACTCCATTGTTGGGATATAGTTATCCCAGGAGCGTCTCTTGGACGCTTTCAAGACGCCGCTATTTTTTGGGTATACTTGTCCAATTGGAATTCCGATGACTTCGGGCAGAGCTGGAGAAATCATCTCGAGCCATTCAATCTATATGACGGACCAGCCTCGAACTACCTTAAAGAGTACCTAGAGGGAAGGAAAAGTTGGAAGTTAATCGACCTGCTGGACTGGTGTGGTCAGCTTAGGATAAGCGATGCACGGGATCGTGTCTATGCGATCATGCATCTTGCAGCTGACTATAAATATGGTGGTATTGAAGTTGATTACTCTAAGACTGAAGTGGATGTTCTAATTGAAGCAACCGCTTCTCACGTTTCAGGAAACAAAAATCTTGACTTTCTGCACATGAGCTCCCTGCACACGATGGAAAGACCTGGTGATGCATGGAGACATGATCAAAGAATTCCAACATGGCTCCCTTGGAGATGGTTGGGCGCTACACTCGATAGCAAGAGCATTGGCAATCAATTTGGTGGTTATCAAGCAACAGTCCTGCGCACCAAGTGCTCCCCTGTTTCTGTTTGCACAAAGACAAAAAGAGTCAAGGTTCGCGGAATCAAAATAGACACTGTGCGTCGCCTTCTCACTAGTGATCTCAATATTTACCGCATGACTATTCACCAGTTCTGGGACTCGTTGCTCGGATTGTACTTGCGAATCTTCGGGGGAGTAGGAATGCAAAATTTGCCTCAGGAGATATACAACACGATTTTAACCGACACCCATTTTGAGGAGAGAATATCTCCTAATGCCTTCGCGTCTGCTTTGGCCTGCTTCATTCGTCTCTCTCAAAATACACATTCCGCTGATATGAGAGTGGGATACCTAGCCGAAAACATCAGCCACTTGCTCCCAAAAGCCGATTACGGCCCATTACGAAAGATACTATTCGAAATTACGGGAAGAGGAGTGATAATTACAGAAAAGAAGTGTCTCGGCCTCTGTCCAGACTGCGATGTACGGGAAGGCGACGAGATCTGGATCGCATTGGGTTGTTCTTTACCAGTCGTGCTACGACCACAAGACCATGGAACCTATATCCATGTTTGCACTGCTAGAATTCCCAAGCTACTAGATATTCCAGATATCAGAACGCTCTCGAGTGATGTTCAACCGGGGGATCGTGTTGGTGAGTGGATCGTTGCTGATATTGAGCTTGAGTAGAAAGCCTTCACTGATCGAACACTCGTTGGCGCTGCAGTGCTGTCAAGGTATAGAAGGCTTTTCTAAAATATTGAAGAGTCATTACCTAACTTAAATTCTGAAAATTTGAATATGGATGTAAAAAATCATCATGTGTATCTCTTGCATTATCGGGTTCGGATCTATAAAGGCGAAGCTCAGCGAGCTTCATCGATGTACCCTTACTCCCTCTTGAGCTAGTCTCGATATAATTCATATTGCGTTAATGACCTGCAGTTGTACAATTGCTTGAGCGAGCACACCGGCAAAAGCGACGACAAAACTCCACGTAGGTGACGCAACCAGATAAAGCGCAATACTGACGATGGCGCATACCGCACTAAAGCCAGCAAGAGTCCAGATCCATACCCAGGTTAGGTGAGACAAACGAGGATTGTTTAGCGTTGGCCATATGAAAGTAACAAGACCTAAAAGTTGCATGATGCAGTTTGAGACGGCTTGGTAGAAGTCCGAGTCGCTTGCGCCCCCTGATCTGGTCTCGCCATGTCTCCAGGCCAATGTAGCAGGGACTATAGCAAGTAGTGATACAGTTGGAACGAGGAAAGTCAGTGTAGAACGCATAGCCGGGGTTGAAAATTTTGAAGAGATGTCGATTGATTTCATCTCATCTCCCTTGCTCTCTTGTCCTATGTCCCTGCCTGGTGTCAGCCATCTGTTGTCAAGGCAAGGTCAGAAAACTTGCCACCAACGCTCCGATGCCAGGTCAACCAAGCATCGCTCATATGGGAGGTGCTTTCGTGTCAAGCGACAAATTTCATGATAGTCTTTACTCTCAAGTCCCTTGAACATGCGACGTAAATCCTCCAACACTAGTTGACTCAATTGCTTTTCCTCCACTGCTTTACCGATTGAGTCGCGAAGAGCTCGCAGAATTTTTAGTAAAGTGACCAGTTGGCGATAGATCTCATCTATGTCAACACTGCCCCAGTCCACCGACGCAATCGTTGTGTCACTAACCAGCCACGGCATCCCTTTAATGCATTCGTAGGACCTCAAGTCTTCGTGGTCAACTGTATCGTATAAAGTGTTTTCTGAGAATCTCTGCCTGCAGAGCTCAAAGAAAGCCTTTTGTGTGTCAATCAATCCAGCGTAAATAATTGCTGGGCGTCGATCTTCTATGAACGCTAGCGCCTCATCCACATCCAGCGTCTTCACATATTCCCTGATTCGACTGTTTCCCTGTAATTCCTCGAGCCCTACGATACTATCCGCGAGATTGACCAGTTCAGGTTTGAGGATTCTTTCTATTAAGTTAACACGAATGGACGCCTTACCCATCGATGAATCGAGGCTATCCCCCAAGAGAATGTGTCTACGGCCGTATCTAGCCATCTCAAGCCCTACAGTATGTATCCTGATAATATAGCATACGATTTCCTGAATGGACTGTAACTGTGTATCCGTGTACATAGTTCCCGACGGTGCTTGAGACAAACTCGTCAGTCCGTAGTCATATAGACTTAAATCTACTAGAGGACCTCAATAGACGAACCTAAATGCTCTAACCCATCTGGGCGTTGATCTTTGACACGTCGCCTTCGCATGTTTGAGACGGTGACTGGTGAGGTCCTGTCCTTCCCAAATATTAGATTTTCATGTCGTGGGTTATCCAAGTCGTTGGATGTACGCTCCATTGGTTGTGCTGAAGCCTTGCGTGTTGAGGCCTTGCTTGAACTGATGACAATGATCTGAAGAGACCTTTAGATGCGTAATGCAGCCCTTGAAGGGAAGAAAACTCTGTGGAAAATAATGTATTCACCGTGACCTTTATTGTATCAAGATAGTGGCTATGCTAGCACCGACTTATATAGCTGTATTTCTACAGCCCCGTTGCACAACGAGCATAGCCACACTACCCTTGCTCAGGCAGATTCCATCAGTACCATACAAAGTCCACTCATGGACTTGCCATGCCCAAATACTCGTACCTGCTCACAATCGACCTCATAGGTGGAAATAATCTTAAATATGTATATAATGATATATTACAAGGGCACTACTATATGTTCACACGTGCAAAAGAACAAAACTAAGAACTCCGATTAGAACCCCCCCCCCCAAAAAAAAGATTAATGGCAAACCGAGACTGAGTGGAAGCAGAATTTGAAGGGAAGATTTGGAAATTGAGAGGAAAAATTGACTAAACCCCCCCCCCGGGTTGTTGGTGATTCTGCTTTTCTCAGTTACGCCGATGTGAAAACAAAAGGCAGCCCCGAGACTCCAAAGGAAATGCTCCCCTAGAGAGATAAGAAAACACCAAAGGAAATCCCATAGATTTGAGAAGTGCGCCAATGAGAAACATGACCTGGCAGTGCAGATCATCATTGCGTCCCCGTCTTAACTCCATTCATCCCCCTACAAGAAAGGACAGCTATCTAGGCCTTTCCCCTCTTGGCAAGATAGTATGTCAGCAAGTTGAGATGCTGTGGCCTCGCACCGGCAACCGCTTTCCAGAAACCGCCATCTTCCTTCTCACCACCAGGCCCTGCAATACGCTCATGCAGCGCGATGCAGAACTCGATATCTGCCTTCCTCACATCTGCGTCATGGTCGTCTAGACAACGGACTGCCAGCTTACCTGAGCGCACAGTTTGCTCGGGTGTCAGGGTGACATTCTTAGCGCCGCTGATCTGAATAAGGGACGCAAGGGTGCTGAGAGCCATTGTTGTAGTGCGAGACGAACCTTGGTACGGCTGGGGGGAGACGGAAGCCTTTGAATTGGGTGAGGAAGTCGGGGTCGACGTGGGCGTGTCTTCAATAAGAGAAAGAACTGCATTGAGGCAGTCGGATGTCTGGCCGTACCTAACAATCTCGTCCGCAGTGGCTTCAAGATCAATCGCAATATGCGATGTATTCTCGTACTGCGATTTGGTCTGCAAGACGGTACAAAGCACACGGGAGAAGTACTTCGCGGTTTCTCTTCGGTAAAGAGAGAGCATCGCGCGGATGGTGGCAAGGGCTTGGACCTTGAGATTAACTGCCTTCATCGGTGTTACCTTCAGCTCCTGGATAGGCGACTCAAGGAAGTCGAGACATGCTAATAGCAGCCTGCCAAAGTTCTCATCGTTTGGTCCCCAGATTTCCTGATTTGACTTTACCATGTCCTGCATGCGGCGGAACATGTGCGCTTCCACTGTGCTGCTCTCGATCTTCTTGATGCCACTCATAAGTAGCTGCCTGTTCTTGAGCACTTCAGCATTGGCCATTTCGTTGCTCTCGGTATGCATCACGCTTCCTGTGCTAGTAGTCTTGTGATGGCCTCGAGGGCGCTCTTCGGATGCATTGCCCATCATAACATCACTAGATACGCTCTCGGTGCTCTGCCGTCGCTCATTGCTCTTCTCGTTGATGGGAAGCTCCTCGAGCACAGGCTTCTCCATCTCTTTGTCTACAGCAGTGGGCTCATCGCCAAAAAATGGATCTTCATATACTTGGACCTCATCTTGAGCATCTGTTCCTCGCGTGCTTGGTCGATCTGGAGACCTCAATCGTGTCGACGACCGGAATCCCCCTTCGAGATTGCCCATGGACTTTGGGCTTCTGAGTGCTGAAGCTCGTGGACTGGGTGCAGCTAGCCGTCCGGGAGACGGCATCGGTTTCGGAGGCGTCTGCTGCACCGGCTGCGCTACCGGTCGTCCAAGGTTTGGGATAACCATCGTAAAGTTATCGTCATCGCCTAAATCAATAGCATCATTGTCGATGATTGCACTCTTGTCCAGTCCGTTCCGCTGTCGAAAAGGAATAGTGCCTGGGTCATGGTGGCTCTTTGATCGAACCCAGGGCTTCACCATTGTCACATCTTCATCCTTGGCTGGGCTAACAGCTGGACTGCCATGGCGAGAGCTTGTGCTAGGAGCCTTGTTTTGTGATACGCTTTGGCCAAGCCTAGACTTACTCCGGATTGGACTAACATTTGGACTATTCTGAGTTTGTGATCGAGGACGAACGGTGCTCTTTGGTGCAACAGACTTCTTCGCCGTAGTTGCAGCAGGTGTCTTTTCTGGCGTCATCGACGGAGTAACTTTACCTGCTCTTCGGGCCGCATATGGATCTGCGGTTGCCGGCCTGGTCAATTCGGGTCGTGGACGTACGGGTCGACGCACGGTTCCTCCCATCAGCGAGCCTGTGCCCGTGGGATTTTTCAGGGCTGATTTCGTTGACTCGCCTGATAATGCCGAAGGTGGCCGTGCAGGACCAGAAGATGCCATAGATGCATTAGAAGCAGTTCTCGCACCTAATGATTTTACTGATTGCGACAGCATTGGTGAGTAACTTGCTGCAGCAGAGTTGGGGCGGTCGGGAACACCTCTAGCAGCTGCCAACTTGGCTCTTTTCTGCTCAGCGATCTTCTCCTTCAATGCATTACGCGCAGCGCCGGCCCCCACAGATTTCGAAAATGATGCTACACTGTTTTGTGAGGAGGCGAGTGAGGCATTTGGATTATTGGGATCTTTCTCCAGAGCGGTCTTTTCTCGCTTGTCGAGGGTGTCAAACATTCTATGATTCATATTAGTGCATTTCCAAACTGGGATCGATGAGGGGACTTACGCTTCGGCTCTCTGGGGCCATACAAGAGCGAATGTCCAGTATGTGCTTCGATATGCCTCTCGCACTTTGGGATTAGCATCCGTGACGCCCTTTTTGATGATTTTTTCCAATGTATCTAACCCTCCAGAATGCTCAATCTGTGATTTGTGCTTTCGGATCAGGGTTTTGACCCAATTTGCTGAATGTGTCCGGGGCTGGACGTTCTTGTCTTGACTAGCAAACGAAACATGCTGCAATATGCGGCTGTTGTACGAAACGTTTGACAAGATTGCATCCACGGTAATGTTACCATTCTGTGCGGAGATGTTTTTGGTGGCCGCACACATTTTGATGAACGATTGTAGTAAAATCTCGACCCAGGGATCGATTGCATGTCCTAGTGTCTTTGCAAGTTCTTGGACCAACTGACAACCGTTTGTGGACATGGTTGTCCGCAGAGTGTTGGCCACCTTCAAAATACCATCCAATATCGACTTGATACCAGCAACAAAAGCTCCATGGAACTCAGTAGGCGCGTTGCCCTTCAATATTCGCCGTAGCTTTGTGGTGCTCTTGTCGCGCGCCAGCCAATTCTGTTCTGTCTCTCTTCCTTCGAAATGAGGTGCCATATCTCGGAAGATATCATCTAGCTCGCGTTGAGTGTATATGTGCAATGGGTCCATTGAGACGGTCTCAGTTGGGGGAGGCTGCTCCATGGCTAGACTCTCTGCAAAGCCAACGTCAGGCTGCAAGGTTTCGGCCCTGCGTGCTGATATCGGTCGCTCGGCTCGTGGCTGCGGTGGTGGCAATTCCTGTTCCTTGGGTACTGCGCCGTCTTCTAAATTCGAGATTATGTGGTTTGCGATGGTTTTTCGGACATTCAAGCTGACAAGCTGCTTCTTGAGGTTCGCTTTTGCGTGTTCTGGTGCACCCCTGTTCCAGCGTTAGCCCTGATCTGTGGAGCTGAATATCTCATCGAGCGACGCACCTAAAGAGCTCTACCACCGCGCCTTTGGCAACGTCGCGCACACCGGCGTCTGCGTCCTCGAGATTCATTACGAGTTGGTTGGAGTAGCTCTTGAAAGGGAGGTTCTCGCTCTTGTTCATCTGTTGTTAGAGTCGTCAGATCTCAATCGCTTTCCATGCCCTTCACGATATGACGAACCTTCACGAGCCATTGCATCGATGTCTCCTTGGCGCGGGGATTGTTGCCCTTCATAGCGTCATGTATGATTGTGTCGATCTCTGTAGGACACAGGTAATGCAGGTCGCCCAGGATTTGCGATGCAGCGCTGCGGTGGACCTCGCGCGCATCGCCCAACTTTTCTGCCAGGATTGAGCATAGTGCCGGGGCTTGGGATGTGAGAAGTTGTGTCTCCTTCTGGAGTTGCAGTCGCTTGATGAAGTGACTGAGGGTAGAGAATCCAGTAGAAACGAGTGCTGCAGAGGTAGCTGCGGTTATAGCTATGCGAATACATTCGAATATAGGAGCCTGGCAGTCCTCGGGAACGCGAGAATGCTTGATACTGGATTTGAGGGAAGTGAAGCCTGCGATCCTGCTGTCAACGTTTGTGCTCGGCTTCTTCAGCGCGGCAAGTAGGCTTGCTACTTGGTCCTCCATGGCGGCGGTGGTGTTGGTTGCTGAGGTCGTAGACGCGGGGCCGTGTGTTTGGTGGTCTTGTTGACAGGACAAGGGGTGGGTCACGCTAGCCAATCGTCTGGTCTCACAGCAACAGGACCGTGCGTCAGCTGCAACATGGATAGCCCTGGTACATAATGGCCACGGCTTCGAAACTCTCCGCAAACTTTCAGGCACAGACTGAGAGGTGGAGGAACTTGCCCAATCTGCGAAATAAGAAGCGTGATGTCAAATGCTGCTGACCGCCCGCGACGACATTATCAACAATTCTTTGTTCGCGTGCTTTGACGTAGGATTAAACCATGGTGGAGTATCCCCCCGCTACAGTCAACCAGATGGCCGTTCCAGGCCATCGTTTCACCCAAACTTCATTATGGCAAGACTGGCTGCGCCTTCGATGCAGTATAAACAATGAGAACAATTCAATTCGAAACGAATGACTGAGTTTGATTTGGCTGTGCGGTCATGTCGAATACATGTAAAGGTAGACTGCTCCATCACCATGCATACGACCGTTTTCAGACATTCTACTCAAGGTTCTGAGCCTTCCTCTCATTCCACACACCAACTGCTTCCTCGGCGGCCTTGACACCACTCAACACCATCGCACCAAAGGTAGGCCCCATACGGTTCGCGCCATCAACCTCACTCAACTCCATGCCTCCCACGATCAAACCCGGCACGATCTCGCGGGTGCGCTTGACGATGGCGTCTTCAGCAGTGCGCATGTCAAGACCGCGCATGCCGCCCAGCTTTTCAATCTGTTGCATGGAGACAAGACGTTTGACAGAGAAAGCGCCAAAGGGGCCGTCATGCCCAGTGGTTGAGATGACAAGAGGTGCATTAATGGTATTAGGATCCATGCAAGATTGATCTAGGACTGTCAGTGGGATGTCTCAATGATTTTGGCAAGTCGTGAGCTTTGACATACCGTCATGGTGCATGGAAACAAGCGTCCAGTTCGTAACCACGCCGGCAATACGCACAGCGTTCGGATCCTGGGCAGTAGGAGCAGGACGAGTGATCAAGTCCTCAACTGCCGTAGCATTGAAAAGTTTGACATTCGGGAACTGCAATACCTTGCTTAACAACGTACTCGTAAAGAGTGCCGCATGTTTCACCACCACGAAGTCACCTTCGTCTTCATATGGCACACCAACCTCATCCAGGAAAAGTTGAGCAGGCTTCCTCATCACCATGGCGCTGAAGAGCTGGCCGCCGAGCCAAGCACCTCCGCCGGGGGCAACACCGGCTTCAACAATAGCGATCTTTAGGTCGGGTCGCTTGGAGGCGAGGGTGAAGGCGGCAGAGAGACCGCAGGAGCCAGCGCCGACGATGACGATGTCGGATTCAGCATAGGTATCAAGGTCGGTGAAGTAGCGACGCGTCATGGCACGGGAGACCTGTGACTCGCGAATGGGAGCGAAGGTGAAGGCCTCCCAGTTGTTCTCTATCTCAGCGAGCATCTTCGCCTGGCCATTGGCCGCAGGCTTGACCGCGAGGTCTTTCTTGGTGCTCAAGCCATTCGCATTGTTGATGCTGGCGGGGATGTCGAAAGTGGCAGCGGGAGGAGACATTTCGAAAGTCTTTCACGGAGGGGCTAAACCTGTCATCTGTTAAGTTCGTCCTCAACTGAGGGAAATGAGCAAGCATGTGTCCTTCCGCTGGTATTATCCAGGTCAAGTTGAAACCGTATAATCTCAGAATGAATCCATTAGCCCCTCTTCTTCAACTACTACCTGCTTGCTGGATAGCAAGAGACGGTAAGGTGAAAAAGAAGAGCTTCTAGAAACAAACACCGGTCCATGCAGTATACTTAGCATTGAAAGTACCTTGATGGCTTGAGGATAATGCCTGCGTGCAGACCTGGTCTCGCATTGTGGCGGCCATACTGGAAGCGTTGCGTATCTGGAGGATGGTCAGTGAGTCTTTTCACATCGGCACTGGGCAGGAGCAATGAGTACGGATACTAGACTGGGTAGATTGGGTTGTCAGATCAAGAATTGGTGAAGAGGAAAGAAGGATGGAAGCGATTTGGTCAGTGATTAAATACCTCGATAAGCCCCACCAAGACCATCAGTATCCATATACAACCGCTGAGGCGGGGTAGTTGTGACTAAACCCTGCACATAAACTAATCCAGAGCAAACGACCCACTGTATCCAACGCCGGTGCATTCCTCAGCGAGGGAGCTTTCATGGTATGATTCATGAAGCTCACAAATGGTGACATGGGGTTTGCACAATCGTCAGACGAAAGTCTAAGTAAACATTTACAGCAATAATTGTAATTCAATGGCAAACACTACGCCATATGATACATTTTCAGGTCAGCAAAATAAGGCAAAATTACGGTTTGGTGCGCGTAATTGCCTCGCTCTGCGTCCGGTTTACCCGATGCTGCTATGGTGAAGCGGCATTTCTCTTGGCCAAATTTGTCGCTCACCACAACAGCTCTTTCGTTATCCACCAGGCCACTTTATTATCCTCAAAGGAGACTCAAGAAAGCAATGACTGTTTACAAGTCAATGAGAGTCTCTCGGCTGCTGCAACATGTGGATCTACTCTAGCTCATAGACACTCGACGCTTCAATAAATTGGCGAATATTTTGCAACGGACTCTTTTATCACCCAGCGTCGGCCTAGTTGTGAGAAAACTTCTGTTGAGACGAAGACACGCACATGCTTCTAAATCAGATGTTTGGGTAACCTTGTTCAGAGTGAAACGACTCAAACCCGTAGAGCAGTGACTTTTTCTGGAATGTTGATCGCCATCGGAAGAACAATGACGGGCATGTATAATAGCTGCATAATCTCATACGCAAGTTGCCATGGCGCTGGTACTCTAAACTGGGGAAGCGTCATATGATATCAACGCCGACTGAAAGGTCTGACACATGGGGCTACATCTCGGAAACTAGCCGGTGGGCGAAGCTTGTATACTGAAGACAACCTTTGCACTTGACTCAAGTGGATACGCGTTGTTCGGCAATCGAAGATTTCTACCGAAGCCATCTCGATAGTCCCTGGCCAGTTGAGTCAGATTGTAGATAGGGCATAATAGCGCGGAAGTTAAGACGATCTGACGTGCTGATCAGACATCACGGCACATCTTGAAACCAACAGCGAAGCAAACGGCCAATAGCACAACGACGATGTTGTAGCAAACGTTGAAGAAGGTGATATGTATCGAACACGAAAGCGAGTGTCAAAACAGCTGGAGCATCATGTGGTGACAGCGCAGTAAAGAGAGGCGTGCAGGAGATCCGCGATATTGCAAGCCATGACTGAGGCATTAACGCGGCGACTAACGGTGGTGCCGCGTAGTGCGTGGTTGTCACCAGAGCATGGGCGAGGGAATCCTCGTCTTACTGTGGGCCTCGTGCAAGAAGAGACGTTGACGTTTGGTCTTGGTTACTGAAGCGGACAGATCCCAGTAGCGTGGATCGTCCAGGCACCGTTCGGCTCCATGGCAGTGTTCGGCTTGATGAAACATGTACGTGATCCCTCGGTATTCCCGTTTGTCTCAGAAAATGTGGCTTGATGAGTTGCCGATCGTTTAACTAGAATGGATTTATCCCAGATGTGCACACGAGGCGGTCAGGCGCATAGAAATTGTGTGCATATTGCAGCTACGAGTGATGCTGAAGAAAGTGGGGGTGTACGATGGCAGGACCGATTATGCTTGGATCCAGAAACGCGGCAGGCACATCGAGGTGAGATTAGGCGATGCTATAAGCTTTCTTTATGTATCTGGCAGTTATGTTGTGCTACAGTAGATGACCTTGATAGTGGTTGTAAGCCTTGTGGAGAGGGGCATGTGTCCTCCTTCAATCTCCCACAAACGACACGGCTTTGTCCGTTCGTAGCAAGCGGACACGTGTAGGCCCGTCGAGCGACGTCGAAGCTGAAACAAAGTCATCTGGGTTGTAGGTTGTGCTATATGGCTGAACAAATTGAATGCAAGAAGCGGTGTCCAGCTGGTCAGCAAAATGACCGCGTACCTGCATTATCTCATGCTCAGAATGTGTAGCGCAGATGGCGATGCTGATGGAAGCGCCAGGCGTGATTCGCGGCTTTCTCGTCTATTTTGAGATAGATTCGAGGGCTGCACTTCCTCTCCAGGGGTTCAGCACTCGCTTGGTGCGTGCCGAAGCTGATTTATATTCGCATAATGGCAAAGGCATGCCGCGCTTTCCTGAGGGTGGTCAGAAACAGCAGGATGCACGCCATGTAATAAGCTTCGCCGCCGCCATCGCTCGGGCTAGGTTAACGATGGGCGCCCACTTAACAATGGCTTCCATATAGCCAAGCGCATTAGGGATGAAGGGATGAATCACCCGCCATGATCGTCGAAAAGTGGAGGGTGTCTTGGCAGGCCCTTTCACGGATGCGGCCTGGCGCTGTGGAGTTTGATTCACAGTAAGGGCCCGAAACACAGGCTGGCGATGCGGCTGACGACGTCTTTACGTGCGGTGAGCGAGCAATGATGGCGCTGGTCGGCTGGGCTGCCTTTGCAGCGACTCCAGCCCCGGCTCCCGCTGATGTCGCGATGTGAAAGGACCGTTCAGGCGTTCGCTTGGTGCAGTCGAATTGAGCTTGGAGGCGTGCCGGGCTGTCTGTGCGGTGCTCCCGCGATTGGCACCTCTCTCGAGACCCTGGGCCAGGTATGCTCGGTGCAAAGCCAGGCCCGCTTTGGAACCCCCTGCACCCTCGTTATTGGCCCTTCGCTGTGTGAGGGGACTGAGCCTTGAGGTGAAGCTGTGGTTCAGACTCTCATCGTGCACAGCGACTGCCTCTTCAGTCTGCCGCTGGCTTTTGTTGCTGTGTCTCCATCGAGGTCGCGCGGAGTCTCGAGGTTGCACAGGCGGCCGTCTAGCGTACAACACTTTTCATGCTCGCCGCGTCTGCTCGCAACCACCACTCCACGCCGCCCTCCTACCTGCGCCATACTCCCACTCCGCCCGGCGATCCCACGGCGGCCACCCTCCAGGTCGAGGCTGCCTCCCCCGAGTCTCCGTCGTGACGCCGCACGCACACGCCTCTCGGGAGCAGCATGGACTCGCCAGGAGCCTATCCAGAGTCCCCGGTGGATCAGGACGATGTCGTGTATCCGTGCAAGGGATGCGGAGAGGCAAGAACACACCCTATCACGCCTGCCGGCCATCGCTGACCTGTGTCTAGATCCTCGAGGAAGGAAAGGCCTTTGAGCTCGGTATGCAATCCTCACTGAGACATGTGCTCCCCTCGCGCCTTCTACACGCCGCACCGCTTCATAGTCGCACACTGACATTCACTAGCCGGAAATCGATGGCACATCGACTGCTTCCGCTGCAACACTTGCGGCACCCTGCTCGACTCGGATGCCAATTTGCTGCTGCTCGGCGACGGCTCGCTGATATGCAACAATTGCACATATAGCTGCAACCATTGTGGCAACAAGATAGAGGACCTGGCCATTCTGACCGGCGACCAGGCCTTCTGCGCAAATTGCTTCAGATGTAGGAACTGCAAGCGCAAGATTGAGAATCTGCGCTATGCTCGCACCTCGCAGGGCATCTTCTGCATGTCGTGCCATGAGTCGCTCATGGCTCGACGCCGCAAAAAATCCAAGAAACCGCCCGCAGCAGTCGCACCAAAAGTCGACAAATCTTTGCCTGCCTTGCCTCCTCAAGCTGAGCAGCCACACAGCTCCTTCACGCCTGAACTTGATACCCCGTCAGATATCTTCTCTGAACCTGGCACAACGGATGTGTCTCCGAGACCGCCCTATTCACGGAGGGGCGACTCGTCCTCAAATTTCAGACGCGATACTTCTCCTGTAGGGGACCGCGCGCGGAAAGGTACGTACACCACTTGTGACAAATATCTGCACCCATACTCACCAGCATCACCAAGTAGACAATACCACGCTCCCAGCCACAACGTACAGCAAGGAGAGCAACCACACAGAGACCTCAGACGCCGGCGACGACAGTATCTTACTCCCATTCGCCCTCGATCCTAACACTGCACCGGGACCTTCGCCTCTGGGGAGACCGATCAGTCGATACAACGACCGCACATTGGGGGCCAATCAAGCACCAGCCGGTGATGGAAAGAGCGGGCGTGATTATTTCAACCGGCCCTCCGGAGATCACAGGGACATGTTAAAGGAGAACGGCTCTCGATCCGCTTCGAAAGAACGACGGCCACCGCCGCCGCCAAGCCCACATATTGCCTTTCAAGAGAAGGGAAGGCAACCATCGGACACGCTTGCCGATACGCTGAGGAAGAGAAAGGATGGCAGTAATGACTCCCCTACTGTTGAGCAGCGGACTCGAAGTCAGCATGCCTCACCGGCTCCCTCATCAGCAGCAGAGCCTTTCAAGCTGCAGGAAGTACCGAAGAACAAAAAGGCAGAAGCAAAGCGCAAAGATTCCGACTCCAAAACACCTCCACAGCAGCAGCACAGCTCTTCTGTGGACATGTCCGCTAGATTGAGTCGTCCTTTGGTGGAACCGACTTTCACGTCTTCTCCGCCCGCTGGTTCCCAAGACTCTCCTGAAACGTCTGGTTCTTCATTCAGCTCTAATCAACGAGTCGAACGCCCAGCTCGTGGGGACTCGCTCAAAGCCTCAACCTTGAAGCCCTCCGCTTCCATCTCAAAAAGTGAAAGGCCAGTACCGTCGCCAACGACCCCGACAGTGACCCATCCTGAGCGAAAATCATCCACAACCGCAGCTGCAGCGCAACTGAATGCAGGCCTGGGCATTACTAGTCCTGTGGACTCTCCGCCTACTAAGGGGTTTTCAGACGTTCCTGTTCCTCCAGCTCGTTCTGCGGGAAGACTTCCGCCGGCTTCTGCCGAGACTTTCACCTCTCCACGAGCGCCTCCACCGCCTCCACCGCCTCCACCAGCTTCCCAGTCACACAAAACTAGTGAATCCACAAGCAGCCTTCAGACCGACGCTTCACGAGATGCCTTTCCCCCGGGCGGCCTTCCTCGGTATAGCCATCAAGGCGATTTCTCCATGGATGAGGATTTCGCACGACTGCTTGGTAATCAAGAGAGGGAGGAAAGAGAGACTGGAGTCTTTAGGAGGGTCTCCAATGCTGTTTCTAAGCACGGACGTAGCTTCAGTGATCGTGGCTCGGTGACCTCGCGAGGCCACAAAAAGTGGCCCACGAACGGCTCAATCGAGATCAGTAGTCCCACGGTCGCTTCACCCGATACGAAAGAGGAGAGCGTCAACCTACGTAACGAGCTCCGACGTGCACAGCAGCGAATTGCGGAGCTCGAGGCTGAAAAGAACGGGCTTCAAGAATCCATGCATAGCGCTGCCGACATCAGGCAGGCGAACACTGTCTTGAGAGAAAAGCGCAACACCATGGCTGTCTTGGATACCCAGCGTGAAATGGTCATACGCGAGTTAGAGATTATGACGGAACATCTCAAGCGGGCCAAGGACAGTAATGGTTCAATGGACATCAACCAACTCAAATCGGAAATTCTGAGAGACTTTGCCAATTCTTTGCATAAGCTCAAAGACCAGCTGGGAGGTCAAATTGAGGATTTGATCTCAAAGAGAGCCGAATTGACCGATGAAATTTCGAACTTGATTCAGATGAAAGACAAGGGCTTCCAAGAGTATGAATCTCTCACAGCGGCAAACGCGCGGCTGTCTGCTACGAATCGAGAACTTGTGGACAGCATACAAAAGACATTCCAAAACAACAAGAAGAGCGCGCCAAACTTTGATGCTTCAGCAAATGGATTGGGAATCTACAATACACAACATAAGGGTGGCAAGTCAGATGTATCTGTTGATGCACCAGTACTGCCTCACGAACACTCTTTCGCCAATCTCCACGACGCTGATAGTGAAATGACCCTTGCTCAGCCGCAAGTTGTCAACATACGTAAGACTGGAAAGCCCACCAAATTCTCGACTTGGAAAAAGGGGGGTCAAGCCATCACAAAGAACGTCACCAAAGGCTTCAAAGGAGCCTTTGGATCAGAGGCCAAACAGGAGGATTACAACATCAGAGTTATTGGAACACCTTACGGCTCTGTACATACACAACCCGACCTTGCATCAATGTCTAGCTCTCTCAAGAGTAAGGAGCAAGAGCAGGGGACGCCAAAAGGCTGGTTTACCAACAAGCCCGGAGGCACTAAGCAGCAGCAACAGCTCGACCGGTTCAAGACGATGCAGCTCGGCAATAGCAGCACCAACTTGGTTGCTGATGCCAAAACTGTCCTCTTTGGTTCGGACCTGACAGCTCGATGCGAGTTCGAGAAGCAGATGATTCCACGTATCGTAAGCCGATGCATTGAGGAGGTTGAACTGCGAGGAATGGATGTTGAAGGTATCTACCGTAAAAGTGGAGGCACTTCGCAAGTCAACCAAGTCCGCAGCGGCTTCGAGACCGATAATGAACACGACATATCCGATCCCGATCTGGATATTCACGCAGTTACATCTGCGCTGAAGAACTATTTCCGCAGGCTTCCAGTACCGTTGATTACGTTCGATGTGTATGATCAATTTTTAGATGCGGGCAGTAGGTGCACCCTCATCATGATCAACGACGTTTGCTGACAGCTTCTAGACCTTGAGGAACCCGAAGCAAAATCGAAGGCTCTGCTTGCCGCCCTTAACGAGATTCCAAAGGCTCACCGTGACACCCTTCAATTCTTGGTGTTCCATTTGTCGAGGGTCATACAGCATGCCAATGAGAACTTGGTGAGTACCTTTTGGAGCCTTGAATATTAGGTGACTAACATGCGAATAGATGACTCCGCTCAACCTCGCTGTGGTCTTCGCTCCGACTATCATGCGGCCCATGGACATTCAGCGCGAGCTTACCGATGTTCAGCAGCAGCGCGTTGCAGTTCAAGCTCTTCTTGAAAATTATAAGACTGTTTTTGGTGAAGATTAGATGAGGAAAACCCTCACAGGCATTTATTCGCTTCTGTTTCTCACAACATTAAGTTGTTCAGCCTCTCGAGAGTGCGGAATCTACCTTGCTATGCGCGACCGCATCCCTCATTCCAATCACAATGATGGGACACTGCACCAGAGGCTTGGTCGATGTTCCCGCACTCCGGTTTTGGACTGCAATGTTGGTATTGGGTCATGGATAGGTTGGTTCGGGCACGAAGAAAGTGAGCTGATTCGAGCGTGCAGCTATGAGCAACATGGCTGCATCATTCGAGCTCATTGTTTCAAAATTGCAATCTTCAACAACTATGCCTCTTCAGCCGGGCGTAGGTAGGTTGATGGTTCGAAGGCCCTAAGCCTTGCTTGGCTTTCTTGTACTATACGACTGTCATTCCAACTCTGGATGTTGTTCGTCCTAAGAGTGCCAGGCGCATATGGATGGGATACAATCAGTTATTATACCCTTGAGGGCTTGTCTTCCCTTGCTCGCTTGAGCGTTGGCTGTGTGGTAGCTGTGTAGAGGTACCATGAATAGATTGCACCTCATTTGAAGCATTGAAATCATGCATGAATTCGATGTGTCTATGAAACCTCGGTAATTCCCATTTCGCGTGATGTTCGCTATTCCGTTCCTGTCCTTGGCAGATGTGCACTCGGTTTTTCCACGCGCCAAAGCGCTCACAATGACGTAGTCACTCAACGCTAAGCGAGCTGGCATGTGAGGGAGCCTGTTTCGCGTTCCCCCGGCCTCACACGATAGCCATTTAACTGCCAGAGCTCCCCAGTGCTCATCAACAGATCTGCACTTTGCGCGTAAATCAACCATCCGTCTCCCTCCATATTTTCGGCTAGAAAACCCTCCAAGCTCGACCTTTTGACCACCAAGCTTCATACCCACCATGTCGTACGCTGATATTGCCGCCAAAGGCCCCAAGCAGAGCCCCGACGAAGTGAGTTTCTGACAGAAGAACAAATGAGAGCTTAATCTAACAATACTGTAGGCGTAAGTTGATTCTTTTGGTCCCTTCCAAAATATTGCACCCATAAAGTAGCTTGTGTGCCGACACAGTGGCCACCAGCTGAATCACACGATACACCCAACAAGCTTCAACACTTCAAAGCAATACTAAGAGTACCACGTAACTATATACTAAAACCGTATCATAGTCGCGCACCAGCGCCAGTAGAGATCGAGCACACCGACGACAGCGTACATTCACTCGTCGACGTCGATAGCCCGCACATCTCATCTGTTCCTTCCGACTTTGAGTCTCAGTCCATCCAAACTGAGACTCAAGCTGAGCGCCTTCAGCGCGAGGAGGAGGTCAAGCAAAAGTCTAAGGATTTGAAGGAGAGAGCAGCTTCGAAGGCAGCGAGCGCTAAGGAGAAGGCACGAAAGAACGCCGATAACCCGGTTGTGCTCAGCAATGCGATCGGCCTCGCTGTCGTAGGCAGTCTTCTTGGGTTTGGCGCATACAGAAAGTATGTACGCGGAGAGTTGACTGGCAAAGTGGTGGCAGCCTGGGCTGGTGTTGTTGGGTTGTTTGCAGTCGGTGATTACTATGTCAGCCAGTAAGTTGATACCAGAGCTGTTCCCCAATTTACCGTACTAATAAAAACCGTAGGTATTTCTTCAAGCGCAATCCACCCAAATAAAGGGCGGACAGGATTTTGGATGTATTCTCTCGATTCGCTTCTCTACTCCTCTCGAACTTCTCAGCGATAGCTTCTTCATAGACCCTGGAATACCTTGGTCTCAGTGAGATGGGTCATTTTGTATCATTTCCGGTGGGAGTGTTACAGCAAGCTTGAGGATCCCAACTCGGTTCAGGTCTTGGAGTCAATGACTTTGGCAGGTCTGCATCTGTATATATGAGGTTCATGCTGCAATAATACCCATTTAAACATCATGTCTAGAGTTCTAAAGTTCTTTATATGTGATTGTTGATTGAGACACGAGTTTTAATGTATTAGATGTGTCCAGGGCGTTCCAAGCTGCTTGCTAAATGTAGGAGTCGCGGTAGTGGCGCCACGTGATCGCGCTCATCCCTGTTCTTTCCGCTTAGAAATGCAGGTCCGACATCCCGACCGAAGCATCGCTAGCAACTTTTTGACATCACCTCTTTGACGCACGTCACGACCTTCTTTTCTACCTGTTTCATTTCATTCTTTATTTAGCATCATGTTTCGGGTCGCCCCTCGATTAATTGCGCGTCCAGCGGCCTTGCGCGCGCTTCCGCGAGCAGTCGCTGCGCCAGCACGACGGAACATCAGCACAGCTCCCCCGTCGCAAAAGTCAAGAAGCTGGAAGAGCCTAGTTGCGCGGTTAGGCCTTGCCGGTGCTGTAATATATTATTACAACACCACAGATGTGTTTGCCGGCGAACCGAGACGTAAGTCCGAACCATGAAGCGATGAAAGTCGCGGGGAAATCCGGTTGTTGACGAAAACTTGTAGAGCCTGTGCAGCCTCTTCCCGAGACTGAAGTCGAATCCGAGCATCTTCCCACTATTGAAACCCTTGCCGAAGAGCGCCAGCGACGGAAAGCAGTGCAGGCGCAACTCGATGCCCAGAAGCAAAGACAGCAGGAAGAGGCCGACAAGGCGCAACAGAAAGCTGCGGCAAGTGGTGCCGAAGGTGGGATAGAAGGCTTGGAGCAAGAGGCGGACCAGCAAGGTGCATTTAATCCGGAGACCGGCGAGATCAACTGGGATTGCCCGTGCCTGGGTGGTATGGCGGATGGACCATGTGGTGAGGATTTCAAGGCCGCGTTTAGCTGCTTTGTGTTCTCGGAAGAGGAGCCAAAGGGCATGGATTGTATTGATAAGTTCAAGTACGTCTATACCCGTCCACTTGAGGATTCGAAGGATGTTGAAAGATGTGGATATTTGATTTTGGGCAATGGCTAACATAAGAACTAGGGACATGCAAAACTGCTTCCGCCAGTACCCTGAGATCTACGGCTCAGAGCTTGATTCCGATGCCGATGATGAGGATGATGTTACCGCCGACGCTGTTCCTACCTCAGAATCTTCCTCTTCTACGCCTGCTTCAACACCACCCGTGTCATCGGCAACCTCAGCCACTTCGTCTGACGCACAGCCAGCACCATCATCAACATCGAGTCCCGATTCTGATGGCACGGGCAAAGTCCAGCTCTCCGGAGAACTAAACTCGAAGCCCAGTCTCCCTCACACCGATCTTGTTCCAGAGAGCTACAAGCCAGATTCAAAGAGCAGTACGGAGAAGACGGATGAATAGAGCAGAGAGAATCGAAACGATGGGAGTGAGCTAGTGAGAGGGAATGTGCAGCATTCACGGTCGCGTATGACACGAGGAACGAAAGCCGATTGGTCTCAGAAGCTATAGGAGAATATATAGCATTGAGAGAATTGCCACGATAGGATAGGGGTCATGTGTAAGAGAAGAGAATCAGACAGAGTGAAAGCTTGCATTGTACAGTATTGCGAAGATCAAAAGCATGCTTAAAGAGAAAGCATTTGGGTGCATATACGCCGGTTTAGTCTCTACTAATGTACTTTTGCAAGTATGTACAACATCAATTCTATTTCAACGCGTGTACGGACAACCAAGAGCATGAAGTTGTATTCAGAACAGCGTGATTCTTTTTGGTAACACTTTGGACCACCGTCTGATGATTAAACATGCAAATTGTTCTCATTGGGGGGTAATTGTAGGAAACTACTATACAGCAGAGAGAGGTCGAAAAGTCAGCTTTCAAGCTGAACCATAGGGTCCGCCAAAACCACCGTCGAGCCTGAACTGATCTAGAGTTTCCAAAATAAAAGGAGGACAATTGAAAAAAAAAAAAAGGCCGCGAAATATTGCCGTACTAAGCCGTACCGGGACGAATTGTGAGTACAAGCAAGATTTTCTTCATAGAACCCATGACACGCCAGTAACACCAGCCCAATCCATTCAGCGTTTAGGACATTTTACATGTATTGTCCCGCGACTCCTTCGCAAGAGGAACTAATCCTGCCTGTGCGTCTGCAAGCGTAGGGGGTTTCCACTCGTGGTCTGGATCTCCAAGGGTAGGAGGACGTTTCCTTGGAGGTTTCTAAATTTCCAACTTGCCGTAGCCCTCGGCACCTTCGGCGACGGGCTGAGCAGTAGCATCAACACCGTCCCGCTGTACGCCGCTAATGTTCTCCTCGCCCTTGCCCACGCCAAACATGCGCATGGCCTCTGTAAGCGCCTGCACTGCATCCTCGTTGCTCAGACTGCCAGGCAAGCCCTGGCCGCCAAGATTGCTGCTGATCTTCTTCGTAGCATCCTCAAGTTGACGGACCCTACGCTGGAAATTCAATCGGTCCATGAACAGCTGCTGGCGGCGCCGTTGCAGGTCACGTCGTTCTGCGGAGAGAAGCTTCTCAAAGTCGTTGAAGTGGGCGAGTTTGAGCTGTAGTTTCTGGAGTTGTAGGTTCACAGAGCCGGAGACGAGGCGTGTGATGTGTCTTTCTTCGTGAGAGGCGAGAGCTGTGGAACGCGCTGCGCTGAGAGCGAACGGGAGAGTCACCAGAGGGTTGCTGTCATTCGACGAAGTTGAATCCTTGGTCACAAGAGTGGTAGAGTCGTCCTGAGCAATGTCGACGTCCATAGCGTCTCCACTCTCAGGCTTGATGTCCGAAGCGGGTGCGGCAGATGTAGACTTCTCGCCTTCCTTCTCTTTACCCTTTTCTGAAGGTGCGGTGGGGGCCTTGTTGATCTTGTCCTGCAGAATGCGCTTCATTTCGCCGACGCTGCGGCCGGAGGCTACTGCCGCCTCGGTGACATTTGCGGGAGCAAGGCCAGCCAGGAAGCTAACTACGCTCAAGATTGGGTTATCTGCGTGGTGGATGGGTACGCGACCTTCACTGAGATACTCCAAATCGCGGAGGAACTTGGCCGATGGAGCTGCTGATTGTGTCTCAGGTACATCTGCCTCGATGTACTTGTCCTCAATCTCAAGCTGTAAGAACTTCATCACACACTGCTCGCGCGTCTTGGTTTGGACGTGGTCTGCAACCCGGTTCCAGTCATCGTCAAACTCCTCCAAGCCCTCCAGCAGCAGAAGTGTCTCCTCTTCGGTCCACTTCTCCTCGGCCTCAGCTACTGCCGAGTACTCGGGGTTGGAGATCTTGGTGAAATCGGCGGATGATGTGCCGGAAGGGAAGTTGCCCTCGACGAAACACCTAGGGCAAAGGTCGCGCTTCAGGCCACCGACAGTCTTTGTTTGTCCGGGCTGCTCGGATGGCTTGGTTTCGTGGAAATGGACGCGGGTGCACTCGACGCCGCAGCTAAAGCAGTTGATCACTTTGAGGGGTTCCTTTGCTGCAGCTTCGAGGTCCTTGACATCCGCCGAGCCACCATTCGTAGCGCCTTCGCCATTAGCAGGCTTGTCTTTTGGTTCTGCGGATGCCTCCTTGCCATTTGCCTCGTAGATGTTGCGTCCAGCTAATGACTTGGTCTCGCTCTTGGCAGTCGGTTGTTGGCTGGCGGCACGGTCGGTGGCAGCGCTTTGCTTTCCATCTGTGACCTTTGATCCGGGTCCAGGCTGGAACGGCTGTAGTCCTCGGGGGGTATCTACAGTGACGCGGAAATGGCCAGTGAATGGAGGGCCAATGTTTGACGGACGCTCCTGGGGATCGACCTGTGTTGTTTGTCAGTGCATTTATCGTGTGGCCATGTCAAATAACGCACCTGGTAGTTGATTAGGCCCCATTGCTCGAGGAATGCATGGACGCGCATGATTGCGCACACGTCTCCAGCAAGATTTCTTCGGCAGGCTGTGACGGTGAGATACTCGGAGGGGTTCAGGCGGTACGTGTTGATCATGAAATCTCGATAGTCGCGGTAGACGGCGGGTGTCTTGCTGCGATTGCGTCCGTTGAAGAACTCTGGGAGGGCCTTGCGCTCGCGGTAGTCGATGTACCGCATGTCGAACCAAGTCGCATAGCTGGGAATGATGGTTGCGTAGGTCTGGGTGACAAAATGTGAGCGGGCAGCCGATTGAAGGTCTGCTTTTGCTTGTGCCTCGGGGTCTACAGGCTCGGCCGCCTCGCCATCCTTCTCCTTCTTCGCGTCGTCGACGCCGCCCATTTCCTCGTCCTCCTGGCCGTCGGCATCTTCGGCATCAGGTCGCGGGCCGTCGGGCGCATCGAGGGGGTTGTCTGCTACGGCGGCAGGTGTGGCTGTGGAGGGCTCGTGTGAAGACTCCTTGGTCGCTGTGTCCTCTAGCATGCTGGTGTCTATGAAACTGTTCAGCAAGTCTTCGTCTCCAGGCAGTGGCGACATGGGAGTGGTCAGGAGATTCTCCAGACTGGGCAGCTGGCCAAAATCGCAGAATTCGGGAAGGTCCATGGCTTTGACGCGGTGGAGGCTGCGGCGCGAGGGGAATTGCGACAATGAGACGTACCTTGATCGAGCGCATTGTTGTCTGTGGCACCTTCTCCCGTGAGCGTTGGGCTCTGTGCGGATGCGCTTGCGGTCGAGTTGTCGGCCATAGCTTGCACGCTGCTCAGAAGTCTGGCGATGCGTCGGGGGCTGGCAAGCCGTTATGGGGGGCGGCTCCAAGGGGGCACGCGGGGCGCAAATAGCAGGCGGGAATGCGCGATCACGGGTGATGTGCGCGGAGATGTCGCAATGGGAGTTGCAGCAAATGAATGTGGGGACGAGGGGGATGCGATGGGTCGTCGTCGCGTCTGAAGTTCGCGATGCTCTCGACCGCCCAGCCCTGAGCAAAAGTCCGCTAAGGAGCAGCGGGCACGTGATCCCCACTGCAGCCCGCTCCCAATCCAAGGCAAGGCTAGCGCCGGATATCCAACCTGGTCAAACCGAGGTCATGGTGCTCCGCGTTCTCGAGCGCATTTTGCTCCATTGCTGTGCGAGGACGTAATCTCACATAGCGAAATTTCCAACATACCCTCCCTCTGCGCTTTTGTCTCGGTCCCATTCGCCATGTTTCCCGCCGCTCGCAACTCGGTCCTCCGCACGGCTCGGACGCAGCTTCGACAGTCGCAGCCCGTCGCAGTCCCACAGTACTCGGCCTTTGCACGATTAGCATCCACCCTCGCCATCCTCGAGCAAAAAGATGGAAAGCTCAACCCGTCATCACTGTCAGCCATCACAGCAGGAACCAAGCTCGGAGGCTCAATAACGGCTTTCATCGCTGGAAGTGGGGTCAAATCGGTCGCCGACGAGGCAGCAAAGGCAAAGGGCATTGAGAAGATAATATACGTCGACAGCGCCGCATATGATAAGGTTAGTAGGGTATCACCAGCTTTCAACCTCAAAAACTCATGTCTTGTCGCAGGGCCTTCCCGAGAACTATGCGCCACTCCTGGTCGAGAACATCAAGAAGGGTGGATATACACATGTTGTGGCGGGACACTCAGCATTTGGAAAGAACATCATGCCGCGCGTTGCAGCGCTATTAGACTCGCAGCAGATCTCGGATATCACAGGCATTGAGGGCGAGGACAGTAAGTGGGGTTGATAACTAACGTCCCTGAGGAATGCTAATAGGTCACGCCAGCATTCATTCGTCCCATCTACGCAGGCAATGCTATCCTTACCGTCCAATCGTCTGACAGCACCAAGGTCATCACGGTTCGCGGCACCGCATTCCCTGCCCCCGAGACAGAAGGCGGGTCCGCCTCCGTAGAAGAGGGTGTTGACCCCAAGTCCGAAGCACAATCAGAATGGCTCTCCGAAGACCTGGCCAAGTCTGACCGCCCCGATCTTGGTTCAGCCGACAAGGTTGTTTCAGGAGGACGAGGTCTGAAGTCAAAGGAGGAATTCGACAGGCTGATGCCTCCTCTAGCAGACGCATTGGGTGCTGCTATCGGTGCCTCAAGAGCAGCGGTTGACAGCGGTTTTGCAGACAACAGCTTGCAAGTCGGACAGACAGGAAAGAATGTTGCACCGCAGCTGTACCTTTGCGCAGGAATTTCTGGTGCCATCCAGCATTTGGCTGGTATGAAGGACAGCAAGGTTATTGCAGCAATCAACAAGGACCCCGAGGCACCAATCTTCCAGGTTGCAGACGTTGGCCTAGTGGGCGATTTGTTTGACAAGGTACCAGAGCTAACTGAGAAGCTCAAGTCGCAGTAGACATCGGAAGCATCAATAAGATCTTCCTTTTTGTACATACTTACGCATGTAAAAGCTCAAGACAGCCCTGGTTTTCATCAGTCCTGAAACTCTCCAACCCAATTTTGCAAACTTAATGCACGCTCTCCTAAACTCCCCGACTTTGTCCAAAGGCACTATCAAACTTAGCTCTAAAAGCTTGGCGCTCGTCAACGGCTGATCGCTGCTAGCATCATGCGCAATCTCATAGCCCCGTCGAGACTCCCGCAAGCCACATGAACGCTGATCACTGGAGATAACGTGCAAGCTGGGATCGATAATGGCTGCCTTCCCGCCGCGAACATTCTCCATCGTCCATACTCTCTCCACACGACCCTAGCATCTTTATCCTTTCATCGGCCATCCTACCATTCCGCTTCTGTCCTAGTGCTGCTTTCTCAGCATCTACAAACCTCGAGGGTAACCCGGAAGGCCTTCAAGTCGCCAAAACACGGCTAATTTTGTCCACCTGATTCACTTTTCAGAGCTCCTTCGCTTCGTTCTTTCTTTGTTCTGTCGCTGAGACTGGAGAGCTGAAGGTCCAAGGGACGCCCAAGTCAAGGAAATGGTCCGTCTTTTGGTGGGTACCCAGTAATGGAAGTAGATTCGCCGTCGACAAATGTACCAGCATCTGGTGGAGCTGGCAGTGGGGTGAGGACTGAGGAGCCGGATCCGCCGAGGGGAGAGAAGAAGCAAGGGGAGAGTAAGAGGAAGAGATGGGGTGATGTGTGGAAACGGTGGCACGAAGGGCAGGAAAGTGATTGGTGGTTTGCTAGTACTGGGATACCGTAAGTACCAAAAGTCCCCTAGCTATGCCGTCTTTCTATTTGATAGGCTGAGTGGCTGAGAATATTCTGTATGGATACTAACGGTAGTCGTAGGCTTCTTGCTGCCACTCTTGGTCCTCTGGCTAACGTCTCGTCCATCGCTGCTCTAGTGACAAGTTGGAGGCAAACGAACTACATTGATGGAGTCTATCTATCCGATTTTGAAGGCGTACCGTATGCGGATCCAAGATGGTGCTACTGGATCAACGTCGCCTCCCTAATCTGCGGCTTTCTGGGCAACTTCTTCCTCTTGCTCAACTTTACCCAAAGAATCCGGTACATCATTGCTCTTCCAGCCACAATCATCTTCTGGTACATCTCGTCTGGCTTTCTTATTGCCATCACCGTCTGCATGAACATATATGAGCCGCCCAGTCGTCCAGAACAAGGCTACACCCAAGGCTTCTGGTACGCCATCGTAGCCGCAGCCTTCTACACACTCTGCTCCATGATCCTCATGGTCAACATGCTAGGCTATTTTCTAGGGCACTACCCTGAGAATTTTGCTCTGAGTGACAGCCAGCGAACACTGATCCTGCAGACTATGGCCTTCTTCATCTGGCTTGGGGGTGGTGCCGCGGTGTTCTCTAAAATCGAGGAAGATGCTGGTGAGGATGGTTGGTCATTTGCCGATGCGCTCTACTTCTGCGACGTGACTATCCTGACGGTTGGCTTCGGCGACCTCGTCCCTACTACTGACGCCGGCCGAGGCATCGTCTTCCCTTTCTCGGTTGGTGGCATCATCACTCTTGCTCTCATTGTATCATCGCTATACAAGGCAGTGCGCGAGCTCGGCGAAGAAAACATTGTACAGAAACATATTGGGCGCATGCGCGAACGAGCTCTCGAACGCACCGTCTCTAACAGCTTCGACCTCCGCCATCGTGAACACGAAGCCCATCGTCTTATCAGAAGGCGCACTTTGGGCTACCCAAGGATCAGCGCGCCAACCCAACCGAGACCGTACAGAACGGCTATGGGCGAAACGGCAGAACGTACACCTACGTTTCGACACATGCCGACTGTGCTTAAGATCAATAGAAAGCCTAAGCTTTTACTGTTAAGAGAAGAGAAAGACCGTTTCGAAGCAATGCGAAGGATTCAATCCGACTCCAAGAAGTTCAAGAAATGGATGGCACTTGCTTGGTCCGTTACCACATTTTCTATCCTTTGGTGCGTTGGAGCAGTGATATTTTGGCGGACCGAAAAAGACACACAGGAGATGTCTTACTTTCAAGCGCTGTACTTTTGCTATATCAGCTTGTTAACCATCGGCTATGGAGATCTTGCACCGAAGACGAATGCTGGACGTTGCTTCTTCGTCATATGGAGTCTGATAGCCGTCCCTACCATGACAATTCTGGTTTCAGATCTAGGGGACACTGTTGTGGCCAAGTTCAAGAAGTGGAGTGACGAGCTTGCCGACTTTACCGTATTGCCCAAAGAGGGTATCTGGCGTTCGTTTCTCAACAAACATCCCTGGCTTATGAACTGGCTGCAGCGCCGCATTGAGAGCAGAGCAGCTAGGAAGCGCATAAGGAAAGGTTTCGATACTATGGATCCGCAAGATGACGATGCCGCAAAGAACACTTCCAACCCTATTCAGCGTAACGATGATGACCTGGAAGCAGCCGACCTAGAGATAACCAGGAATCCAACCATGGTCGCCCTCGCTGCCGAAGCTGAGCAAGACTCCACTACAATGCCAACGCGCGCATCACTTTCCAGGCGTCTTGCGCTCAGCATCAGAAAAGTCTCAATCGATCTTCGACTTGCAGAGCCTCGATGCTACTCATACGAAGAATGGGTAGAGTTCACACGCCTGATTCGACTCACGACTCCTGAGCGCCTGAACCGCGACTTGGGCACCGTCACCACCGAGGATGAAAATGAAGAGGGCTTGGTAAATTGGGACTGGATCGGCGACGACAGTCCGATGCTCTCGACAATGAGTGAGAGCGAGTGGCTGCTTGAGCGGCTTTGCGAGAGCCTTGTCAGGCTCGAGAGGAGGAAGGAGATGGCTTGCGATAAGCAGGATCTAGATGCGATGGAGAGTCTGGAGACCAGGATTGCTGATCCACCCGCGCGTCCGATGACAGTGGAGATGACTTGACGATACTTCATCGGATTGAAATGCAAAGGATATGATTCATGGCCTCGTAGGTTGCCACGTATGATCAACGCATTCCTTCACATATGTCACATATATAGCCTCATTTTCTTGGCTGGTTTCTCTCTTCAAATCTCTTGTCGTCAGTATATGACAGTGTCTCCCAGGGATTGGCGATGGGAGAGTGTAGAGCAATCTGAAGTGAACGGGCCAAGTGAAGTGGAAGGGTCATGGTAGTGTGAAGTAACATCATCCTGTCAGATGTTGAGGGTGACGCATGCCTCAGCTTTTGATCGAAGCTGTTGGACTGGAGGGACCGCGTGCGTTTTATTATTCGCTATGCAAGACCTGCAAACATAAAAGCAGCTGCATATGAAGTTATCAATGCATGGAATTTTGGATGGACAGGGTAGTCAACAAACTATTCGAAAACAAAAGTATCTATCTTGGTCTGAAGAGTGAAGACTTGATTCGACGAGTAAGCGCTCAGGCGTTGATATTTGGACACGCTTCTCGAGAGTAAGTGTTTATAATTCTTTTTGCACTTCTCGGCCAGGGCTAAGTACTTGCAGCTGAGCCTTATAGCGAGCACGCTCAAAGCTTTTATCGGGGACATGCATGCGACGGAAGCACTGTCCCTGGAGCAATACCTCGAGGTACCTGGAAAGATTCACGCTGAATCCCTTTAGCTGTCCTCTTAGCAGAGATCGTAAGATCTCACATGCGAAATTACTAGTGCATGAACTCCAGACCTTGGGATTGCGTCTATATCAGAGAACCAGCGGCGGAAAGGATAGCTCAATGGACCCACACTGTTAGAATCAGACCGTCAATTCTGTGGCATGGCACGATTGATATGTGGTCGACCGGCTACTCTGTATCAAGGAGCATTAAATCTAGACTTGGTCCCACAAGGATGGAATCCAACTCAACTTAGCCGCCCACATGGTTCGATACGCCAGCCTTGGCCATGCTTTTGACCAAAGAGGGATAGGTTGTCGTGGCCCAATGTGGACGTTTTGACGCATGAGTCTGTGGGTACAACCTGATCTACTCAACCGGTACCAACCGAGATGATCGTCATACTTTGTTCATACATCATGTCTCTCAGGCAAAGGCTGTATGCGTGCAAGGCACCAAGATGCGGAGGGGTCTTGGAGAGGAACTGTGGAGCAAGTCAGACGAGACGTTGATCGGTGAGTCGGCTCGGGCACCGTGCCGTCCGCATTCCGACCTCCGGTCACTCGCAATCGCAATCGCAATCGCAGTCTCCCTTCTTTTTGGAATCTTGGGCCACGGGAAAATCGTGAATGGAGGAATTTCATGGCTCAATGAATGTTACCTTGTACTCGGGGCTCTCTAAATTGTATGCCGCAGATGGCTGCTGCGAGAAGCCAGATGCCGGATATTTGCTTTCATCTCGCAAGTCGTCGCTCGATTAGGAAGAAGTTGCTTGAAGCGAGTCGAGTGCAAGCTAGCGCGGATGGTCCGTCCTTGGCGGCCATGGCCCTCGAGTGCGGCGAGTTGCTATCGACCCCTTCGTCAAATCCGCATCTACTAAGTTAAAATCATGATGCTGTGCGTTGTCGCAGTGTTTCCCAGTCTTTGCTTACGGCTTACTCACAACGTGGCCGCAACCTACGCTTAAGGACAGATATTGTGAGGTTTGAGTTGGCCGCGGGATAAACACGTCTGTTCCAAATACGGCACACACGGCGCCAGGATCACAACCCTACGCTTTCAGGCACCGACTTTTCGTCCCTATTTCAACAACTCCATTCTCGCTTGCCATATGGACCCCCTTTTTTATCAGCCCTAGACTCTCTTTACTATTCTCTTGATAACAAACCACAATTATGGGTACTCACAGTAATACCGAACCCCCACCGCGGCCACCTGCGGCGAACGCTGAAGCGGAAGCTGCTGTTCTCACTGCTGAGACCCTCAAGGCCGGGACGACCGAGAATGGTGGCGTTGTCCAACTGGCTGATAAGTCAGATGCCAGTGTTGAAGAAAAGAAGAAGCATCCACAGGCTAGTTTGAAGAACTATTTCGTACGTAGTTGCACAACCATGTACAGCAACCACTAAATCGTCTGGACCAGCGCGTCTTCGCATATGGGACCACACTTGATTATATCTTGATCTTTGTGTGCTTTTTCACGTCCATCGGATCAGGTATCGCGCTGCCTTTAATGAACATTGTCTTCGGTACGCTCTGAACCACGAGGATGTCTTCAAGTTATTGACCTTCCATAGGCCAGCTTGTGGGCAACTTTACAGCATACTTCATACCAGGAACAACCATAACAAAAGATGAGTTTCAGGCAGAGATCAGCCGGCTGACTCTATTCATTGTCTACCTTTTCATTGGCAAGTTTGTCATGTCGTACCTGTCCATGGTAAGAGGCGCTCTTCGCATGGTTGATGGAGTACTAATATAGCATAAACAGCTTGCTATTCGGATCAGTGGTATGCGGATATCTGCTGCTCTACGTCTAGCATATCTACGTGCTTTGTTTGCGCAGCCAGTCAGCATTATTGATACGATTAGTCCCGGCAAGGTCTCTACCCGTATTACTACGTCCGCAAACACTATCCAGCTCGCCATATCACAACATCTCGCTATGCTGTTTCAGTCGCTTGCTTTTACAATCGGAATGTATGTTGTCGCCTTTGTCAAGGCTTGGCTACTCACGCTCGTTGCCTCCGCTTCGCTGCCTTTCATCCTCATCGTCTATGGAGTCCTGATCCCCCCTTTCATCCGCATACACAACATCACAGAGAAGCATCATGATAATGCTTCAGCGATGGCATTCGAGATGTTCTCTTCTATACGCATCGTGGTTGCTTTTGGCGCCGAAGCCAAGTTGGCGAGACAGCACGAAGACAGTTTGGACAAAGCTGCGAAGAACGAGAAGACTGGCGCGCCATTGATGGGTTTGATGATGTCTCCATCAATGCTAGGCATGTATGGAACGTTTGCTATCACATTTTGGTTCGGCATCAAGCAGTACGACGAGGGCAAGATTCCAGATGTCGGCGTAATCACCATCGTCCTCTTTTCCGTCATGAGTGAGTGTCCAGATGCAATTCGAACAAAGCATATACGCTGACTTGATATTTCCTCCTTTCGTAGTGGCTGTTATGAATATCGGTCGGTTGGTGCATCCCTTTATTGCTATTGCAAAAGCAGCCTCCGCAGCTACCGAGCTATTCGTCACAATTGATACCCCAGTCCCGGATCAATCTGGCTTTAAAGAGCCCGAGGTATCTGCTGATGCCGACATTGTATTTGATAAAGTTGCATTTTCGTACCCCAGCAGACCAGATGTTCAGATCCTCGAAGGGCTTGATCTGACATTTGAGGCTGGGAAGGTCACTGCTATTGTTGGCCCATCTGGTAAGTGTTCCTGAGGAGGTTACATGCGACATACACTGACTTTACGCCACCACGTTGCAGGATCTGGAAAGAGTACGATCGTGGGTCTCGTCCAGAGGTGGTATGATCTGCTCGGAACTACGGCTCTACCAAAAGTGACCGACCAGGCGGATGCCACACCTACCGAAACAGTTGTCGGGGATGATGACACGAAAAAGAAGTCTAAGTGGTTCGGTAGAAGTAAAGCTTCAAAAGACTCTTCGAAGGGTGATAAGCCTGACGAGATGTCTGCAAAGAAGGCCAAAGATGATTCTGAGAAAGAGGAAATTGACCTGGGCCCGAACACTTGTACCGGCGCAATTCGAATTGGGGGCACGACTCTGCGAGATGTCGACCTCAAGTGGTGGCGCTCACAGATCGGACTAGTTCAACAAGAACCTTTCCTTTTCAACGATACTTTATACAACAACGTCGCCTTTGGTCTCTGTGGCACTCGCTACGAATCTCTAGGAAAGGATGAAAAGATGAAGATGGTGGAAGAGGCTTGCCGCGAGGCTTACGCTGAGGAATTCATCTCCCGATTGCCCCAAGGCTTTGAGACCCTCGTCGGCGAGAGCGGCATAAAGCTCTCCGGAGGTCAACGCCAGCGCATAGCTATTGCAAGGAGTATCATTAAACAGCCGCCCATACTCATTCTGGACGAGGCTACTAGTGCGATTGATGTTCGAACGGAGCGTATTGTGCAGCAGGCGCTCGATCGTGTGTCGCAAAATCGAACCACGATCGTTATCGCTCATCGTCTCTCCACAATCAAGAGAGCAGATAAGATCATCGTATTGCGACAGGGCAAGCTAGTCGAGCAAGGCAATCATGATGAGTTGCTCAGGATCGAAGCTGGCGTCTACTTCGGCCTTGTCCACGCCCAAGAGCTCGCCATGGAAGCCGAGGAGATTGAATCCGCAGATTCAGCGCTCGTGAAGACCAATACCGCCGATACCGCGGACTCTAATGTGCACGAGCAAAGCAGCCATGTGTCTGCGGAGGATCCTGAGTACAAAAACAAAGGTTTATTCAGAAGTTTCGGCCGTCTCCTGGTCGAGCAACGCCACCACTGGATCCTGTACATCATCGCTATCGTTGGTGTCCTTGGTGCTGGAGCGGTCTATCCGCTACAGGCGTACATCTTTGCTCAAATCATCAATGTTTTCACGCTCACGGGCGATGATCTTGTCCGAGAAGGAAATTTCTGGGCCGGCATGTTTGGTGTGCTGGCCGCTGGTGTCGGGGTGTCATACTTCATCTTGGGCACTGCTGCGCACCTAATTTCGGTTGCGGTGACACGGCACTACCGACAAGAGTACTTGGACAACATGATTCGGAAGCGTATCGCTTTTTTCGATGACCAGGGGCATAGTCCAGGATCACTGACTTCACGGTTGAGCTCGGATAGTCAACAGCTACAACAGCTTATGTCAACGGAGATGTCCATGGCTCTGATTGCTGTTGTCAACCTTGTTGGTTCGATTATCATTGCCTTTGTCTATGGCTGGAAGCTCACGCTTGTTGGAATTTTCTCTGCTCTACCGCTCATTCTTGCCGCTGGATATCTTCGCATGCGTCTGGAAATGCGATTTGAGCAAGACAATGCCAAAGTATTTGAAAACAGCAGTCAATTTGCCACAGAAGCTGTTGGCGCTTTCCGAACGGTGCTCAGTCTTATCATGGAAGATATGATCGGCGATCGTTATGACAGTTTACTCAAGCGTCACGTTTCTAACGCCTTTGCAAGCTCAAAGTACAGTACACTTGTTTATGCAGCAAGCGATAGTATCGACCTGGCATGCATGGCGCTCGCCTTCTGGTATGGCGGCACTCTCCTCGCATCGCGCGAGTACAACCTCGTCGACTTCTTCGTCGTGTACATGGCAATCGTCCAAGGTGCTATGGCAGCTGGAATGTGGTTCTCCTTTGCGCCCAACATGGCTCAAGCAACAGGTGCAGCAAATCGAATCTTGAGCATGAGACCGCCCAAAAATACCCCCCCTCCGTCCTACCCAGAAATCACCAACCCAGTTTTGGGCGTTGGCATAGATTTCCAGAACGTTTACTTCACATATAAGTCCCGTAACGTACCCGTCCTCTCCAACTTGAACATTCAAGTTCTCCCAGGTCAGTTCGCTGCTCTGGTAGGAGCCAGCGGATGCGGAAAGTCCACAACAATCAATTTACTAGAACGTTTTTACGATGCAGACTCTGGCAGCATCCTCTACAACGGGCAGGATGTTACGACTCTTGATCCGACGGAGTACCGTAAACAGATCAGCTTAGTCAGTCAGGAGCCGACGCTGTATGAAGGCAGCATTAAAGACAATGTGGCGTTATCCGTCGAGGACGCCACGGACTCTGATATCGAGCAGGCGTGTCGCGATGCACAGATCCACGAATTTATCACCTCGCTACCTGAAGGCTACGCTACGCGTTTGGGACCGAAAGGCCTGAGTTTGTCCGGGGGCCAGAAACAGCGCCTCTCGCTCGCTCGCGCACTGTTGCGCAAGCCAAAGTTACTTCTTCTCGACGAAGCAACGAGTTCACTCGACTCGGAGAGCGAGAAGTTGGTCCAGGAAGCTATCGAGCGCGCCGCTGGCGAAGGAGCTCGAACAGTCTTGGCAGTTGCACATCGTCTGGCTACCATCCAAAAGGCAGATGTCATTTTCGTTCTCGGCAGCGGCAAGGTCCTGGAGAAGGGCGACCATCAGTCCTTGTTGAGGAAGAGGGGTGTATATTGGCAGATGGTAAGTTCGATCCTCCTTGGGATTACGATTGAAAAGGAATGCAGCTAACAAGTCATACAGTGTCAAGCTCAGGCTTTAGATCGATGAAAGAATCTTGTCTTATTCTAGTGATGCTACTTATGTTTAATACAGTTGGGGTACGGTTGTAATTCGTGTGTATATGGCGTCGGATAAGACCCTACTTTTTATCACCACATACATGATGTGGATTTTCGCTGGTAGATGTTCTCACATTGTGTTGGAACCTAGCATATTCATAGCGCGTTAGTAGCATATGATATAGAAGCGATTATAAAATGCCTGCCACTCTCGCAGCTCGGTTAGAAACTTTGAGTGGAGGATTATCCAATACTCTTCATCATGCACTATTATACACCCGACCACTCTAACTCTTCATCTATTGCTTCCCGAGGAATCCGCCCTAGGGGCTCTTCGGCTGCCCATCAGGCCCCAGATCCTCTTCCCCACTAGTCCCCGTCTTCTGTGTAGGGTTCGTCTCGCTCACAGGCGCCTGCGGCTCGCCCATGCCCTCTGGCGGTGGAGGGGTCTTCGTCCCCGGGCCACCACGACGCTCCCAGTCGAGCCATGAGCCAGGATATTCACCCACATTCGTATACCTAACATCACGCATTAGCCGAGTTATCTAAAAATCATCGCCATGCTGTGGAGAAAAAAAAAAGGATATGTACCCAGCTTGTCGTGCGATGCCTGCACTCGCTCTACTCCGGACGCCTGCTTTGCAGAAGAAGACGACTTCCTTGTTCAGCGGTGGTTTCGCAAAACCGAAGCGGTCCTGGAACTCCTCGGCGTCGATGAGGAGCGCGTCTGGTTGAGAGCTGACTGGGATGTTTATCGCTGTGGGGATGCTGTTTGCCTCGAACTCGTGGGGCTCGCGGACGTCGATGAGGAGGGTGGACGAGGATGGGTTTTCGACGATGTGGAGGATCTGGATTGAATTGGTTTAACACGAGGTAAAGTATGGTAGAATGGGAAACGTACGTTGTCGAAATCATACATCTTATTCGACTGCTCTTCTGGAGCGCGGGAGAGCCATCGTCTTTGTCCACGGACTGCTTGCCATTGTGCCACACTTCCAATCTGACTCCTATATGCCGCTCTTGCAACAGTATAACTCTGCGATCGAACTGCTACATTCAGAGCTCTCGACGCATGAAACCCCGACCGCGAAGTCTGGCGACTGATGAGTGTCGGGTTGGCACGGACGCCAAGGGATTGAACAGCGCGTTTCGACGCCATTGTTGCACAGCAAGTCGAAAAAGTAATTATGCAGCCGGCCACAGGTTCAAGCAGTGATACAAAGGCGTGAGGGTTGGGCACTCAAGGTAGAATCCTTTGGTGGTATGATCGCGGAATGACGCCGGAAAGCTATTGACGCACGACCTCGGAACTAGACAAATTATTGCCGACGTCACCTCTTCGTGAGTTGCGCCACGTGCACGCTAAGCCCTACCAAACGGCGAGCCTCAAAGTACGAGGATTAGGAACAGAAACGCAGGCCATGATTGCATGGTTGAGACAAGGTACATGGGTATAAGTGTGCTTCGTTCGTCTATTCTGTATATCTCGTCTCGCGTTCCAAAACTTTTTCCATGCACTCTACCGCCCTGTTTGTTGTCGCTCGAGCTCGAGCTGTTCCTCGAGAAGGCAAGAGTGGAGAGCGAAAGTAGTCGCACATAGGTAATCCTCCTGTATCCCAACTCCACATGCACCATCTGTACGCCCACCGAGATCCGCCTGACCCACGAATCCTGGGTATCATTCCGTCATTCCCACGCCCATCCACGTCCAAGATACAAACGCAACACAACGCAGCAAATCGCACGGAAAATCCACAAAGCAGCAAATTGGTATATTTGTTTTTGCGCCGAGGGGGAATCATTCACAAGACCACAACGCCGGAAACCCATACAAAATCAAGAGATAACGGAAAACAAAAATGCAACAACAAGCGCGGAACAAGACCAACCAGCCAAGCAAAGGCTTTTACGACGTCGCCATATAGGAGGGGTATAATTCTTTTGTCGTCGCGTGAGGCCGCGCGCATGAAGTACCATCAGAGCACAACAAAACGCACGCACAGCGGGGTATTCTTCGTAAAGCCGGTTACAGTATAGGAGTAGATGGTATCATTTAACGAGGAGGCCCAATAGGAGCCGGGTATCCAGATGCAGAATGAGAAGTACTTGGGCGGCCGCTGTCCACGGAGCCCCGCGGGTCGTACCTTGGGGTGATATCCCCAGACGCCCCTGAAGTAGAACCAAAAGGAAACTTGGATTCAAAACGCGGAGTTGGCATAGGCCAACCATTAGTGTGGTGTTCGTCGTCCGCGAGGTTGATGCCGCTATCGTTCCAAGGGTTACGATAGCTACCGGTGGATTCAAGGCTGGCAAGAGATGCCTTGGAAGCGTTGCTCGAAGCATGCTTGAAGAGCGATCCGGGAGAGTTGGTGTTCTTACGTCCGTTGAAGATGGACGTGAACGACGACATGCTGCCGGGCTTGCGAAGCCGGTCGAGCATGCCGCGAGGCTCATCATCACCGAAGTGAGAGCGTGTTGGAGAGTCGGTGCTATCAACAGCCGGCTCAGCTCGCTGGAGCAACTTGGATTCGAAGAAGGGTAGAGAGTCTTCGAAAGAATCAGACTTGGGGCGGGGAAGGGCACCACGGACGGTGCTTGTATCCAAACCATGCATGACTAGGTGATTGAGCAAGAAGTCGATGGCATCCTTGAGCCCGCCCGCGTTGTTGCGGGTGAACACAAGGTGGAAAGACTCAATGTGCTCTTCCTTACCGTCGATCGTTTCAGTCTGCATTTCCTGCAGCTGAGCATCAACAACGTGCTGAGTCTTGAGCTTTTCAAGGATATCATTCTTGAACTCGGGAGAGCGTATGTGCTCACTGATATCTGCAGTAGCAGGGAAACCTAGGTCATGAGACTCTGGCACCATACCCTAAGATTGTTGGTCAGCTGTTGTTTGCCGAAGGACAAGTACTGTAAACCTACCAGGAACTCGTCGACTGCCAATGGCACCTGGTACTCAGGGCCAGAGACAGTAACTGTGTCACTTGCTTCTTCGGTGCTGGGGAAGGTGATCTTGCAGTTGAACTTCTTCTCGAGCTCGTCAATCTTGTCAAGGCGGGCGATGAGCTCACGGTGGTACAAGCGGTTGATGTTAATGGTCTCAGAGACGAACTCAGCGTCTGCCTTCTCAACCATGTCCATGATCTCTTGCTTGACCAAATCTAGATTCTGAGCATTACGTGCAGGCGTTCGGCAAATCACGTTGTCAACCTTGATGTCATCTTCCTCTTTGCCGAAACCACCGCGGTCCATGGCATTGGAGAATTTGACAAAGACGGAGTACTTCTTCATGATGCGTTGAATGTGTTGGCCTCCAATACCAATGATGCGCTTATGGTACTGGTCAGGTACATGGAAACTGATGGAAGCGGGCATCTCCTGTTCGACAAGGTCGAGCCCGTTCTTTGTCGCCTCGTATTGGGCACCACGGACGACGATGTAGAAGTTGTACTCGTTGAAGCCGTCAAAGACAATCTGCACGCTGCTGTGGCTCATGATCTTGTTGATCTTGCCGTTCTTCTTACCGCTGACGAATTCTTTGTGCTCGTTGGCAAGCTCGATCTTGACACTCATGTTGTACTGGGACTTCTTCACGAACGGAATGTTGCTAATGACCATCAGGGCAGCCCTGACAGCATCGTCAGACCCGTAAATATGGAAGTTGAGCTTCTCGAAGCTGACTTCGGCGCCAGAATTGATGCATATATCGGAAAGCATTGCGCGGACGTCAGCTGAAGTGGGAGGACGCTGCGTAGGGTCAGGGTGAGTGATGAACCACGATGCACTATAAAATTGTCCGGCCTAATGTGGTGTGAGTATAGAGAGTGGCCATCAGTACAAATCATCAACTTACGAGCTGCATCAGTTCGCGCACAGTGCGCTCGACGTGCAAGACATCGGTACCCTGGACTCGGACTACACCTCGCTGAACGCCAAGCGGTGGCAGTAAGATGTAGGAGCCATTGTTCTCGATAATCTTGCGCACCTTGTCCAAACGTTCGAGTAGAATGGCATCAAGTTTAGTGTCAGTCACCATCACGGGCTTCACGAAGACCTTTGTGGACATGACCAGGTCATGGAGGCGCTGTTTGGCGCGAAGAATGCACTCGGAGTTCTCTCCTGTAATGTAAACCAAATCATCCGGCCTACGCTGAGCACCTGGTGGTGTATATCCGAATAGCCGAGGAAATGGGGGCGGGAAGTAGATGGCAGTTCCAGTGGCAGACTCAATCATCTTGATGTTCTTGCGTCCACGGCCACATATCAAGGTATGCATGGTCAGCTCGAGCTTCATAGTGTCCACGTATCGCTTGAGCTGTGGCGGGCAGCAAATTAGCATTGTGTGCCAGTCGGACAAGTGCGGGGCAGCAGGAAAAAACTCACGATCTGGTCAATCATGATCAACACACGCGTCTTTGCATGCTCCATCGTCTCCAGATCTCCGTAGATGGCGCAGCGCAGGCGAGGGTCCATGCCCGTGTCGATGTTGCCATGGAAGCTGGCAGTCTCGATGTCGGGCTGCTTTGGCATCAGCAAGAAAATGTCGGCCTTTGTGGTTTTGGCAATGAGATCAAGCTGCTGCAGAACAGGGCCCTTGACGTTCTGCGAGGGCGGGTCGATGATGAGCTGCGAGTCGATGTCGACGTGCGATGACCGCTGTGCCAAGAAAAGTCAGCAAATGGGCGATGACGGTGTCCAGCTGAGGCCTACCAGAGAAATGGGCGTCGAATTCAACAGCTTGCAGCGCATCGAGTTCACAATCTCCAGCTCGCCGGACAGGCACACATTCGTCACCAGCGCCCGCAATGGCCCCCGCTGCAGGCCAGGCAGCGGCTTGGACTCGGCTGACGTGACCGTGGCCGAGACGCGTCCGTCGCTCTGCTCGCTCACGTCCCGGCACAGGTTGCGCAGGTTGTCGACGTTCTGGGCGTGGACGGGCAGCTTGTGGGTGGGCGTGGCCTCTGCCGTCCCTTCCGGATGGGTCCATCGCGCCTTTGCCCCGGGGCTCGCCCACATGATGTCGTCAGGATCGGGGCCGGCGAGATTGGAGGAGAAGGGCACGTTGAAGGACAGATTGACCTGCGTGCCAGGCGGGATGACGGGCGGGGCGGACGTGGCCGTTGACGGGCGCTTTATCGGAGCTGTGACGGGCATCTCGTGGTTCGACCTCGAGAACGGGAAGCCCGTCGACGGCGTCATCTTCTCCCAGCCGTGCCGGGCTGAACCGGTGAAGTTGGATATCTTGTGCATATTATGGTGGAAGAGCGCCCTGGGAGATGGCGGGCGACGTGGTGGGTGGGAGGGGAGGGAGGGAGGGAAGAAAGAGAGAGTGAGGAAGGTCGAGACTGAGCAGCAGTCGAGCGTCAAGCGTCGAGCAAGGCGACGAACTGGGCGGCGCCATTGGCCCAGTGGCCCAGGGCGTCCGTGCCCGGACAGGCCACACAAAAAGCAGGCGCCTCAGTAGCAGACCACCACCACCACCACCACGCCCGCCCAAATCAGCCGCTCGGCCAGATGCAGCGATGTAGCGGTGCAGCTGTCTTGCAGAGCCTCCAGAACGGCCGTCTGCTCTCGCGGGCCTCTGCGCCGCCCTCTTTGTCTCGAGCTGCCCTTCTGCTCCCAGCGCTTGTTGAGTCCCGACTGCGCGAGGTGGTCTGTGAACCGCTGCACCTCTATCGCCGAAGGAGCATAGCCCGGCCTCCAGGCACAGGCGAGCCCGGCTTTGTCTTCCCAGATTACCGCATCATCGCTGCTCAGCACACACCACCGCCGAGCAATAATAGACGCACTTGACTGCCCTTCGACCATCTTCGTTGACGGCATGTCGTCGCGAGTCACCTCCCCATCTCCCACCCCTGTCGTTTCACCACACACCGAGTGTCTCCTGCAACCGTGCTTGTTTGATCTCTACCCGACGCTACACCTCACCTGAGCCTCGCTGCTGTTGATCCATCCAAGACGCCCTCTGGTACTCGTGTGCATGCACTTTACTGTCTCTGGCCGCGCTGAAACCAATCTCTCCCATGCTTTGTCTTGCCCCCCGCTTCATCAGGTAGCCTGCAAAATGCTCACCAATACCCTGGTAGCACCCTCCATGCTGTGCAATCGCCTCACTCATTGGACTTGATCCATCACCGAGACTTGGTATGCATGATACCATGTACATTTCAAACTATATCGGCTGCCCAGTATCCAAGATTACTACACTACTCTAACAACACGTCTACCTAGTCAATCCAACAAACAGGGTATCCTACACATCCAGCTCTCCACTGGACATTACAGCTCCTCCCCAACTGCTTCATCTCATCTGATCTAATAACGAGTATACACACGTCGCGGCTCTGCCGGATACTGATCTTGTGCTACTTCAATAGGGCCTTCTTCTACATACCGCCTACTCTGCGGTGCACTAATGTACCGACGATCATCAAAAGGTTCTTGATGTACAATGCTTACTTCGCGGTACCGTGGCTGTGAGACACGCACAGATCCAGGCTGGATGCTCTCGTGGCGAACATATCCTTCTGGGACCTCTCGTCGCACCATCTCTGGACGCATGCTGTACGCTCTCGACGGCGCATATTCCCGCGGTTGTGGGGGTCCCATCTCCTCGTACTGTGGGGCCGGTCGATACTCCACTTCGACCGGGCGACGGGACCCCTCTCGCTGGCGGTACGACGGGCTTTCAATCATTTCAACATCAGACGCTTCCACGTATCTTCTGGGTGGTGGAGGCATCATCTGCACAGCATCCTCCTCATACAGCTCGGTGCGAGCTGGTGCCCGCATCGCCGGCTCACGCGTCAATGCTCGCTCATAATAAGGATCAATCTCAATCCTTCTGCTAGACGGCGCCGCTGATTCTCTGGTGTCTACAGGTGCCGCGTAATACTTGTTTCCGTATTGATCAACCACAATGCGGCGTGGGGTGGGTGCCATTAGCATGGGCGATTGATGGCGTGGAAAATACTCATGAATCGGGGATCGGGAACGTTCGCGCACATATCGCTGCGCCGTTGGCGGGCGGGCCGAAGCTTCTCGGTACATGGGTGGCTCAGGGCGATCGGCAAAAGCGTGAGAGACTGCACGAATCTGGCGAGGCTCGTGTGCCGCGAAGACCTCTCCGCTACCACCACTGGGAGAATAAGGCCGTCGGGCATACTGTAGACTTGCGACCCGCCTAAGGTCGTGGTCATCACGCTGCATCTTCCGTTGCGGCACACGAATAACCGTCGGCGAGGAAGGCTCATCGTATCCACGATGTGGCCGTAATGAAGGTTCCTGATCGCGGTAATAGACGGGTTGCATTCTACTCCCCTCCGGTGTGGAAACCACCTCCGCCTCATTTGACAGAGGTTGCAGAGCGCGTCGCTTACTTGGTTGTGAATCAGGGTAGGCTGTGAAGGGTGGGGGCGATTGAGGTTCTTCTTTAATGTACGGTTCGGGAGACCGGACAACTCGCTTGTTGGTCTGTTGTTGTTGCCGTCTTTTCTCAGCTTGTTTCTCTTCTCTTCTTCGCTTGCGAGGGTTCTGGAGAGGGGGCGCTGGGCCAACCGGGCTTTGGCGACGAGAAGACCTGTAGACCAATTAGCTATCCAAGACTTGTTCATAAATATTGGGCTTAGAGGAGGCGACGCTGAATAGAGCGTTCTGCAGAGAACAAATATGGAGACCTCGGCGGCGACCCGGTTGGTCAGCACCGATACCAAGTGTTTCAAGTATTTCATTCCTTCCACAATATCGGTTTGGATAAGGGATACGGGAGATACTCCAGCTAGGTCGGGCGAAAGTTGTTTCGCGCTGCACACAAGAGTCCTGAAAGAAGGGAAGAGAGAGAATGTAACAAAGTCCTTACCCATTCGTTCCCCCATAATTAGCAGTGCCACGGTCTCGTGCTCGGCCTCTACTAGGCTCACTTGGAAGAATATCAGCTGGAGGTGGCGAGTAATCCTCCTCCTCTACGTCGTCGTGAAGTAATGCAGACTCAGGCTCGTAAATCTCAATGTCATCGGCAGGCTCGTATGCCTCTTCATCGAGGTCGATTACGGCAGGTTCAGCTGGGAGTGACTGTACGGCTACTTGATTGACATTTTGCTTCGTGTGTGAAGTGAGTGGAAGTGCAATGTCAGTATTGGTGCCATGATTAGGTTCAACCTCGTCTGAGGACCAACTGTCTGCCTTGCTAGAGTAATACGAATTCTCGTCAAATGACTCCACACCATCGCTATTGTTAGTAGTAGACTGTAAGCCAGATATGGGTGGGACTCGTAGGTGAGCCTGGATCAGACATTGCTCTACATTGATGTGAGCTTCCCGCTCGTCTGCATCGTTGTTGCGGCCCTTTTTGTCAAACTGATCCTTCAGAAGGCGCTCTATCTGCTGCCGCTTGAGCTGCAGCTCTGCCTTGATAAGATGGTCTGACTTTGTAAGCAAGACCGGATCGATACCGGAAGACGTAGATTTGGCGGAATAGGGTCGCTGTGTAGGAGAGACTAATTCGTTTGGTTTCGGAGGCTGTAGGGAGGTTTGCGGAGGGAATGTTTGCGAGTTGTAGGACCCATTTGTGCCGTTGGTTGCGGGTCTGCTGGACGGTATGAAGTGCGAAAGACGCGGTGCGACCTGTTCAATTACTTTGGCTGGTAGATGGATACGTGGGTGTTTGCTAGCAAGCACATCGTCGCGTATCTGCAAAAGCTTTTGGAGAAAATCGGCCTCACGCAGTACCTCTGCGGGTACTGCACTGGAACCGTTCAGAAAAGACGATGGTATTGCGGCCGTCGACATTGAAGCGACTGGTCCTACCCTGCGACACCTTGCAAAGCTAGATCGTAAGATCAACACCAACAAGAAGGGTACTACGAGATCCCAGTCGCGATTATACAAACACAAGCGATATCCGCGGTGTTGAGGTAGATGAGGAAGGGGGTTGGTCTTGCCAGCCAGTGTGTTGCGCGCAGGAGATTCAAACCGGGCGCGCTTGAAAATGGATGAGCGCCAAGGCACTAGACCCAAAATGAGTCACTACTTCACAAATCGCGCCCTTCCATGACTCCATATAGCGTTCACGAGAACTTGAGTCGGGGCTGAATCCTTCAGTCTACTCGCGCCTAATACATAGAGTTACACAAGGTACTACAGCCTTATATGCCTTATTATACGTAGTGTACGACCAAGCTAATAATACTCAGACAACTTCCTCAACTGCGGTTTTCTTTATCCAATACATTGGTCTTCTTGGTAATCCCAAGCCAGATCAAATCATTAGAATTTATTTCCTGATCTGGACAAACAAAATTCCCATAAATCATCGACTTTGGCATCTCTATCGCCTGTGGGTTGGAAGTGAAGTGCAACAGACGACATGGCGGACGAAAATGAGAAACCCGTGTTCTTCTTCGACATCGACAACTGCGTAAGTTAGACCACGCGTGGATAAAAACACCAGCTGACAAGGTCAGCTTTACCCCAAGAGTATGTACTCTATGGTATCGTTCCTCCCAGAGAACTAAAACCAACAGGTCTGGACATTCACCGCATGATGGCAATACTGATTGGTAAGTACTACGTTTGATGATGACAATGGCTTGATGTAGCATCTTTTTCGCCACATATCTGGAGTACTGTCAATTTGGACTACATTTCCCTTTATCATTCGCTGACCAGTCTATAGATAAATTTTTCGAGGATCACCTAAACTTGTCGCAACAAGACGCCAATGAGCTTCATTACAAGTATTATCGGGAATACGGTCTTGCTATCGAGGGACTCGTCCGACATCACAAAGTCAATGCTCTCGAGTATAATAGCAAAGTCGACGACGCGTTGCCACTCGAGGACGTCATCAAGCCAAATCCGGACCTGCGCAAACTGATTGAGGATATCGACACAAGCAAAGTTCGACTGTGGCTGTTCACGAACGCTTACGTTACGCACGGAAAGCGAGTGGTCAAACTACTGAAGATAGATGATCTATTCGAGGGCATGACGTATTGCGACTATGGATCAGACAAGTTTTATTGCAAACCCCACGTGGAGATGTTCGACAAAGCAATGAGTGAGGCAGGTATCAAGTCAAACCAAAATTGCTATTTTGTCGGTAAGTCACAGTCTGAAGGCTATTTTCAGATTTGGTTTTGTGCAAGTGCTTACTTTGTGATTAGACGACTCCTACATCAATTGCAAAGCAGCTTACGAGCGAGGCTGGAAGGTTGCACATCTGTTGGACAAGACTGATCCGCCTCCTCCTCAGCAAGCTAGCAAGTACCAGATTAGAAGCTTGGAGGGGCTGCGAAAGACCTTTCCGGAAGTTTTCAAGAGCTCGTAGGTCGAGCTTCTCCCAAGGATGATTAACTTTGAGTGAGTCCGCGTTGAGAAGCTTGCGCAGGTGGGTTTCGTACACGCCGGCAAGAGAAATTTTATGGAAATAACCTGAATCACGAGCATGGCCATAAATTTAGAGTAGAGTACATAGACACTGCTTCAACAAGACCGTATTTTGGAGGGGTACTAGATGGGGGTTGGCTTATCTTATCAGTCCAAAGCTAAGGGTCCAGCTCTCCTTACATCTGTCGACGTATTACACTGTCCACACGTCAGTCACCCTGTTGCATTATTCTCGCACATAACAACACTACCGCCCTCGCTAATGGCTTCCGGTACGCCAAAGCACTTTCAAATCATGCCTTCAGCTGCCCAGTCAACTTCCCCGCCAGCCCCGCAATCGTCCGCATTACCGCCCTCCAACCCGTTCAACACCGAAAACGACCACAGCACTTCGCAGTTGGAGGATTTCGAACAAATATCGTTATCCTCCAAAGTCAAACCGGAACGCAAACCTCTCCTCCGCCTCGAAATCCGAGACCTCTCGTCAGAAGGCTCGCGTGTTTTCCTGCGCCTCATCTATGCCTCCAAAGCTCTCGAACATGCTGTTGATACAGTACTCAAGTATCTCTACACTGGCTTGGATACGTCATGTATACCACCGACAAGATCAGTCACATTGATTTGCCGGGACATGGATGGTGTGGCATACACAACCGGTCGAGAGATCGATGACGACCACAAAGAGATCCACATCAACACCAGATACATCTCAAATGTCTCTGAATCACGCCAGAAGGAGGAGATACTGGGAGTACTAGTACACGAGATGGTACATTGCTGGCAACACAGCGCGTTTGGCTCTGCACCTGTGGGTTTAACAGAGGGCGTGGCGGATTGGGTACGCTTGAAAGCTGGTTATGCTCCGCCGCATTGGAAAAGACATGGAGATTGCGATTGGGATGCTGGGTATGAGCGCACGGGATACTTTCTTGAGTGGCTGGAAAAAGAACATGGCGATGATGTCGTCAGGAGAATCAACGAGGGACTCAGAGAGTGCAAGTACGATGCTGATAGTCTTTGGCACAATTGCTGTGGGAAGAGCATCAAGAAGCTGTGGGAGGAGTATAAGAAGAGTTTAGAAGAATGCGAGTAGAGGGATTCGGAAGTATGACTGCAAACTGGCATATTCTATTAAGGCGACACGGCATTTCCGCGCTGTACGGCAGGTATCGCTTCAATATCGCACAAGATTGGCGAACATAATACGAGGTGCTTGAAGATAGCCAGGCCCTATCTGGGCATCGGAGGTGCTATCACCAAGATTCTATCGGCCATACAAGAACACTGGAACGGACCCATAAGACGTCATATCCAGCCCTAACCGGGTTCGGCGGATTGTTCTATCTTATAGATGCCTTCAACATTAGCATTTCGTATGTATAGTACTCCTAGTCTTTTGGAAGCCTCCATCAGCCATCCGACCACGCCTTGGCCTGCACCGATGTAATCAGCACTTAGTGGTATCGCCCATCAATCAACCTCTGGACTCACGTGGAGCTATCGAGCCTCTGTTTCCGCAGCTCCAGATGCAGGATCATGACTATCAGCGTGTGCATATTTTCAATCTTTAGGTGGCTACTTATTGCCCAAACACGCATCAGAAGCCACGACAACATAGTCACTTCTACCGTGGTTGATCCAAAAGAGGCAGATTTCGAATCAACACACTGTAGAGCAAAGCAGCAAATGGTATAACGCACAGACCATGTACACTCCAAAAGTATATCAACTATCACCCCAAACACCTCCGCCCACGGTCAATTACGAAGTCAAAAAGGAAAGCTGTTAAGCCCGACGTGAGGCTCGAACTCACAACCTTGAGATTAAGAGTCTCACGCGCTACCGATTGTGCCAGCCGGGCGTTTTGTTGCTTAATTGATGAAGATACGGAATTTTTGTTAGTAGATATCAGCAGCAGCAGGTTTTGTTGCAAAGTAAACTTTTGAGATGACCTCCAAAGACTGATCAGTGACTGAGTAAAGATTTTCCTGCTTGTTGTTGTATGGGTTGAAGGAAAATTTGCTGAATTTACTGTGGGTCCATGGTGACCGGGCGGTGAACGTGCGGCGTTTGTAACCAACTCCACATGGCAGAACCGTTGCAGTCATCACGACAGGAATCCTTTACATAGATGACAAATCCAGAGACTGTAGTGCATATCATATGAAACTCGGTTAGTGCTCGTAATATCATCATTCCTACCCAGGATATCACGCGAATTGTCCTAGGGTTCTCAAATGGTTGTACCAATGCTCGAAATGGAAGGGCATGGCTCACAAGATATACATGTCCTTCAGAAAGAAGTAGGCAAACTCATGTAGCTCCCCGAAGAACAACGCTAGCTCCACCTTGCAAGGTACAGCATCCATGCTTGACCGGAAATCTACAAAAATACACACCCATGACGTCTCTATGGTCGTCCATGTGGCCTTGCTCGTCCCCAACCGAGCAGCCATTCCACGAACCGGAAGAGGGAGGTGCGCTGCGCATCAAAACGCGTACGCAACACAGCACAGTCATCCCCGAGCAAACTGTTACCCGCTTTGGGAGTGGCGGAGCATATTTCGATAGCCCCGGGCGAATATACTGACACAGTAAGCGCAAGGTGCGCAAGGGGGGGAATGCGGAATCCAACGATTCGGTGCCAGACCTTGCGGCCCGCCTGAGAATCTTAATGTGACTTCTTATGCTTTGGCGAATACGGGGATAAGATCTTCGGGCGAAGAAGGGGCACAAGGCAGACTGACGCTTTTGGCGAGGCAACAATGAGGAATCACATGAGGCTGGTGTGGGTATTGTTTGGTGATGAATGGATAGGGAGCGGTTGGGGAACGGGGGTGGCGCTCCGTATCTGCGCGGTTCAACACGCATGCGTTTCTTCTGGAGTAAACGCTTTGCATGACATCATGTTGAACATCGAACCCTGAATAAAGTTCTCTTTGGTGGGATCATCGCGGTATGATTCGCTGGATGTTTTTGCACTCAAGTAGCATTTATAAGCTACTCGCGAGGTACCCCGAACAGCCAAGCACAGTCTATCAACGAGGTACATATCAATCCTCCTCAAACTTGTGCTGACCTCCATCGCAGCGCAGGATGATTGCTAAGCTATGTTGGTGCTCACTTCCTACCTGGTTGGGACAAAAGTGGGTGAGTGGATAAAGCTCCAAGAGACGACGAGGGCAGAGCAGGAAGACATGACAACGGTTAACTTAGTTGATGTCAAGGATCACGCCCTGCAGATAGCATGGCACCATGCGTTAAACCCTCTACTACTAAGTTCTCGCTTCAAGGGTACTTTGATATCGCGTAGCATGCTCAAACAGGCATAGGAGGTAAACGGGCAAAGGCTTCACCTAATCCGTTAAATCCGAAAGAGCGGTGGCAAGAGCTAAATGCGGAACAGGATAAGAGCGCGGACAAGAATCGCATGGGCCTTGGGATCAGGAACTAGCTTTGAAAGGAAATATACGAGCTTCCAAGTGACATCTCTTCACCCAGACGATCGCCTTTTGTCACGTGTCAATCGCCCAGAGGTGAATCGCGTAGCTATAGCGGCAGCGGCGCCGAATCTCTAGTCCAGAGACGGGAGGGAAGTAGGATTGGCAGAGAAGATGAAAATAGCTTTTGATTTGCATGGCAGACTTCAATTTGATGTCAGAATCCATCGTTTTTGCAAGTGTACCGCGCTTCCCGATGCTAGTGCCTATGATACCTCAAAATCTAGTCCTCTCCACATTCCCCTTACCTAGTCAAAGGCCACGCCTAGAACGATTAAACTCCGGGAATCATAACAAGCACATCTGACGACGCCACATTCTGAGGACGGCGACGCATACCGGGCGCACACTCACGAAACAAATAAAAAAAAAAGGGTTCCTGTTTTAGAAACGAATCCTTGCGACTACCCCAAACGGCACACCCACCATCTTGGCAAAGCTTGTTATACAGAACGGCGTCCATCCCGCTCGCTACACCCTTGCAAGGCTTACTTCAAGGCACAAATGTCCTGGCTTCCTCGGCCCATCCCCTCCCCTCCTTCCTTCCCCAACCCCCCTTGACAAAAAAACGTGTATCACAATCCTTTCTCCCACCAATCCACCTCAACCTCGGTGCATATGCATTGCCGACAACCAGACTTTTCTGCGAGCACAATCCTTCAATAAGATTTATCCGGGCCCAGCCCCGCGAGCTAATTATGAGGTCCGGTCCTGGTCCGGTTGAGGCGCAAGCTGTTGACTGTTGATTGTGGATGAAATTTAGTGATTCTCCGACAGTTGAGCTTCACCGATGATGGCGGGTAAATATCTGTCTATAGTATGGCTCCCAGACAAGATCTAGCGGAATTGTATCTGTTTCACATCCTTCTTACCCCAACGCGGTGATCCTTACACCAAAAGAGCCAAGATGAAGGATGATCAAGGCCACCTTTCCCGGGATTCATTACAAATTTCGTGTGTCGACTTGGGTGCGTGGGCAAACACATGAGGCGGACAAGCGCCGAAGGAAACGAGCGACAAAGTGCGCAAAGACATCAAAAGGATAGTCTGAGCAAATGATTCGAGGCAACGGGTGCGCGAATGAGCAGAAGCATGAAATATGTCGGAGAGCATGTCACTTGCATCATGCACACTGTGAGTGGATTCGTCTTCAGCCAACCGAGCGGCAAGAGCTTGTGGAGATCTTGCGCATCATGCCGGCTGCCTTCCATGAATCGTTAGCCTTATTCTTTCTTGAATCCTGCGTACATGAAGATTTGCGGAGCAACAGCTCTTCCACTCCACGCCATGTCCGTGTTCTATTTTTTGCTCGGTTCGTCGGCCCTTTTCTTAGGGCGACGACTAGATTCCTTATCTGCTGGAAGACCAGCGTAAACAGTACCGACCGTACGGCTTGATCAGATTGGACATCTCTTGGCAGGGACACGCCGTGGTAGCGGGTAGCGGGTCAGGTAGTAGGCTAAGGCATCAAATATGACCGCAGGCGATACCCGTTCTACGGTTGCCGAGACGGCTGGGCTAGTCCACAATTTCTTTCTCGAATTTTACCGTAGACTGTCGACAGGAACGGGGAAAAGGTCCGAGCGTGGAAGGATTCGAGCAACTTGGCAGCAGATGCTGAACGGGTGGATCGATGTTTGTCAAATTGGGGCTGTGTATAGACCAACCGACATCCACTAGCCTCACCTGACCTCGCGCAAAAGGCCTTTTGTGAACATGCAGTAGTCGATACGCGAACCCAAAATCCTTCCAAGGCCTCCCAATACCCAATGAGATACCCATATTGGTATTCATGCCTTCGGGAAGCTCCTCGGTGTTGCACTGCATATGCGCACTAGAGAACGTTATGCCATCATATTGATCAAATTGCCAAGTCCTCATGTAATAGGATACATGCACAGCCTCAATACCGATACATGGAATTTCGTGGGTGCCTAGGATCGGAGTACGTCGGCGCTGTGTGCGAGCCATGAATTTGATGCTCTGTTGTTCTTAGCCTGGGCACATTTGTGTGCAAGCGGTTCGGCATTGTGTTGTAGCTTGTATGGATAGGCGAAGGGGCATAGGACTGGCTGTGGTTGATCATGGGCTGCTGAACAACGGGATAACCGTCAAATTCGTAGAACGAAGGATTCGACATGCTAGGACTAGGTCCTGGTGATACTGCATGGATTGGCGAGACTGGGCTCAGAGATGCCGTAGTCCAGTCCCAAGGCCCCGAAGCGGGAGGGATATTTGAGACTAGAGGTTGTGGCTGAGCAAAAGCATAATGAGCCATGGGCGTAGTCGTGTGATTAGCGTCTGGACCTGTTATCGCGATGGGCACGCTGTATTCCTGCGGAGATGACCATGTTGAATACGCTTCGCTATCTAAGCTTGACCAGGAGCGGTGCCTTTCTGACGACGTGGCGTGCGATGGTGCTGGCATCAGACTATCGTACGCGCCCGGGGATGGAGAGAGGTAGGGATCATCGTCAGCGTAACTGGATCGCGGAGTGAGCGCATTAGATTCAGAAGGAGAGCTTGCAACGCTGGGAAGAGTGATTCCTTGGTTTTGATATCGCCGCACAAGAACAGTGTAGCTTGGAGGTGTCAATAGACAGTTCAAATGCGAAGAAAGGAGGCATACCGGTTTTTGATGCAGTTTTTGGACCGCCCTGGAAAATGTTCCTTCTGAATGTCTTTCCAATGTCGTCCTAGCCGCTGAGTTGCTTCGATCAGCATATGGTCCTATGTCGATGTTCAGTTAGTCAAAGACGTGGAGATTTTGGTATTGGAAGCCAAAGGCATCACTGACCTCAGCATCCCGCCATTCGCTACGATCCAGATCAGGGTCCAGCGATTGTTGCCATCGTTTTGCGCATTCTGCCTGATTGTCAGCTTAATCCCCAGAATAAGCCGGTCGGGAATCTGCTCACGGTCTGCACTGCGTGATCCCACGCAATTTGCTACAAGCGTCCATCTGCAGGTACCAAGTCAGTACCAGCGTCTTGCCACAATTTTCAGAACACACCTTTGTCCGTATAGCTCTACTCCTCTAGAAAGAAGCTCATCTTCGCTCTTGGACCATTGGCCTTTCTTCAGCCCGCCCGCTACAGAATTATGCCACCTTTTCCGACAGTCTTTGTTGGTTCTACCTGGCAACTGTGCAGCAATTCGACACCTGGCGCATAATTGGTTAGATAAAATCTTGGGATAGGGAGAGGATTGAACAGAAGACTGACCAGTCTTTGACTTCGCCACCGATCACTGCAGGGGGCTTGTTAGCCAACAATCATATTCAGAGCGGTACAGTCAAATGCGAGAAGCATTGAGGCGAGAGCATGTGCGCTCTCTGTTGCAAGAATGGACTTACATTGAGCCTCCACCTCTTCTCGTAATCTCTGATCCTCTGCTGGAGTCCACTTGCGAGGCTGTCGACTAGACAGATCCATAATTGGCACCAACGAATGTGGAGGGATGGAAAGGTGTGTTTAAACGGGCTCTCAATTAGGTGTGATCTCGATTGAGTCGGCGCGAGGAAGATGACGACAGGCAGAAAGAAAATTGGTGTATGGGCGCAGTTCTGAATAGCCACAAGGTGGTATGGGGGGCGGGGCACGAGTGGTGGCGAACAGGGTCAAAATCAGTGTAAAGCAAAGATTGTCATGAATGTGCAAAAGCGGTTTCCGAAGACTTGATGCTGATGTTAAAGTGGAAGTCAGCACGAAGGAACTACGTCTCCTTGGCTCCAGTTCATCTATGACTAGCTTAGCACACAGGCAGCACTTGTTCGAGAAGGCTATCCGCCAAGGAGGTGTCCTGAAGGCGATGCCCTTGGTTGGCTAGCGAGTGTGCTTACCTTCTGTGAGCCCCCCGGGCCTTCCAGTGACCAACATGACCCATGCATTGTAACAAGGCCTTGCGGAGTTGATTCTTGCGCTAATGCGTCGTCTGACGGCCCGTTGATGGGAGTCCTTACAGCCCCCCGTCCGTGTATGTAGGGGTCAGATCCCCTGCATTCCAGGTAGGGCTGCATTGACCAACACACCGCTAAAAGCCGGCTGAACACTAGAGTCGGCTCCTGCGGGAAACAAGCTTATTGCTCCACGAGAGGTTACGTCTCGTCTTTGGTAACAAAACAAGTTGGAATGCATGTTTGGTACAATTGTTGTTCTGTGCAGGATGCTAGTGGCTTGGTACCTCTAAACTGCTCCACAAAGTGGGGCATCTTTCTCCACGATGGGACGCAGAGACGGTGGGTGTGAAAGAAGCCCAAAGCAGTCCCATGTATTGATCCCATGCATCGATCCCACGTACTGATCCAATGGATTGCTGGATCAAAGAGGTGGACGTGGCAGCAGCCACGAGAAGGGTCGATTGAATGGCAGCATGACCCGTACTGTGGGCCAATACCGGGTGTGGCTGAGCAACGAGCTGTTTTTAATATTCCAGACTGGGCGGCCCATCAGAGACCCAGAACAGGATTGCCTCACCGGAGGAAATGCATGCACTGGGTTTGGATCATTGCATTGGGCGAAGCAATCGTGTTGCTGGTAGTTGAGCTGGAGCTGGGACAGCTCAATGCAACCCAACGGGCACGGCAAACGGGTACTGCATAATCTGGCTGCCGAATTTTGCGCCCGAGTCGTCCAATGAGCCGTGGTGTATGGTTAGGAGGGGGATTCGGTTACTGGGACGCGCTGTTGTAGGAGGATTACACCGGGCGGTCAAGGACCACGCTTTTGGCCACGGGTAGCGTCCGGAGGAGCGGACATGGCAGGCGATCTCCGGTGAGTGAGAACACGAGAGGCAAGCGGGATGACGACAATTCCTCGTTCACAAGGGACGGTGTGAAACTGGAGAAGGAGTAGGAGAAAGTACACGATAACGAAAGCGAGGCTGGAAAGTGCATCGGGCGTTCACTAGTGCGCCGAACGCGATCATTTTTGGCAGCGCTGATCGACCGCTAGCAACTTTGACTTTGCCTGGCGTCAACGGTGAGGCTGAAACAACATCGACCTCAATAGAGTCGCTGAGCGGTGCTTCGCTCACGGCCTAGTACTGAAGCCAGAGCGTGTATACATGAACGGCCGCAGGCATGCATACGGGCGCGTCCCGCTGCAATGGAACTTGTGCAGGCAATGACCCACCGCTCTTTCTGGCAGGGCTGAGAACAAAGCTTCAAGTGTAACGTTGAACAGCATTGAATATGTCAGATGGGATCCGACTATCAACGATCCAAGGCGTCGAATTACGCAGCCAGTTGCGCGTAATACATGGCTCTGGGATGCATGAAGGGTGGGATATGTTCTCATTTGAACTACTACAAACAGTCACTTGCTTCTCCAACCGCACGGCAGATGAGAATGAACAGGTCATCCCCGCCCCAACTTGGGTTGGTCTCCTAGTAAGCCGAGGCAAAGCATTAAACCGGCGACCGGGTGTTGCGTCAACAGTATGCGACAATACCTTGGTAGCGCCAACTGCGGATATGCTGTTGTTGGCTTGCTAGCAGGCGCGATTATCTATCTGACCAGGAGGCAAGGTGCACCGTCTGTCGCAGATATCGGTAGCACGTCAGTTTAGCCGGGCAAATAGGGCTGGAGACATGTTCGGCTCTCCCGAGGCAAGATAGGTGGAGGCGATAGCGGCTGACTCCCGAAGCAATCCGCGGGTAGGATCCGGCCGCCCATACGTACAACGTTTGGTGCCCGTCTATCTGGTCGTGCTCAGGTCTTGCCCATGAGTCTCTGGGCTTTGGCAAGCAAGACTGAGCTTTCACGGCCCAGCTTCCTCTGGCCGTTGGGTCCCCCTCTGGCTTTGGCCATTGTCTTTCGAAAGCGCGCTCTCTCAGCGACTTTCCTGGTGCGTTCTTTCTCGGCCGCCTCTTTCGCCTTTTGCCGTGCTTCGGCATCCTCTCTCTTCTGACGGGCCACTTCGGTCTCCTTCCGGAAGGGCTGCGAACGCGGCCATCGCTTCCTGCGTTCCGCGGAAGGGTCGAGCTCCTGCTCTTGCTGCTCCTCGTCCTCCAGCATCCTCATTCGGTCTGGGTGTGGCGCCAGGCTTGGTTCTGGGACAGGTTCGGCAGGTTCGGCAGGCTCGCCAGCGTCACTGGCCTCGTCCTCGCGGTCGTAGACGGATTTGCGCGGCGTCACAGCATCCCCATCTTCTTGTGCCTTTAATTTCGCATACTGCTTCTTGAGCTTTGCCTTGTGTATGAGGTCCTTTTTGATTTTCTGCACTGTTGGGCCAGTCAGCATCAGTGCAAGGCAGCCACGTAAACTTTGCAGGCGCAACAAACGCTGCCCATGTGGTATTCAAACCAACTCCTACGGCAGGGCCTTGGAGGACGCGGCAAGAATATCTTACCTTTGCGCTTATAGGTGCCGTCTGGCAGATTTGCAGGCCCTACGGAGAAGCCCTTTCTTTGCTTCTTGGCCGGCCTCTCTGAGCCATCGCCGTGCGGGCGTTTCACTGCCATGTTGTCGCAGCTTGTCAAGGTCTGGAGAATTGCTGCTGCGCGGCAGAGAACGGCGCGCGCGGAATTTCCTCAGGCTTGGCAAGAGCGGGGCGGGTCGGAGCCAGTCACAGCCGCTGGAGCACCGCAGCAAAGACTTCACAGCTTCAGCATTGTGCAGCATTGCGACTCTGCGGGAGCCACTTGCTCTTTGCAGCAGCCTGCAGTGGCGGCACGACTTGCTTTTCGTCGTGTGACCTCGCAGCAGCGCCAAAGCGCCGGCCAAAACCGGTCTGGAGCGCTGCGGTACTTTATCAGTGAGCGATTAGGAACCTCCGCGCCCGTCTTTGACAAAGATGGCAGCGCGTCATCCGTCTGAACCCTGCCGCAATCCTCTCCGCACCCTTCAGCCGAGAGCTCCACGGCGTTTCGTCTTAAAACCAAGAAGAAGGACGACGACGCAATGGAGCACTCGCTGGAGCCAGCGCATCTCTGATTGAAACTGGAAACTCTTACTCATGCCATTCGCCGGGCCAGCAAGTGCTCCCACCACTCAAGCCATCCCCGCCTTGTACCGAGCAGCCATCCCAGTGCTCCACGCTCGTCACCGTTCATAAGCTCGCCACACCTCTTCACTCTCGCGCAAAACTTTTGCACCCATGTTCTCTTCTGCAATAATTCCTCCCAACTATGCCCATTTTTCATGATCCCCATGAAAGTCCGCCGAGGCGGCCATCGTTACGTCAGGTGTCCCCCACGGCCGGATTTCAAAGAGCAGGGACTGCAGGCTTTGGCTTTGAGAGACGCTTGACAGACAGCTTCCAAGCAGGAGAACCAGGAGAACCAGAAATGTTCCCCGAAAACGAACCCGAGTCGCCCTATCAAGGACGAAAGCCATCCATGTTCGACCGCATGGAGCTGATAGAGAGGCTAAAGAGGTCGAAGAGTCCTCCATGGCCGCAGCGGCAGGGTGTGAGTAGCTGTCGCCTCTGTGCAAAAACTGGGGCTTCTTCTCAGCTTTTGTGGAAAAGCAACCAACATGCTGATGCTGTGTTACAGACAAGCAGCCAACAAGATCAGGGCCCTGAGAGCCGACCCATCTCGCGGGAGCGCCCAAGAACTCCTGTCCTTCCTTTCGCTGAAGTCAAACCCTCGCGAACTTCCACGCCCGACCCTCTGCGAGACATGGCAATGGCAGGCTTAGAAATAGAACGCCCTCGATCCGCCCTGCACTCTGGAGACTTCAGAGAAAAGAAGGAGGGCGCAGACTCGGAACATGGCTCCTCTTCCTCTGGCTTTCTAGCGACTTCACCGGTAGTTCCATGGAATCACTCTTTTCCGGCGGCTGCTTATCCATCATATCGAAATGAAGCTTCATACCTGTCAGGTGAAGGGCTCCCTAAGGACGTTCGTCCAACATCACGAGCTCGGGCAATATCCCAGTCATCGCTCAACTCGTTTGCGTTTCTGCCTCCTACTAGCCCGCTCGTTCACCAGGCAAACAACACGGACCTTGACTTCTCCTCAAGACCGAGTTCCCGACAAGGTTCCAAAAGTCCGGAAAGAAACAATCGGCGCCACACTTACTCCCCTACATCTTTCCAAAGCTACCAGTCAATACAAATGGCTCGATCTGCGTCAGGGACCCCGGCTGCACGCCATTTACGGCACAGTAGCTCCATACCGTACCAAGCCCATCAACCCCGGCGAGCGTCAACGTTCAATCAGTTCCAAGCACAATCTAATCCGCCAACTCCATATCTGAACTCACGACGGCCATCATTTTCCTCAGAAGCGTCCCCTCTCCAGCATGCGCCAATGGTGGGCTCGTACGAAGAATCCATACTGCGGGGACGCATGTCAACCACACCTTCGCGACCTCTAGACTTCGTAGCCAAGATTGGTGTGCTCGGGAAGGGCCAGTGCAAAGCAAGCCTCAAGTGTCCTGCCCATGTCACCGTACCTTTTCCTGCTGTTTTCTACAGTTACAATACGGGAAATGGTCGAATCTCAGATAATGAACCAAGCCCGTATGTTGGTCTCATTGATCTGGAGAACTCGTTAGACTCGCCTGAAGAAAGTAACGATTCAAGTAAACGAAAAAGGCGACACGCCGTTCCAACACCAGATCAAGATGACGTCGATTTTCGATTGTATTATGGTCAAGAGGGGGCCAGTCAAAATGCGAAGGAAGATCTTCGTCGCAGGGAGAAGAGAAAACGACGATCCGCGTCTCCCAAGGCGCCTCCTGGAGGATCTTATCGCATTCCGCCTCAAGGCCAGCTGCAGATTGTACTGAAAAACCCGAACAAGACGGCAGTAAAGCTTTTTCTCGTTCCCTACGACCTGTCTGATATGGAGCCGGGCCAGAAGACATTTATTAGGCAACGCAGCTACTCCGCTGGCCCAATTATCGACATGCCAGCATCCTCACGAAAAAACCTTGGCACTGATCGCCCTGAAGCTGCCCTGAGCACTTCAGATGATCCGAACGACCGCCCAATACTGCGATATTTGATTCATCTGCACATATGTTGTCCTTCAAAGGGTCGATACTACCTCTACAAGAGTATTCGCGTTGTCTTTGCCAACCGTGTGCCAGACGGCAAAGAGAAGTTGAGAAATGAAATCCAGCTTCCAGAGCCCAGGTACAGCGTCTACAAGCCTACACGCGACTCAATCATGTTGCAAGCTGCATCTGCAGCGGGGGCTCAGCTCACAGCCGAGAAGGCTTTCCGTCGTCGTAGCGCAGGATGGCCGCTGTCTAGATCCCAGCAAGCCTACGATCAGATCGATGGCTTACGGCAATACTCTCAACTTCCCCCGCCCGCCGTAAAGTTTACTGGCGGTACCCTCAGCTCCTCAGCGTCCAGTGGCTTCAGTTCGCCGATACCTGATATTCAACCTATCCCTTTCAACCTTACGCGACTGGCTGCAATCGAGTCTCGACCTGGCTCGCGTGAACATATGGATATTGATTCGAAGAGCCCCTTCAAAACACCTGTTGCATCACCGAAGCCGTCGTTGGGTAGTCCAAACAGCCAGGACGAGGGTACGTTCGAGAAACTCAACAGAGGTGATGTTGGATATGGCGGGAACGCCTTTTCTCCGCTTAGCAGTCCATCCGCAACACCGAATGCGAGTCTTTTGTCGCAAAGGTTGCGAGGATTGGACGTCCAGCACGATACCGAGAAGGAGTACTGAAAGCCCGATAATTAAACAAGACACGCTTCGCTATTTTTCTTTCCCTCAAAGTAATAGTTCGTATAGTATCTAATACCCCATGGTTTTTGTTGTGTATATGGCACAGGAGTTCGGGTTCGGCAAGTGTTGCATAGCAGCCTCGGATATGGCTCCATTTGGCGTATTCAATCCGGTTGTACAAGTACATACTCTACTCTAGATTCCCCTTGTTGCTAAACAGTCAAATACGATATTATCTTTAACCGCCCGAAGCGTTAGACTTTGTTTTGTCTTCCTACATCGTATCCACTGAGGCATTGATACTTAACGTTTGTTTGTCATTGAGTGCGATTACCTTGATCTCGATACTGCGGTCTTCAACTTGGTCAAATAACGTACATGCTATTCGCATAGGCCACGGCATAACTGAGACTACATAGGCCTGATCACAGAAGGTTTATCGCAATCAAGCAAATCCTGCAGGGCATCCTCCCGCCTTGGAAGATACCTCTCCTAATTTCATTGGGCATCCTCCTCTTGTATATAATGTGTTTGCGAACTGGCCGAATGTAGTAAAAGAGCGGGCCTTGCTTTCTCTAACAAACGACATGACCTCCTCGCCACCCTTGCCCTCCAGATGCTTTGGACCGATCTCCTGAAGCCTGTACCCTTCCGGTCTGAACTTTGCGTCGCCAGCCACTGGGAGTCCGAAAAAGCGAGTATAAGCCGAGTAGATCCAGTTACAGCTTTTTGACGAGGCAACATACCACGGCTCGATTTCCCAGAACATCATGGGGCGATAGCCGGCTGCGTTCTCCTCGCCAAACACCTGCATGGTAGAGTATCGTGGCAGCATCAAGTATCGGACGAAATACTTGCGCACGGCCAACAGGAAACACAGGAAGTTGTGGATAAAAGAAGGTCGATGGGCTGGCAGTTTGAATGCATCGCTTAGTCGTGTATCCATGAAGGCACTCAGAACAGCATGCACGACAGGAGTTAGGAAAGCTGGAATGGTGGATGCGTAGAGAGCGTAGACACCCTTGGCGATGAGTGCGTTATCCTGCGAAGGAGCCATATTGCGCATCTCAAAGTCCTCAATGAAAGCAGCACACGCCTCGAAGCTCTGCGGCACGCCCTCGAGACCCATCCGACGACCGACCTCGTACCAGAACACCCACGAGGCATGCTTCTCGAGCGCGACCGTCTTCCGCCAGTCGTACTTGTCGATCCACTGCAGCGCTTCGCAGGTAAGCAGGCAGAGAGTGTAGACCATCTGGTCCATTTGGATTTTGCTGCCGTAGCGGGAGTGGATCCAATTCATGCGGTTTATAGCAATGCATGCGCGTTCGCTGTCGATGTCGTTGACGAGAAACTCGCCGACGAGAACGGTAGTATCAGCGTAGCGCTTTCCGACCCGGTCAACCATTTCTTTGGCCCCAACTGATACTTTTGAGATGCCGGGAATGGCAAAGGCCTGGGGTGTTAGCTTTCAGTGTCCAATCATGGGTATGGGCCCCCGTCTTACTCTTAGAAAAGCAAAGTCTTTGCCGGCAAGGAAGATCCATGGGCACTCGTAGAGACCCATTTGACCGAGGATGGTTTGAGCATCTCTATAGTTCAGGTCTTTGAACTCCTCTGCTGTGTAGCCATGTTGCTTCTGGATCTGGTCCACACGGCGGTATCGGAGACTCCGTACAAGAACGAGGTAGCTGACGGCCACCGGGATGAGCCAGAGACAGGATAACATTCTGGGTGGAAATAGGCCAAGGAGTAGCCTTAGGCGTCCGCTTATGCAAGACAACAAAGAGTGAGATCGACAGCCAAAGTGAACCTGGTTGTCGGTGAGGTCCCTGTGAATATATACAAAACAGCCACACTCCCGCTGTGGTTCCGTACTTGGACTACGCTATCTAGTTTGGAACTACCCTAGTGTAGAGCTTAGGTAGTGTCCTTGACCTATGCGCTGGCTAGGTATACCGCGGGTGAAACAAAACCTGTTTATGAAATATCATACCCACTGATTTCTGTTTTATTTTTCTGTAGCAGTAGGTCATAGTAGTGTCCCATGCTGCGTTCACCTTTCATTTTCTACGTTCTACAAATGATCTCCATTCCTATACAGAAGGAAAAATGCCGATCTCAACTATTAAGGCATGAGCAGATTGAGACATATGCCAAAGAGTTGCCCAAAAGTGATCGCGGCAGAGAGTGGACCGACCCAACTTCTGATTACGACTTGGCGTACTCGTGCGCACCCTGCTCATGCATAGGCAATGTCAGCAGACGATTTCTAGCCCCCTGTTAGAAGCGTAAATCGGGCTCTAAAATCCTATTAGGTATATGTGGGTGTCTTGAAGACGGACAAAAGCCTGCTTGCTCTATTATTCTGTGTGCACCATGTCCAAATTCTTTCTCTAAAGAGGGCTAATTATGTCAGATACGAATCAGATAAATGAAATGAGTAAACCTCATTAGATAAAGATTACATTTGTACGTCGACATACATTTACACAACGGTTGACATCGTAACATTCCTTCCAGATAATCGACCCCCGGAGTTTTCATGCGGCTGCGTTGAATGCGCACGGCAGACTGGGTTGAGAAGTGGATTGCTGACTGCATGAATACGCGCATCCACTATCGCATATTCTGGTGGGAGGCCTATCTACAGGGGAGGCTTTTTAGGCTTAGCTATACACAAGTTCGCCAATCATAGCACTACTAGACTTGATGTGAGGTCTCTCCGTAGGGGCCGGGCCGTGTTGCGACGGAGCAAAAGATCTATCGGCTGCTCCTTGGGGAATAAATTCTATTTAACACCCACACCGACAATCAGGTTATGACGCAGGTGGACATAGGTGGATGTTTAAATTCTCTCCTAAGGTACTATCTAAATCTTAAAGTCACTGCTAAGTCTCGCTTCTCACGATTGGACTGTTGAAGCCGCAAATTTTTAGGCCTTATTTTTGGCCGAGATTATGCGGTCCATCTGAGACACTGTGTATGCAACACGAGTCTCTCGCAGATTGAGCATATCTATACAATGAGTGAATTCCCAGACCAGATTACGATGAACACCCTGGTCGTTGACGATAAGGCCACCCTCCGTACCCGTGATCAATTGCCAGTTGAGGGAAATATTCCTAGTAATAATATATAAGCCTGCTGGCTATTGTTCAATCTCGGTCATAATGGCATATAAATAATGCCCTGACTGGTGACCGATTCGTCCAAACTGGCTTCGATAAAATCTTGGTGGGATATTCGCCTTGTCACACAAAAATGCCTACATTTGACACTGCGACTTGCCGACGGGCAACAGACGATAGTTTAGATGCTTAACAAGGTATCTTGAAAGGTCTAAGTATCCCACATTGGGGAAATATACAAATCAATCGAGCGAACTGATCGGGCGAAACAAAACCTCCGCAAGGAACACATACATGAAAGTTCTACGGGCATACCGATTCTAATCGCCGCTGGAACGCCTTTCCTAGCTAGTCGTAGATTTTCCGGCAAGATAGAAAGGACTTGCGTCCCTATAGAAACGTATTTACGCATAGCTGTACTATTGGTTTGTTTTCTTCGAACGAACGTTAGAAGATAATTGAAGGTTTCCTATTCAGTGATGCAATGTCATGGGAGAACATTCTATAACATATCCGACTCACTGGTCTGATTTTCAGTCGGGAATCTAGACGCCATCTTTCTATTGTCCGCAACAGTCAACATTGCTGGTAGCGGGCATCTGGACGAGAAGGGCGTTACCGGCAACGAGCATCCGTACACACGGAAAGTAATCCCTTAAATATACGCATACATTATACGCAAAGAAAAGAGAGACCAGCCCAGCAGAAGGAAATTTTGAAGCAAATTCTTCCGATGAAAGGCCTCAAGATGCAAACCGTACATGTAGATGGCGACAAAGAAATAAAGATTGTGTTTGATAGGTCGGCACCAAATCTGATCTTCATGCAATGTAGGTTGAACTGTCCCTATACAGGGAGAACCAATTCTTGATCAATGAATTGACTTTACTCGTACTTACATATTAGACAGGGCCTGTGTCAATTTTGATTCAGCTTCATTAACCAAATCATCTACCCAGTATATGATCAGAAGATTCGTAGCGTTCGTTGCGTTTCTTGGGCTTAGAGGATGGATAAGGACTAGTATGCATCTAGAGCATGACCAACGCAGAGGCGAGGTTTCTTTTTGAACTTGTCTGGGTTGATGATTTTTGGTTTGGGCTGGCCAGGGTAAGGAATGCATGTCTGCTTGGCAGGGAAAAACTCGGTACCATTCTCTTTCTCCTTTACGCTTTAGAGAGACTTGTTATCATTTTTTATTTTATTTTTAGGAGAAAGCGAGTGCTTTCGAGCATTGCGGTCACGATATACCAATGCCATGGTTTAGGGTGAGTTGTGGTCCAAGGGGCGACATGGCGGAGTATGCATACGTTTCTCTTAGGCTGAGTATAACAAGCCCCATGACGTCGTTTGGAACCGCTGTTCACCGTATGCAGACGCAAGCACCCGCAACCTTATTACCTACTGGAGCAAAATGCATGACAGTGTTGCGGTGAGAAATCTCCGCAGAAGCCGACTGACCAATGAAAAAAGTGGCTAGTGTGCTCAGCCCCTTCAGCCACGACCCTGTCCGCACTTTCCCATGTCCCCACCACCAGAAGCGCTCACGGCTCAGCCGCGATTGTACCCATGTCCCGCTCGTTGGGCATGACCGACCCCTTCGCACCAGGTGGCGCCCTCGGTCAGCGGCGCGCGAGGGCGTGTCGCATTTAAAGGCGCGTGTGATGCCGCAAACTCTCTCGTCCAACCACCGACTCCTGCCCCTCCCCCGCCGTAAGCACATCATAGCAATCTCCCGGTCTCTCCCTACTGCCTAGTAAATCTTCACTTTCACAAATCTTTCACCTTCACATACTTTTCCACCAGACGCGCAACTATGTCAAGCCACGATTATTACGGCCAGAACCATAGCCAAGGTCAAGGTCAAGGCTACGGTTATGACGGCGCAAACCAACAGCAAGGCTATGGAGGCTACAACTCCAACTATCCTCCTCAAGGCCAAGGTTATGGGCAACAGCAGCATGATCAGTACGGCCAGGGAACCAGCCCTTACCCTCAGGGCCAGGTAAGTGTTGATGCGCCGGCGCGGCGCATCCCATCTTGCAATCCCAGGGGTTAATAGTCCCACAGAGCCAGTACCCACCGCCCGCACATGATTCTTATCAGCAGCCTCAGCAAGGCTATGGTGCTCCTCAACAGGGCCATCACGATCAGGGCCATCACGACCCAAATCGCGGCACCTCTCCCTACCCACCACAACAGCAGTCAGGATATCATGACCCTAACCAGCAGTACGGGGCTCCTCAGCAACAAGGCTATCACGACTCTCAGCAGGGCTACGGTGGTCAGCAACATGGCCAACCTGGTGCCCCAGGCGGTCCTGCAGACGGCGAACGTGGCCTCGGTTCTACACTCATTGGAGGTGCTGGCGGTGCCTTCCTTGGCAACAAGCTCGGTGGTGGAACGCTCGGAACGCTCGGAGGGCTGGTCGCTGGTGCGATTGGCGCAAATGCCCTGAGTGACAAGTAAGTCCACTCCTCCATACACTCGCGCCTAGTTCGAGAACAACCCGCTGATTTGACTGCAGGAAAGAGAAGAAGCACAAGCATAAGAAGCACAGCAGCCACAGCTCAAACCATGGTTCTTCTCATCATAGCTCTTCGCATCACGGCTCGTCGTACGCAGGCTCGTCGGCTGGTTTGAGTGCACTGTATCCTGAGAGCGGGCACAAGAAGCACAAGAAGCACAGGAGCCGCAGCCGAGGAAGGAGCAGCTCTTCCAGTAGCGATTCGGACTAAGTGTGCGTTGGCTATCGCGCATGGACTTTCCTCGAGAAAGTTTTATTTTTCCATGTCTTGTTTTGTCCTGTCTTCATAACGGCATTGATCCTTAGGATAGTTCGTTTGGGCTAGTACCCGAAGTAGCAGTAGTCACTATGAGTAATGAAATTAAATACTACATTATATTAAATTTGTTATCATCGTTGTATATCTGACCTGTCAAGAATGTATAATATTTGTCTACCAGTTCTTTATCTAGGTAGCAATTCGAACATAATCCGGTGTAAATGTCCGGGTCTATCTGTTAAAACATAAGCTGCATATCATGAAAAATCACTTTAATCATCATAGAAAAGCCTCCCATTAAGACATAAAATGGCCCTTATAAAAGCAAACCTGTGAAATGCTGCCGCCTGCATCAACCTGCCATATCCAAATGTGGTTAGCTTGCCACAGCCTAATTTTCTCCACCAAAGTTACTCATCGCCCAAATTTCCTGTCAACCCCGCAACAGCACATTTCCACGAATATTCAAAATGAGTGACATTCTGCTCAGCTTTTTCCGCAGCTCGCTGCCGGACGAACTGGCCGCCGTATTGAAAGATGTTCTGGAAGCCACCGAAAGCGGCGACTTCCATTCACTGTTCCAGCTACCCGAAATACAAATTCTGCTCGGACACAAAGATAATGAAACTACAAAAGATGTCAAGAAAGAGGATTTCGGAGTGTGGAGCGACTACATTTTCCATCGGCTGGGCTTGATATTGTCGAAGCGAAACGAAGAGCAGGGGACTCCGGTGAAAGACACCGCAGCGTACCGACAGCACCTATTGTTCCTCGTTGCGGTTGCAGCTTTGTATGCATTCATACAGTCCACTGTCACTGGTCCGCCTTTACCATTTAAATCTGCTGAGGTTGTCTTGCCGAGGGACGTCTCAGGAAATGTCTCTGCGCTCACCAAAACTCGCAAAGATCTCATTGCGTCGCTCAACGCAGATGGCGTTGCAGCATACAACCTCACACCAAATATCGAACTATTGTGCCTTGCAGACACAATCTTGATCTGCCCGTCGATCCAGAAGAATATCGAAGTCTCAGCTTGGGTGCGACTGAGGGTCAATTTCGTACACCAGAGGTTACTCAGTGAGCCAGCATCGAGCTTACAGACTGCAATTTATGAAGATATGAGCACCGTAGAGACCTTGATTTTGCAATCGGAGAAGAATCGGCAAATTCAAGATTTGCATACAAGCTTCCTACTGGAACGAGCGGCTATTCATACGCATCATGGTTTCGATAAGAAAGCCCGGGCGGATCTGGATCAAACGGCTTCAGAACGAAAGTTTGAGTTTGCTTTGACTGGATTGATGGGTAAGAGGACGAAGTTCCAGCAGAAGGACACAAGTCAATTGCTCGTTCTTGCTCGAAGTGCGGGATCAAAGACAGATGGCGCAACAACAGATATAGCATCGAAACCCAAGGCGTTGGATCTCAATGATGATACACTACTCGAATCAATATCGTTTTCCGAGAACACAGCATCAACTGATATTCAGGACGAATCGGCGCTTCCGACATCGCTTACAAGTATGGATCCTTCAAATCAACCACTACTCGATCCACTGGACTCGGTCACTTTACTCTCGCTGGCCGAGAGCATCAAAAATACAAACCCTGCGGATGGGCTCACAAGAGAAGAGACTATTCCATATGCAACAAGAGTGTTGGAAGGTGGAAGTTCGAATTGGCAAGTCTATACACAAGCTCTTCTCGTCCGGAGTCGCATCGAAGGTTATCGATCTAGAACTATGGAGCGCGGACTACTTCAGTTGCAAGCGCTAGTCGATCAAGTCATTGCAGAGACTTCAGGGGATTCCACTACAGATGCGGAGACTGGCGAGAAGATAACTTCCTTCTTACCACAAGCAAAAGAAGGAGAAGCAGCTTCAGTAGCAGAGCGTCTCCGCTATATTTTTCCACTCTCTTCCCCTTCCCGCTGGGAGCTCGAGGCTGAGCTGGCTGCTCGTTGGGTGAATGTCGGTGGTTTGCGATCAGCACTCGAGATCTACGAGAGACTGGAGATGTGGGCTGAAGCAGCTTTGTGTTGGGCGGCTACGGAAAAAGAAGATAAAGCGCGTAAGATGATCCGAAAACAGTTGTTCCACGCAACGAACGGTGACGATGCGAGTGTCGATCCTGAAGCAGAGACATGGGACGGACCAGAGCGAGACCCACCGCCAGCCGAAGCGCCACGATTCTATTGTATCTTAGGTGATCTCGACAGAGATCTTTCCATGTACGAAAAGGCTTGGGAAGTCTCTGGTAAACGATACGCCCGGGCCCAGCGCTCTCTTGGCCAAAGCTATATCGCCCGGCACGACTACCAGAAAGCAGCAGAAGCTTATTCTTTGTCATTAAAAATTAATGCCTTGTACCATCCAGCGTGGTTCGCTCTAGGCTGTGCATACTTGGAGCTTCAACAGTTCAAGAACGCTGTCGAATCTTTCTCCCGTTGTGTGCAGCTTGACGAAGGAGATGCTGAAGCGTGGTCAAACCTCGCTGCATCACTACTACACTTGCGACCAAAAGCGAAAACAGAAGCGGGAGAAGGCAATGATGAATCAGACGCGGGGAGAGTGACAAATCATCCACGAACCGATGCCCTCAAAGCATTCAAGCGCGCCGCCAATCTCAAGCACGATAACTACCGTATTTGGAACAATGTCCTCGCCGTTGCCGCGTCGACAAGTCCGCCATCCTGGAGCGACGTCGTCACCGCACAGCGCCGCATCTGCGAAATTCGCGGTGCAACAGAAGGCGAGAAGTGTGTTGATGCAGAGATCCTCGACATGCTGATCAAGGATGTTGTACAGTCAGGGCAAGAATTTGACATAGCACGACCAGGTCTGGCCCGTTTTGTCAATGAACTTGTCGAGAAGCATGTCAAACCTCTGATCACCTTCTCACCCAAGCTGTGGAGCATCGTTGGAACATTATATACACACACTTCTCGCCCTTCGTCCGCACTAGAATGCCACGAGAAAGCTTGGCGCGCTGTTACTTCGCAGCCAAGATGGGATAGCGGTACTGAAGCTGAGTGGAATGCGGTAGTGGATCAGACTATTGACTTGGTAGATGCATATGAAACGTTAGGCCCGAGGGAGCGGACTGAGGGATTGGCCGCAGGAAGCGGAGAGTTAGTAGCCAAGGGCTGGAAATTCAAATCTACAAGTGCAATTCAAAGCGTTATGGGGAAGGGCAAAGATAACTGGGAGGATAGTGCAGGGTGGGAGAGGCTGACGGAGCGATTGGAAGAGTTGAAGGGCAGGGGTTGAATATTTGAGTTTGACGAGCATGACCGCTCACAAGCGGGATCATTTCATAAGCTTATAGATTTAAAATGAGCCTGACTCGTATATGAACATGTCTTGCACGACACTCTTTACCATGGTGCATAAATTTGCTTTTGATCGGGAACAACGGTGGTTACCGTGACAATAATATCTATGTCCTCCTGGCTGAAGCTCCCTCTTTCTTTGTATAACCGTGAACACAAGAAGACGACTGTTGAATACAAGGTAGGCCAAAAGCGAGGTCCCTATGAAAACTCCAAGCTATCCATTGGCATCTGATTCCAGATGCTAACATCTTTCCTTGGAGCCAGGCCTATGATATCTCAAAATCATGAGCTTATACATTCTCTTAAATCAGGACCTTTCAGTCCATTTTATGCTTTTTGCCGAATGTCTTGTGGACAGTCGCCAGTGACATTAGAGTAATGCGTCGCCAAGCCGTCGGTACAAAACATTGGAGCTGGCCCTGAGCCCATGACGCAAGCAAGAAGAACTACGCTAGGCTGATATAACAACCCTACTCTCTTGATACACATTTTACGAGCGTCTAATCCGTGATGGTATGGTCTATTACTGGTGCACCTGATAGATTCGAAGACCGCGGTCAGGAGTGTCCCTTGTCTCCGGATTATGGGAATTAGTGAATTCGAACTTGGGTACAATCTGTATATGTTGTGCTGAAAGCCAATTCTAGAAAAGCGACATCAAATCTCAGATTAGAGCCGGCCTCATCTTTGTTAAATCAGCGTTAATTTTGGCCAGGAACCCGGATCAGATACTGCAGTGATAAACAAATATGCTATGCAGACAGGTCGGCATAGGATGCCGAATCATCGTGATGTAGAATCATCATTACATACCTGACTCCTTTACTACTTATTTTATTTGTTAACAACAATGGCATATTCAAAACCGACACTAAGTTATCAGTGAAACACTGTGTGCAGCTATCAACATACCTCAAACCTTCTCTTAAGGGCGAGTATACGGTTCTTTAACTACAAATACTAACATTCACTCCAGGACTTAGTCCTTAAACTGGAAGCAATTTCATTTCATAGGCCGCCATCAAGATGCTTAGTTCTTGGTCTTCGCCGGCGTAGCTACAAGCAGTAACCGGTCTTCCCACGGCTTAAGAACCCCCAAGTCTTTGACCCGCATGACCTCCTCCGTCATGCTTGGATCTGGGACGATATCGTAGAGCTGATACAGCCGAGAGATGGTGAGAGCTAGGTTGATCTCCGCTAGATGCTTTCCTATGCAGTTGCGCGGACCAGTGCTGAATGGTCGGCTCATGAGTCTCATCATTGATGTCGCGTTTTCCCACCGCGATGGGTCAAAAACGTCTGGATTAGGGAATACTGTCGGATTTCGTGCTGTGGTGTAGGAACTGTTTGATACTGTTGTACCGGCGGGTATATAGTGCCCTCCAACCACTTTCCCAGGCGACACGCGAGGGCTGTTCACCGTCAATGGACCCCACAGACGTAAGGATTCATCCATCACATGTTGTAGGTAGGGCTGAAACAAGTTAGTGGTTGACGACGGCGAACCTGGTTGAAAGGAGTTGCGTTCTCACCAGCTTTGACACCTCCGCGTAGGTTGGACTCACGGCGGGGTCGGGGAAAGCCTCTCTTATCTCTTTCACAAGTCGTCCCCGGATTTCGGGAAGTTGCCCTACTTTCCATAGAAACCACATCAGGGCGGTAGTAGTGGTTCCACTCCCAGCAGCCAAGAAAATAATAGCATGCTCCTCGAGTTCTATCTGTGACAAGGAAGTGTTGGATTGTTCGTCTGTAGAAGTGACAAGTCGGTATAACAGAGACTGTTTGAGATTCTCCTTTTCATAATTTCCTGATAGTCGTTGGAGGTAGTCATTGACCATGAAGTGGCTAAAATTTGCCAGGCGGCGAACTCCCATCAGAGCATTCTGCAGATAACTCAGCGGCAAGTGCTCGATACCAGGAGCCATTGCTTTCGCAGGCACAGCTATCTCGAAAGCATTCAGATCCTCCTCCACTTGAAGGTTTTCACCACTCAGAGTATTTAGAGACTGTCCGAAGCCGAGATAGCTGATTATATCAAGAAAAAGGTGATGCGTTTGCGGTGCGATATCAAAGACTTGGCCTTCCTTTGGACGAAAAGCGACATCAATGTATTCATTGATCTTGCCCATGAACAGCTCTTCTCTTTCTAACAGGGTTCTGGCGGCAAATCCGTTGGCCAAGAGTCGTCTGAAACGACTATGTACACTCTTATCAATAACATTGAAGACATTGCGAGCTCCAGTAGCCGAAAACGGTAGGTAGAGGCCTGGATATTTCAGACAAGTCTGAGAGCTCTGTCCATAAATGTCGGTAATGGACTGAAGATCAGAGAATATCAGGTCGTTGGTACCAATGCGGCATGGGCTTCCGTATCGCTGCAGCAGCTCATATTGTAAAATGGTGCTAGATCTCTTCACGACTCCCTTGTATTGATAATATTGGGTAAACTTTGCTAGAAATGGTCCGGGATAGCCGGATAGAGGATGGAAGTATATCCGCCTGATGATTATCCCAACGAGCAGAAGAATGAGACTTCCTAGTATGAATAAGAAGGGATGTTGAGCAATGACTCTCTGTATAGAGACGGTGAACGCCATAGTATTTAAGTCTCAATCAAAGCATAATCATGTCTGCAAACAAACGAAGGTTGCCTGTAGAGTTTGATAGATTGCAGACCTTATATATATTATAGTCCTTGTAGATCTCGATGCTAAGAGACACAGGGTACTAGACCCTGCTTCGTCCGAGCGTCCCGCTTATTCGAGTGCGGGGTCTTCGCAAAGCAATGTTGTGGCTCAAGGGTTGGTCCGGGGTGCAACTTTACTAGTACTTGATGGACTTGGTACGAGTAGAAGTTTACGCTCGTTGTCCTCATAATCAACACATCCGTGCTCGCGTCACTCTGAGAGCTCATCAGGTATGCACAGATACGCGGATACTGTGGGTAATCATAGCATAGCCACCATCCAAGTGATGTGAGAGCAGCCAACTAACCAAGTACAAGCTGTTTCACTACGCAGGGTAGATCCTCGCAGTCCGATGACTATAATGTTTTTCTAAAATCTCACTGGTTCGCTAGCAGAGCACTAGTATTGGCTTAACTGATTTAACATGATAGATTGATGTTGTGAGCATGGCCTCTGTCGCGGTGACCCAGAGTTACACGTTAGGCTTCGGGACTTCCCCATAGTTACATGTTAGAGCTTCGGGATTTCCCCATAATTACATATTAGGCTTCGGGACTTCCCCATAGTTACATGTTAGAGCTTCGGTATTTCCCCATAATTACATATTAGGCTTCGGGGTTTCCCCTTGTTCTCTCCCTAGCGGCTGTGGCCAGGCTGGCGATCCATTCCACCCATTCCACGGTGCTAGGCATTATATAATCCATCCATCCATGTCGGGGTTGCGTGGAATAGATTCATGGAAAGTTCGCGTTTTAGTGCCGCGTGCGAGGGGTGTTTTAAGGGTCGGTCTGCAAAAGCATCTCAAGTACGCAGAATGGCTGAGACAGCAAATAGCGACCCTATTCTCCTCTAGTCACAGGCTCAGGAGGTTGAGATGAACTCGTGGGACTTTTTTCCTTGGAAAAGCTTCCCTGGATATACTCGATCCCAGCGTTGCGCGTCTACCTCGTCCTGGATTTGGCACTTCGGCTACAATATCGAGAAGAGCGACGATGATGTGAAACGGCGGTGGGGTTGCAAAGTCTGCGTTAATAGTAGAAAGCCAAACCCTCACTCAACTGCCTCGAATGGCACGCAGAACGCGGAGATTCATCTCTGGAATGACCACAATGTCTGGGACCCTTCAGGCAAGCAGAAGCCGCTAAGTAAAGTAAAAAGAGAAGATGTCCTCGAGGAACATCGCCGAAATGATGAAGCTGAATACGCTTAAAAAAGAGAAAAGTATGATAATAAGCTACGCTTTTTAAGTAAGAGAGGCTTTACTACTATTTTATAGAGAGGAAACTTCTCAATGTTCTCTACTTTCTATTGTATAAACTTACATAAGTTTATAGCTAAAAGAGCTTATTTCTCTTTACTTACATAAGTATATATATATATATATATATATATATATATATATCTTCTAAGCCTTAGAGGGTAGACTTAGGGATAGGGTATAGCGCAGCTGCTTAGTTAATACTAGATACCTTTTTTTTTCTGAACTACTTAAATAGCTACAATAAGCCTGGCCTCTCTATTGGCTATTGAGAGACTTCGTGGGGGAGCTATTATTGTTTGAACGCGCTGAGACGCGTCGATTTTGGTGGGGCTTGCGGTTGACTGGTTTTTTGCAGGTGACTGGTGGAATACGTTACCACCGAGCTTGGCTATTCACTGGCATATCTTCTGCGTTTGACTGGACCTATTACCGCGATATGCATATTCGCAGAACAGGGGAGCGCAGAAGGCAGTCGTCATCCAATGGAAATGATAGCTTATATGATCACAAGAAACGATAGATGGCCAAGCGCCTGTGAAACGACCAGTTAGGTCTTATCGCCGGATCGCATGGCTTTGCTTTTATGCCGGGTCTCCACACCATGCGTTCAAAATGGGTGCCTTAGGGTGTCGCGTGAGGCGACTGACACGCTATCGATTGTCAAGACGATTCCCATTCCGGCAGACATCCGCAGACTCCCGCGCGCTGGAGTGAATCTCCGTAAATTAACCGACATGAGGCAAAGAGTCGAGCGTACTTAAGAGAAATTGTATATAGAGCAGGACATGGAATTGGCTCAGAAAACCCAGACATATGGCTTTTATACAGTCACATGACCTTACGTGCTGGCGTACTACGTGTACTTATTTGCATTGAATCGTTCACGGGAAGGTGCGGTGGAGCACACTGGAGATAAGCTCTGGTAGGCTCTGATAAGTTCAACACGCACAGTTTCATCTTTGAAGTCATTGTTGAAAGGCCCGATTGAGTAGTTTCAAGTTCTGGAAAGGACATAGACTTGGATGCTTGGAAGTGCGAGTTAGGCGGGCTGGACTAGACAAGAGTTAGTCGTCGCAGCTCCAAGGTAAGTTGCGGATGTGGCTGTCTTAAGCGAGCATGTGCATGAGGTGTAAGCTGGTGTTTGAAACCAGGTTTGTGAACCCTTTGATCAAGTACGACATGGGATGATGGACTTTGGTCATAGCGAACGATACTGAGAGACCAAGCAACTGTAAACACCTGATCTCCGAAGGCGTTCATCCCACCCCCAAGCCCGCTAACTGGACTGGTTCGGCACATCAGCGGCGGCCGGCCAATTTTAGCGCATCCTGAAAAGATCGGCGCGATTGCATCACGGCTCTGGTAGACCCCTGTCATCAGCCTTGCAAACTAGGAGCTGTAAAGAGTCTGCGTGAAGCATGCAAAACATGTCTAAACTGAACCACTGTGCATTTCCCCTGTTTTTCCCTCTGCTCTGTTTATGCTCCGGGGTATCGCCGTCATTGTGGGTCATCCGTTGAAGCCGCATTGGACATCGGCCACTGAGAGGGTCTTGCGTTGGACCGCCGCTCTTTACCTTGTGAATTGACTCGTGCCTTGGCAGCTTGCGTCGCCCTGTCCCCAAGTACCCAAGTACTACCGGCGCGCATTCTCTGCCCTCAACAAGCCCTTGTTGCATTGCGACCGTACACAACCGTCATTTCCACCCCATTGAACGCCTTCACTCGCTTCAGGCTCGTTCGTGGTAATTAGCAAAGTGCGTGGGCAAGCGGCCGCAGGACGAAGCGCCCGGAAGCAACCGTCGCACAGGAATAAGGCGGAAAGCACAATTTCTGGGAGAAAGGAGCACCGACGACAGTGCTGGGCACGCGATTAAATGCTACGGGGCCCGCTGGCAGGTCAGAAGCCTCAGCAGGACCAAACCACCGCGCTTGCCGAATCTCGATCCGCCGCAACCCCAGAACATGGCGACGAGCTCGACAACCGACCTGAGAGCATAGACGTGAAAGCACAGGGCTTCAAGAACGCAAATATCAGAGAGGTGGAAGCGGAAGCTGCTTTCCAGCAACCTTCGACCGGAAAAGGTCACGCACACGATACCTCTGTACTCGCCGCAACGCCTCCGTCCATGTCGAGCCAAATTTCAGATCCTACAAAGCCCACAGTGGCGACGCATATTACATCAAGCAGCATGATGGAGGGCCAGGACAGCAAATGGCGACAGCGATTGCGAAACCCGTGGGCGTGCTCGCTTTCCACACTGGCGACTATGCTGCTGGGTTTTGCTGCATTATTCCTCATGGGACACTCATTCTTGACAAGGCAATTGGATGCCAAGGGCTGCGAGATGTCGTACATGCGGCCCGGCTTCATGCAATACAAAGATTTTGACACCGAGCACACCCGCTTCGCGACCAAATACTCGCTATATCTGTACCGTGAGGGTGGCATAGACGATGAGTTCACGGTACACCAACGTGCCCTCCACGGCAAAATACAAGGCTAACAGTTCACAGGTAAAGGGCGTACCCGTGCTCTTCATTCCTGGAAACGCAGGCAGCTACAAGCAAGTGCGGTCACTCGCTTCTGAAGCAGCTTACCACTATCACAATAATGTTCAACTCGAACCCGGCGCGAGTAAAGCGGGCAAGAGACCGCTAGACTTCTTTTCAGTCGACTTCAATGAAGATATCACTGCATTTCACGGGCAAACATTGCTAGACCAGGCCGAATATCTCAATGATGCTATAACATACATTCTATCCCTATACCATACCCCCGGCCACTTCCGTCGCGACTCAAGTTTGCCGGACCCCACCTCAGTCATCATAGTCGGACATTCAATGGGGGGCGTAGTTGCTCGGACCATGCTCACAATGCCAAACTATCAATCCAACTCGATCAACACTATCATCACGCTTGCCGCGCCACACGCTCGGCCACCAGTCTCGTTCGATGGAGACATTGTCCGCACCTACAAAGGGGTCAATGACTATTGGCGACACTCTTACTCGCAGAAGTGGGCCATAGATAACCCGTTGTGGCACGTCACCCTCATCTCAATTGCGGGCGGAGGTCTAGATACAATCGTCTCTTCGGATTATGCCAGTATCGAATCATTGGTTCCTGAGACCCACGGCTTCACCGTCTTCACGTCTTCTATGCCAAATGTCTGGACCGGCATGGATCACTTGGCCATCACCTGGTGTGACCAGAACAGGAAGAGTGTCGTACGCGCCTTGTACGACGTAATCGATGTATCAAGAGCTACACAGACTGTCTCACGAGCGGAGCGCATGCGCAGTTTCAAAAAGTGGTTCCTGACCGGTCTCGAGGATATTACGGAGAAGACGCTGCCGCACACCGAGGCGAAGACGCTGCTTACTCTGGAAGAAGATAGCGCAGTCGTTTCTCAGGGCGAGAAGCTCGTGCTTAGAAGTCTTGGAAAATCGAAACAGCGACCGAACGCTTATCTGCTCCCAGTACCACCACAGGATGCACAAGGACGGAAATTTACTCTGTTGACCAACGAGAGGCTGGACCCACTGGGCGAACATGGTATGCTCGAAGTACTCTTCTGCAGTGGGTTCCCATCACAACCTGGCCAGTCGACGACGCTGTTTTCTATGAACATGGACCTCTCAGGTGATAGTTCCGGTGCGACAAGATTGGCTTGCAAAAATGCCGCCTCGGACGTTATCACTCTCCCTGCATCTACGCATCAATCCACCTTCCCTTTCAAAACGGACGAGCGTCCATTCTCGTATCTGCAATACGACCTTAATGACCTTACAGAGCACCAGTTTGTTGCTGTTGTTGACAAGGCTGGGGAACGCGGTACCGGATGGGTTGTGGCAGAGTTCAGCAATGCCTCCGATTCTCAAGTCAAGATCGACATTGGCCTGCAGCGCCTATTGATGACTGGATTATCGCTCCGACTTCCTGCACGACGCCCTTTGGTAACGGACATGAACGTTCCAGCGTTGCACTCCAGTCTCCTGGCCTACAAAATCCACATTAGTGAGCGATCGTGTGACAGGGGAGAGCTCTTTGCTCCTCTACTGCGGCAACACATCACTGATGTCTACGAAAGCAAGTTCTTCGTCAATATGAAGGATGCAGATATCAATCTTCATGGTGTGTCGCCGTACATGCCGCCGGCACTGCACGCCAAGCAGCCTACGAACGGTTTGTCTTTCCAGATCTGGTCAGACCCCACCTGTGACAGCAGCGTGGACATTACTCTGGAAGTAGATATTTTAGGCAGTGCAGGAAAGCTGTGGATGCGTTACCGCATCGTCTTTGCAGCCTTCCCACTCCTCATTGTCGCCCTAGTCTTGCGCCAGCAGTTCAGAACATACGACGAGACTGGTGTGTTCATGAGCTTTGCTCAAGGACTGAACGAATGCCTCGGCACATCGCTTCCCCTTGCTTTGGCCGCCCTGACATTCCTCTCAATAACTCTTGCCGGAGCCCGTCACCAGTCCATGAAGTACCTGCCGCTCAGTTCAGCCCCTTCCAACGCCACATCAATGTTCGATGATGCCAACCATGAATTGCTACTTGGATCAGACGACCCATTTTTCTGGTTCCTGGTTCCGTTGTTTGGACTGATGTGTACTGGAGTATGTGTTGCTGTCAACTACGTTGCGCTTCTGCTCGAATCCATCTTCGCATTTCTCTACTCCTTCTTCCAGTCCTCCACCCTTCGAAACGAAGAGGCAAAGAGGGCACCATCAGCTTTTGCTGTCACATCAACCCGGCAGAGAATCATCACAACCTCCATCCTCCTATCACTTGTTTCAACGGTCATACCGTACCACTTCGCATACATGGTACTCTGTCTGGTGCAGATCGCAACTTGCGTACGCGGCTTCCGGTTGGCCAAAGATACAAGCCTCGAATCAAACTACAACTTTTACAACTACGCACACTCCATTCTCATTCTCATGATCTGGATACTGCCGATCAACCTTCCAGTCCTCGTCGTCTGGGTACGGAATCTTGCCGTCCACTGGCTCACACCATTTTCGTCACACCATAACATCCTTTCTGTCATGCCATTCATCTTCCTTGTGGAGACACTCAGTACGGGCCGCATGGTTCCAAGGGTTGAGTCTCGCTTGTCCCTATTTACCAATGTCTTCCTGTTTTCGATTGGCGCATATGCTGCTGTTTATGGCGTTACATATGCATATGTCCTTCACCATCTCGCCAACATCCTCTGCGCCTGGCTTGTAGCAATACACTTCAATGCTTCCAAGGCGACGACAAAGAGGATTAGCACTTTGTTGAAGAGTAGTGATTTGGACAGTGAGATGAAGAAGCGGCCATGACAGCATCTGAAACTCTGACCGTACACTGTACCGGCACTAAATTACCTTTCGTTGTCGTTTCTGGACTTGCAGGCAGTCAGTCTCGACAGATAATGACGCATATTCATTTCTACTTTCTGCATATCCTGAGAAGGAATCATCGGCGTTTTGATTTCACAAGACCAGCATTCCTGGCAAAGTGTGTATAGTCATTTTCATCGGATCACCTCGCCTTTGGATTTGAGTTATTCTTGCATACCAATGGCGTTTTTCTGACATCAACCATGGGATATCCATATAGAAGCGGGCACAGCTGGGCACGCGCGTGGGAGGAACCCATAGTCTTGGTACAAGTGCTGTTGAATCGAGGAGCAGAAAATGGCAGAAGAACGAGCAAGCAAGCCACGCAGGACTTTCGTGCTGTAAGAGAGGTGAAGGAATTACATGAGTCCAATCCGCCTCGAGGATGTTGTTTAATGCATAACTAGTAAAATAAAGATATTAAAAGATTTTCTTTCTAAGAAATAGACTAGTGACTTAGTACAAATATTATTATGGGGTATTAGAGTGAGCTTAACACTAGACTGGAGGAAGTAGTAACTGATTATCTAGATTACCACTTAATATCCTATCCCTTCTTCCCCTATGCTAAGACCCTAAAGATCCCTTGGAGCTTAGATTCCTCGTATATGTAACCAGCCCTTTCTCTTCCCTAATTCACGCCTTTCTCTGTGTCCCACACCCCCTCGGAGCATCATTCTGACTGATACATCAGCCCCTCTTCCCCGTCACTCTAACACACTATAGATGCTATTATACAGTTTAAGCAGTAGCATGGTAAGATAGCGCTCTAAATTTTATGCTGCGAGACAATAACAAAGGAATGTTAACCATCCAGGCAACTTATGATAACGTTGATAGACTGAGTAAAATGGATGGTCTTTCGATTGCTAGACATGATACCTTTGGAATAAAAGACTTCAAATGCTGGCCAGGTGGTCCATTGTACTACTACCGTCAATAACCAGCCCACTACGACAACAACATCAGCATTGCGCTGTCCCTAAAGCTTCTCAACGTATTAAATAACATTAATTTATGAAGCGCAAGCTTTTTATACAGGGCGGATAGAGCGAGCTTCATGTAACATATATCTAAGATTTGTCCAAGGAGTAGCTGATCAGCCAAGCGAATCGGGCTACACATCAACAACCAGGTTTCAAGTCAGCTCCCAATCTTGATGAACGAGACCTGCAAAAACCCGCAAGCCCCAGAAACAGGCTATTTCCTGAATGGGCCCATTCTTATACCACCGCTACCACTTTCATGCAGTGGCCCAGTTTTGGGCTTCATAGTCAGCCCAATCTAGGGCTGTCTTTCGCGTAGAGTGGCAAAATGACGCGACCACAAGTGGACCAGCGGTCTCTATAACCGTGAGGCCAACAGAGTTTAGATAGAAGGGTGAGCTCAAAGTGAGCAGAGTGGGGCGTGGCGGTGCGACCTGAGCAACGAGTGAACATATATCTGGTCCCAACGACTGAACATAACATCTGCAGTCTTGTCGCGTGCATATTTTCCCTCATTACCTCTAGGCTGCTTACGATTTTGCCTCATTGCCGAGGGTGGAGGTTTGGTAAGCTTTGTGCCAGACACGTTGGTAGATACCGTTTCGTCCAAGATCGTCGTGGCAAGGCTGAAGGATGCGACTAGAGCAATCAAATAAAACAACTTCCAATCAGTGCACTCAATTTCAGCCTACCATTATATGCCACAGCCGCATTGGGAAGTGACATAAGCCCAAAAGCAGTTACCAAGAGAAAGAGGGCTACACTCGCAAGGCTGAGATATGGATGCTAAATGAAACCTTACTTCCCAGAGATGCGAACCGTGAACACACTCCTAGCTCACCATTCATGCCCGTATATATGAGGAGACGTCAAAATGAAGAAGTATTCAACCACCATGAACCATGCAAAAGCACCGGACTCTCACCTCCTCGAACTATACCCGCGCTCAACGCCCCCTCCCGTATCACCACCACCTCCTCCTCTTCAGTACGGAATACCAGCCAAGCGTACACCGATCACTAGAACAGATATACTTGCACTGCTTGCTTGCCTTTTTGCGTCGTTGATCGCAATTTTGGTCGTCTTCGTTCCGAAGTGGGCCGTATATTTTGGTCAAGATTATCAATTCATCTGGGTGGGTCTGTGCCTGACAATTATGGGATGGTGTACGCAACACACTCTTCGACAGGTATTCTTCGTACTGGCTACATATACAAACGCGTCGACTGTGCAGAACATTGATGCGGTCTTACGATCGGATCCTTTCGCAGACAAAACTCATTGGCGCTTTAAAGTGGCACTCACCACTATGTTGGCAATTGCACCGAGTCTCAGTATAGCTTATAAGAACTTGGGAGGTGGCAGAGCCCAATTTGAGAGAGCTACGTTTCAAGTACCTGTCGGCTTGACAGGCCCGCCGGGTACGCAGAATATTGGGTTCGGATTGTCTCATTTCATCAATGCTACGTTGCCGTGGTTCCAAGGAGAAGGCGGCGATAAAAAAGTCTACGGTTTCAATACATATGTCATAGACAGGGATACTGCGGTTATCCTTGATGGGTCAATGCCGCAGTACCTGTTCCAAGAACAAGCCAACCTTGACAGCCGTCAGACTAAGTATATTACCGGCACTGTGGCAGCAATAGTATGCTCTCAGAGTAAAGATATGCCTCTGAGCGCCGACCAACTTGATCAAGCCATGGCCGAAGGAAATCCGCTCGACCCTTCATCCCATGTGGCCAACATTTGGGTCTGGGGTGGAGGTCAATATAGCCAGGGGATATATACACCGAGCACTATGAACAATACAGAAATATACCATGCAGCATACGACTTAACCAAGAATGAAACTTTTGGGGGGCAAGCACAGTTATACGTATTATGGCGCGAGAACTACGTGGCTACGTGGCACATCACTCGCACTACTATTCTGCTACAGAACGCTTCACCAAAGGATTCCCGAAGATTGCCAGATAATGGACTGCTCAGCAAGCACTTCATCTCTCTTGCAGAACTGTTCCTAAATGCTCTGGTTGAATTCGACTTACGCTTCCGTGAGCACAGTCCGTCCAGCGCGCTTGAGGACACAGCCGAAAAGATGGAACGCACAATGGCAGCCCCGCTGGGTCTGATGGTATGGGCACGCCTCACAGCATGGGCAGGGCCTGAGACCTGGGCTTCCCACGGAGAAAAATTTCCTCAAGCGTGGCGGCGCACCATGTTGTACGATGCAACGATGACCGAAACGCTGGAAGCAGTTGTTATTAAGCGAGGGTGGAAGATTGCACTTGTGCTGCTGCTAAACCCAGTGATGATGGTTTTCCTACTTGCAAGTAGACTGGCATTTTGGTCTCACTCGCCCATAGGCGAAGGTCTCAATGTTGTATCCATTCTTGCGAGTGTTGAGAGGAGCAGATTGGATTTGCTAAAAGGAGCCGGCTTGTCAGGAAAATTGGATAGGCGGTTATATATGGGCTTTTGCGTAGAGCCCGATGGAGAGGGACCTCTCGGTGCAGAGAAGATCGTCACGAAGCTTGACGTGAACTCTGTAGGAAGTGGTAAGGTAGTAAGCCGAAAGATGTATCGCTGAATTGAGAAATATAGTCAAATTTGCTTCTTCGTGTAGCCCGCCCTTGTGCGTAGTCTCTTCCATTCCTTTGCTACTATTTGATGATGGCTGGCGCCTTCGCAACCTGCTCCTAAAGATCTCTTCTACCATCTCAACGACTTTGTCATGCTCTACGCTTCTTGGCAGAGCGCTTGTTCGATATTCAATGGGCCAATCACGAGTGTAGGCTCAAATTTTGAGCAATGGTTCGGCGACCGCACTGTTCATATTATCTAGCTTTATAGTCGTGAAAACATTTGGATATTGCTCTATAGTAATAGATACTGGTTGTGAAAACTGGAAGTTGATCTTTCTGGGCCGTGGCGCTAATAGTAACATTACGGATTTGTGAGCTAACAATCGTCGCTATACTTCAATGAATAATTTCTTAATTGGATTTCGCCACCCACCTTTTGCCCGAGGCCTTAGAAGGTCAGAATTCAAGATATCGTCCAGAATGTGCCCCACTACATGGAAAGAAGCTGGGCTTATCGATAAGAGAACCCTGCGTTCGGGGCATTAGCGCAACAATTAGCGTCGAAAAAGTTCGTGAACCGCGAATCTCGAAAGTGCTCGCTGCCGAATCTCACCTTGCGCGCACGACGTCTGCTGTCAGCGCTGTCGACTGTATCTGAAGCCTGGCCCCATTTTCTTCGAGGGAACGGACAGAGCAGTCAGGCACCCGTGACCATGGCGGACCAAGGTAACAGGGCCCACAGGCCTTCGAAAGAGAAGAAGGCGCATTCTGGAGGGCCAAATCCCAAGGCCTTTGCATATGCGGCGCCAGGAAGGTTGCGAAAGCAGGCAGCGCGCTCTACAGAAGTACGGTAGCTCCAATGATTCGTGCTTGAGGATTGCTAACAGTGGCAGGTCAAAGAAAAGCGCCTCCATGTCCCACTCGTCGACCGTCTTCCCGAAGAAGCTCCTCCGATCATCGTAGGCGTCGTCGGACCGCCAGGTGTAGGAAAAACAACCCTTATAAAGAGCTTGATCAGACGATACACCAAGCAAACAATCTCAACACCGACCGGGCCCCTCACAGTTGTTACTTCGAAACGGCGGCGTCTCACGTTCATGGAATGTCCTGCCGACTCGCTTGCTAGCATGATTGATATTGCAAAAGTGGTGGACATTGTACTGCTCATGATTGACGGCAATTATGGCTTTGAAATGGAGACCATGGAATTCTTAAACGTGCTCAGCGCGAGCGGTATGCCTGGAAATGTATTTGGTATCTTGACGCATTTGGACTTGTTCAGGAAGCAGGAGACGCTCAAGCTGCAGAAGAAGAGGCTGAAGCATAGGTTTTGGAGCGAATTGTACCAGGGTGCCAAGCTTTTCTACCTTAGCGGTGTCGTCAATGGGAGGTATCCCGACAGAGAAGTCATGAATCTCACGAGATTTCTGAGCGTCATGAAGAATCCGCGACCCCTGGTGTGGAGAAATTCGCATCCGTATTGTTTAGCGGATAGAATTCTGGATATTACACCGCCTACCGATATCGAACAGAACCCAAAATGCGATCGATCGATAGCGCTATATGGATACCTACGCGGCACAAACTTCCCAGCAGGTGGGTCGCGCGTACACATACCCGGTGTTGGCGATCTCACAGTCACATCGACGGAAGCTCTACCAGACCCGTGTCCTACTCCATATGCAGAGAAGCAGGTCGAGAAAGTCTCTGGGAAGAAGAAGCGCACAAGGTTAGGCGACAAGCAGAAGATTCTGTATGCGCCCATGTCGGATGTTGGCGGAGTATTGGTCGACAAAGATGCCGTGTACATTGATGTAAAAACAGCCACGTTCGATCCGGAAGCCGACTACTCTGAGCGAGGTTTAGGCGAGCAGATGATGATCGGTCTGCAAGGCGGACGGAAGTTGCTGGGCGAGGATGATCGAGGGTTCAGGCTTTTCAGTGGTGGCGAGCTTATCGACAATCAGGATGTAGAGCAAGACGCTGAGAACACTGGAAGAAGATCGCAACGGACAGCTAGAGCTGCGGACGCCGACGAGATAGACGACGCAGACCTGGACGGTATTGATAGCGACGATGAGGAGCTGCAACAGGACCACAGCGATGCCGACGATGATGAGGACGATACGGGATTCCTGGAAGCAGATGGTGCATCGAATCGGAAGCCAAAATTCGCGCGTAAAGAAAAGGATATCAATGGTGATACAGCTGAGGACGTCGCATTTGCAGACAGTGACTCAGATCTTGGTTCCATATCAGGGGACGAGCAAGATCTAGACGAACTCGAAGACGGCGATTCTGAGTCAGAAGACGACGATGACGACGACGAAGATGGTGCATTGCGGTGGAAATCCAATCTACGAGAAACTGCTGCAAAGTTACATGGACGAAAACAAACCTATCGAATCACCGATCTCGCGAAGATGATGTATAATCTAGACCTTGCACCAGCGGATGTTATACAGAAGTGGACAGGTAAAGGTGAAGAAGAAGACATCGAAGACGAGGAAGACGAAGACGATGGCTTTTTCAAGAAGTCCAAATCTGCAGATGCTGCGAATGATGAAGATCGCTATATCCCAAGGTTCAATTATGAGGAACTCGCAGAAAAGTGGGATGATGAAGATAATGTTCAAACCCTCATGAGTCGATTTGCTACAGGCCATATGAATGGCAAGTCAGGCAACGCAGAAGAGGGAGATGATGACTTTGAAGGCTTCGACGAGAACGATGAAGGTGATGGCGAATTCGAAGATCTCGAAACAGGCGAGAAGCATGGCGGCGAGGAAGCTAAGCAAGAACAAGATAATGAGGCCAAGTCCATTGAAGAAGAGCGCGAACGGAACGCAAAGCGGAAAGAAGAGCTCAAATTACGCTTCGAGGAAGAAGACAAAGAAGGCTTCATGAATGACAAAGCCGACGCGCGAAAGGAAGCAGGAGAGGAAGAAGAATTCGGCGAAGACGACTGGTATGACGCTCAGAAGGCTTTGATTCAAAAGCAGCTCGACATCAACCGTGCCGAGTTCGACCAGCTAGACGAAATCTCTCGTGTACGCGTCGAAGGCCACAAAGCAGGCACATATGCTCGCATTGTGCTCGAGAAGGTGCCCTACGAGTTCTCTGCACACTTCAACCCGCGCTTCCCTATCCTTATCGGCGGTCTCACACCTACGGAAGAACGCTTTGGCTATGTTCAAATCAGGATCAAGAGGCATAGATGGCACAAGAAGATTCTCAAAACTAACGACCCACTCATCTTCTCCCTGGGCTGGCGGCGCTTCCAAACACTACCCATCTACAGTATATCGGATTCGCGAACGAGGAACCGCATGCTAAAATACACACCGGAGCATATGCATTGTTTTGGCACCTTCTACGGCCCGCTCGTCGCACCCAACACAGGTTTTGTGTGCATACAGAGCTTGTCGAACAAAACGCCGGGATTCAGAATTGCGGCAACAGGTGTTGTGCTTAATGTCGATGAGAGCACTGAGATTGTGAAGAAGTTGAAACTTACGGGACATCCATACAAGATCTTCAAGAACACGGCTTTCATCAAGGACATGTTCAAGTCTAGCCTGGAGATTGCAAAATTCGAAGGTGCAAGTATTCGTACGGTCTCAGGCGTTCGCGGACAAATCAAGCGCGCGCTGAGCAAACCCGAGGGCAATTTCCGAGCTACTTTCGAAGACAAGATTTTGATGAGCGACATCGTATTCCTGAGAGCATGGTACCCAATCAAGCCTCGCCGATTCTATAACACCGTCTCCAATCTCCTCGCCCCCGCGACCGCCGAGCAAGATGGTGAGAGCACGAGTTGGACGGGTATGCGTCTCACAGGTCTTGTACGATATGAGAATGGCATCGCGACACCTGCTGAAAAGAACTCCGCCTACCGCAAGATCGAGCGGGAGACGAGGGTCTTCAATCCGCTCCGTGTCCCCCGCAAACTTGCGGCAGACCTGCCCTTCAAATCGCAAATCGCAGCCATGAAACCCCAAAATAAACCCACCTACTTGCAGAAGCGCGCCGTTGTGCTGGGTGGCGAAGAAAAGAAAGCGCGCAGGCTCATGGATCAGGTCATTGCAATTCGGAATGATAAGGTGGAGCGTAGGAGGAAGAAACAAGAGGAGAGGAAGGATCCGTATAAGAGGAAGGTTGCAGAGAATGCAGAGAAGAGGAGCGAGAGGGAGAAGAGAGAGAAGCAAGAATATTGGCAGAGAGAGGGCAAGAAGAGAAGACATCAGGAGGGTGAAAGTGCTGGTGGGGGAGGAGGCAAGAGGAGAAAGTAAGACACTGCTATAAAGGAGCATTGTTTAAGCGTGCATGTCCAAATACGCTTTTGATTCAGCATTTATGGCGCAACCCCGGCATACTATAGTCTGTGCAATATCAATGCATAAAATTTCCAGGCTCGATCATATCTTCAAAGCCTTTTTCTTCCCATGACTTGTAGCATTAATTCAATTCCAGTCCATACTCCTCTATTCCCGCAACCCTCCAGCCCATCATTTAGAGCCCCAACAGCGCGCCCCTACACCCCTCATCGATCTGTGCACGCCACAGCCTATTTTCATTTAGCAGAAACAACTGGCCCTTATGGCCGAAGCAGAAATTCGCGACCCCACCCTCGACCAGGATCTTGGCGAGCAATACGCCACCTGGCGACCAGATGTTAACGCCGTCGCCGCACCCGCTGTACACGTTGCCATGAACGTCGCATTTGATGCCGTCAGGGATGCCTGTGTCGGCCATGGCGAAGAGGCGCCGCGAGGTTAGGAAGAGGGAGTTGGAGTGGTGGGTTAGATCGAAGGCGTAGCTGAAGGTGGGTTGTTAGTTTTTGTTACTATGTAGGTAGAGACAGGGGTGTGGGATAGTTGGTAAGGTAATGGAGAGTGGTAGGGTAAAAGGGAGTGCGAAGGAGCGTGTATGGCTGGCGTGACTGAGCAAGTCTGATGCTGCACTTTATGAGGAAATCCATGATGAATGATTCTAGCATTTGAGATGTTTGTAAGAATAATGAAGGAATAACATACATGTGTGAAGCCCTCGTATCATCCGTCGTCCCATCACCATGAATCCAATCCGTATCCGTCACATACACAACCTTCTCATCCGGGCTGAAGCAAATCCCATTCGGGCGCCCAAACCCATCAGCCATCGCCCTCACCCCGCCCGTCGCAGGGTCGAAGCGATACACTTGGTTTGGCAGCCGTGGCCGCGGGCGAATGCCTTGCTCGGAGCCATAGATTGGATCGGTGAACCAAATCGAGCCGTCAGAATGGACAACTACATCGTTGGGCGAATTGAAGGGGCGCCCATGGAAGGAAGTTAGCAGCAGGGAAGCAGCGTACTGGGGTTTGGTAGCGGTGGTGGTGTTGGTGGTTGATGACGAATTGGGAAGCGGCAGGTATGCGAGACCCCCAGGGGTGTTGAGTGTGCCTTGCGCACAGAATAGAATGCCGTCTTTGTAATTGACACCGCCATTTGCCAAGGGGATATTGCTAGCTTCTATCTCTTCACACTTTGTTTCGGTGCTATGGGCGTCTGGTGGTAGCATGACCCTGCATATCTGAATGTGTGCCTGCTTTGTCTTGGGGTGCTCATATTGATTGCTCGTAATATAGAGGGCATTCTCTTCAGGGATGAAGACACCTGCTTCGTGTGCGAAGGGGTAGTCGTTATTCTCTAGGAGTAGCTCAAGTTTTGGTGATGAGCCCAAGATGGCACGTGCGGCTTCGTCGTACACTTTAAACTCCGACGGTAGATTGGCCATGATGGCAAGTTCCAAGTTCCAATCCGCTGGGCGAAGAAAGTGAGCAAATGCTGCTTACTTGGAGGAGGGTGTGTTGGGCGGGTCCGTAACTCGATAAGCGTGCTTTGTGGTTCGAGGCAGTGAAATGGCTGTTTACAGTATCATTCGACGGAAATGATAAAAACCTCTTCAATATCCTCACAACCTTTGGGACGACCGTAGAATACTCGGAAAGTACCAGCCCGGTCTTCACAGTTGCCGACTGCCTTGCGGCGTTTGGAGCCGGTCCGCTCGACGATCAAGCCGACCTGGTGATGCTGTGCGGTATTTGATGGAGCTGTTCTCAATTGCCGAACTCCTCGGTCGGACCGGTGAATTAGCTAGGGCGGACTCGTATGCCAGTACACTATGTGAAGCGCAAACAGCCTCGAGTCAAACAAAGGGCTACCGGGGCTGCCTCCGAGCTAGTGATCCAACCAATAGTAGGAAGTGGCGCTGACCGTCACCACGTTCTGGATCGCGCCCCGCAGCCTAGTAACATCGTCGCATCACACGCAGCTCCTCCTTTTTGGTTTGACTCGTAAGTTCGCCGTTTGATGGTTCGATAGCATGGTACGCTCCAGCAACCAGAAGCAGATCCCGCGGGATTTGCAACTCTCTACCGACCCCATGGGGTCGGCTCCGTCTATTCGCATCTTCAAAGACTCTACTACTCTGTCTCAGGTACATAAAAAGCACGATACCGCTCTTGTTGTACATCAAGCAGAGTGGTCAAGAGCTGTGGACCCTACCTCTTAGTACACCGCCAAAGCATTGGAATTTTGTTACCCTTGCTCCCTGTCCATCGTGCATCGAAAGCATCTAGCTGTGGGGAAATCTTGTCAACTCCACTTTCTTATTACTAGCATACCCACATTTCTCCTTGAACATCTGCATCCAAGATGCCAGAACTTAGGGGCCGAGCTCTTATGCTCACAGTCAGCGCCCTGACTTCGCTCGGATTCATGCTTATCGGATTTGACAATGGTCTGATGGGTGGTCTTGTCGGCGCGCCAGCGTTCAACAAGACGTTTAACAAGCCGTCTCCAAACATGATTGGAACTATTGTCGCAATCTTCGAGAGTAAGATTGCCACAACGATAGTTCTTGGAAAAGAATCTGTGTGCTAATTCTCTCCTCTAGTCGGCTGTTTCCTTGGTGCCATCGCAACAGCTCTCTTTGGAGAACGCCTCGGTCGTCGCAAGAGTGTGGGGATTGGAGCCATTATTAGCATGATTGGCGCCCTGCTCCAGGCTACTGCTTACAGCCGTGCACATCTTATCGTCGGTCGCGTTGTATCCGGCGTCGGCCTAGGTTTCATCAACTCGACTGTACCTGTCATGCAGGCCGAGTTCAGCCCCAAAGCTAGCCGTGGTATCTATGTCTGCGCCCAGCTATCCACCTTGAACTTCGGTATCCTGTTAGTGTACTGGATCGATTTCGCGTTTGTTTCTCATACTTCGAGTTATGCGTGGAGGATCCCAACTATTCTTCAGGTTGTCATCCTTTTCGGTATTCTGGGCCTCTTGTTCCTCATTCCTGAGACTCCGAGATGGCTGGCTGCTCACGATCGGCCGGATGAGTGCTTAAAGGTGCTCGCTCGCATTGCCAACACATCTGAAGATGATACTGAAGTTCAGCGCCTGCACACTGTCATCACTGAGACCGTCGCGTACGAGAATTCGCGGCAGGCTGGCTGGAAAGACATTATCCGCAGCGACCCGATCAAGTCCCGCAGACGCTTCTTGATTGCATGCGGAATCCAGATCTTCCAGCAGTTGGGCGGTATCAATGCCATCATCTACTATTCCGGCACATTGTTTGAGAAGAGTATTGGCTTTGATACGCATATGGCATCCCTAATGAGCGGCTTCTTGCAGACATGGTTCTTCGTTGCATCGTTTATTCCCTGGTTCCTCATCGACCGTATCGGACGACGCCCGCTGCTATTGTCCATGATCAGCGTGATGGCTATTGTTATGGCTGTACAGGCCGGCCTCATCTACCAAGTACAGTTCAACACTGCGTCAGCGACCAGCGCTGGTATCGCAGCTGCAGCTATGCTTTTCGTCTTCCAGGGTGCTTTCACCATTGGTTTCCAAGCCACCGTTTGGGTATATCCGTAAGTAAACCGAAATTATGTTTAGCATGACGCAGAGGCTAATATTCATTGCAGCTCTGAAATTCTTCCCCTCCGTCTGCGACAGCGCGGCTCATCCATCTCCACTGCTGCTAACTGGATCTGCAACTACATTATTGTCCAGATCACACCTCCCGCAATCAACAACATCGGCTGGCGCACCTACATCATCTTCGCCGTCCTCAACGCTCTCTGGGTGCCCATCATCTATGTCTTCTTCCCCGAGACCAAGGGCCTCGAGTTGGAGGATGTCGACAAATTGTTTTCAGGTGAGAGCACCGTACAGGAGCTCAGGCGCGAGAAGGGCGCTCTGGATGCGGAGATGGTTGAGAGCGTCCCTAAGTCGTGAGCTGTATCCTATATAGGAGGAGAGTATATATCTCGTGGGCAGGAGCTCTCCCGTTGCTAGCAATAATGAACGAGGCGTAATTTGTACAGAGGAATAAATTCCGAGAATGAAAGCACCCGCGACTTCAATCAACATCAATACACAATCACTCAATGCTCAATGATTTGAACTTTATCCTGTTTTAAAATCCCAAGAAAAAGCACGTGATATGCATCCGTAGATGGCCGGACCCGTTATCGATAAGCGTGGTGGGCTGGTGGGGCAGATGTTCACATGGTGGCATGTCGTGCGTCGGCCGTGGGCAGCGCACGTCATCGTCAGCCAGGCTTCGCATAACCAAGGCTTTAAAAGAGCCCATTGCCCAAGGGTAGTCTTATATATAAATCACACCTTGACCCCTCTCCAAAGACATACTCACCTATCAAACTACACATCTTCACTTCTATAAACTTGGACATCACAGTATTGAACATACGAAGCTAGTTCTCTAAAATGCCTCAGTACAACGTACGATAGTATCCCGCTTTCGGAATGCAAGGGGGGCCGGACTGAGCTGACACGCTGTAGGTTACTCTGAACAAGGATGCATCCAAGGACGACCTCGAGAAGGCGAAGCAGCATGTCAAGGACCAGGGCGGCGAGATTGTCAGCGAATTCAGCTTGATCAAGGGATTCACGTATGTATCCAGGACCAGTTCTTATCCCGGCTGAGCCTTGCTAACTTGAGGGCCAGTGCCAAGATCCCTGACGATGCGGTCTCGACGCTCCAGAGCAATGACAAGATCACTGTCGAGGCCGATGGTGAGGTTACAACGCAATAGAGCACTTCGCAACAACGATAATGATATGGATATGAGACATGGCATCATAGCATATGACGGAGCACGGCATTGGCATCGGTGTTCGATGGGCGAACGCCTGGGAATACAGCTATAATGAAAGTCTTCTGACAATGACGCTTCTCCAATCGTTCACGCCTTGCCGCCGACTGTCCATATAGTCTAGGCGCTCACTTTTCTTCACCATCAACATCCACCTTGCCCACGCCTCTTAGACTTAGATAAACATCTGTTCCCCATCCCCACAGACTCTGCACCGCAATCCCGCCACCAAAGTACTCTGCATAAGCTCTCCCTAGCGGAAGCCCGTATCCCAGCCCCGCTAGACTATTTGCACCATCGCCTCCAGCCCCGCTGAACGCGTTTAAAGCGTCCATGCCATTCCCCGAATGATTACCAGTCAATGTGGACGAGGCCTGGTCGTCGTTGAAGGTAGTGAAACTGTAGTCCCAGATTTGCGAAAGGTTTTCGGGGGATATACCGCCGCCGCGGTCACGGATGCGGATAGTGACACCAGGCGTGGAGTGTTTGAGTGGGAGGATATTGGAGTCTGCAGTGGAGGGTGTAGTTCCTTGTAGCCCTGTGAAGCGCTGTGAAGCAACATCCAGATTGCCCTGATCAGCATTGGCAATCTTCCTATTGCTGATCTCTTCTGGGTCGCTGCTGCTTGTGCTCTCTGACAAGAGTTCTGGAAGCGGGGCAATAGTAACTTCCACGCTCTCGCGCTCCATGCCGCTTTCCACTGTTGCGCGGAAAGCATTCTTGAGGAGCTCTGTGATGATGTATTCGAGATGAACGGGAATGTGTGCGAATTCGTAGTCTGGTTCTCCGTTGATTACCACGGTTGGCCGTACTCCGTACTTCAGCTCACAGATCTCGCCCACGACGTTTGCGCAGTGATCGACGATTCTTGCAGGCTTTAGTTTCGTGTCAATTACACCAATGTAGCCCAAATTCTCGTCCTGCTCGTTCATAATCTCGCAATGCGGCTGGCTCGAGAAGTGCAGCGAGAGGTGCTGCTCAGCGATCAGCCGCGTGCCTATTCTTGCCCGTAGATGCTCGTCCAGGAAGCGCGTTACATCGTTCGGGCTGATGTACTTCCTCGCCTCCAGAAACCCTCGTGCCAGTATACTGATTGTATTCGCGTGTGTCTGGACCAGATCAGCCATGACCTCGGTGAACTTGACCTCCTCTTCCAGCGTTGTAATCTCGTGCTCCGCCCATGGCAGCAGCGTAGACAGACTGTGCATATAGTTGGAGTGGATCTTCGACACGTGCGGGTTCGATACGACGATAAAGGGGAGGTTGCGAAGGGATTTTATACGGTGCGCGAGGCGTGCAGGGAGAATCGAGAGTGTGAAGTTGGCCGAGGTGAGGAGTTGTTGTGTTGTGAGCGGCGGTCGTCCGTGTCTGAATCATCACGCGCCCATTGTCAGCCAGGCGTCGTGGAAGCATGAGCGGCCGAGGAAGCCTACTTTACAAGATCCGCCAGAGTCAATGGGTATAGAGGCAGGCTTGCCAGCTGCGAAATATCATTGTCGGTAACCGTCTTTGTGTGTAGCTTCTTGTGCTGGTTCCCTCTGGCGAACAGGGCGCTGCTCGTCCTCCGTGAGGTGCGCGGGCAGCACAAGCGTATGATGTGCGACTGGATAACCAGAGGCCGCTGAACCTGTGCCATTGTGATCTTGCTGCGATTTCAATCCCGTTTGGCACCTGGGAACCAACGACTCTAATGGGGTGATGGGGGAAATATAGCAAGGGATGTAAATGTGACTCTAAGTGTTTCGAGTCATTCAAGTTGGCGTCTACTGGCGAGCGATGGGCATCCTCGAGGGCAATGCAATCGTCCGAAAGCTCGTCGCATGTGTGGTGCAACCCACGTACTGGGAAGGAGCATTTAAGTGGTGCGGGCCATTGTCGAAGCTTCCCTAAGCTCATACGGGCCGAAGCGAGCAAGAGGGCAGAGCGGTGTGTATGGAACATGATCACATGCTCCTCATCCCACTAGCTTTCCTGCATACACCCCCAAACGCCCTGTCCAAAAAGCATTTCGTGTGGCAAAACATAATCATGTGTTGTATGTCTTGTCTGTTACGTTATAGTAATCTAGCTGTGCTCGGCTGCTTGGAGTCACTTTCTGCCGCCATTTATCCTCGCCTTCGGCGCCTGCATATGGACAGGAAAGTTCACGGGAGAAGGCTGTTTAAAAATCTAGTAGGAAAGCTTTTCAGGAGCCACAATTGTTCATTAAATTTCAGCTGCCGCCCTTGTTCTACAGCGGGGAACTTGTAATTTTATACTTGTTCTCAAGAAATTGCTTTGGTATCCGATAGGTACCTTTTCGTAGGTATACATGCATGAACTAATAGTTCAGCAAATTATGACAGCGCACTATTAAGAATCTGGCTCGATCAATCAAGATACATTCCGATACACTATCTTGCGCCGTCCTCGTAAGCCATGTCAGGAGTAAAAGACACCTGGGCACACTATTGCTTCTCAGAGCTTCAGAAATTCACAATTCAAAACTTGCTACAATAACGCTATACTGTACAAGGCAATTCTGTCAACAGACGTGGTTTAGTACGGACTAGAATTGCGAGCTTAAAATATCTACCTTACCTATCGACTAATACGCGAATTTCCGCTTCACTTATTGTCAGTTTCATAGGAACATAAAGCAATTATATAGTAGGTACAAGTACTGCTACATATTACTCTTTACAAATGAAGACATTATTTAGACTATTCTGAATTGGATTTGAGTGAGCATACCCACATTTTATCGGCGTACTTTATAGAATAGCAATGTATAGAGTGCAAGATATACTGCACTGCCTGTCTACTACGCAAAAAACCAGCCTATAACGTTCAGTTACTACTCAATTATTGAGGTAGGGTAGGCTACTAAGCAGATTACTAAGTATTGAGTCTGTTATTAGAGAAGATTTGAGGGTAGGAGGAAAAACAGTATTAGAAACCTAGTTAGTAGAACACTATTAAAAAGATCGAAGTGATATTAAAGTGATTTTGGAGAGAAATATCGAAGAAGAGAGATGAGTCGTTAAACAGAATGCTAAGGAGGTTACACTTATATCGGTGGAGCTAAAAATAATGAATGCAGAGGAATAGTCTAGCTTTCGTAGAAACCTCCTTCTATCTCCCATTGGCTGTTGTGCCGCATCTGAGTCACATGTATCCTCAGCATTGCAACGAGTTGAGATTAAGAACAAAAGAATGGTGATGGTCAAAGTGACGCTGGAAGCTTCGGCCGTTGGATCGTCGATGCAGGATGCGTGCCATGGTCATGGTGTTTTGGTTTGAGAGACCTTGGTCTAGACTAAGAGGGAAGTAGAGAATCTGTAGATAGGGACAGTGTTGCCGGAATCTCTCGCAAATCCAGCAAGACCAATTTTTATGCAGAAGTGACACACATTGGTATCATTCAAAGTTGTGTAGATGCGTCTTTAGCAGGGCATGGTTCACAATAGGGACTAGCCGGCACGCCGTCAAAAAACACTCAAAGGTTTAAATAGATATTCGGGACGATGGGCGGTAGACTCTGGAGCCAAGTTTAACTTTCCTATCCCCTATCTTTTGTATTATTAACAGTGGTCCCAAGTATTGTATATTAAGTCTTGATCCGCTAGCTCAGCATGCTCTTCCAGAAACTTTATAGGAACAGCGCATTGAATAGGCCCGCGGCAGCGACAGCAAGACCGCCTTGTAGTACAACAGCATTAGCAGCGGCGGCGCCCGTTGAATTTGTCGGAGGTGCAGATCCAGACCTAGATGCGCCCGGAGTGCCAGAAGCGCCTCCAGTGCCCGATACTTGTGTAGCGCTCGCTGTCGTCCTGCTCGCTCCACTCCCCGTAGTCGCAGCCGAACTGCTACCAACGCTACCACTTGCCGTTGCGGACGCGATCCCAGTCAACTTTTCCACTCCTGCTGTGACTGTGACTGCCAGACTCGCTATATCGCTGGCCTCATAGGTCTCTGTACTAGATCCTGGAAAATTGGCCTCGCTTCCGCCAGCACTCTCCTTGCACACCGCACTGCTCGCAGCAATGAGACAGTCTTGGGTTGCCGTAAAGTCAGTGTTTGGATCTGACATGTCTACGTTGTACGTTGAAGGGCCAGTCACAAGGGTGTGTCGGGGGAAAAGACCGCACTCTGATGCGCTTTGAACGCAATTGAGTTGGAAAGTGGTCGCATCGGCGTTTGCGGAGACAACGGAGGCGGCAATGGACTGGTCATCGTAGCCGAGAAACGGAAGGGTAAGAGTGGTTGTTTGCGCTGTTGCGAGGCCAAGCAGCGATGCGATGATGATCTTTGAAGCCATTTTGGAGTTGATGCTAGTGACGATCTTGCAAAATTAACACTGGGGTAAATCCGGATATAAAGAGCGACGAGAAGGCGAAAATTGAGAAGACCCGCCAAAAACCCACTACGCCTGCGCGCGAGACCTATTTATAAGAGATATGGAAGTGTCTGCATCGGATGAGATTCTGGAATGTGGCGTACAAAGGGGCTGCTGCCTTATTTGTTAATTGGTAGACGATAGCGTAATCTCCCTGCTGGGCGAAATACGGGACGTTTCAACATGGATCCTGACAAAGACCACTAATGCTCACCAACATCTATAGTTCGCACAAAGGAACAAGAAGAGTCATCTGCACGGCGATTTCTTCTGTAACCGGTCAATTAGTGGCACTTTTCGCACCCGCCACCTTGAGGCAATACATCTGACATTTATATCTTGCCACCAGAAGGGCTCAGTCGCCAAAAGCTTTGATGCGTTCATTTGCCATCAGGAACAGAGGTTTTAGTAAGGCTGCCGTAAGTGGGAAGGCGTCGATTGTGGGGCACTAACGTAAATGATTAATCCGGGCCATTGGTTGTTTGAACCTTTATTCGATAGTGACTTCCATCGATATCATTAACGACTATCAGTGTCAATCACGAGTTGGTGTAAAGACCCGAATGTCGATGAACTGTTCAGCTTGCAGGCTTGCGACCATGGCAATTCTCGTGTTTCGCCATGAACCAAATTAAGAGCTCAGACTGGTACAGAGGGTCAAATCGAATGAAGGCAATGTGGTGTGAATGCTTTATGGCTTCTTGTTCGATTTTTTCCGTTACATCAAATTTCGAATGCCAGTTGGATCTTGACAACTTTCCCGTCCTTATTCGACTGCTCTACATCGAGTCTCAACACATGTGCGGGAGATTTGATGTTTTGACGATTGCCAGCCACGCGTGCTCTCTTGGGAAGGAAACAGGGTGACCAAAAAGCGCCCTGTACGTACGACTGCGCCAATGTTTCTCCAACGGAATTGTGGATTGTCATGTATGTATACAGCATCCATGCAGTCGTCGAAAAAAAATGGATTTTGGGGTATTTCTCATCATCACAGTCTCCGCTCTTCTTTGGCTATCATATCAGGATACGTTAAAGATGCACCTCGCGGCTCCCCGTCGAGCACTTCAAGCTCTATACCTTTCGATCCATAGCCAGAATCTCCTCCCGTGGGCGGTGAAATATTCTCTATTTCCCACTGCTGCCTCTTGTCATACCACCCAAACCTTCGGATCTCGGGATCAGCAGGCTTAAGCCATTTTGCGAAGTATACATTTAGTGCCGGAGCAGATGCGCATATTATGGTCAGATTGGTTTCCACTGCAGTCGAAACCCAGGACCCAAGTGCTTCCCAGGAGATGTCGTATGTAGCCGAGGGATTGAGCTTGGTATAATAATACACGCGGTGAGCATAATGAATACGGAGGGCGCCTACTGCGCAGGTGCTGTTAGTGCTTGTTAATGAAAATTCTACTTTTAAATACTACAACGTGCTTACGCGAGACCGACGAGGAAGATAGCGGACAATGCCAACTTTTGTCGGATTGGAAGGCGCAATTGGTAAACCACAAACATTGGCAATATGCATGCTATGAGGTCTTGCGCTGTACTAATACTGATAATGACAATAAGAGTGACGATTTCATCGTGGCACTTATACTTGTTTGTCCTTAGCCACGACGTCGTGAATCGATACCAGTATGCTTCAACGGGTGAACAGGTGAAAATAAGAACGAGTATAAAGGTAATGCCGTATCCAGCGACTGAGCACCGTCAGATTTACGATTGTGACCGGAGAATGCAAAGAGAAGGGTAGCAAATACCAAATAGGATACTAGCCCACACTGAAATTAATAGTGGACGGTTCAGGCCTGACACAGTGATACGGCGATAAAAAGTGAGGATGGAGATCTTGGTAAGGGTTGTGCTTCCGAGATATATGATCTCCATTGCGAGAGTGATCTGATTCTTGATTAGTGAACCAAATTGAATGTGATCAGGGTCGTGCCCGTACTTGTCGGATTGTGATAAGTGTTTTGGGTGTCTGATCGTAGATATGGAGATGAAATCCATACACTCGAAGTGCAAGGACAGTTGCTATTGTCAATCCCAATAGTGCTGGCTGCATGTAATTAGCGATTCCATTAACTTGATCAAGAGCTGAAGGTCTTTAACCATTGACGCAATGATGAGCCAGTCATCGACACCCGAGTTTCTGGTGATTCTGAATCGTGCCCATATTCGGGCACAGAAGACTCCACAGGTGAAAATGAAGAGCGCAATGATACTACCTGGTGCGGCCCAGTTTCGTACCTCTGGGTTCTCGAAGTTTGGGGCCGGCCAAGTGTGATGTGCTCCATCGGAAGGAGGGAACAGCGCTGGAACTGGTCCAGGCGCCGGAGCCATGAATAGGAAAGCTCAGGAAGAGATGAGAGGTCTGTAAAGAGACGTAGGGTTCGAAGGCACCTCAAAACTGATGCCCGTCATGTCTATAAGCGGTGTGATCGATGCCGAGCTCTTTTGTCAGGTCTCAGTGAGCCCGATCTTGGGGAGTCGTATTTTCTGGAGCTCCCGAGCTGGGGAGGTCTGTCCAATTAATTGCCACGGAATAGAGGCCGATCGCATTTAAGCGCTTCCCAAAAACTCTATTTCCCATGTCGGACCCGTGCAGTACCAGCATAAACATAAGGCTGATGCAAAAGTGTAACTCTTGATCCGCACTTAGTGTCTCGATTGTGAATTACTTTGTTTGGTAAAGATTGTTTTGAATGAACGATGCTTAATTCGATGAAAACCGCGTTAATTATACTACAAACACTGATCGCGGTGGTTTCGCAGTGAACTGGGCTTCACAGTCGCGTAACTTTCTTCATACAGCCAGAGATTAGATTTAGCGACACCGTTTCCCTTCTGCCGTGCAGCGGCGCAAACTCAAAAAATGCCGTTCGTCGAGCCCGGCGTTCTATGATGACATTATGTTTTCGAATCTCACATCCTATTGGGCCCCTTGTTGTTTTCGTTAAATGATATGATGAATGAATTGAGACCTCCAGCTGTATCTTATTGTATTCATGTGAATCAGACAGCCCCGGGTAGAAAGGCTAGAAACAGAAAGGCTGGAAAGCGTCAGCTCAGTGAAGGCTCGATATTGTGATCCTTTACTCTGTTTAAAACAGTCATTCTTGCTGCTAAGGCCAGCGAGTATACAAGACAAAACACACTGCACGTATAAGCAAAAAGCTCGAAGAACGCTGAGGGCTTTACCTGATATACAATGCCAAGATCTGAGGTTGTACCTATGGGCGGTTTGCATAGCACCTCCGCGTGGCGCAATATAGGCTCATATAGACAGTGGATTAATAATATGTCTTGTTCAAAACTGGGGGAATTAAGCATCGAGTACTGCAAGCATTTCTTTGACACTTGGGAACTTCTCCCTTTCCTTCCCCTTGTCTTTTCCTCTTGACTTCTCTGCATCATCAATACTTCTCCAATCAGCCCAACTCAGTGGCCTCACGCCATGTCTGACTTCGTGCTTGACACCGGCCCAGCCCGAACCTGTAGTCTTAGTCTCGCCTCTTGTATCATTCAAAAATGGCACATTGGCCTCCCAGTCATGTGCAATGGCATCGGCAGATGTAAATGCATCTTGCATAGTGCTAGCGATGACGCCAGTGGGACCACGCTTTACCCAGCCCGCACAATACAAGCCAGGGATATGACCAGCAGTTAAGTCACCTGGACCAATAGTGGGCGAGATAATGCGCCCGTAGATATCGTTCGGTATGATGCCCATTTTGTTGTCGAAGGGTACGCCGAGATCAGAGAGGCCGGGGAGGGCGGTTGATTTATATCCTACCGACCTGAAGCCCAGGGACGCTTCTAGTGTAACGACTTCATTTGTAGGTACAACACGTGCAGATTCGTCGAAGGGGTCGGCGCCTGGTGCAAATTGTTGCCTTGTGAACGTTATAGACGAGAGACGTTTAGGGTCTGCATTCATAGACTTAGGAGCTTTGAGGAAGTCGAGCGCCCATGATTTTTGGGCGTCTTCCAAAGTTGACTTGCTGCCCTTGAGGAGGACTTCAGCAACGCGTTTCTGAATTCGAGGCAGCTTTTTAATGTCTGGGGGGTAGAATGAAGTATCGATGGGTTCGAAAGCGACATGGGATATGTGCATTAGCTCCCGTGCTTCTTTCACTGTGAAGGCTGCCTAGTAGCTTGTTAGCGAGGGTACCGCTTTCTACCAAGAGGCAAGTGCGGTGCGTACTTGAACTGGCCCCCGTCTACCAACAACGCGCACAGACTTGACCCTACTCTCGGACAGCGTTTGTATAGCTTGTTCCGTGATATCTGTATGTCGAAGGGTGTCTATGGGGGCAAGGAGTATTCGCGTAACGTCCAATGCCACATTTCCTTGCCCAATTACGATGGCCTGCTCGCCTGCCTGCAGTTCTGGCTTCAAGTTTTGAAATTCCGGTAAGCCATTGTACCATCCTACGAAGTCTCTTGCAGAGTATACACCAGGCAGCTGTTCCCCTGGTATTCCCAGCTTCCTGTCTTCGCTCGCCCCGTACGAGAACAGGATCGCATCATAATGAGGTTTTAACTTCGACAGCTCAACATCATACCCCACGCGCACATTTCCAATGAAGTTAAAGCGCGGCGACTGCGCAACATCTTCAAATGTGTCCTGACAATTCTTCACCTCCGGGTGATCGGGTGCTACACCGAAGCGGACGAGACCGTACGGCACGGGCAATTGTTCGTACATATCTACGACGGCATCCTGAACCTTGTTTAGCAGGCGGTGCGCAGTATAGAAGCCTGCAGGCCCAGAGCCTATGATAGCGACCCGAAGACGCCCTCGCGAAGCCGTTGCTGTGCTGTAGGCATGGCTGTTCTTTCGCAATGGCGTGTCTAAAAAGTTTCGCGGTAGTATCGATGGCCGGAATTGCGCCGGGTTGAAAATGCGCGTTGGCCGACTGTTCCGGCTTGAGTGAAACAAAGAAGCTGCTATGCGTCGAGTGTAGCTAGCGCAGATATATGGCGTCCTTTGGAGGTGTTGGGACATGTGCATGTTGTGGAGGGATCGCCGGCATTTGAAATGCAGTCAATCGTACGGAACCACTTCTTCGATGACTAATGCCTGTCTCTCTAAAACTTCGTACTACGGACCTCTTTGCGGTTTTCTAGAGAGTCGTTTGCATCAGAATTTCATCAACCATCAATCAAAGTTAGGGCATTTACTTCAGCATGCTCTACCTGATTTGTCACAGAAGAGTCGAGACTGCTCGGGCATTTCGCTCTCAAGACGCACACCGAAGCACGAAGCAGTCTGACTCCCCATCAGGCCTCGTCTGGACCCCACATGTTCATAATTTCCTTGAATCAGCCTCTGCAGCTAATGTAGTCAATGCACAAACCATTCCGTCTCTCCCGCAAACCCTCACGTCATGCGCGTTCCACACCTCCATCGGTGCGCCTTGATTGTTGTCATGGCAACCACTATTTACTACTTCAGCTCCCCAGATCCGCGCACCCCCATGTAACCCATCATCAGCATTCCTTTGCTAAGCGAGAGAGGACTCACCTTGATTCTAAAGGCCCTTCTCAGAAGGCCTCTACATTCATTCAGAGATGGACCGCTGGCAGCCCTACCTCTACGAGCCTCAGAGGAATTCGATGGACCCCGCGTCGTCGACCTTTAACCCCAAAGCTGTCACTATGGCTAGTCGTATGCCACCGTCTCCAAAGAAGAAGCAGGATGGTCCCTTGATCAACTTCAACAAACATCCGGATAGCTATCTCATTCTGCCATATGGACACACGGACGCAAAGCCAATGCACAAGAACACCAAGACCTTTGTCAAGGTTGCGCGATGGATCCAGCTGTCATTCCGAGTGTGTACCATGCTGGGAGCTGTTGGTGTCTTACTCTGTGCTATCTTCATTCGGGGCGCAGCGGACACAGAAGGCTACATCATGCGGATCCCTGTATGTGCACATCAACAAAACATAAAAGCATCACTGACCATTATAGCCTGGTGTTGACATCGTGGTGTGCTTGTACGCCATATACCACCTAATTCGTAATGCAAAATCGAGGCCGCCAGCCAGCTCAGCCAGCTACCACTTCTTCGCTCTAGTGACCGACGCCGGCTTCATCCCTTTCTACGTCTTCACCGTATTGATGTCCCGCCGCAACTCCGATATGGAAGCTGGAACATTGGGACGTTGGCGAACGATGTTTCCAACCGATGATGACTCAAACAAGGTTTTGACGACAACATGGCTCACTGCCACCACGGTCGGTGGCTTGCATGTGGCTTCATTATTCTTGGATATGTACCTGGTTATTATCTTTAGAAAGATCTCGAAGCTGCCACCGGACATGAACCCGCTCGAAGACAACCTTACGTCGCGCAGAAAGTCAAAACACAAGCACAAGAACTCTTCGATCTCAGCTGTCACTCCTCTTAACAGCAATAATGAAAAGCGCTTCAGCGCCCAGAGTACGGTCGCTGGAGATAGAAACTCGCAAGCTGATCCTCTACTTTCGAAAGATATCCCGTGTCCCGATAAAACCCAGGTCGCCTTTTTACATACGCGCACAGACTCAGCAACAACCTACTCGCCGCATACACCCAATTCAGCTCGCCATTCCAAGGAGAGATTCTCCATGTACTCCCAACCAGCAAATGCTCGCCAATCCCGAAGAAGCTTGAATCATCGGGATGATCTTCATCGTCAAGACGATGACGATGATGGCCAGACGCTGGCCCAGCGCAAGTCTTTCCTTGCCCAACAGGCGAACATCAAGAGACATTCTCGCAACGAATCTTCTGTTACATTATCATCAGCCAAGCAAGAATTTTATACGCCACCAACTACTGCCCGAAGTGACAAGCAGGACGCAGCGGGGGACCTTGCGCTTCAACGAAACAGCCGCGAAAACTTGCAGAATGACAATTGGTTCGTCTACCCTGACCAAGATGGCGAGCGAGAGCAGGAGCAGCACTATCCTGTGCCTACTCCCAAGCAATCGATGTTCACCTCGAACAAAGGTTATAATACCCTATCTCCCTATGATGACGTTTCCGATATCGAGGAGGAAATAGAGAAGCCTATGATGCCCCAACCTCTCCGCATGAACCCGCCAACCCCGCCTCCAGCAATGGCCTTCGACGAGCAAAAGAGCACTCCTCCTCCGACTGATCTCAAGAGAACTCCAACGACAACATCAATCTCTACTGAGGCTACATTTGATCGCTCGCACTCGCGTTCCGGGACACCAAAATCCCGCTACTACGGAGACTTGAAGGCAGCGACGCACGGCGTCCGAAATGGTAACTCAGCGTCCAATTCACCCAGCACGTCTCCCACAAAGGGATCTTTCAGGAACCAGCCCAACCACCTCCCCAGCGCAACCAAGCAGTACGCAATCAATACGCCTCCCCCTCAACCTAAGTACGGCCTGGTTTCGAACTCGCCGTTTACGCTAAACAAGAAGAGCTATACGAGTGTAAGGCGGACAGGAGAAGCAAATTACACACCTGTGCAGGGTCAATCACCGCGTGTTATAAGCAGATCGGGAGTTGACTATGTCAACCCATATGAGTTTGATGATTCAGATCTAGGTACGCCAGGAAGAAGGCGTGATGTTAGCGGGAAGGTGGCAGAAGAGGGACGAGGTGGGCACTGGAGTGGCATGACGCAGAGGAAGGTTAGTGGCATGGCATAGGTCGAGGATTTAATTGGCGTTTGTGGAATTGATTTTGGGGGGCATTCGGAGTTACATACCTGGTTGGTACTGTAGGATGGATTGGACGTACTTGTACGCACGTGTAAAGTCACATAGGGAATCAACGAACATGGATTAACTTCAATTGCGGCAGAATCAAAAGTATGCGTGTGTTCCGGCTGAGGCAACACGCTCTCTTTGACCGGCATGGCAAAGATGAGACCATGTCAGTGGCAGCTGAAAACGGAACAAGGGAACCTCGGGTCGTGATAAACGTCCCTTCCACTGCATGAAGTACGCCGTCATGCTTATACACGGAGCAACAAGACGAGATCTACTCAGAAAATCTCTGAAAAGTCCGTCGGCTCACCTGCATATTGCAATGCTGCATGAGGGCCTTACCGCCAATATTGCATGCTTGTGTTGGGAACTCCGGTTGCCACCCGCTAAGCACGCGCGTTCTCGTGCACATGACTTCGCGGCTCGCTCGCTGAACGGCTCCAGGCATTACTCGAACTGCACCCGTCTCTGCTCATTCTCCCCTTCAACGCGACGCGCACTAGAAGCTGTACTGACCCTTGGCTGCTTCTTGTGTCGCCTTGCGATTATTACTTCATATCGGTTTGGCATCTTGGACGTTGGCGCCCTGGACTTTCGCGTCTATTTCGCGCAGACGCACGATTCCTCCGCAAGACACGTCGTCCTGGATCTATATCTCTGACACTCATATCCACCATCAGACTCGCAGAGCCCCCTAGACTGTTATTACAACGCCAACTAGCAGGAATATTACTTTTTTCGGCTTCGATCTTGACCAACTCCCCATGACACAGGTTGGGGCATACTACCCCGCCGCCACGATGCGTGAGTTCGCGTCTGCGCCGATCGAGCACGCCGAGCATGGTCACTTATCAATTGCGCCATCAGAGAACGCAAACATCACTCACTCGGCGACAATTACCCCAGCAACCAAACCGTACCTGCCAGGTTCACAGGAATCGATCCAGTCAATTGTATCCAGCACCTTCTCTGCGCCAGCATTGCCGTCGTCTTCAAGCAACCTCTCCACCTCCACCGCTGCTGACACCGACTTGACTTCACTTTCATCGACCAATGTAGCCCCCAACCAGACCAAACCCACAGAGGCACCTATGTCGAACTCACCAGGTCGACCTCGAAATGCCAAGCCCCAAGCACGCGCATTTCAGATCGATGCAGCTGCCGCGAACGCGACGCGAACTGGTGACACGGCAGCCAGCCCCATGTTGCTTGGCTCTCCGGTCTCTCATGGGTTCAAGAGAACAGCAGATGGATCTGTCAAGGGCGTTGGACTGGGAATAGAAAACACAGCAGGCCCGGCTCCTGCACATAAGCGGAATAAGAGCATGGACACGCATGCTGGGACTCGGATCGGAGAGGTACGGTTGGGTGGGTCGACACGACGCATGCTGGTTACTGACGCATATGCAGCTATCCGCACAGCTAAAGACGCGCTTATCCTACGCCATGGTAAAAGTCCAGAATGGCTGGGAGAAGCAATCACTGGAGGAGCTGGAGGAGGTCCACTCGCAGCGTGGCTCCCCCAATTCTGCTCCAGGGAGGACTGATCGCCTGACGTTCAATTCGCCCTATGCTGGGGATCGTCGACGTAGACCAAGCGGTGTTTCCGACAATTCTGATCCAATGGTCATGTCACCAGCATCGGATCCAGCGCGGTCACATGCCGCAACGCCCTCATGTATGTTTTCCTTTTCAATTCATTTGACAATACTAATTGGCGTATAGCACACTGGCGTCCAGCTACGAAGCCTGCATTGAATGCTGCTGCAAACCTCATTTCAATCACTGGCGCCCAATCTGGATCTGGGCTTGCTCCAGCCCCCGAATTTGAAACTGGAAGAAGACGTAGATCTAGCGTTTCGCACGCCCCTCCACCCCTGCTCGGCACAAGCCAAAGAAAGCATTACAGTGATTTGGGCGCTGGCCCTCGGCCACCAACAACGCCTCGGGCAGGTATACTCCGAATGCCTAGTCAACAAGCGGAGAAAGATGCCGTTGATACTCTACTCTTTATGAGCAGCCCCAACAACTCACAGCGTTTCCCCCAACCCGGTCAGCCTGCCCCAAGTCCGCTCAGAGCTGATGCCCCTCAACGGCGAGTCATGTTTGAGGCATACCCTCCGCAAGAGAAGCGTGTTGTCTACCAGCCTCCAATGCCAGCTCCATCTCATCATCAACATGGACCTTACCCTGCATATCCGGCACGATAATAGCAGGGGTGTCTAGCCCCCCTTCGGAAGGTTTACCTTCACTGTTGTTATCCTGCATGGCTCGACAATTGCATTGCCTGGTTGGCGTCGAGGAGATACCCAATTGCATCAACGGCGGCTTCTTGTTTTGAAGGTACAAGATGATAGACCGTACCTGTTGTCAAAGTACTATTTGCTGGTTGTTTCAGGGAACATACCCATGCCTTGTCGAGCTGATCGTCAAGTCTGCTATGTTTGACAACCTCACCATGATGGCTGTGCTCTCATGAGCTGGTCAGATGGATAGTTACTATGCTATATTACGAAGATATGAACACTTTTTGATTTTGATCCATCAACCTCACTGTCTTCATGAATTGAACTATCTACAAGCTGCTATCTTGTTACGTTGCGTAGATGACCACGGTATGCCTTCGATTACAACCTCAAAAGCGGCCAGCAAAATGACGGCGCTGTAGTGTAACATTTCCTTTTTAGGCTTGTGTCGTGCCTTGAAGTACTCTACTTTCAGTACCAGCAGGTAAGGCTCACATCACGTCAGGGCACAGGGGGCTAGGATGAAGCCCGTGTCTGCTACAGCTACAGCTGCTCCCCAGCTAATTCTGTGTTTTGTCAACCTGACCCGTTCACTCTGCAAAAATGCAATGCCCAACTACCAGTTCCAGCCGGTTTAAAAAGTGAGCAACCTAGTAACGTCTTAGATTTACCAATTTCAGCAAAGAGGACTCTCCTCTCCTGCAAGGCAGTCCGTCTTCTCGTAATAGTATTCCGCAGTCCCAATTTTGAATACTATTTGTCCACCAGGGCTATATAATTGTCAATTGGCACCAATATTAGAGAGCTTGAATTGTTTAGCTGAGTTCGGGTATCCTAATGGCTACATAGATCTTGGGAAAGATCGTGGGAGGTTTGCATTTCGGATATTGTTGCAATTGTAATTGTAGACGTTCTTATTGGGATTTTTCTTATTCGCCGGGAAGATAAGATCGTCTTGTAAGAGACACTCTATCTTAAATCGAGACGACATGGCGGTGGTGAGGGGTTGAATAGCTACGGTGAAGTTTGCGCCAATGATATCTGCTTGCCCGCCGGCATTCGACGGAAAGCTTGCTGTTTATACCACTCAATTTCTAATGTACGAAAGACCAACAATATCGCACCTAATCACGTTAACTGAGATGGGCGCGATATGTACACGGCGCTCCTGCAGGAACCGTCGAACCCCTCTTCCGCACCACTCTGACAGGGGTGTGCAACAGACGTCATGCTTGTGTGGGCCAACAATAATCAGCCCACAGCTTCAGCTCATGGCTTGGAACACTTAGTCATGATTTAGCATGTTATAAATACTCGACATCTGCCGTGGGCCTCCAATTGACATTTGTTCATGCCCTTTGCGGTCCCTCTCCACTCTGTTTCCTTTGTCCACTCGCATTGAGCTCCACGGAAGCTTCAGCGAGCTTTATCGATAAGACAGTAATAGCGAAGTAGGAGAGAACAAGATGTCCGTCTCAGCAGCGTTGAAGAGTAGAGTCCGGAGACCAAGTTATTTGAAGAAGTTAGCAAAGGCAGAGGACCTGCTCCATCACTTTCCCAATGGTGCGTACGTTGGGTGGAGTGGCTTCACTGGTGTTGGGTATCCAAAGTAAGTTTGCCTCTTCCTCATACTTCTGTCATTACTTCCAACTTGCCGTGATTCGTGGATGTGGGCCCCTACAGACGTTACAGACTTGGCGAGGGCCGCTGAGAACCTTGTTTCGGGAAGCTGTATGCCATTTTGTGAATCCCGAGGTGGAACGGAAGTTTAGCTGGAGCACGATCCCCGAGTGATCTCCGAATCCATAACTGGATCTATGGTCTTATCGTGGCATTCGATTGGCTAATGCAGAACTTGTCTGAGCCCCTTCATTTGTTTTGGACACTGAAGGTGTGCTTTTCCAAATTTTGCACAAGGATGCTTTTCTGAAGACTACAAGACTTTTTCTACTGAGATCTCATCATGCAGATACTGACGCAGCAAACAGGAAAATCCCCACCGCTCTAGCCGACCATGTCGAAAAGAACAGTCTCCAAGGACAGCTTAAGTACAATCTCTTTGTTGGTGCCTCCTCTGGCGCAGAGACCGAGAATCGATGGGCCCGCCTGAACATGATTGAGCGCCGGTCGCCACATCAAGTGGGTAAGGAGATTGCCAAAGGTATCAACAATGGTAACATCAAGTTCTTCGACAAACATTTGAGCATGTTTCCGGTAGACTTGATGTATGGGTAAGTAAATTCACAAACAAGCTATTATGAAGACGGCTCTGGGACTGATTCAGCTTAGATTCTACACCCTCAACAAACCCAAAAACAAGCTGGATGTCACGATCGTAGAAGCGTCTGCCATTACAGAAGACGGTGGCATTATCCCAGGCGCTAGTGTTGGTGCATCGCCAGAACTCATTCAAATGGCCGACAAGATCATCATCGAAGTAAACACTGCAGCTCCATCATTTGAAGGCCTCCATGACATTACTATGACTGATCTTCCGCCCCGCCGCAAGCCGTATCTTATCATGGCTCCTGAAGATCGCATTGGCACGCCACATATCCCGGTAGATCCCGAAAAGGTCGTCGCGATTGTAGAAAGCGACTATCCGGATCAAACACAGCCAAATGCAGCTGAAGATGATACGTCGAGGGCTATTGCGTCAAATTTGATTGAGTTTCTGAAGCACGAAGTGAATCATGGCCGGCTGCCAGAGAACTTGCTTCCAATTCAGTCGGGTATCGGAAACATTGCCAACGCAGTTGTTGGTGGCCTTGCGGTATGTATACCCCTATCATGGAGGCGAAATCAGAATCTGACATGAATAGTCTGGTGGAGCAAACTTCAAGAACCTGAAGGTATGGACAGAAGTCCTCCAAGACTCGTTCCTTGATCTCTTCGACTCCGGGAACCTCGATTTCGCGACGGCAACATCGATTCGATTCTCTCCAGACGGCTTCCAACGTTTCTACGATAATTGGGATCGATATGCGCCCAAGCTCCTCTTGCGATCGCAGCAGGTCTCAAACAGCCCTGAGATCATTCGACGATTGGGCGTCATCGGAATGAACACCCCGGTTGAAGTTGATATCTATGCACATGCCAACTCGACCTGCGTCATGGGTAGCCGCATGTTGAACGGCCTGGGTGGTTCGGCGGATTTCTTGAGAAGTGCAAAGTACAGCATTATGCACACGCCTTCCACGCGCCCAAGTAAAACCGATCCAACTGGCGTGTCCTGTATTGTTCCCATGTGCACACACATTGACCAGACAGAGCACGATCTGGACGTCATTGTTACGGAGCAAGGACTAGCAGATGTGCGTGGCTTATCACCAAGAGAGCGCGCGAGGGTTATCATTGAGAAATGCGCGCACCCTGATTACAAGCCGATTTTGGAGGACTACTTCAACAAGGCGGAATTCGAGTGTATGAGAAAGGGCTGGGGACATGAGCCACACTTACTCTGGAATAGCTTTGACATGCACAAGCATCTCAATGAGAAGGGGTCGATGAAATTACCAAGTTGGGATTGGAGGAGCTCGGAGGATGGCATGAGGACCGAGAAATTGTAGGATGACAATGGAGGAGAAAGGGAATAGGCAAATGGATTTGTCAAGTTAACGTTAGTTACTATTAGCAATTTTTTGGAAACACACAATCTGGCCATGGTCGAATCTGATCTCTGTCGAAAGCATGGTCGTCTGTCGGTTAAACTTGCCAATCCTCGACGCTGACGACATGCATCCGGAGCTCACGCCTCCCATATAACCGCCGTGCTTCATCTTGCGCCTCACAAGCTCACCACCACCTCGTAACCACCACTACCGCCAAAATGTTCCAGCTAGTCCCTTTTTCGACTCTCCTGCTGCTAACGCAGGTACTGGCTTCTCCGCTCGCACGAACAGAGTCCAAACCACTCCCCCTCCTCATCTGGCACGGCTTAGGCGACAACTACGCTGCCGACGGCCTCCACACAGTCGGCGACCTCGCGAATGAGACAAATCCGGGAACATATGTATATTATATCAGACTAGACGAAGACGCCGCTAGCGATCGTACGGCAACCTTCTTGGGAAACGTGACAGAGCAGATTGCGCAAGTCTGCGAAGACATCGCTACACATGAGGTCCTCTCCAAAGCCCCAGGGCTCAATGCGCTTGGCTTTTCTCAGGGCGGACAATTCCTACGAGGGCTAGTAGAGCGCTGTGGAGATACAGTCAAGATCAAGAACCTGGTGACGTTTGGCAGCCAGCACAACGGGATTGCCAAGTACCAGATCTGCAAGGACGGCGACTGGCTGTGCAAATCCTACGTCGGCCTGCTCAAGGCAAATACATGGGGGAATTGGGTGCAGGGCCATCTGGTGCCAGCACAGTACTTCAAAGCGACCAACGACTCGACCGGCGAGCCCACGGCCGACTATCTCGACAACAGCAATTTCCTCGCCGACATCAACAACGAGCGCGTCCTCAAGAACGTCACGTATGCGAAGAACCTCGCCCAGCTGGATAACCTCGTCTTGTACATTTTCGCCGACGACACGACGGTTATCCCCAAGGAGAGCGGCTGGTTCGCATACACTAATACAACGAGTGGCGAAGTGACGGATCTGCGAGACCGCGATATTTACAAGGAGGATTGGATCGGACTCAAGAAGTTGGATAAGAAGGGCGGCTTGCACTTCAAGACGACAAAGGGCGATCATATGCAGCTTAGTGACAAGGTATTGATAGATGTATTTAAGTCGTACTTTTCGCCCGAGAAGGCGAGTTGGAGCAGCATAGTGGAGGAACTGCAGGAGGCGATTGAGTTGTAGATTGTGCAGGACTTGTAGTTATCTTCTTCCTGTACTTTGAGTAAGGCGTTCACGGAGTCTCGATGCGGGCCATGGTATGTGTAGGATGTATGTATGAAATATATTCGAATCGATAAAGCATCATGTTATTCCAGTTGTATGGTCAATCTCCAGAAACCCAACAGAAGATATCTCATCTAATTTCCCTGGTGTTTCCAGAGAATGTGCTGTCTCTATCACGAAACATACTGGCTTGTCGGAACGAAGTATGGAAAGGACGTAATCTTGAGGAAGAGATGATTGAAGCCTCAGGCATATGATAGCGCCGCTAAATTTGATTACAAAAGTCTGTAGGTTGTAGAAAAGTTGCACATGGTATCATTACTACCAAAAAGCTAATCTTTTGAGCGCCCTAACGCCACACCATTTGCGCCGTTATATGCAAGTTCTAACATGGTGCGCGGCTTAATTTGCAATCAGCGGCGTCTGTACAGACTGCAACGCCTCATCCTTCAACGCCTTCCTCTTTTCCTTACTGATGCTGCTCTTCTTATCCGTCTTCTTGGCCTTTTTCGCCTCCTTGTAAGCTTTCTTCGCTGCCAGCGCATCGTCATCGAGCAGCTCCTCCTCCCACTCCTCCCATTTCCTCTTCATTTCGGTAGTCTTGCCCTTTGCCCCTCCGTCTGTGATCTTGCCCTGGTGTGGCCCATCTAGGACTTGCGCCTCATCGACCCAGAGCTCGTCGGCGAGCCAGATGGGCAGGGCCTTGGTCGAGGGGCCCTTGATGTGGAGGGAGCGTATGTTGCGCCAGCCCTGAGGGACGTGCTTGGGTATTAGAGCGGCAACTACGGCGGCCGTGTTTTCGGTAAGTTGCTGAGGTGTTTGGGAGAGTTTGCCAATCTTGATTGAAGTATTTGCTGAGGCGCTCATGCTGAGGTATGTGGAGTTCAGTGCCGTCTCAATCTCTTTTGCTACGCCTTGCGGGGTTCCGACTATATTTTGGGACTCCTTTGCATCCTTCTTTGCGCTCTTATCGACATGTGCGCCTGCTGTCAAGCGGATGGGGATAGGGCGCTTTGCTTTGCTCTGATAGAATGTCTTGCCTAGGAAGTCTGCGGCGATCTTGATGATCCTGTCGTCGACCATGAAGATGTCGAACTCAGCGAGTAATGCACGCTTCTGCTCATAGGACTTGTATCGCTTCTTCAACTTCTCTACGCCGAGTACACGCTGGACTTTGGCGCGAAGAGTGGATGGGAAGGCATCGGAGGCGACCAGGTCTTTGTATGCTCTTTGCGGGTCCTTTGTGAAGATGCATATGCGAACATCGCTGGAGATGATTGGATGTGGTAGCGCACTAGTTGCTTGTTAATAACTATTCCTGGCAAGCAAAGAAGAGGAGTACTGACATTTTGGTAGGCTTCAGATTGTTGCTGTCGCTGATGTGCTTCTTGGTTGTGACATTGAGGAAGATGGGCTGGTCGTTCTCTTCCACTTCGTCCTCATCGTCTGCTAGATTCCTTACTGCGGCCTCCTCATCCTTCGCTTCGGCGTGCTTCTTCATATGCGCAACGAGGGCCTTGGCCGCCCGCTCAACTTGCGCCGGGTCCAGCTGGTAGGGAGTGCCATTCGTAGCTTTGGTGGTGAGTGGCGCGTCGGCCGTCTTCTCCGCTTTCTTCGTCACAGCCTTTGATCTTGCCATTGTTGCTGAGATGTGGTGTAGCTGTTTTCCGTTGCTGGAAATTTTGGCTGGGCCATGTCCGAACTTTTTGCTCGGCGTTATATTTGGCCGATCTGCCAAGGATGCTGCGGGGCTGGTAAGTCCTTCCCCATCCGGCAGCATATTGAATTTGCTGGCCAATCAGCGCGTCACAGATCGCGCAAGCACAAGACACGACCCATTCATCTCATGCATGCGATGCAGCGAACTGGCGAAGTTGTCTTTCACTCTACGTTCCATACACAATATGTCTCGACTATCGCTTGAAAGTATGTGGTTTATATCAAACGCTGTGCCTTTGTTGACAGATGTCAACCCCTCCACCCCGCCGCAGAACAAACTATTGGCAGAAGCTTTCAAGGAGCTGGTAGATTTTGATTCTATTCTGCAACAACAGAGATGCAATCATCTGCTTGTTGAGTATCTATGCTCGGGGTCGAACGGTTAAACGGCGTCGTCCGATTCTGTCCAAGCCGAAACGCACCGTGCACTTGCAGAGTTTCTCGACGCGTCTATACCGCTTCCTCGCGTCAGCCTCCACGATCCACCTTGTAACAGATCTGCATCATTTGGTCCTAGTTATAGTGGATTGATGCACAAAGTTTTTCTTTTCACTTGCGTGACGTCTTGTGTGCATGCGGGAACCGCGGCTCAGTTGCCACGCTGCGGAAGCGTAAAGTACCGGTATCTCAGCATAGCAAGATGCGGTCGTGAAATCGGGTCGAATGCTCCTCAAATTGCTTGCCGAAAGAATCAGTGACGAAATTATGGCGAAGTAACGGGTAGATGTAATCGTTATGCTTCAATGGCCCACTCTTGGTTTGAATAATCACAGCTCAGCGCGTAGGGTATCACCAATGGATGTGGCATCATGTGCGATTAGCTGCAGCGCAGAGGGGCTGGGACGGCATAGAAAATCAAGTTACATATGAGAGCCGAGCGAGGAATGGATGTCATAGGTGTGATACTAGTGCTCGTGCACAGAGGCTTGTGAGCGGATTCATGGTCGCCGAGCAGCAGTGAACATTGAAAAAGCTGCAGAGAGAAATGGCCATGTGGAGAGGGTTATTGAGAGAATTAAATGATTAAAAATCACAATAGCATGCTATTTGGGCCAAAGGATTTGCAAGCAGCCAGTCTGCGAGGGAGAGATTATGCGTAATGAATTCCGGTGCCGTGCTGAAGACGGGCCCTAGCTCCGTCCTCGCGCTACTGTGCCCACAACCGCGTACCGCGAACCACCTACCTCTTCCCTGACCGTGTACGCGACCTCAGTTTCGCAATTGACCTCATGGCCTCTTCTCTCTAACCTCACCCTTTTCATACTCTTCTCTCTACACTCGCTCACTCATCAGCCCCATCTGCAGTTGGCGGCCTGACGCTCTACCACGAGACACGTCCGCGTTCTCCTCACATCGACGACGACACGCTGTGCTTCGCGTCCTGGGACGTCAAACCACGACATGGACTACTCACCAAGCAGGATGCTGCAACAATCGCCCGTCGAGTCAACGGAGCTGCAGCCAGAGCAGGCGCAGAAGCCGCCCACGCTGCTCCCCGCCTTCGATGATTCATTTTCTTCGTCGCCCTTTCCCCGGCCACAGTCTTCGAAACGCAAATTCGAACAAGAGTCGCCCACCTTCCCCAAGCAGGGACTCAAGTACTACCCGACACCCGTGCCCACCTCCTCTACGGGTATCTTCACGTCGTCGCCCCGTCATTGCCGGCCAGGCTTTGAACGCACCGTGTCTGCCCTCTCGGAGCGGACCCCACTTGGGGCTGTGCCCACGGTCGTCTTGACTGCAGATGGTGAGATCATGAGAATGGGCAGGAGCTCCAACTCTGCAGACTACCAGCTCTCGACAAATCGCCTCATTTCACGCGTTCACGTTCAAGCCGCGTATCACGCGCCAAGCGCGTTATATCCGCACGGCCACATTGAGGTCGAATGCCTGGGATGGAACGGTGCAAAGATCCACTGCAGGGGGCGTGTATTCGAGCTGAGCAAAGGCGACACGTATCTGTCGGAGAATCCGGAGACGGAAATCATGTTGGATGTCCAAGATACCCGCGTCATGATCGCTTGGCCATCCATCTCGGCACGGAAGCTGTCGTGGGATTCAGAAGAGGAGGGCATGCCTACTCCTACTCGTCGACGACAGCAAGACAACTTTGACTCCAGCCCCCCCGTCGTCCCTCGTTCGCCAGTCTCACAGAGCCCTATTCGTCCTCCAGTCTTTACTGGCCTTGGCCTCTCCGCCCAGTCAGGATCTGTTCAAGTATTTGAAGATGCCGACGCTAGCGAAGAGAGTCTCAGTGTCAATAGTCTAGACTCCGCTGACAAGACCTTCGTTCGTCCTGCCCTCCCAAGCTCTCAGTCTAGCCAGGAGGCGGACGCTCTCGATCCCAAAACCAGCATCCTGTCGTCCTTCGCCGCAGATGACTACTCGGACAATGACGAAGAGAATGACCCAGTCATCCACTCGTTTGGCCCCTTCGGCCAAAACCTGCTCGATGGCCTTGCTTCCTTCAATACTGCTACGCCAACACTGTCTAACACTCCCCGTGTCCGTGCGCCATTGTTCTCGTCGTCCCCAAGGCGTTCGTCCAACGAGTCTATCCGCTTCAAAGAGTCACCCATCAAGAACCATGTAATCAACCAGCTAGCCTTCTCCCGTATCCACTCTCAGGCCCTATCCGTCATTCACAGCAACCTTCCAGCTGAGCTCAGAGCGTGCATTACCAAGAGCATCGATGGCATGGGCTCAGACAGCAGCGAAGCATCAACACCAGTCCCCCAGCTCTCGAAACAGGATCTCAAGAAGATCTTGGATGACACACCATGTGTTGGAGAGATCCCCCGCGCTGGCAAAGATGCTGCTGGCCAGCCACTCGAGAATGAGTTCTACTATGTCCCAGAGATGGACACCAACCAAATGAGACGTGAGACAATTACTGCTGGTACGCGTAGCACTGGTCTTCGCTCTGTCAGGAAGACGCACAAGGTACGTTGTGACTTAACTCTTCCAACCCACGATCCAATCCTACTACTAAAACTCGTATTAACGATGCTCAGCAATATTACTGGAAGAAGCCACGCGTCTGAATGCCTCGTAGTGGGCTGTTGGCATCAAATATTTCTTAACCAGGCTCGGACTCTTACGAATGGCCCTCAATCTCTTCACTACTGCTCAGAAGTGCCCGAAGATCTTCTCGCCTTCCTATCCGTTGTTGCATAGTTGCAGCATCTACCAGCGAAGAAGTGCACTTACCCCTGGGTATTTCAGATTTCCCAATATTTTTGCATTGCATAGCGAGGAGTTACGATACCATTCATCCATATCTGTCTCGATGTTTCCCATTATTCTCTTCCTTACTTGTATCAACATCTCTCTCTGGTTGCGTAGTTGAACATGGTGGCACTGGACTTTTCATAAACCGTTGGATGCAGAGGCCGCAGTGGGTTGTTCGAGCTCTCCGTGATTACGCTATTCTTGGGCGTTATTGGTACGTACCTGTTGAATGACCATCACCTCATATTTCAGACTAACAGCCACAGGATTACTTCGATACATCGCGACCCCCGCATTCGTTTTTCATGGAGCCCACCGCCAAGCTGCATTGCGTTTCTCCGAGCGGCTTTCAGATACGACCCTGGCTTTGGACATTTTGGATACGATGCGACAGGCGATACCTTGTGAAAAAGTGCTTCTTGGTCATGTACACATGCTTATGAGTTGCGACGGTTGGGATGGAGTATGTGGATCAGTAGCATCTAGAGCTCAGTAGTAGCCAATGCAAATGTCCTATCTACAGACTACACCAGTTTTTGATTGTACCGTGACAGCCTCAACAATAATAATTGGAGGTGCTCATACTTGTGTATTGTATTTGCTGTGCTATTGAGCCGAAAGGGCTCAGTGCTCTGAAGCACGGCTGATTCTTCCAATTCTACCTTCCAGGATAAGGATGAGTTCTAGCTGCCTCTTCAAGTATAACAAAAGGATAAAAATTTCACCCACTTAACAGGCTTCATCACTGCGCTTATGCAGTCTATCATCGGAACGATTTTATATAGTGTGATATGTGATGTTTGTTTGCGAAGTGGGGGGGGACGTGACGCATGACGTAATGCACATGCGGAAGTGGCGCGTAGTCACGTGATTCCAATTCCTCACACTCAATAATTATATCACCTAACAGAGACCCGAACGACGGTGGTGGTGTTTGAATTTGAATCGATTCACTCTACTTGTCCGGTAAACTTCATGAAATCCCGAATCCGAGTGATAAGCACGCCAATGATACCATGTGCCGGAGTGATCTTGTCCTCATTGCGCTTCTGTCCATTGCATACAATCGTCGCATTCGTTCCACCGACCCCAAACTCGCCAGACGCCAGCATGAGCGAATCGTCTATTTAAGCTTCTTCTTGGGGCGGAGCTGGTTGGTGTGTCCGCACTTCTTCTTGCGCTGTATGACTGTTAGCCCAACTCTCATTCCATCGCTACGTCTCCTCCCGCCCAACACAATTCGTATGTCGGCAATAATGTTATGGGAGGGATTGGTGCACGTACGCAGTTGACAGCCCTCGGTGGCAGACGTGCGTAGCACTTGCGGCAGATCATCTTATCGCAGTTGTACTTTGAGGCGAGAGCCTTGAGCGACGGCTCAATGATACCTCCACGGAGACGGAGGACCAAGTGAAGTGTCGACTCCTTCTGGATGTTGTAGTCGGAAAGGGTACGGCCATCCTCGAGTTGCTTGCCGGCAAAGATCAAGCGCTGCTGGTCCGGGGGAATGCCCTCCTTGTCCTGGATCTTGCTCTTGACGTTGTCTGTCCATGAACATTAGTCTCTGGATTCCATGTTCGTGATAGCAGCTTGCGAGCAATGCGTAGGGTAAAGTGCGATGCTGTGGCGTTCGAAGGGTTTTGCGTACCGATGGTGTCAGAGGACTCCACCTCGAGGGTGATAGTCTTGCCCGTCACTGCGCATGTAGTCAGTAACTGCCAGAGAGTTCAGGTCTGATTTCGTTAACGTACGGGTCTTCACGAAGATCTGCATGTTTGCGGTGTTGCTGGATCCTGTGTCGAAGTTCGTCGATAGGTGCAGCCGGCGAGGTAGAATTGAACGTGTGGATTGCCGCTTAGCGAGGTGGCCCGTGCATCACCACTCACGTGTTTCGCGCACTCACTGCCAGCCTTGCATCCTCTCGGTCCTAATTCGGATATGCAAGTAAAGAGATGTTATTTAACTCGGACAATTTTAGTGTTGCAAGAGCACATTTATGACTTTCTATAGGGTGCTGCACCAGAATTACTCATTCATCCTCCGCACCGTCTTCGGCATTCTGCCGTCCTGCTTGCTTTCTCCGCCATTGTTCGATCCTCGCCTCAGTGAAGAAGACTGCCATGACAAGCATATCCGTTGAAAACCCTGACAATCTCGCTGCCTCCTCGTAAAAGGCTTTTGCCTGCTCAGGTATATCTTGCTCGTTCTTCCAGGTTACGTACATCTGCCCCGGCCTTAAGGTCTTCAATCCGGCTTCCTCATCGCTTACGGCTGCCACTGTTTTCATGCCACTATGCACTGCACTTATAACTTCGAGTCTTTCCTGGTGCGGGAGCCTATCAGAGAGCTGAACTGGCATGTGTTGCTCCTTGCCATCAATCGGGAACATGTTGTAAAGTGCGTTGCGGAAATCGTCTGTATCTTTGGTTCTCTGGATCTCTGCATCATCGAGGAATGTGTTAGCGTAGAAGTCGAGGTATTGATCCAATTGGTCTGGTTCCATAGAGAGGATATCTTTCTCATTCAGCATGTTGAGTTCTTCGGTGGTAAAGCGCTCCTTGTCTCCTCGCTGCTTCGTTCTGGCAGCATCCAGCTGATCACGCCAGTCCTTCCAGTTGAACATTGCGGCTGTAGGTTCTACCAGTGTTTTAGGGTGACGTCGTTCATTGTCGAATGGGTACAATAACTTGACGCAGACAACAACACATCCAATGAGTTGCGCTTCTGGCAAATGCCTTATGCCCAATCTCTTCTTGCCCTCGTAGTGCGGCGCAAAGTCGTGGCCAAGTAGGTCACCTAGCCGTATTGTCGCATCATATATCTCCAAGGGTAAGGCCAACTCTTTCAAGAATCGAAAAAGCAGCACTGGGACGTTGAGTGCAGGCCATAAAATTCCATGATCTTTCTGAAAGCTGATCTGTATGTCCATAACCGTCGAGTAGAACGGTTTGTACTGCAACAGAGTCTTTGGATCTAAACTCGCATGAAAAGCCGGTGGTAGTCGATCTCTCATGGCAAGTGGCAGATGCTTTATTGCTCTTCTGTAAGCCATCTTGCCGTCCGTGACCCATGCATATATGTCCCCTGGCGTGATCGGCAGCCGTAGTGTCAGAATACCAAGATAGCATAGAACAAGGCAGTCTTTCAAGTTCGGTGTGCCTATGGGCTTCTTGTCTCTTCCTTTTAGCTTTTTGATCAGACCGCGCTCATCCTCGGTCATATCGCTTTCTTCGTTTTCCATTGTGTTGAAGACTTGCGACTGAGCTTGGGAATCTGTCTCAGAATTGTTGCTGGCTATTCTGTCACCAAACGGAGAAATGCGCAAAGCCCACAGGTCAAACACAAGTGTTTCAAGCTCAGCTGGGAGTCCTTTCTCCTGTACCAAGAACCAGACCTGGTGTCGTAGAATGAGCTGTAACGATTTCAAATACAAATCGAAAGCTTGCCGACCGCTGTAATCTGAGGGTTATGTCAGTCTCGAGTAAACTAGGAGCGGATTTCGAATCAGAGGCTGGTTGCCTCCCAACGGATTGAGGTCTGGACACAAGGCTATGGGCTAGTCATGTATACTTGTGATGTTTTAGGGGCGACCATGGTGCATTGACGTACGCTTAGCAACTCGCTTTTCGTTTTCATTGATATTCCTCTTTTTGCGCGTAACCGTCCTGGTAGCGGTCGAGAAGTTGTCCTCGTCATCTTCCCCGCGAATCAGTCCCTTCTCTATGTCAGTATCTAGAATAGCTGCACATCTGGGGTCCTTACATGTTGACGATGTCCATTCTGACAGTAAAGAAATCCATCTTCGCCTTCTTCGTAACTTCTTGATCGGCAATTTTCAACGCCACAGATGGGACCCTTAGTAGGCCGCTTCTCCATGTCTGGTGGCTCCAATTCGAAATTTTATTTGGTACAATTCACCGTCTTAGTGGCTGCGTCGGTAGTTGTTGCGTGGATTTAGCTCAAATATGTTCATGGGACTAGTTGTAAAAGTAGTCTAAACCTTCAGTCATGGAAATCCGTGCTGTACGAGTGTGAGTTGACGCTTCCATAACGTTCGCGGCTGCAGGAAAATATTGCCGCTTTCAAGCTTAAATGATTGGCCAAGAATGAGTGGCTCTGGTTGTTGCAAAGTTGGTGAGGCTAAGTGAGGACTTCACGATGCTCGAGGTTGCACAAAGCTCAAGTTCGCCATGCACTAGCGCGAAAGCGGTCATCCCACATTCACTACGAGATTTTCGCCAATGAAACACACGACATATGCCGTAACATCATCATCTTTTGTTCATTGCCGCAAAGGATATATCTAGGATGGGGATGACTCGTAATACGTTTCCCACACATGGCAATGCAAAGAACCCAAATCTGTCCGAAGAATCTCGAGCATTTGTTGCTCAGTGCAGGTAAATGCACTAGAGAATGCTAAAATTGACGCCAAAGCTGCAACTTCGCGTGAAGAGTACACACGAAGAGTGTCACAAACTCTCTGTAGCTGGCCAGCATATCCCGCCTTGCTTCCCGCTGACAGCCGACGTATCCAAAGGTGCGACTCTAGGACTTGGGGGCTTCCTTGGCGTCAATGGCAGACTCCTCGCCCATGGCAGTGAGGACAATGACATCTGATAGCTGATTAGCAGCGCCTTGGAGTATTATATCAGCGTGACTTACTGGTGTCTTTGCCGTCCTCGGTGAACATCTTGTTGATCTTGTCGCCAACCTCACCATCGGGAACCTTGACGTCGTCCTTGGTGGTGCCATCGTCGGACATGAGAGAGAGGAAGCCATCGTCGGTGACATCGAGCTGGAAGTACATTTAGCCGAGGCTGTTAGAGCAAGGGCCGGGTGGACTTACGAGCTGGTACTCCTGGCGGCGGACGTTGGGAACGTTCATGTTGTGAGTCGAAGGGCAGAGCTCTTCCAACTTCTTGGAGGTGAAGATGTCGATGGCGACCAGATGGACCTTGGCGTGTCCGTGCTTGCCGGTCTTCGAGGTGGTCATCTCAACGATCTTGCAAGGGCGGTTCTTGATGACGACGAAGCCGTTCTTCCTCAGAGCAGAGCACTGCATGGGGTAGGTCTGGGAGGCACCGGCATCGGCGCTCTCGAAGGTGTGCTCATGCTGCAGAAAACATTGTCAGTACTGGGTCGGGTGGGAAGGCGCATGGAGCGAACTCGACGCCTGGGCGCAACTGGCAACGGAAATCGACAAGGTGGGGTAAGAGAGCACATGCGGGGCTGAGCCGCGGAGCACATACCTGCGCGTCGTCCGCCATGGTGATGAAGGAGAGTAGAATGCGACGGGTGAGGAAGAGGCTGGAGTCGTCGTTGGACAGGGAGCGGTGGTGGGGAGAGCGGTCCTTTAATGGAGATGGGGAGAGAAGTCTGCGTGTCTGGATTTTGATTTTGGGCAGGCGCGAGGGGCAAGGCCGCGCTAAGGAATCCCTGACTAGCTCCGGATAAAACATACGCCGAGGCTGCTTATGTCAAGGGTGCATGCTCATGGAACTGGCCTCGAAACCCGCTTGGGAGTTGGCTTGGAGATGCGCCCTTGAGCGGACATAGACTTGCATAGACAGCATGTGGGGTCTGGACAGGCTTTCCGCTTACTCAACACCCTCTGGCACGCCTCCGCCTCGACGAGATTCATACTCTCCTGCTCCGCGAAGGGGCTATCCGGCCCCAGGCCCTGGACCGCTGCCTCCTAGACCTGGGCTGATCCCACGATCGTCTTCCTTATCACTTGCGTCGCCCAACTCCTCGAGCACAAGTCTACCAAATACCTCACGCGCACCCAATGGCGCGCCACGAAGACGGCAGACAGGGGGATATCCTCACAATGGCCCCGATCCGATCCACGTATTGGAGTCGATAATGGGAGGGCCGCCGCGGAGGCCGATTGCTGTAAGCGGGAATGCAACTGGGGCTACGCCACAGAAACCGGCCGAGGTAGATGTGGACATCGACTTTGGGGGGCTGAGCTTGCAGGCTTTCGCAGCTGAAGCAGTACCTGAGCAACGGCAGCCCATCCCTGTACATACAACATATAGCGCGCAGTCAGTTGAAGAATGTACGTGTTCACATGCTGTGCTCAAAGTGTTTGCTCATTGTGCTTGCAGACGACAAAGAGAAAGACAAGTTTGAAGATCTGCACAAATCAATCCTGGCATGCGACGAAGTATTGAAGTCGGTAGAAACATATCTCACCAACTTCCAAGCCGATCTTGGTGCAGTTTCCGCAGAGATTGAGTCGCTTCAAAACCGCTCGATAGCGCTGAACACAAAGCTCGAGAATCGCACTGTGGTCGAAAAGCTGCTAGGACCGGCGGTCGAGGATATCAGCATATCGCCAGCTGTGGTACGCAAGATCGCAGAGGGCCCAGTGGATGAGGGCTTCGTACGCGCCTTAGCGGAAGTCGAGAAGCGCTCGAAAACCATCAATGCCAAAGCCAAAGAACAGCCTGATTTGAAAGCAATCAAGGATGCGAAACCACTGCTTGATGATCTAACAAATCGTGCTATTGAACGGATACGAGATTACATTGTCGCGCAGATCAAGGCTATTCGCTCTCCCTCCATCAACGCGCAAATCATACAGCAGCAAGCATTTTTGAAGTTTAAGGATCTATATGCCTTCCTCGCCAAACACCAACCAGAACTCGCCAAGCAGATTGGCCAGGCCTATGTACACACCATGCGATGGTATTACCTGAACCACTTCACTCGGTATCGAACGGCTCTCGAGAAAATCAAAATCCATGCAATGGACAAGTACGACGTACTTGGCGAAGACCCCAGCGCCAGAAGAAGCGGGAATCTGCTTGGCCAGTCACGCAACGCGCCAGCTTCTTACGATGCTTTCTCACTTGGCCGGCGTCGAGATGCGCTGAAAAGTTCCTCGGTCAATGCTCTAACAGCTCACGTTGCTGAAGAAGAGAAGTCAGCCCATTATCTCGAGGTACCTTTCCGGAGCTTCAATCTCGCACTTATCGACAATGCATGCTTCGAGTACACGTTCATCTCTACATACTTCGCACCATCACAGAATTACCACGCCATCTCTCGAACATTTCAATCAATCTTTGAGCCCACGTTAGCAGTTGGTCAAGCGATTACAAAATCGCTAGTGGAATCGACAACAGATACACTAGGCATATTGCTCTGCGTGCGCTTGAATCAGCACTTTGCATTTGAACTGCAACGCAGAAAGGTCCCTACTGTTGAAGGTTACATCAACGCAACAAATATGCTCCTCTGGCCACGCTTTCAACAGGTCCTTGATATGCACTGCACATCTCTTCAAAAACTTGCCTCGTCACTACCCAACCGCCCATCAGCCGGCTCAGCACTTCTATCCGCGGGCTCTCGGGATGCGAACTCAACAGCACCCACATCACATACACAAAAATTTGCCAATGTTCTTCAAGGCATTCTCGCTTTATCTTCGGAAGCCGGAGATGACGAACCCGTCTCTGTGAGCATAGGCCGATTGAGGAGCGAATATGAAGCATATCTTACCAAGCTGAGCAAGAGCATTGGTGACACGAGGAAGCGAGAGCGCTTCTTGTGTAATAACTATAGTTTGATATGTACAATACTGGCGGATGTTGAAGGGAAGCTTGGTGAGGACATGCGTGACCACTTCGAAAAGCTACGAGACGCTTTCGATAAGTAGCTATGAAAGTATTTGAGACGCTCAAAGCTATAATTAGGCTTATTTCTGTCCGATCGTCGCTTTCTCAGTGTGTCAAACCCGCAACGAGCATGACGCCAAGCTACAAGCTTTCAATCCTACTGCTCAGCATTACTCAGGTTGAAAAGGAACGTCTCGCAATATGCGCATACATCTGTAATATTCTTGGCCTCGCATTTCTCCCATTCCAAGGTCTTACTGCATCGCAATTACGGCAGACAGTCGATAGTGTCGAATTCTTGGTATCACATAAGCATTTCCAGTGCGCATCTAACGAAATCATCAAGGCACCTGTGTCACGAATGATGCATATAATATTGTTGCTTGTGTGGAGCCGTGACGGGGCCAGCTCTTCCCACTTCAGCTTTGTCACTTCATTCCCTAGCTGCTCAGTATCTCTAAGATTACGAGCAATTAGTCATAGAAAACTGCTATAGTACACTTAATAGATGCAGGTTTGGTTTTGTATATCAAAGTCAAACTCAATCGGCTAGTCGTCGTTATGGTTCTTCACTAGTATTGGTTGAAGGCCGGTGGTGAACGAGATCGCGCATAGGCTAAATAACATCGGGTGTCACTACAGTTCTTCAAGTGTGGAGACACTGCACGATGCTGACTGGATTACAAGGGTTGGTCCGACATTGATTGATCGAAGGCTACAAGAACTTCTTAATAAACCAACCCAAAAGCTGAACATAGTCCACACCGGGCCAGTGAGCTAACTACTGCAAAAAGAAAAATGATTTTGGTTTTCACCTATGTTGGATTGCTCGCAGCTCTAGTAAATGCGCTATCAAATTTCGGTACAAAGCGTCAAGCTTCGCAACTCCGCCAGAGTTACGACTTCATCGTTGCTGGTGGAGGCACCACAGGCCTTACCGTAGCCGACCGTCTTACCGAGGCATTCCCAGAGAGTATTTATCTTTCAGCCATACATACCATTTTGTCCACCGCGACTAAGTGCAATTATAGAAACAGTCCTTGTCATTGAGTATGGCGAGGTCGAGTATGCACCTGGCGTCTTTGACCCACCGAGTACTATTTGGGGTGGACCCGGTGCAGGAGCAGGAAGTTGGATCTTCCAGTCACTACCGAATCCTGAAATGAAGAACAAGACAGCTACTGTACTTGCCGGCAAGGCTGTCGGCGGGAGCAGCGCTATCAATGGTATGTTCTTCGACCGTGGAAGTCGGTTTGATTACGATGCGTGGCGTCAAGCTGGCAGCCCAGAGTTTGATGAGAGTGTGGATAAGTGGGACTGGGAGGGATTATCCTCGTACTTTAAGAAGGTAAGATAGAGTATATGTGGTTTTAAAGACTATGCTGGGACTGACGACCCCCCCAAGAGTGTCACATTCACACCGCCGTCGTCCAAGGCTGTCCAGGATTATGGCTACACTTGGGATACTTCTGCTTATGGAGACTCTACGCCTATACACTCTAGCTATCCGCCCTTTCTATGGGCAGACCATTCAATTGCTAGAGACGCATGGCAGGCTATGGGAATCAGAACCGTAAATGAGTGCGCCGGCGGCGACAAAGATGGGATCTGCTGGGTGCCCACCTCACAACATCCCCTAACCGCAAGGAGGTCTCATTCTGGATTGGGTCATTACGATGTTGTGAAAACTAGACCAAACTACGACTTACTCGTCAAACACCAAGTTGCCAGGATTATGTATCCCAATGGGACTTCATCCGGACCACCGCGCGTTGAAGTGCGGTCATTGGATAATAATCAGTTCTTTAATGTGACGGCCAAAGCTGAGGTTATCATCGCAGCTGGTGCACTACATACTCCTACTATCTTGCAAAGAAGCGGTATTGGGCCAGCATCGTTCCTCAATGATGCCGATATACCACTGGTTTTGGAACTTCCCGGTGTAGGGGCGAATTTTCAGGATCACTCTGGTCCGGCTCTATCATGGAATTGTGAGTCCTCATCTTAGATTTGGAGCACAGAAGCACCAAACTTCAATACCGATATTGACATGCTTCATAGACTCAAAGCCTGGCAACTTTTCTCCATTGCCGTCAGATATGCTCAACCCCCTGTTCGCGGCCGATGCAGCGGCAGGATTCAATGAGACTCCTGTGCGCGGTCCATACACTTTAGCAATGGGCAATAGCGCCATATATGTCTCACTGCCCAATATAACTTCCGACTACACATCAATCATCAACAAAATCCACAGGCAGGTCAATGACGGCACTGCAGCCTCATACCTGCCACCCAACTCTGACCCAGCCTTGATCGCAGGATATAAGCGGCAACTCACCGTGCTTGCAGATTTCCTCGCAAACCCCAAGGCTCCCAGCATAGAAGTGCCATTTGCAACGGGAACGGCTGTCCGTTCGTTCATCTTGCACCCCCTGAGCCGAGGAACTGTCCATCTCAACCTGACCGACCCCTTTGCTCAACCAGTGCTGGACTACAGATCGGGATCAAATCCTGTAGATTTTGACTTACACCTTGCGCATGTCAAATTCCTGCGTAGGATGTTCGATACCGACGTAATGCTGAAGTATGGAACTGTGGAGACCAGCCCGGGCATAGCAGTGCAGAGTGACGAAGCACTTATTGAGCACATCAAAGACAGCATGACTCTATCGTTCATGCATCCGTGCTGTACGGCAGCGATGCTACCTCAGTCGCTAGGAGGAGTCGTAGGTCCGGACTTGAGGGTCCATGGAGCCTCAGGATTGAGGATTGTGGATATGAGTATTTTGCCATTCCAGCCTAGTTCGCATCTTAGTGCAACAGCTTATGCGGTTGCGGAGAAGGTTTGTACAAAGTAGCAAGATGTGATAGCATAGTTCTATGCTGACTTTTGAAATAGGCTGCGGATATCATTATTCAGAAATGGAAGGCGTAATGTATGCCTAGGGGAGAGGGATGTTCATACATGGAAATCACGGATCCCATGTCGACTTTGGAGACAACGGGGGTTTAACCACACATGGGAAGATATGATACAATCTTGCATACTCTATATGTATTTGACTAGGTCTGTAATGCGGACAACATCCTTCACAGCAGCTGGATTGACCGTTTTTGACATTCAAGACCCCCTTCAGGCGACAAATACACGTCCGATGGTGCATTTCCAACCTTATCTGTCATTTCCTTGAATCCAAAAGGCATCTTATCCTGTGGAATTAGTGCAGTATCTTCGAAGCTGCTATCGTCTGAACCTAAAACAGCTCTAGAAAGTGACTCTGCTTCTCCTTCAAGTATCGAGAGAAGTAATTCTTCCCTTGCAGAATCTTGTTCATCATTGCGCCTCACATTTCTCTTCAATTTCGCACTACCGTATAAAACACCCAACCTCTCGTATAAATTGTGCCCACAAGGTTTTAAGATGAGCCCATTTGCCTCACTAATACCAGTCTTGCTCACAAAGAGTAGAACAGGCCAGGATTCGTCGAACAATAGATCCAAATTTGAAGCAGTGTCCTCCTTATCATCATTATTTACAAGTAGGCTCGTCATTATGGTTGCATGCCCGATTCGTGCTGCCGAAGAAGGGTCCACTGCGTTCACAAAGATTGTGTTGCCTGAGGCGAAATGCGTATCATCGAAGCGCTGCAGCCAGTCCGGCCGTTGGAATCGAACCTTTGTCACCCATCCTGTAATGTACAAGCACGGTTCGAATCGGTACATATCCGCATGCAGCTCCATCATTTCTAAAGCATATGCTTGGATGCTCAGTGAGCGATTGTGGTACTTGTCGTAGACCTCCAGAGACAGATCTACTTCATCATCATACATATCATGATTGCCGGGGTTGAGACCTGCGATTCTTTGCCAGCCAACCCAGCTCCAGGATGGAAAATTCATCCGCCTTCTGAGCTTCGGCTTCATCGAGTCAATCTCAGGCTCCCATAGTAAGGCCGCGAGGAACCCAGGTCCGGGGCAGGCTTTTCCTCCTTCTGAGACAATCGGGTCTCTTTTGGAGAAAGGCTCGAATGGAAGGCCCCAAAAGTGGTGGCATGTTCGTTTTAGGATGCCCATAATGGCGCTCAAGATATCGGAGTCATATGATAACTGTCTACGCAGGTACTCGCGAATGCGGACTATAGACTGATTGGGGACAAATTCTGGGCTTTCGCGAGGAAATGCCATGATACTCTGACCAAGAGTTTGTCCAGACGTCGGCGTTGAGGAAAAATAGATAGGTATCAGTTCGCAGCAGTACGTCTCTAAACATTGGAAATAGAGCTGTGAAGGTGTAAAAACCAACCGCCGACGAGAAAGAGTACTCTCCTGGTAGGTCCAGCCCCGTGTACACCATTTACTGTTTCCTATATCAGCCTTAGTATTCGGAATCATCACGATATCTAGTCCATTGACGGATACGGAACGTAGGGGAAGTCGGGCCGTGAAATGCCAGATAGTCCAAAGTGTGCGCTCTCTCCTGTGGCATTGATGATGGTAACTGCTGCCTCTGAGTAAATAGTGTCCATATTCTGGATCAGAGCATGCTTGGACTCAGCGTTCTGATCGATACAGTAGCGATCGATCCAGAGATAGCGGAGGCCGATTGCTTGATTACATATTACAGCATCCTCGATGAGTGTTGGAAATCTCGAGCTCTCCGAACTGAAGGCGTGCAGAGATTGTGATCGCCAAACATAGCTCGAGGCCGCATATCTGCAATCTTGTGGTGCAAATACAATCTGACGAGTAGTGCAATCGAGCACTTGGAAGCCTGGAAGAGCGATCGCCTGAGATGCAGCGCAGGTGTCTCTATGCTCTATATCGCACCATTTTAGCCAATTTCTCACGATTTCCCAGTCAATCTTGTCCATCTGGATGCCTCTTGCAAAAAGACAGTCGCCATCCACAAAATTCGCACTACTGGCGCGACATGTGAGCCATCCTGAAGCTGCAGAACCTACTTTTGACACCAGTTGAAATGCGTAACCGGACATGTTGGCTTCCTTTATGGCCCACAATTCGAATTCTTGGTTAGCCTTGCCGCGTACTATGCCATAACGTTTAATGCTATATGGACTGTGAGATGGAGAGATGTGTACAGACACTTGCACGACTCACGTCTCGAGAAATAAGCAACAGAGCTTGCACATTGTATCAAAATGTGTGAAGCTGCGCCAGCTGACAGATTCGGCGCCTGGTTTGTCCCATACATCGAATTTTGATGCACTGAAAGTGGTCCAACAGCGTTGGCACAGAGCTGGATCTTGGCTGTGATCGTGGCCATGAGCGCTTCGCTCAACACACTGTATTCGTACCATACTGGCTACAAGCCGGTGATTCAGTAGCGGTGAGGGGCACCAAAGGATGATAATTCTACGCAGTGTTCCACGAGTTCCTGCTTACCTGCAGGTTGCGGCAGCCAAGCGAAGCGTCATTAGGCAAGCGCAAAATGAGATAGTCTCGACTGGAACATGTCGTAGAAGACTTCATCCAAGTATCTCAATAATCAGTAGACACGAGGCTAAGAACGCGAGGACGAAGCTTGAACGTGCATTGTTGTCCCTGCAGAATCGAAGCGCGCCCTTGTATGCAAGTCATTAGGTTGGTTGGACGAATCTGTATAAGCGTACTCGAGAGAACTCTGAGGGGGAAAGAACCTGGGGCATATCGATAAGTAGTGGAGACTGCTTGGAGCGCATGGCTGAAGAACACGCTGCTCAGCGACCTGTGCTACCGTGATGGGCACAGGGCTGTTCGATAAGCGTTGTAAGCGAGAAAGCCACATCACGACTCAGATGTGATGATCTTTGAGATGAGAATAGCAGGCCAGCGTTGAGACGGCCACAGTTTTGAATTCTCTCCATATGCACTCACTTGAATTGAGGATACCAGTCAATTCAAGCTCTGTGGAGTTTATGCGGGAGGCGCTAGGCTTCGTGGGGAAGGTACGCGAAATTCGGGTAGCACTTCAAACTTTTTTGCTGCGTCTGCACCTCAAAATTGTGATACCCAGTGCGCGAAGCGCGAGGGCATGTAATTCCTAGCAAAATAAAGTACAAGTATTCGGTGCTAGTCTCGGCCCGATTTTCGTGCGGCCAGTGAGCCACTCCTCCATCGCGTTGATTTGTAGAAGAAGTGGCAAAAGGTACCAGGACAAATAATTTCACAATCGCCTCGTCCTCGGCAGAATCGGGGAAGTACTTTACGAGCAAGCCTGGAGCCTCCGCTGGTGGCCGTAGCGCATTAGATCGGCAGGGCTGCGCGAATAGCGTCCGGCATGTGCTACATGAGTAGACAGATGGCCGGAGACCTAGGCCTGATGGCATGGCAGTTCCGTTCCCCACAGCGGTGAAATCAATGTGTACATTCTCTAGGTACAGGTACGCAGTACGACTTGGAGCACATCTGGAAAGCTCTGGGCCACTCATGGACAACTGGAAGAGACAGCAGTACCAGCGTCTCAGCACCACGAGCCCCCCCGTCTTCCGTGCTGCCTAATCCGCCGTCAACGACTTGTTGGGTACACGTCGTTGGCTAGGGTTCAGTATGAGAAGGCGGTCAGCGCGCATGTCGAAACTCGCCACAAATAGATGTGGTTTTGCAACGTGGGCTGCGACAAAAGCTTCTGCGCGCGGCAGTACCACTGCCCCCCAATTCCGGGCGAATGATGGGGCAGCATGGCGGGCGTCTGCAAATAACTGGAGAAGAAGCGGCAAAGAGAAATTTCTGGCCGCTCGCTGGGGTTCGACTGAGGTCATGGCATTTCCAGCAATGGGCGAGGGTGTCCGGTTGGGATAGGGGTCCCTGCGCACACGCTAATCTTATCGGCTTACGCCCTGGCCAAAAATTTCTCAAAGCGAGACAGCCCACCAAGAGATAAAAAGGCGGCCGCCCACAGCGACTTGCGCTCTCTCCACTTACTCTCCCTCTGGGCTGTCCCAAGGTTCTTTCTTTCTGTGTCCTTGTTCCGGTAGCATAGAGGCTGCGAGTCACTTTTCTCGCGGTTTGTGCATCTGAGATACCCCGATAGATTTTCGTCTATCCTTCACCGAAAAAGTTTTTAGGCCCCGCCGCCTTTGTCCATATAAGGACGCCCGCCCGCCCTTTCGGCCTCTACACACTTGAAAAATACATCCACCTCCTCTGTGCAAAATGGCTCCTGCTGCTTCGCACGACGCCTCGGCCGTCAAGGCTGAGAACTCGAAGGCCCTCAAGGCTCTCGAGGAGCTGATGGCCAAGTTGACCGTGTCCAAGGCCCAGGACGAGATCAACGCCTCAGCGAATGCCATCGCCACCTTCATCAACGGCGACATTGAGGAGGCTGACGCTCCCACAAAGTATGTTGAAATTTTTGCCCCTCACCCCTCCCCCGCCTCAGCCCAGTTTTCTGACAATTCCCAGGGCCGTCGAACTGCTGAAGAAGCAGCTCGCCAGCAAGAAGGATGCCGTTGCCCGCGAGCGTGCCCTCGACGCCATCCGCGCCATTGCCCAGCACGCCCACGTTTCGGCCGCCGTCGAGCCCTACCTCGTGTCCCTCCTTCCCAACGTCTTGAGCGCCGTCGGCGACAAGATGAGCGGCGTCAAGGTCGCTGCCCAGACGGCTGCTGAGGCCATCGTCGCCGCTGCGAACCCCAACGCCGTCAAGGCCATCATCCCCCACATTATCCACTCGCTCGAGTCAGCACAAAAGTGGCCCGAGAAGATGACCGACCTCAAGTGCATCGAGGTCCTCACCAAGAGCGCCCCCGCACAGATGGCTTTCCGCGTCCCAGACTTGATCCCCGTCATCTCTGGAGCCATGTGGGACACCAAGCCCGAGGTCAAGAAGGCTGCTTACGGCACCATGGAGACGCTCTGCTCCCTCATCTCCAACAAGGATATCGAGCGCTTCATTCCCGAGCTGATCAAGTGTATCGCCAAGCCTGAGAACGTCCCCGAGACGGTCCACTTGCTCGGTGCCACCACCTTCGTCACTGACGTCCACGAGCCCACTCTTGCCATCATGGTTCCCCTGCTTGAGCGTGGCCTTGTCGAGCGCGAGACTGCCATCAAGCGTAAGTCGGCCGTCATCATCGACAACATGTGCAAGCTCGTCGAGGATCCTCAGATCGTCGCTGCCTTCTTGCCCCGCCTCATGCCCGCGCTTGAGAAGAACCACGACAACCTTGCTGATCCCGAGGCTCGTGAGAAGACCCGCCAGGGTCTCGACACTCTCATTCGTGTCGGCCACGTCCAGAACGGCAAGGCCCCCGAAATCGAGAAGGTTGGCGATATTGCTACCATTGCCGCCAACCTCAAGGCTGTTCTTCCCTCCAAAGTCAAGATCGACGACCGATTCACCCCTGTTGTTAACTACATTGGTGCCATTGGTGGTCAATTGATCGACGAGAAGGATTACGAGCCCCTGAACTGGCAAGCTAACGCCGGTCCCTTTGTCGCTGTCCTTGTTGGCGATGAGGAGGCCAAGCCTGTCACCGACGCTCTCCGCAAGCGCTCCCTCCCCGGTGCCGCCCAGGAGGACGCCGTAGAGCCGGATGAGGAAGAGGGCGAGGATCTTTGCAACTGCACATTCAACTTGGCGTACGGTGCTAAGATCCTGCTCAATCAGACTCATCTCCGATTGAAGCGTGGCCAGCGTTATGGTCTTCTCGGACCCAACGGTTCCGGCAAGACCACTCTCATGCGCGCCATCAACAACGAGCAAGTCGAGGGTTTCCCCAAGCAGAATGAGGTCAAGACTGTCTACGTCGAGCACGACTTGGACTCGGCCGATACTGAGGAGACTGTCATTGGCTGGACCCAGAAGAAACTCAAATCCGTCGGCATTGACAAGCCCCAAGACGAGGTTGAGAAGACTCTCAACGAGTTCGGCTTCACAGACGCCATGTATAGCGGCCCCATTGGCGCGCTTTCTGGTGGCTGGAAGATGAAGCTCGCGCTCGCTCGTGCCGTGTTCGAACAGCCCGATATTCTCCTTCTCGATGAGCCCACTAACCACTTGGATGTCAAGAACGTCAAGTGGCTTGAGGACTACCTTACCAACTCGCCTTGCACATCCATTGTCATCTCCCACGACAGCAAGTTCTTGAACAACGTTATCCAGCACGTTATTCATTACGAACGTTTCAAGCTCAAGCGTTACCGTGGTAACCTTGACGACTTCGTCAAGCGCGTGCCCTCAGCAAAGTCCTACCATGAGCTGAGTGCGTCCGACATGGAGTTCAAGTTCCCCGAGCCCGGTTTCCTGGAGGGTGTCAAGACCAAGGCCAAGGCCATTCTCCGTGCCACCAACATGAGCTTCCAATACGAGGGTACCTCCAAGCCTCAGATCGCCGACATCACTTTCCAGTGCTCGCTTGGATCTCGTATCGCTGTCATCGGCCCGAACGGTGCCGGTAAGTCTACTCTCGTCAACGTCTTGACTGGTGAGCTTGTTCCCACCTCTGGTGAAATCTACCACCACGAGAACATCCGTATCGCCTACATCAAGCAGCACGCTTTCGCCCATATCGACCACCACCTGGACAAGACTCCTTCTGAGTACATTCAGTGGCGTTTCCAGACTGGTGAGGATCGTGAGACCATGGACCGTGCCAACAAGATCGTCACCGAGGAGGATGAGAAGGCCATGGACAAGATCTACAAGATTGAAGGCTCACAACGTCGTGTCATTGGCATCAACTCGCGTAGGAAGTTCAAGAACTCATATGAGTACGAGTGTTCGTTCGCACTTGGTGAGAACATTGGCTTGAAGAACGAGAGGTGGACTCCCATGATGACTGCTGACAACGCCTGGATTCCCCGTTCCGAGATTATGGCTTCTCACGCAAAGATGGTTGCCGAGGTCGATCAAAAGGAGGCTCTTGCCAGCGGGCAGTTCCGCCCTCTGGTCCGCAAGGAGATTGAGGCTCACTGCGCAAACTTCGGTCTGGACGCCGAGCTTGTCTCTCACTCCCGCATGCGCGGTCTGTCTGGTGGACAGCGTGTCAAGGTTGTGCTCTCTGCCTGCTCATGGCAGCGTCCCCATTTGATCGTCCTTGACGAGCCGACCAACTACCTCGACCGTGACTCGCTCGGCGCCTTGTCCAAGGCCATCAAGACCTTTGAGGGTGGTGTTATCATCATCACTCACTCCGCTGAATTCACCGAGGGTCTCACCGAGGAGGTCTGGGCTGTCATGGACGGCAAGATGACACCCTCCGGCCACAACTGGGTGCAGGGCCAGGGTGCTGGTCCTCGGTTGGCAAAGGACGAAGGCGAAGAAGAGGTCCGGCTGGATGCAATGGGCAACAAGATCGAAGCAGCGTCGAAGAAGAAGAAGCTCACATCTTCCGAGATGAGGAAGAAGAAGAAGGAGCGTATGGCCCGCCGTAAGAGGGGTGAGGAAGTTTTCTCTGATGAGGATGATTGAGCTGGGTTCTAAGCGGGAAATGATATGGAGATGGAAAAAGGGAGCATCTGTCAATGGCGTTATGGTTATATCTGGCAAGACTCATGATAGATCGTCTGAGAACAAGTTTCTTTTCGTATAACGAACTCTCATGTGTTAACGCAACTTGTAGCTGTGGTCGGTGATATACAGGTCTCTAACTTTTGTCTTCTTTTAGATTTATCACATTCTATTCAAGTAGAATGCTTCTCGTAGTCTAGAAAAGTCTTATATTTAGTTAGTAACTTTAGCGTCACATTCACCGTAGAGAATTCTACTATCACGTATGTTACACTATTAAATTGTGACGACCTGTCATATGCACCACTTGATCAACACTCACCATTCTGTCAACCTTTACTGTTGCACATCCCCAACCTCATTATATCAGACTAACTTTCTGTCTACTACTAAAAGAACAGTGTTACTTAGGGTTACGGTAGTTGAACTGGTTTAGGAAGATTTCTAACAAAATTTCAAGTGATACCTAGCTACTAAAATTGCTTGTAGATTATAACATCAACACGTTGTCTAGTAAACTACCTGAGTTGGCTGAAGCATATCTTGTGTAAAAAAAAAATAGAAGCGCTGCTGCCTGCAACCAAGCTTAGCTGGCAGGCCTCCATACCTAGCTGCCACATTTTCTTCCCTTGATTTGAAAGTCTTCTACACTATACTTCAACATGAGCTAAAATAATCACGTCCGTTAATAACACTCTATAGAGTCGCTTCGTTTTCTCAGAACTTATAGTTCTTGAATTAAGAGAAAAAGGGGTAGAAAGAGCGTAAAGCCTAGCATACTTTGACTGCGCTGAGACACGTCACTTGCCACTTTGCCAATCAATCTCAGATTGACAGTCTAGTCCATTCACCGCTCAAGATTTGGCGTGTCATGCTAAGAATTATTGTAATATTATAATCATAGTAAAGTCCCTTTTAGTAACGCCATGTTATGCGACTAGCCATTCTGTGCTCCCAAACTCCTGTAAAGTTCACAAAATCTGCTCTACGTGCCATTTCCCTTCAAATGAGTAGTTGCCTAGCTACTCCCCAAAATCCTCTCATAAGCCTCTTCAACCTCCCTCGCTACCTCCAACAAACTCACAATGACAATCTGATGCGTTACGTTCGGCAAACGATCACGATGCAACCCGATCCACTCCAATGGTGGTGTTGCTTCGCCCATATCTCTTAATTGTGGCGTCTCGATAATCGGAGGCTCGAGGGGGGTATACTCGTATTTGGATTGCGGGACATTGACTACGGCTGTGATCTTTTCTTGATTATTGCCTGGCGAGGATGGGGCACGGGGGCGAGTTGGTGATGATATCGGTGTGGTGGGGCTGGAGCCTGAGGGCGCGGTAGGGTCGGTAGATGAAGCGTCTTGGAGGGCTTGCGAGGTGCTGATTTTGATATTTGATTCTGGAAGTGGTTTACCAAGGCGGGAGGCGAGAGTGCGCGAGTGGTTAGACCACATCGTGCGAATGTAAGAGATGCGGGAATAGTTCCAGCCAACATCTACTTTACCCTCTAGCGAGCTTCTGAAGAGATAATCGATGTGATTGCTCTTCGGTACTTGCCATGTGTGCATTGTTGCTATGACCTTTGGTACACGTAAGATGGTTCCGCCACGCGCAGATCGTGCGCTCTCAACAACATCCTCGACTGTGAGATCGGCGATCGGTGTACTTTTCTTAGGAGTAGGGACAGCTGACAATGCAACGGAGAGTTGACCAAGCGTCATACCGAGGCTGGAGTGAATCTTGGATTTCTCGAGTGCGACGGCGAAGCGTGCTTGCATATCGCCAGCTTCTAGCATGAGAAGCTGGCTGTCCACGAACGTTGAAGGGAAGATACCAAACTTAATAGAACGTAAGGTGACCACGACATCCGTATGCAGAGATATTGGAGTCTTAAATGTCTCAACGTCGGGCTTGGTACTGATCTGACTCTGTGATGGTGAACGGCCGAATGGGGCCACATTAGTGGACTTCCGCCGGAGGAACTTCTCGATATCGTTGAGCGACTGCTTATAAGCTTGTTGGTTTTCCTGTACGAGTCGTTCAATGGCTTGGAACAGTGCGAGACCTTGGGCAGCGCTGGTAGCATGTCCGAAAACATGTACCCTGTCACCATCAAGGATTGCAACGAGACGATCTTTCGCGTCGATGCCCTCTTCTCGGGCATTGTACATCAGGAAGCCGAAGTTGGCAATATCAGCCATTATGAAAGCCTGGTAATCAAATCCTGTTTTGACGCACAGTTGCTGAAAAGCTATCGACGCCTGAATGATTGGCGTCTGTCGAGAACCCGATGCCTGTAATGGCCAGCCAATTGATGTGCGAACTTTGATCCCCTGGAGTTCAATGAATCCACTAGTCCGACCTGTGCTGTCGATTCCAATTTTCTCTACACCAATGCACAGGTTTTGCTCCCAGGTCGTACTCTTTTTTGACGAAGCCCACATATTGTGGATGTGCAGCGAGGACTTCCCAATCGATTGCCCAAGATCGATATCAATTTTGACATCCGCAATCGCTACATTAGCGTTCCATGGAAATGCGGTTGCAGCACTGACTTGTTGATAGCGCTGCATAAGGTACTCCTGTGGTTCCGGATTGGGAGTTTCTGTCGGAGGCTTTGACGACTGTCTAATCTCTGGTGGAACCCAAATCTCTCTGAAGAGTAAGAAGTCTTGAAGCTGACGAGCATTGATCTGAAGCGCTGTTGGGTTGATCTTGAGTATGGCCGAAATGCCACTAGTACCGCTAAGATGCTTGCTGTTCATCAGTGATAGCACGATAGATTTAACATCTAGGCCAAAGGTAGACTCTCGAGAGTACACATGCTGAACAGTGGCTTGAAGCTTTTCAAATGCTGCAGATGCAGCGAAGAAATGGCCATGTTCCTGGGACTTGACGCTGTTAACTGTGACATATATGTCTTCAAGTTTGGTGATAGCAGTAACGCGTGCGATGGGCTGACAGCTCAAACTAAATTCTTGTCGGCATATTCTGAGTCCAAGATTCAGTCGAGTACGGCCCAAGATCGTTGTAGGGTCAGCTGTGATGATGTTTTCGTCCTCAATCATCTTCACTGTAGGCTTCGGCTGGGGCTGCGACTCCTCAGGCGAGCTAGGCGATTCGCTATCTTTCTCACGGACGACTGATTTGATGCTATCGGATATATCAATTATGATGGGCACCACGGTCGGAAGCAGGGTATTGGTAGAACCATCAACGCGGACCTCAGCGTTCAAAGAAGGATCATTCCCATCATCTTGGTACTCTACGCGCACAGCAACCCCTGGTGCTCGCAGAGCCATACTACTCTTGGAACCGTCGCCAACAAATTGGCTGTACCTGCCCTTCTGCTGTGACCGGTTTGAAGAACCCTGTGCTGGTGCAGTCTCACCACTGTTGATGTGTACTACGGCTCCCGCGAAGTTGGCATCCACAGTCAAGGAGGCAAGACGCTTATTACCAAATGGATTCTTGCGTTGTGCGCCAGTCGTGGTCGGTGTCATGCTCCAGTTCGCAGACGCTTTACGGAACTTTTTGCCAGCTAGGGCAATCGATCGCTCGATAACATTTGCCGGCAAAATGAAATGTGAGTCTAGTTGAAGGTCAAGAGATTTGCCAGCAGCGTAAAAGGCAACTTTTCGAGTATCCTTGGTGGACGCATACGCGACATTGAATACCATTTTCGGAAGCAGCGCCGAGTTGAGCGACCGCGCTTTCTTGCTGGCTGATACTGGGACAGTTTGCAGCCGCATATTGTCAATGACCAGGCGGGCTGCATCATCTTTCTGCGTCGACAAATCAATTTTACCAAACGATAATACCAGATCTTCAATTTCGCTTCTTGGAAAAGCAGGGATTGACGTCCCAATGATCCAGCTAATCTGCATGTCAAGAAGCTCAAGGGAGTAAGTTGACGTGAACAGCGCGCCAGAGTTGACGCTACCAGTTTCGGTATTTGCATCGCTCTTAATACTCCTGTCGCGTTTGTGAGAGATTCTGCTCTTTGTATGTCGTAGTCGTCGCAAATACTTCTTCTCTTTCGACAGGTCCAGAACTTTGATTTTGTCTTGTAGATGATTAACAACGTCCACAACGGCTGACGCAGTGTCTGCAAATACGTTCACCTCCAAGCCTGAACTGCGAATACGGTATACTCGTCGAGCTGGCTCAGAGTCCGCCTCGGCGGTGGCCTGAAAGACCGCACCAAAAGTAAGGTTACCACAACGGCGGACAGATTCAGAGTCAGTCAAGCTCATGTCGATAGTAACCTCGTGAATTCGTATGATAGCTTCCGGATAATGCAGGATATTTTGGTTTGTATCAATATTTGTGGCCTTCAGTTGAACAGAAGACAGACGGAAAGCCAGATTGGCCGTAGGGGACTCGCTATGCTGTCCCGGAGCACTGGCGTGTATTTGCATCCCGGAGAGTGTCATCTGTACATCAAATACGATATCTCGCGATGGAATAGGCGTGGTTCTGATTGAAGACTCCGAAGTCTTTGGGAAGATCTCTTTGATATGAGTTGTCAACACCCCTATATCATCCTGGATAGCCTGGAACATATGTGACATCTCTGGCTTGTTGATGGTGGTCATCAACGCTTGTATTTCTGATGCTTGAAACTGGATGGTTTCGACAATCCCCGAGGCAGAGACACGAGACCTTTGATCGGTCTGTGTCACTTTTAACCGCCCGTTGAGAGGTGGCAACTCGAATGAACTAATGACGCTGACACCTTGGGCAGCATTGCTGTATAGCCTATGGACATGTGCCTCGAGGTCGTAGTCGATTTGTAGCGTCACATCTTTACCTAATGAAGGTACCACAGCGATGCGTCCAGATGATCCTCGTATTGACCAACCGACCGGCTGAAGCAGAGCTAGCTCCACCTGATATGCATCCATAAACAAGGCGAGAGTGATGTTGGGCAGTTGAGCAGGTTTACTATCAGGCTTGATTTTATTCGGCTTGGCCTTTTCCATGGATCGTATGGCAATGGATTGGCGGTGAAAGTAGGCAACTTCGTCTCTCAGCACAGTATCCGCAACCTCGATGAGGCCTAAGATATTCTCCTCGACTTTGATGACAATCATGCTGCTTGCCGCAGCAACTTTGATCTCTTTCGGGACTGTGCTACCCTGTTCGTGTTCGACCATGGCAAAATATACGCTTGGCTGTTCGAAGTGTGCTTTGGCTAATGAGCGTGACCGGGAAGAGAGCTCGCTCACAGCAATCTCTAAGTGCAAATGCGCACTTAGTGTCTCTTCAAGACCGGAAGCCTTGTTTTCGGCGTCAATAAATGAAAATCGCAAACGTTGACCCGTAGTCATGCTCCGAAGGTTGATAGTGTCCAAGATGATCTGAGCTTTATCCGTCACAAAAACGACCTGTACGTCATGGTCGAAAGTATGAGCTTGTCTCTCCGTGACCTGCGAAGACTTCAAAGAAAGTGCCTCCGCTGCTTTAAGAGTGTCCTTCTGAAACAAGTCTAACAGGGCCTCTACCAGCTCACAAATCTCCCATTGCAAATGTAAGGAGATCTCTCTCGAGATAATCTGAACTGTTATGGAGCTCTTTGGCGTCTCATTTCCCACTAACATGAGACCTGTCGGCTCAGTGGGTGGCAGCTGTGCAACATTGATAGCCAAGTATCGCAGTGCTAACTCGCTTTGCATAGGACCAGGATCGATGATGAGTTTGATGATTGCACATTTGAGATCAAGGTGAAGTGGTGCCGATCGTGGTGTTGGTAGTTGTTCTGTGGCACGCCCGAAGAGTATCTTCATCGCGAGGCTTTTTTTGACATGTGCTAAGTCCCACGTGCGCCATTGATCCCACATCGCCACAACCATCTCCTCAGCGTTCGAGGGACATGCCACCGACCTTTGCGAACAATCACCAAGTAATGCATCCTTCTCACCCTGCGGAATACATTGCCATGTATAACGGAAACGGGAAATGATTTTCCATGAGTCATGGCTGCGCAAGTGATCCCGTGCCGCGCGAAGTGCGTACGATGCTTTGATCAAGAAAGCAGGGTCAGGATACTGATCTTGTACGCTTGTGAGATACCATGCCAAGTAGCGCAATCGGTTTTGCTGACTTTGCTCAACCTCTATAAAGTTGGTAATTAGCTCATCGGCTAGGAGGGTTGTACGATGGATGAGAGAGGCAAGGTACTTAATCTTTTTGCTCGCAGTTGCGGTCTCAAAAGATCGGAAAGTGACATTGACAGATGTCTCCTTGCTCTGCATAATCCAGACAAGAACATCCCGGACTTCGGCTTGTATAGCCACATCTTCATCGACACCATGTGGCGTGCGCTCTGTGACAGAAACGCCGAGTGAGCCCAGTGTGGTATGCAAGGAAAGCGAGTTTGCATCGATACGCTCACCTGGAAACTTCTTGACGCGTACAACGGTCTTCAATTGATTGAGAATGACATCGTACTGGTCCTTACAGCCTTCATTGGAGGCCTGTGGAGTAAAATTATGCTGAAATCGGACATGCGTAAAAGGTATGCGGACGCTCAGTTCAAGGGAGCTACCCTTGCCCTCCAGCCGGTTCCTGTTATCCAATATCTTCGTCATCACCTTGACCTGGAAATCATCTAACATGTCCTCTGGACGGTGAGGTTGAATGAGCTCGATAAGACTTGAGATTCCTTTGACAAACTCGGGAGTGCAATGGATCCGAATACCAGGTACCGCGTCTACCAAAAGACTGGTATGGGTGAAGCTCTCGTCTAAATGCTTGGTGGAAACATCGTTGAAAACAATACCATCTATATTTTGATGGTCGTTCATTGAAGGCATGTTTGGAAATGAAGGAACGTCGGTCAAATCAGGATCTATCTGATCAAGAGGGAGGTAGGGAGTTGCGAGAGAGCTTGAGAGCGCAACAGATGATGGGGCCAAATTGCGCTTTGTACGCTCATCTTCGGTGAGAGCTGTGTAATATCGACTTTCGCTGTCTGCACGGTTGATTGAGCCTCCCAGCAAAGTTCGACTTCTGCTAGATTCTGTAGTTTTAATGGTTGCTTTATGTTTTACTGCAGATCGAATACTGCCCCTCAGTGAAGCGCTGGACACTGACCGCGACGTTGCAGCGTAGCCTTGTCGACCTCGCACTGATGCGAACGACGAAGATCGCGTAGAATCGATGGTCCCATTTTGATTGTTTGGCGCCGGGTACATGAAGATGGGATGAGGAATTTCAGGGTGCTGCAAAGCTGGTGCTCGAACATTTTCTTGATTCTGCAAACTTTGCAGATAGGAAGATGCTATGTTGTCCTTAAACATGAATTTTGTGCGGCCTGTTCGTTGATCATGCACTTGCATATGTTCTTGCTGTTTGCTGCGGTTATCAGTGAAGTCCAGTTTTCGCCTCAGCATGTTGAGAGTTAACGTTGTCTGTAGAAAGGCATGTGTTTCAACACTTTGCTTCTCCCCAGAGCGTGTCCTGTGACGCGAGGCGGACCTTGCGTCAACAGCACCGATGGTGAGATCCGGTATGCATGCGCTCAATCGTTGAGAGAATGTGCTTCCTGCAAGATCATTGAAGTCAAGGATAATAGAGCTTGTCTTGAGAAGCAAAGCCTCCTGCGCGACATGCAACCATACATGGATGTCGTTTGTCCGCAACCTGAGGAAGGTGGAGTCATGGATGACGGGAATTTCTGTGAGAGGAAGCGAATTCTCATCATCATCAAGAGTGAATGCAAAAGCACGCGCAGCTCCAGCTGCTGTCTCTATGAATTCAGATGTGCACTCTCCTGACACTTTTCCTACGTCGAAGTCCCAGTTACAGACATATGTCGGCTCTGCTGGTGGGAGACCAAATAGACGATGCCCGAATATGATGGTTGAATCAACGAATAGCTCGGTGCGACCACTTGTAAAATCTTGGGATAGGTCGGGACCCGTAACAGAACCACCAAGGGATACGCTGATGGGGCTGAAGTTCACCATAAGATCCATGTAGTAGTTGGTGAATCTGAGATCTGCTGAGGCGTAGGGTAACTCAGCTCGAATGCTGCGATCGGCCGTATATAGGTTGGCGGGCAAGAGAACGCTGACCTGATCTGCTGAAATACAGAGAATCACGTCAAGATCATTTGAAATTTTAGCAAGCTGGCCATTCGGCTCCGTCCCATCTGCTACAAGAGTCGCACTTGGCAGACCCTGGAACTCTTCCATGGTCTTGAAGTGCAAGTCATCACCGAAGTAGTTATCCTTGATCTTCATAAAATGATGGACCAGCCAGCCGTACAACTCGAGGTTCAATTTGTGCCCTTGTATGTCCATGAATAGTCTATCGGTATTCATTGCGGAGGTCTCTGTCATGTACGTATGACTCCCAGTAAGAGTTAAGCCACCAAGTCGTGCCATGTTGGGGGACTGGAGAAATGTTTTGAGCGTATTTTTCTGCGGCATCAAAACGTCAAGACCAAGGCCTTCGCCCTCAACGTCGAACTTGATCTCGTTCTGCAGAGGCCGGAATTTGTCGAGAGGTATGATAACATCTCCTCGTAAGCTTTGGCCGAACAATATGACGAAATTGTTGTCCTCGAGATCTGCTGGGTTGTTGACGATGTTGGAGTCGTTCGTGTTCAAATACAGCTTGAAGTTGTCGAGTTCAATATTGAGGATATACTGGAATGGCACAAACAAAAAATAGTCCTGTGGTGGACCAGATCCCCAATCGGCAACAAGATCTGTCAACAGAAAAAGGTGGTCCCGGAGCAAAAACAGTTCCAAGTCTCTACATTTGATGTTGAACATCCATTTCCGCAGTGTGTTCCAGGTAATGGGGGCGGAGAGGTTGCAGTCAAGTGTGATAGTGCCCGAGCGCCACAGCAAGCCATGATTGACACTGGACGAGATTTCAGTACTCGGGATATCAACGTCCAGCTTGTTCTGATACCCATGTTTGGAGGCGTACATGTCCATGACGTAGTTTACCGACGAATTACCGGAGACTTTGACGTCGATCCACGCGAAAGGACGAACATTTTGTGCAGCCGCTGATTCACGTTGTTTCCATCGCCTTCTACGTGACCTTACTTTCCCTTTGGATTTGTCGGTCCCTGATTTGGCGTGTCCAGCCAAAGTATGAGCTTTGCCTTTCCACTTCCAGTCCTTCGACGGCTCCCGAATTGGTATACGAAGGACAGTGTCTTCTTCAATCCCCAGATACAGCTTGAAAACTGATAGAGCACGGGTTTCGCCGGCTTTCAAGAGAGGGGTAGGAACGGCGTCGACATGTGATCCAGGGAAGAACATGTTCTGAAAGATGCCTCGGTGGCGATCTGCCCATGGACCATAATTAATTACGCCTCCGAAGACCTGTATATCCATGCCGTAGTCAGGTGGAAGGCTACCATTGATATCATCGGGCCGCTCAGGGTCGATATGCATGCTATTGTCAATCTCATGTGGTACCGGACCAGGCACATCCCAATAGAAGGAAATATTGACGCATGGCACATCGGCAATTAGGGACGTCTTCGCGTATTCTACTCCATCCCACTCGCCATGGCCATCGTTTGTGCTTTCATCGAGGTAACGTGATAAACCCTTCCAGCGTTCCTGTCCTGGAAAGTGCCATTGAGGAGCAAACAGACTGTCTGCGCCTGCATTGGATTTTGTATGAGTGTGGATAGAGTCAGAGGATTTAGTGAAGAGGCTCGATAATCTTGGTATCTTTTCCAGCCAGCGCCGGTATCTGGTACGCCCAGCCTCTTTCTCGATGATGCTCTCCTCCGCAATACCTTGACTCGCTTCTTGCTTGTAGTGTGCGGCAGTGTCGAGTTGGCTGGCTCTGTAATCCGGATTGGGTTTCATATGCACGACAGGATGTGTGACCTGGAAGTTGAAGAGCTGCTGATATACATCTAATGGGCCGCTCGTCCCTGCGTCCAAAGTTCCGCTAGCCTTCTCGAACTGAGCAGTGATGACAGCCGGTGTATGCTCATTCCCGACTACAATGGCGCCCTTGGTGACGTCTACGTGAATTGGAAGAAGCCTGAGGAAGGCGGGGAGCTCAGCTTTCTTTGGCTTGGATGCAGCGGACCGGCCTGTGTCGGCGCGTGTGACATTCTTGTCGGTATCCGCTGGTGTTTTCCTCAATTTGTTGTGGTGGTGGTCTCCGTCCTCGAACTCGCTCCTGGAGTCGGCAACTGACCCGTTCTGAGCCTTCTCTTGCTCGGCAGCGCTACGAGCTTTGCGCTCAACTGCCTCGATGATTCCGTCATATGCAGGGCTGCGATTGTACTGGAAGACCTCCACGCCCGAGACTTTGATTGAGATGCGACATGGCAGCTGCTTTGGCGTTTGCTTGCCTCCCTTCTCTGCCCTGTCCACATTTCTGCTGCGACTGCCAGATTGGCTAGCCGATCGACTATGAGGCGTGCTGGTTGTTTGGCGACTGTCATCGTCGGCAGGCGGTTCGTCCTCTGTATACACGCCCGCGTGCCTCACTCGCCGCAGCCAATAATTCCAGGTGATGTGACCGCCGTGAATCAATATCGTCTCGTTGTGGGCGTGGTAGCGAATGTCCTTGAAGAAAATGCGGCCGCCGAGGGGCGAGATCTGGAGGGAGGTGATGTCGATATAGGCGCGGAAGGTTCGCCATGTGTATGCACGTATGCCGTATGATATGACGGTTGCGAATAAACGGTTGAAGTAGAAGAGGAAGAAGATGGTCAGGATGCCGCATATCAGCAGTTCAACCAGGAACACCCTGCGTTCCGATTAGTTTGTATGTTTGTGACTGGTACAGGTACAAACCAATTGAAGCCGTCGCGCGGGTCCAAGGGCTCTGCGACAATTCTCCCGGCCATGGCTGCAGCGCGATGTGAGGATGTGAGCGTGGTTCATGATGGCTCTGTGGGGAAGGCGCGCATTGTGTTTGCCGTGCAGAGAAAAGAGCGCTGGTAAGCTCCTGCGTTTTTTGGCAGTATTCACCAGCGAGTTCTGTTACTACTCACGGGCGGCAGATGGACAAATGCGCCATGGACGCTGGTAGCTCACGGTTCCGGCGCGACGTGCGGGATGCGCGTCATGGGTTTAGTGCAGGGATGGGGCCTCGAGAGCTTGGCCTCCGCAAAGCATCGCGACTACGAGCTCAAACGAGCACACGACCACGACGCCTGGTGTCCACGATAAGACCATTATGGCTACTCTTTGTCGCTAGTAGTCTTCCTCCCACCGCAAAAACACCGGGGCTGTCCCCGCCTGCAGTCGCCGCTCTTCAACTCCCTCGCTATACATCTCCGCCATGGCTGCAGGCACCCTCCAAACAGACTATGGCACAGAAGGGTTTTCCTCTGGTGGTACTGGTGCTAGGTTTGCCCGTGCCGTCATTATTGTCGCTGGGGTATGCGCCCTAGTTGCCAGTCTGGTCACCTTTGTGTACGTAGCTTCCCTCCCAGTATTCGATTCATCTCTGACGTAGTCACAGTGCCGTTTGGTTACAGACGTGAGCAAGCCCTCTCAAGATAGACGCACCCATATTGAACTAGACTTCAGGAAGAACTACCGGAAGCCGGTACTGCAGCGATATGTAGTTCGCATACTGCTCATGTTTGTACAAGTAATTGCTGTGTTGTGGCTGGACTGACTGTACTTAGGGTGCCGATATATTCGGCCGCATCATGGGCAAGTCTGGTCTCCATTACCGCAGCTGCGTATGTAGAGCCGTTCAGAGATGTCTATGAGGTCAGATGGCCCTGTTCCTTTCACGGTATACCGACTTACTCGATACAGGCCTTCACCATCTACACCTTCCTCCAGCTGCTGATCAACTTTATCGGAGGCGAACGCGCCCTCATCATCCTCATGACCGGCCGTGCACCCGTTTCCCACCCATGGCCTCTAAATCTCGTCTGCTCCAAGATCGATATATCAGATCCACATACCTTCCTCGCAATCAAGAGGGGCATTCTGCAGTACACATGGGTCAAACCACTTCTCTCCGTAGCCACTATTGTCATGAAAGCTACAGGAACGTACAAAGAAGGATACATTGGTGCGACATCTGGCTATTTCTGGACCAGTATTGTATACAATACCAGCATTAGCATCAGTCTGTATGCTCTTGCCATGTTTTGGGTCTGCATGTCAACGGACCTGCAACCCTTCCGACCAATGCCCAAATTCTTGTGTATCAAGGGCATAATCTTTGCCTCATATTGGCAGGGGTTCTTTCTTTCCATCCTCGTATGGCTAGGCGCTATACCAGATGATGTTCCTGGCTACAGTCCTGACAATCTGGCGGCTGCTATTCAGGATGCGCTGATCTGTTTTGAAATGCCTCTCTTTTCCTTGGCTCATTGGTATGCTTTCTCATGGCACGACTATGCAGACAACACTATCTCTGCTGCACGCCTGCCCGTCAAGTACGCTTTGCGAGATGCCTTTGGCCCACTGGACCTCATCCAAGATACCAAAGAGACGTTTGCTGGGAAGCATTACGAATATCGGAACTTCGACGCGCACGACAACGTACTCGCACACGAAGAGTCATCGTCGCGTGCAGCACGGATGGCAGAGGGCATGAGGTATGAAAGAGGAGGGAAGGGCAAGTACTGGATCCCTAAGCCCGGTCAGGGAAGTGAACGAGAGCCACTCCTATCCAAGGTCACCTCAAGCCGAGCTAGGGCCATGAGCCCAGGGCCTCATCGTGCGCTCGAAGGTGCAAAATATGGCACACCTGACCATGTTGAGGATCCTACCTTAGACGCCGAGGACGAGCGACTGTTTGGCAATGCGCGTGCCCTTGAGTTTGGTGATTGGAACGTAGGTTTGAAACACTCCAATAATAGACCCCATTTGACAAAGTTGCAGTACCCTGTTATCGAGGCTCATCGAGCATCCCGGGAAGACCGCTTGTACGCAAACCCTTCCATCCTGACGGCATCAACCAATAGGAACCTGCTCCACCCCACTAAAGAGAACGAACGAAGACGCAAGAGTCAGATAAAGGACCTTCAAAATGCTACAAAGAAAGGCAAGCAGCGAAGCGATTCCAGTAATGGAGAGTCATCACGCTCAAGATCACGCGGCGCGATTGGCAAACTCCTGCGACAGAAGTCGTCTTCTTCGAGTTCCGCGAAGTCAGACCGGAGTCAATTAGTGGATCTCGTTGTAGAAGATCATCATGCTGAGGAAGTAGATCGCGTAAGAGCACGAAAGGAGGGCGGGCCTGGGTGGAATGAGGTTCCCTCGAAGCACTTTGTGTAGGTTGTCCCAATCTATGCCTTGGCGCAAACCCCACTAACGCATAGCACAGTCGGACATACTCTGGAGAAGGCGCAGAGGAGGCGGTACGGGAAGGCTTCAACCCGGACGAGCCTGAAGCACACAACCCTGAGCAAGTGCACAACCTTAACTACCCGTTCACTGTCGATGAGAGCGAGGAGGAGCAGCGGAATGAAGATATCAAGCCGCCGGTGTCTGAAGAAGCACAACATTGGGAGACGCGTGATCATAGCGATGCCCCTGATGAGGATCGCGACAAGAACCGCAGCCCACAGTACGGCAGTTTTAGAGAGGAACGAGATGTTTGGAACAACAGTTGAGAGCTAACGTCATCCTGCGCCTCGTGTAAGGGTATCCCCGAAACACGGCGGAGTTCTCGGAAGACATTGTCTGATGTATATTTTCAATCTTGGTAAATCAGCATGGTTTTGCAACAGCGTTCGGTGGGGTGTCGGTCAGCCTTATACCCGTTTACGGAGTGCAGTACAAAGATCTCCGATTCGATGTTGATATTGAGTGATTCTACCAAATATCTGGTTAGACGTATGATGATGCATGCTTGTGCCTGCAGATCTGAAGCAACCGCCAACTATTCTTGTGTGCTACCGAAACATTTTTGTCCAAACATGCGACGATCCGTCCAAGTGCATGAATTCCGCCAAAACTTACCATCATACCCTAATGACAGCCCCAATCAATATGAATCTACTGTCAACCTCACGAGCGCGCAAGCCTACCTTCCCAATTTGGAGGGCGGTGTGGAGACGTTGAGCTGCGTCTGGACTTGAGCGACCCGTTGCGGCCTGCGGCAAATTTTCTATGCAGACGAGAGCACATGCGCTGGCACCAGCGACGTGTGGTCAAGAACTGGAGGCTCGTGGCAAAAATTCGAGAAAACGCCTCTTCTCTGACCTGATTGGCTAAAGCAGGGATTGTATATTTCCAACTGGACGTTTCAGATGGCGCAAAATACGCCAATGATGGTTTCGGTCCGCCGCGACTTTTCCTCGAGGAGATGATGGTTGCAGACCGATTGGTTGACAAAGCCAAAGCAGAGCAATGCAGGGCGAGTGGCAGTTGGAGGCTCTTCCCTCGCTCTTCGCCGATCAGGAAGGCGCACACGACGACAGCTGTGCCTGCGGCGTTGCGCGTCCTTCGCAACTCTCAACATCGGCAGATGCGTCGTCGTCCTCAGGGAGAGCCTTGCGCATTTATCCGCGCTATCATGACACTCGATTGTCTCAATTATCGCTATTCTCGTAGTAAGTAGAAGACGTATGACAGGCATCCCCATTCAGTTCGGAACCAAGCTGTTGCCGCACGCGATGAACTACGGAAAGGTTGGCGCATCCTCCAACAACCATCGTGACAAAACCAGCAACCCAGAAGCTGGGCTTGCCAACGGAATTCATTCCAGCGCGCCACAACCAGATTCGCATCTGTCAGTTTCAACCCGCAAGCGCTATTGCCTTGCCACTGGTCCACGATGCTGCACGTCCTGCGCTCATCGCTGGCGCTTACTCTCCGTCTCACCCAATCAAACGCCGTAGTGCACTAACCACACTCAATGCGGCGCCAGCCATAGCCTCGCCTACTCCACAAGTTGACGACCACTATGGCAAGGATGCGCTGCCATTGGGCGCGTAGCTTCTGCCCATCAGCAGTCCTAAATGATTGATATGTAGGTCTTGCTGTCCTGTGGGTTGCGAGTGGTTTGCTGTTCCTGAGGCCGGACCGAAGGGCTGTATGCAACGCGCGCAACTTCTGGAACCGAAGACAACTCATCAGTCGACAGAGAACGGCTAGATTAACCGGAAGGGCGCCTTTTGCTTCTCTCACCCTTACCCTCTTCTTCTTCTTCTCTTTTTGTTCATTGCTACTTTTTTTACCTGCTCTCAGGTGCGACATTCCTTGCGACGTTTTTTTGTTCAACTACTGTTTCTTGATTTCGTATGATGGACTACTAGCTGCCCGGTTTGCAGCTGAAAAAAAGATGGAATACACAAGGATGAATACAAAAGGGCGGAGGAATCCGTGGCTGGCCATTCAATTCGGATGCTGTGCATCGAAAGAGGACGTCGTCGATGAGGGCAGAGAGGAGCTCAAGGCTGCTGGTATGTTCCATTCCCCTTCTCTTCCTACTTCACTCTGCCGTCTCTTCCTCCAACTTTCTTCTTTGCGTTTCTCAATTGCTTTCTCAAATTGCTTAATCTCCTCTTTTGGCTTCGTCCTCGGTGAATGTTCATTAATTTACCCATCGGTTGAGATGCATCATGCAACTCGCTTACCCTCCCCTTAATCTGGTTAATCCAGTACTTTACTCATTCAATATATCCAACGGCGTGCCAATATAGCGGAACCACATGTCGTCATCCTAACCCATGGAGATGCTAACGGTTTTACAACAGGGCTCTCAGACATGCGGATATGCTATTCGCAGCCGCAAATCGTACCCCAGCCTCGTGCTGAGCCACAATGTACCCGACCATCAACCAGCCAGACAATGAGCCGTCACGTCTCACAATGGGTGACGAATGGTCGCGAGTATGCAGCACGTGCTTCATCTCATGCAAGCATCTCTACCTTAACACGACCGCGGCGTTCACATTCTCGACCTAGCATCGGTCGGCCAACAGACTTCCGCCACTTTGATGGCCTCGATGGCATCCAGTCCATGGTTGATGACGCACCTATGCCCGTCCGCCGCCGCCGCAGTTTCCGCCCTTTAGAACTATCCATCTACCTACCTGACGGTTGTGGCCGTCTTTCCCCACTGCCGGATTTCGCAGATGACGAGTGCTGGGGCAGTCGACCGGCTGGACTGGAGATGCCCGCGCAAGCACTTGTTCGAGTTAGAGATTCCCGCACGAACAGCTTGTCAAGTAACCCTAGTTCTTCGAACTACCTTATTCAACGAAAGCCTGTTGGTGCTTCGGGCTCGAGGAGGTCTAGCGTGCAAAGTCAAAAGAGTGCAAGCACAAGCACGCACGAGCGGAGGTTGTCTGGCACGACAGTGGCAACCATGGCTACACCCACTCTCGCCTTCTTGCCTGAGGAGCCAAAGTCTTCAGCAGAGTCTTTCGTCGAACGCCCCACAATCCAGCGTTCGCGCACTTCTGGTACCTTATCCCCAGCACGAGTCCTTTCCCGCCTTCCATCCCCATCTCGCAGCCGCGCCAACACCGCACCTTCTCGCCCAGGCAGTCTCCGCCGTACAAGAACTGATGTCGACGATGCAATCCGTGAGCTTAATACCATTGTCGAGGAACGCCGTGCCAGTGCATACCGCTCCCAAACCCAATCTCCGGCTTTGATCAACCGTCCTCCGCCATCACCGTCACACCACGTACCCTACATTGCCCCATCAATGCGCATGCATGTCCGTTCTGAAACTCTTTCGGATATCGGCTCTGCATTCTCTGCGCCTGTAGGTTACAAGCCCCAGCCAACTCCGCCAACGACTGGTTACGCGCCTGCTGGCCGCGGAAACATGGGCCTCACCTTAGCACCACCAACTCGCTCCTATACTGGCCCTTTGACGAGCAACCCCATTACACCACCCGCACCCCAAACCCCTACTTCACCCATCGGACGTCTGGGAGCATGGATTAAGCGATCTACATCAAACATTACATCTTCCTCCCGTCCCGCCACCCCCAAGACCGCAGATTCTTTCTATCAGTGCGAACACACCCACTCCACCACACCATCTCGCCCATCTACCGCCGGCTCCCGCACAATAACACATCTACGCCAAGACTCTCAGGAAAGTAACGGCACAGCCACTGTAACACTCTTCTCTTCTTACCCATCTACCCGTGCCGCGTCCCCCACGTCGGACATCACCTCTGCCTCACCACCACGAAAGACCAAGCGTGTGCCTGCTCCCCTTAACCTCGCGAAGGAAAAGGAGATTGCAATTGAATCAGCGCTTGCTAGTGCGCGGAGCACCCGAAGCATTATGAATGCGAAGCCCCCTGTTAGCCCTCACTTTGGATTATTGAAGGGAATGGAGATCAGCGCCAAAGATGTAGGCGTGAATGGAGAGAGGAGGAGCATGATGATGCCGAGCCCTGGTGCGGTTGGTTTGGCTTTCTAGATTCAACGAACACAATGGATGTGTGGTTGAACTGGCCAAGGCAAAATCAGAGAGAGAGAGAGAGAGAGAGGAAAAACAAGGGATCCTAAAAATGGAACACATTGGTTTAGGGAACCCGGCGGATTGTTGGGAGGAATTCTTCCAGCGTCCGGGCATATACCCTCCGCCCTCCCCGCCCGCCTGTCTCGCTGGTGGGGTATGCGGATGCCTGGCGCTTGCTTTGTTGTTGTTGTTTTTGGTTTGTATTAAAACTTCACTTCTACCTTTATATACCCTTTGAAGACAGATGTTTTTGTCGGTGATCGGCTTAGTAATGGGTGGACGATGAATTTCAGGGGTTGATACTTCTTTTGCTATGACTTTGTCTTTCATGTCCGGAATGTGTGAGAAGTTATGACTGTGATGTTGGATGCGATTGCGGGTACAGGGGGGTTAGGGAGGACGTGAGAAAGCGAACGTATTTATTTCTTATACACGTACTATACAGCGAGAGTGACGGGATGAGGTTCGGTGAGGGGTGGTGTGCCTTGTAAAGGAGCATCCATCTGTATGATGATGATACCAGACTTTGAAAATGCACCTTCGTCAGCGATCATCACGCATTTCGTATATGTCACTCATACTACTTATCCAAAAAATTCGATCATGATTCCATTCAGCAAACTTCTCTATACGGCATTCTCCTATTCCACATATTTGTTTGTAATCTCATCACGAACCAAAATTCGTGAACCTATTGTGGTTCATCGCTATGTTCCACATCCAGAGGGCGATGCTTCACATCTTGATCCAATGAGCACCACTCACGCTATTCGCAAGTATGACGGCCATGCCGTCTCTCCAAAGCAAGCGACGTTTCATGTCCATGATTTCAAGTATCTTGAGCGAGAGATCGAAGGTGAATAAAGCAGAGATATGTAGGCGATATGAAAAGCGGTTCCACAAGACACCTTTTTAATACAAGGAACGTATAGTTTGCATGCTCTAATTACGCTTATGTCCTGCTTAGGGGTATTCACGATAATATTCCGCTGTGAGTCTGATAAAGAACTTGTATTGAAAAGGGTTTAAAATTATCAAGACATAGATTTGAAAGCTATCTCCTATGTCGTAGGACCATATGCTGACATGAAAATATGTGTAGTACGTAGGATCATGATGAGAGTTGATGGACTTCTTTTCAGTGAGGGGGAGAAAAGGTGTGTGAGAGAGGCATATCATGCTTGTCACTTCATCATACTTATCGGTGACGTGGATCGTTGCTTTATCAAGGAACTCCAATAGACGAATGTACAGCACACAAAAGACCACTTGTCCAAAGAACTTAGAATTTTCCGTTCGATATCTAACGACGCATGTTCTGAGAGATATGTATGCTACTAAGCCTTCCTCATGTAAATAACCTTTGATTATGAATAGTGGCAATGGTGTGGTGGCCCTTCATCTTTCTGAATGGATAACCGGTCTCCTTGCGTCATGTGGCCTTCAATGCTTGCAGAATTCACGGTTGCTTGTTGGTCATTGTTGGAGGCATGAGTGAGAGATCTCTGTTGATCTTTCTGTTCCTTTCTCTCTAGAAGCCTGCAATCTTCCATACCAACTTTGTGCATCGTCATCCGTCAGTCACTTACATATTTGTGGGTGAAAGCAGATCCCTGGTAAGACTGCATTGATCAGCGAGACAATCATCCCGTCTTTTACACCCGCATTCTTTACTGAAGACGTATGCGTCTACTTGCACTCAAGATGTCTAACTGTTATCGCTATGTGTTTGGTAGATGAACTCGGAGTCGTTCATGGCTTACATAGGAATGCTTGCGGAGTCTGAGTTCAGTCATGATCACGTGTAGACATCCCAGTCTCCCCCAGGAAGTGTTGTATTGTGATACACACCGGATTCGGCCGAATGCAAGGAGGCGTTTGTAACTCACCGATGGGCCGTGTTCGAGGGAAGGCAAACAAGTACGTGAAACAGAGCCGTATCTGACGTCGTACGTCGGTCATTAACAGGTGACTGTCTCGTATCTTAGATGCGTTTGAAAGCAGATCCCTGAGTGGCAAGTAGTTTGGCCGTATATTATCATTGTAGACCGAGCATCGTGGCGTGTCACGTTCTGCGTTGTCGGGAGTTTCGTCACTCAATGTTGGTGGCTTTCATTTAGCGACCGAATCTACGTTAGTGCAATGCACGTTGCCCGTGTTGGTGCATGATCAGAGAACGTCCTTTTCCCCACACAGGTGCTTCCGATGGGACTTTTTGTCGACCTCGACCCGGGTATCTGGGATTCTACCCTTGCTTGAGTCGAGGAGCAGTGTGACAAGCTGCAAGAGCCACCCGACAACCAGGTCAGCGAGGGGTTGAATTGCAAGCTGAACTCCGCCACAGGGACTTCGGCTTCGACCGAGACAGGAATCTAAAGCAGCCTTATCGTTGCTTTGTCATCGGCCACCTTTGCGGGACTTGTTGGTGGAGCGTGGTTAACAAAAACTGTGACGGTTTGTGCACCCTTGACATATGCCTTTGCAGAGACTATGGCTCGCAATCTAGGATTGTCAACCCCAGTTATAGTCGGCTGTTGGCGATAGTTCAGGGGCATAAATGCACCACCAGCTATATTGGCTTTGCAGTGCCTTCGGCAAAGAAGTCGCATTGTCTTCTGTCGGCAGCATGTTAGGCCTAATGTACCGTTTGAAGCGTCGAAGTAGATGCTTTACCGCAGGGGTCACTTCAAGCGGAGACCGGAAGTGCCTGGCAGAAAGCTCTAGTCTAGTTGAGGCAGGTAAATCTCTTTTTGGGGTAGTAGATGTAACGATGAAAAGAAACCGTGTTTGCTTCGTGTAACCGAGCCAAAAAGTGAATGTCAACCCGAGATCGCCGTGGGTACAAGACCCGTTGGCAAAGTTACACAGGCTACAGCGATTGCCTGTGATGCATTGTAGATGGTGGGCATTTGGTATGCTGACTGAAGGACACCAGTGTTTGAGGCTGCGATTAGGAGCTCCATTTCGAACCTTTGCGGTATTTTTGTGATCGGGACCCTGCTTTGCTGAGCGGCTACCTGCAGACCACTCCTTGGTATGTACGACAGTCAACCAGCGGGCGCGTTTCAAGAGTGAGAGGGTAACGACCCGGGGCCATGGCATACTCCTCGTGGAGACGTTGTCCTGGCAGCGAGCAAGTCCTCAAGCCATGGTAGGTTTCCAGGTGCTCTCGCCATGGCGAGAGCAGTGAGCTCGGATCAATCGTGCGGAACTGGAGCCATTCCAGCGGCACAAAGGTCGAAATGGAAAGTTGGGCGCACCAGATAGATTGGCCTGAGGGCCATCTCACACAGGGACGCGTCGCGTCGCAATGTGCACGACGATCTCGTTTGGAAAACCACGACAGATGATGATTCACCCTGTCCAAGCACGGGCTTTGGCCGAATGTAAGCAGGTGGGTGTAAAGTCGTGACGTGATGTCAGGTTAGGAGGTCCGGTGGTGTTTGTTGTCAATGGCACACAGAATGGCGGTTGGAAGGAGCGCTTCCCGCGGATTTCCAGTTGCACAGAATGCTAAATCAGATGCATGTTTCTGACGCCCATCGGGTAAAAATGAGGGTATTGGAAGGGTCAGCTCTGTGGTCCCGTGACATTGTCGAACGCTGGTGGAACAGAGCTGGGAGGGATTAGGATCTGGAGATGCGAAGGAGCTACGGTGGGATTGGGATCGCAAACGCTTGTGATTGACTACGTCGTTGGGTACGGGAAATGAGATTCAGCCCTGCTTGTGGTGCAGAGCACGAGGTAGAGTCGCATTCCCAGGCTCTGCTGGAGTGCCAGTCGCTGTGCAGACGGCCTAGACGACTCCATCTGGTATGCTGCTGTTTGGCTCTGCAAAAAACGCCAAATGCGCCATAGAAAATGGCCATAGGTGCTTGAAATGGCGAATTAAGGCGGTTGTGCTGGGGTGCTAATTCTCTGCTTGTGGAGTTTGGGGCGGCTTATACACAGCCACAGCCAACCGCCAGGACAGCCAATTCGGGATAGTAGCGTCGGTGATACGGCATCAGCTTTCTAAGAATACTTGGACCTACCACACTGACCATGTTCTGCTGAGGGCATCTGCTGGGTGCGCAAGGGAGCGCGTTGGTGCTGTTTGGACGGGCTGTAGGCAGCTACGCACCGTCCAGGCAGCTGGTGATGGTCCAGCTCTCCATCTCTCTTCCAACCACAAAGTGACGAAGCGGATGGGAAGGAGCAAATGGGCCCGTCGGTGAATGTCCGGCCAGTCAGCCTCATTTCGATCGACAGCAGGCGCGTCCGGCTGTCGTTGCTTCTTCCGAAGCGGTGCCGCAACAAGCACACGACGCGACCGAGGCAGGAGCGAAGTGCGCAACGACCGACGAAGAAGAAGGCGCGCCCGGCAGCAGTCGGCTGCCTGCGTGCCATGGCATCGTCGACGTCGTCGAGCACACAAGAGCGCCATGGTGGGACAGGCAGCGCTCCCTTTGCCGGCGCATCATCGTCGTCCAAGCAAGCAGTCGCAGACTGCGGTGTGGGCAGCAGTGGTCGCTGTGCCTGGAGAGCATCTTTCGGTGGCTTTTTTGGCGATACGCAGACCAGCGGCAGGGGTATGATTAAGGTTGAATGCAAGCCACACCAGGAATAGATGTCCCCCATCACTCGCTTGGCCGTTGGTGCCAATGCTCAATGCTCACCACACTTGGGTTCTGATGCCTCCCTTCCCTGCGGCTCCTCCATCACGACGGCGCTGAGATGGGGCCATGCTTAGCATTACCGTGCATTGGCTGCCATCGACAGCCCTCTGCTGTCATCCTGGCCAGTCAGTGTCCACGAAGCCCTGGAGACAGCACCCTCTGGCTCCACGCGAATGGCCCGCCCTGACAGATGTCCGCGTTAGAAGCCGTAGACATGCTGCTGATGCTCTCGGCCGCTGCTGGGCCGTATGTATATCATCTTTCATGTCACCGCCGCGCTGGGCATTCGCACCTTGCTACGCCCGGCTCCTACGTCAACCTTTGCTGTCATATCTCCGTCACCTTTTGTCCTCCCACTGCTCTCGCTCTCGTCTCTGTCTATCGTCCTTTGCAATTCTGGCACAATTGACTACTTCTCCACATTTGACGCCTCGCGGATTGTGTTTCGAAGCTTTGGCCCTGGCCTCCGCATCCGCGCCTCCTACCATTGCAGGCGTCTTAGAATCCGCTCCACATCTCAGGCACCTGGGCTCACGCTATCTGGAATTGCTCAATCGTTGCTTTTGGCATTGCATTCTGAAGCTGTCTCGTCCGACCCACCGCTCGCAGCCACATCTCTTTGGCAATAGGCCCAATCATAGGCACCCGGCCAGCTCAGCTTACTGCCTGGCCAGCGCAGCTGCGCCATCCACGACCGCCTTACAGAGCCGCCCGCTCCATCCTACCCTTGGTATCTTTTTATACCATCTTAGAGCTGTCAGGCTCTGCACGACGTAGTGCTCAACGGCCAGAGCACTAGCCGTTCGAGGGCGTGCCTCACCACTCAGGGTCTACTAGTCTACCCAGGTTGACGGGATCGGTAATAACCAAGAGTCATCCGAACCCCCAAGACCTCACTGTGCTCTTTCGTCCTTGCATATCCGGCTCTCCTTCGCCATATTGCCCTAGCCAATCCTACCCTTTCCCGCTTCCCTGGATTACTTTGTCGCCTTTTACGCTCGCCAACTCTACCTGGTATTAACTGTCGTCAATATCTTCAGTCACAGTCCCATAGTCCCGCTATTCCTTTTCCCACCCGCACGGCAAGGCTGCCAGGCCTCATTCACATTGGCCAGCCCTAGGTCCATGTCTCTGTTCCTTTGTCTGCTATGTAAGTCATCTCATCTGTCACATCAAAATGCGGGTCGTGATATGCGACATTTCGCACAAAGTCACTCACTGTCATTTCCAGGACCTGGCATTTGCTCTGAATCAGTCTTGCTTGCTTCCAGCGCAAACGCTCCTCTTTCCCCGTTTCGTCGATAGGGAGCTGTTATTGTCTGAGCTGCCGTGGGCAAAGAGCAGGACTCACCGCGTTCAACTCCAGCACTCAAAGTCCCCCTGATTCCCGTATGAATCGATCTCCTGAATACCTTGATCGTCTGTCTCTGGGTAGGCTACTTTTGTCCACGTCGCTGGTCACAAGGCCCACCCAACTTGTCTCCGAATCTGCCTCTCGTCACCACTCGGGCAGCCTGTCAGGCCTACTTGTCGCACCATTTGTATGCAACAACCGCTCATTGTCTCTATACTTGTGGAAGCAACTCAGACTACTCCCGCGGATACCCTGCAGGTCCTGTCCAGGATCTACTCGCCGTCAACAACACAGACACAGAAGTCTTTTCTCTCGACCTGATATCTCTCTACAACCGTCAAGCTGGCCTGCACCGTAGAGCTAAGCTATCAGGTGCGTTTACCCTCGTAATATCGCAGACTTCCAAGGTGTCCGTGGGTACTCAGCCCGGCACCCTTCCGTTGCTGCCTACGTTTCGCCCCCAACACAGTTCTGCCTGCTAACGAGTTCTCGGGCTCAGCCTGATAGCTATCGAGCGCCCTTCGCTGTAGGCGTCGATCTAGACATACCGGCGCAGTTCCTAGCACAGGGCAGCCAAGGCCTTACTAGCGGGCCGCAGACTGTGCAGGCTGCGACAGCTGCAAGATTGTCGTCCATGTCTGGATACGGCAAGAATCAACAATATGTGTATGGTAAGTGGTTTGCGGCTCATCTGACGAGTTTGGAGGGGCAGCTGCCATAGTTTGGTCGGATGAACCCGGTTTGGGCCCACGTGAGAACGACTAGCCAGGTTGACTGACCACCCACTCTCCAGATGCCGAAGCCACAAGATCGAATCAGGTTCCGAGCTACCCAGGCGTTGCACAGCCTTCATTCGCCTCGCAATACACGGATGCGCCCGCGCGGCTAACCCATGAGTCTTCCACTGCAGATGTACCATTCATCTCTAGCACTACTTACGAGTCACGCGGCGCAGGTGAACACCAACCCGATTCCTCATTTATCGATGCAAGATCTCGTCATCCCGCCTCTCACACAGCTACTGAAACGGAGATCACCGAACCGGTTACGCCTACGCAAGGCACCGCTGGATCTGCAGTCTCTCTACAGCTCCGGACGAATTACGACCTCGCGACGAACCAACACACATTTATCCTGATGTTTGGCTCCAAGAAGTGCGTTGCCGCACTACAGAAGGTGGACTACGACGACGAATGGTACAACTATGTCCTCAACGTTGAAGTGCCTCCATTTCCTTTAACAAACTCGTGGAACCCGACCATGATGTTGAAGCTACAGATAGAGGACAAAATGGGGCATCTGCGTTCCCAGACAGACGCTGGCAAGTTCACCTTTACAGATATGTCACCGAACCTCGCATATCAGTCTTCTCCCGAGTTCTCCAAGAAAAGAAAGTACTCAGCCGAGTTTGGTGAAACCCAGGAATACTCCGATAGCAATGCCGCAAAAAGAGCAAATTCGCTTCGCTTCCAAGCAAAGCCACGCTCGATGTCTGGAGCGTACTCAGCAGCGCAGATATCGCCGTTACCCGCTCACTCTACGTTGCCCAGTGCGTACGGACACACCGGCGGGTACGATTTGACCAAGCAGACTAGCTATGGTTCTCAGCTATCTCAGAAAGGCCTTTACGCTGTCCCCTCTGGTCTGAGCATCACTCAAGGTGACTACAAACTCCCGCAGATGTCGCCTAGTTTGCATTCCTATGGCAACTACAGCTCTCTTTCGCATGCTGGTCGCAGCCCAGCGTCGATGTCCCTGACGCCCTCCGGGGCTTCAGTTCTTCCTTCGCCCTCTGCTCTTGCGGCACCAGTCTTGGTTCGAGCTACAACACTTCCACAAGCGGGTAGCACCTCTTCATCTCAACCGTTCAACCCATATTCCATGTATCAAACCAAAGCTATTCTGAAGATTGATGGAGATCTCGACAAGATGAGCGATGATTGGACGCAAGAGGAATTGGATGCGAAAAGGCGACTCGTGGAATTCAAAAGGTCGCAGCACGGCAGCACGATTACAACATCATTCGCCCCCGTTGCACCTGAAGCCCGACAAGCTCGGAGTATATGTGTTAGCTGCATTTGGTGGGAAGAAAAAGACGAATGCTTCATTACCAGCGTGGATACAATCTATCTCTTGGAACAGTTGGTGAATGTCCGGTTTACAGTGGAGGAAAAGAACAGGATCCGTCGCAATCTCGAAGGATTTCGTCCTCTTACAGTGTCGAAAGCTAAGCCAGACAGTGAGGAGTTTTTCAAAGTCATCATGGGATTTCCAAATCCGAAGCCGCGCAACATTGAGAAGGACGTCAAGGTTTTCCCATGGAAGATTCTTTCCCATGCACTGAAGAAAATCATCAGCAAATATGTAGGTTGCCCTCATATGCAGCAACACAGGAAACTAATGTTTCACAGTCCGCAAGCTATTCTTCGACTGCTGGAATCGGGTCCCTTCCCATCGCATCGACATCGACGTATGTCCCTAGCGCCATGTCGCAGGCAGCACTGGATGCTCATCGGAATACTTCCCCGCAATCGGTTGCTGCCTCTACCGCCTCGACTGGGTACACACCCCATATGACCTCATCGAGTCTTTCCCCCCATTTGAAGATATCAGCAGGTCTTGATGGATCAGCAGGACATGGGTTGTCAGTTTCTCAGAGGACACCTTCAGGGCAAGGCATGACTCAATGGGGCGCTTCAGCTCACCAAATGTCACAATACCCAAGTACACTTTCGCAAGGAGGGCGAGGGTCTTGGGACTACGGTTATCTCAACGCTTCTGCAACAACAGGCTTACCAGCTGCCGCCCAGACACTGCACATGCAACGCTCAGACGTCGCACCCGAACTAAGTCAGATGCCAGCAAGCAATGCCTATCAGCAGTATGGCGAACATACTACGAGGGTGTAGGATGAAAAACTTTCAAGAATACCGTGCTCTGGAAAGCATGGACGGAAATGCATGATGGGCAAGGATGGGCGTCGGGTGATCCACTCAACGTGCGCATGATCTGTCCGGCACTAACCGTATTTGGTGTCGCACCAACCTCTACACCACTCAATAGCAAGTCTGCCTCGCGCGACGCGCAAACTCCACTTGGCTCGTTTTCACTCTAGATTTATTTTCTGTCGATCCCCAACATCCCATACGGCGTCGATTGCGGCGTCTCTTTCGGGCCTTCATACTCCGGTACTGGGCGCACCACACACAATACCCCGGGTAGGCGGCGTTTGAGGTTAATTCGACTCGATAATTCGACTCTCTTATCAAGGCAGCATGCATATTCAGGATCACGGCGTACGTTTCAAGCCATCATGTGGTACAATCGAGCATACGTCTCGATTACGACTGCATATCAGGCTGGGCATGGCTTTGCATCACTCTGGCGAACGGTTGCTATTTCTGGCTTCTTTACTACGGTCCTTTTGTAATTGTTCATATTCTTACGGTCTTCTCTTCGAACGCTCTCGTTGGTTCTTGTTTTACTTTACTCGTTTATGAGTTTTAGAGTTCAGTATGGCGCTTCAAGATATCGTTACACAACTTTTCCAAGTCTTGCATTAGATAGACTCTCGACTTCGGACTGCATACAGGATGGTGGGGGCACTTCCTAGTCTCGGAAGGCACAGACTCGGCGTTGTTTGCCTTCTATTTTCATTTTCTTGAGATTCCCCGTTTCTTTACTGGTTTGTTACTGCTATACGCAACGCAATACATCATTAGCATGCGCCTCTCCACCCAGACCCATCGTATTACCGCACCACGACCTGAATTCGTCATGCACATGCGTGTATGAAAGTTTGTACGAGCTTCGCCACAACAAGGGCGCAGCGCTTGCTTGGCCCCACCCTAGCTTAGCCTACACGATTGCCTAGCCCACCCCAGACTCCTTCCCACATCCGCGGTCCCCGCTGCGGGTAAGTAGGCATCAGCTTAGCTTATCCCATCTGCTATTCGTCATCCGACTACATCGTGTCCATAGCGTCGTTTTGAAACGTGGACACATGATCCGACAAGGTGGGCCCAACCTGGAGGACTCGTGTTACACAGAATGTTCATGCGCCAACGACTGTTCGCACGGTCAGGCAGGCTGGCGGAAAGAAAGTCGCGCATCATGTGGCGGTGAAGTGATACGACAAGATAAGCTCTGGCTATCGAAGGACACCCTCGTTCAGAAACACTGTCTGATTCATTATTAGCGGATCCACCAAACATCATAAGTCAGATACTCACGTGATATCAACCTGTCCAAACGGAGCTAGGGAGCACTGGTCTCCATTCTATTTGTTCTATCTTGCATTTATTCCCTACACAGGCTTTATTATTGCAGCTAATTAACTGTTCATATGGGGTCTTCTCGCGCACTCCATGATATTTCAATCGCTAGAATCGCCACGTATCCCTTTTCCACACGTATATCACTGTCCTGTACAGATGAGTTAAATGCCAGACGGTGCAAAGTTCGAGCACAGACAACAACGCTTGGTATGCGAGGTAGATCAAGCCTCGTGTTGAAAACACGTGGGAAGCCAAGAGCTGACCGGAACACCCCACTCTAGATGGTTCCAGCCTTGGAACTATATACGCTTAGTTTGATGTCTTAAACTCGTCAAACCATTCTAGTACCATTCACGCATCGAGTCTTGTAAGGCAATTAAGAATACTTCCATGCTTCTTATATAAAGAGCTCTGAGGCATTCGCAACGGAGCCTTCATAGGACTTCACCGGCCAATCCCTACGGAACCTCACACGGTGTTGCCCACAAAGAAGGCTTTTCGCCAAAAATCTCTATAATCCTGAGTGCTAAACATTCTTGTCTCACTCTGTTTTGTTGTTCGCAATGCATAAGCCTTTGGTATTGGGAAGAGATTGACATACATCAGCTACTAGATGTGGACGTATCGGGAACGAAAGGCCATGAGAAAACGATACCTGAGCCTGTAAGCAATTGAAGAATCTTTTCCATTTCAACGATGGGACCAGTGAAAGAAGTTCAACGAATGTATGGGTTGGTGGACCGGCAGGATGGTGAGGGGATTGTGACAAAAGGATCGAGGATGGATAGTCCTTTGAAGGCTGCCAACCAAACAAAAGAGATGTCCTAGAACCGATCCAGATATGTTTTTTTAGAGTGCTAACGCCTATGAGCATTCAGTAGAATGTGTTCCTAGAAGGCTGGCACATGCATGTAATGGTCCTTAGCACCAGAATAAGCGGCGTGTAGAAGCGGCCTGACGGGAACCGCGGATTCTCACACAGAACTACTTCAATTATCAATGATTGTGAGCGCTAAGCAAAATCAGACCTTGGAAGACTACCGAATTGTGCACCGGAACCAGAAGCGGTTGTTGGCAGCCCGAAAAGAGCAGGACGAAATGGAACCAGCGTCACAGATACTTGACGGATTGTAACTTTTCGCTACATTCTATTGCTATGAAAAAGGAACTCTGTCCAAGCACCGCAGTGGCGCTGGACGGTGTTAGGCAGCTTGAATCCTTCGGAACCCTCTACCTATTGCCTATTCTAGAGCGGAAGCGGCTAGGCAGGGCCTCGAAATTCAGCCGGATAGCTACTGCTGAAGTGATATTTCGATCACCTTAGGCGACGTCGTTCTTATCCCCGATCAATCCGGGATCCCTGTTTGTTGCAGAGACATACCCCACAGCTTCTTGCATCCATCGCGACGATTTCAAAGCTTATAATGAAGGATCCTTGTATTAGCACACGGAAGAATCAGTTATGACAGCAGTATCATTCTCTCCTGAACGCCTGCTTCGTCAGGAGCGCTTTTCACGCCCGTTTTTTCATCTTTGATCGATGTAGCGCTTGTTGCGAAATTTCGCTTCCACTTGTCATCATAATTCCAGATCACAATAGACCCTCGTACTCCAAGAAGCTGCCAACCGAAGTAGCCTCCACATCTGCGATAGCGAACGCATTCCTCTAGCGGGCGCTGGGCGATGAGATGGGAATGGAAATATCGAAATAGGTCCCGAGTGCACAACACAGATGACCAAGATAAAGCTAAAGAGGGATGATGTCCCAACAAAACCGTCCAAAATAGTATAATGACTTTCTTACAAAGGCACCTCTTTAGCCCCCTAGCAGCCGGTTGTCTGACTGGCGCCTCCAAAATCCTCTCCGTCCAGCTTACCCGCTTCAGATGATTCTACACGTCAGAGGCCGTGCAAACAACGAGAGCACGTAATATAATCTAGTATAGCCCCCAATAGCGAATCCCCAACTCCTCCCCGTGTTGACTCGTCCGCATGCACACATCACATACTCCTTCCGCCCTCAGATGCTGCAACATCACCACTCACAATATGCCGAGTATGCGCATTAGTTATGCCTCGTCTCACTGCGTCGAGTGCTAGTGCGCTTCGTTTGCGCTTATCTCACATCATGCCACGTGTATGACTTTGATGAGCGGCATCGTTAAAAGTACGCCCCGATGGACTAGGCTAATTTGGGTGCTACATTTTTCTGGATGCGGGGAGGTAGGTGTGGTAAGCTGAGTGTATGGGGGTAGATGAGATGGGATATGAATGGTAATGGGAATGGATGGGATGGGAATAGTGGGAGCTGGGATCGGTGTGGTTCTGGATTTGCATGTGGAAAGCAAGGACAAGGTTCTTCGCAACAAAGATGTATTTTCAAAGTCTACTTTGAGACAATAGGTATTGAGATCCCAAAAGAAGTGAGTGAATGCATGCAATGAAGACCAAGGCCATGGATTAAACTTTTGTGCATCCAAATTCACCATTTAGGCAAATAGACTTCATTCTCCCAAGTGCAAAACTCCTCTCCTATACGTTACTCAATCCGACGCATCAACATCATACTCTACATCGGTCCGGATAACATACTTTGCGCCTTCTACTACGCCGGTCCCCTCATGAAGTAGCGCGCCTTGCGCCTCTCCATGCGGAAACACGGCGACACTGCCCATGATCGGCTTGACAGGGTACGCATTGATGACGCCCTCTTTGACGCTTGGGATGAAAAATGTGGTTTCACCGCCGCGGAAGTCGTCGTTAAGGTAGATGAGGAATGTGAAGAGGGAAGACTGGCGCGCATCAGGCGGTGAGGCATCATAAAGGTAGGCTCCTGTTGTGGCGCAGATGCCAGAGGGGGGCCATGCGCCGTCTAGATGAGTTAGCCATTGAGAGTGTTGAATGAAGAAAGATCATATACGAACCAATGTGACACCTATATTCAGCACCAGGAACATATCGGTATACTCTGAACCGCCGATTTATCCCTCTGGCCTTCTTCCCTGCCACTACTTCCGGCACAAATTCTTTCACTCTATCCCACAGTTTGTCGTGGAAAGCCGGATCAACGATCCAGTAGAAATTATGCGCGAGGATGCTTATATCTTCACCCTGGGGGCGCATGGGCGCATCAGGAATGAAGCCTATCGTCTCTCCCGCCGCAATGATGGATGAGCACTCTTCAGGCGAGAGCACGTCCTTGATGAGCCGCAGATCGGGCACTATCGGATGTTTGTAGCATGTTGTTTTGGGTCCTTGGCCAAGTAGCACAGTGTCGTCTTGGGAAGCATATAAGATAGCCGGGTGCAGGTTTGGAGGCTTGCGCTGTAAACCGGGTGTAGTTTCAATAATATTGAATTGGTCTTTGAGGTCGGAGGAACAAGTTGCGAAGATACTCTTATCCTCTATACTGCGGCGTACTTGTCGAGTTGGTTCATTTCCACCTCGTAAATTCCATGTCTCTTGCAGTGCAATAGGTTCTGAGTCGGCAGATATCCCATGAGATGTGATGTCAGTTGGTCCAGTCACCCTGAGAATCGCGTCCAGCACTCTGATCAGCTCATCGTTGTGCGCATTACGGCCCACTACTGTCTGGTTGGGCACCTGCACATGGATTGAGAGCCCAGATACAACATCAAGTGTGCGCACCCAGCGACAAAGTGCGCCCAATGTCGGCGTATCTTTCCGGATACGCATCTCTGCTAACAAGATAAGCGCATCCATGTACTTCGCGTCTGTGAGCGCTGCTGATATGCGTGCAGTAAGGTTGCTACCCTCTATCAGATTTTGTTAGTCTTCTCAAAATGAAATCAAGGGCTTTGATTCGCACCAGCTGAATTCAGACCTGTTGTGCATGCTTGACGAAAGTCATATACCGCTGTCCTCAAATCTTTGCACGCCTTCGACTTGATGAGGCCAGGATGGCCGGTTAACGTTTGAAGTGTTTCTACAGTGACTTCAATCTCCTCTGGCGAGATTACTGAGTGCACACTTGATGGCTCAAGCGAGTTTGCATCATGTGGCGGACTTGGTATCCCGATTGTGGTGGTCTGCTTCTTTACAGCATTTGTGTGCACGCTGGTGCGCTTTCGCTTCGCCATATTGTCCCGCTCTTTATGCAATATTTTCGTAGTATCACAAGTTAAAGATCCAAGTATATACTCTCACAACGGAATCTCTGGATGGACAGGTTGATGGTGCTATGCATGAATTCCTTTGAAAGTGGCGAGAGTGCAAATTCTGTGGTCTGTGCGTTTTCGCGGGGAAATGAATGATCTGATTCGCTGGCGTTCTTGGTAGCAAGAAAAGTATCACTTGTCGAGCAGACTCTCCCGTAACAATATTTATCAAAAGAATGTGGCTACACCACCGTAATCGTAACCTTACTTAATGTCTCCTCTATAAAACTTCCATCTGATGCTTAGCCCTAGTGCCATAATCGAAACAAAAGCACCATATACCGCAGCTACTTTACCTCATCTTCTACCAATACTACACCAGAATCGCAATGCCATCTGCTATTCAACGTCTCACATACCGTCAAAGCAATGCCTAATTCTGCGCGAAGTGGAATTTTCATAAAGGTATGTACGCAATTGTATTCATTATCCACATATCTCATTCTCGTCGGAATCGCGATCATTCTCATCCATGCATATCCGTCAAATCATTATATAGCAATAAGAAAAGAAAAAACAAACAAAGACAATACAAGCAAGCAGTTTATCTACACACGCGCTTACCCGGACCCACTCATGCAACTAGCAACGGCCGCTCAGCAAGGGGTATAATGCAACAATCTCAACCTTATGTCGTTTCAGTGTAAGTCATGGCGATTCCTACGCCTGTAGGCCGTCGCACTATGACAAGGCTGCCTAAGCCTCAGTAGAAGCCTCGGCAGAAGCCTCTGTACCGTTCTCCTTTGGCTTATCGTTATTCTTCTTGCCCTTCTTGTTTCCACTGCTCAATTCCTTAATCTTGGACTCCTTCTCTTTCAACTTCTCCATGACGCTCTTGTTCAGGTTCTTCAGACTCTCTTGATCAGCCTTGGCCTTTTCAAGATCTTTCTTCAAGCTATCAAGCTCGCTCTTGGCATCTTCTCCATCTTTCTTTGCTGCAGCCAGTTCTTCGGAGAAGGTCGAAGTCTTTGCCTCATGATCCTTGATAGTGCTTTGAGCAGCCTCTAGTTTGGCGTCTGAATCGGCTTTGGATGCCTCGAGGGCCTTTAGACTCTCAGATGCCTTGGCGGACTCGTGGAGCTTCGACTGCAGTTCTGCTAGTTCGGCGTCTTTGGCTTCCTTGTCTTTGGTGGCGGTCTCGACGCTGGATTCCAATTCAGCGACTTTGGCATCGTGGGCCTTGATCTTGTCCTCGAGTTCCGCTTTCTCAGATGCTGCCTTTTCACTTGAAGCCTTCAGATCTGCGAGCTCAGCTTGGGCTTCCTTCGACGCCTTCAGCTCACTGTCAACAGCCTCCTTAGCTTTTTGCGCATCAGCCAACTCGGCCTGGGCAGCGGACAGGCTACTCTTCGTCTCCTCATGAGCAGCCTCGGCCTTCTTGAGAGCTTCTTCATGGCCATTCTTAGTCTTCTCTAGCTCAGACTGGAGCTCCGAAGCCTTAGCAGCGTCTTCCTTCGCAGATGCCAAGTCCTTCTCCGCTGCTTCCTTAGCCTTTTGAAGCTCCGCAAGCTCATTTTGGGTGGTTGATAGAGAGCCCTTGGTCTCCTCGTGCGATGCTTCTGCTTTCTTGAGTGCATCGTCATGAGCGGCCTTGGCGCTGTCGTGGTCGGCGGTGAGCTTGTCAACCTGGCTTTGCAAATCAGCAACCTTAGATGAGTGCTCGCTGGAGGCCTTTGTGGCCGTATCGAGCTGCTCTTTGGCCTCGGCTTCAGATTGCTTAGCTGCCTTGAGCTCACTGTCAAGAGCCTCATGAGCCTTCTTGACCTCGTCCAACTCGGCCTGGGTCGTCGACAAAGTAGCTTCCGAGGATTGCTTAAGCTCGGTGACAGTCTTCTCATGTTCCGCGGCGGCGGACTCTGCTGCCTTGAGAGCCTCGGCCTTGGTGGCAAGATCCGTCTCCAGAGCGGTAACCTTCTCAGAAGCCTCTGTGCTTGAAGCTTTGGCAGCCTGGAGTGACTCAGAGTGCTCTGCCTCTTTAGCCGCCAGCTTGCCCTCAGCCTCTTTGAGTGAGGCCTCAAGTTCCGCAACCTTGTCCGCATTTGCCTTAGCATCAGCCAGCTCCTTCTCCAACGTGCTAACTTTTGTCGTCAACTCGCTGGTCTCGCCCTTCGACGATTCGGTAGCCTGGAGAGCATCGGTGAGCTTGCCTTCGGCGGCCTGTGCTTTTTCGTCAGACGCCTTGAGCGATGCTTCCAGCTCCGCGATCTTGGCCTTCAGCTCCTCGGAGCTGACCTTTGCTGCATCGCCCGCCTTGGTCGCCTCTGCGAGGTCCGCCTCCTTCGCTTCGAGCTTCTGTGTAGCCTCTTTGAAAGACGCCTCTAGCTCGGTGACTTTTCCTTGAAGTCCCTCAGTCTCTCCTTTGGCAGATTCAGTAGCCTTACCGGCTTCCTCCTTTGCAGCAGCAGCTTCTTTCTGCGCGGCTTCAAGCTCTGACTTAGTGGTGGCTAGGGACGCCTCCAACTCAGTGACCTTGGAAGTGGATGCCTCTGTAGCCTTACCGGCTTCCTCCTTCGCAGCAGCGACTTCCTTTTGCGCGGCTTCAAGCTCCGACTTGGTGGTGGCCAGAGACGCCTCCAACTCGGTGACCTTGGAAGTGGAAGCCTCGGTAGCCTTACTAGCTTCGCCCTTGGCAGCCTCGAGCTCAGTCTCCTTCGCTGCCAGACCGTCCTTTGCTTCTTTGAGCGAAGCCTCCAGCTCGGAGATGGTGCTGCGAAGGCTTTCAGTGTCACCCTTGGCCGACTCAACGGCCTTGTTGGCGTCACCCTTGGCAGCTTCTAGTTCCGCCTCTTTGGCAGCCAGAGTCTCTTCTGCCTTCTGCAAGGAAGCTTCAAGCTCAGCAACCTTCGCGCTCGAAGCTTCGGTGGCTTTGCTAGACTCTCCCTTGGCAGCCTCCAAATCAGCCTCGAGTTTGCTGATCGTGGCGTTGAGCCCCTTGGCCTCTTCTTGGGCAGATGCTAATGCTGTGCTCGATTCACCCTTTGCAGCTTCAAGCTCCGAGTCCTTTGCTGCCAGGCTATCCTGTGCCTCTTTGAGAGATGCCTCGAGTTCCGCTACCTTCGCTGTAGAGGCCTCGGAAGTCTTGGAAGCGTCGCCCTGAGCGGCGGCTAGATCAGCCTCGAGCTTGGTGATTGTGACGCGAAGGCCTTCGGCCTCCTCTTTCACCGATGCCGTTGCCTTGTCAGCTTCGCCCTTAGCAGCCGTAAGTTCATCATCCTTCGCCGAAAGTGAATCCTTCGACTCTTTCAGAGATACCTCGAGATCGGCGATCTTAGCGTTCAGAGCGTCGATGTTGCTCTTTGCCTCATCCGCAGCCTTGACAGCGGCCTCCTTCTCGGTGGCAAGGGCTGACGAAGAAGCCTCTAGCTCAGAGGTCTTCGCAGCCAATTCATCCTGGGCCTCCTTCAGGGACGCTTCAAGAGCCGTGACGTTCTTGGCCAAATCGTCGGCATCACCAGTAGCCAAGTCTGCAGCCTTTAGCTTCCCTTGCAACTCACTGATTTCCTTCTTCAAGGTCTCAACCTCAGCAGTACCGGCAGCAACGGAAGCCTCCAGCTCTGTAACCTTGCTGCGGAGACCTTCAGCCTCCTCTTCCTGGCCTTTGAACTTGAGACCACGAGCCTCATGCTCCTCGAACAGTTTGCTGTGTTCATCAGTTTTGGCTGTGAGCTGAGTGTTGACGTCGTCATGCTTCGCTTGCAAATCGGCAATGGATCCGCGAAGGCCTTCAGTCTCCTTGATTCCGGAGTCATGCTTCGCCTGCACCTCCTCCAATTGTGACTTGATTGAGGAGATCTCGGCGGTAAGCTCTTCCACCTTCTTATTCGAGGCATCACGCTCAGAGGTGAGAGCAGCAATAGACTCCTCCTTGGCATCAAGGTCGGCCTTGGGCGCCAGAGTAGCGTTGTGGCTCTTGAGTTCTTCAACCTCAGCATTTGCCTTTGACAGTGATTCTTCGGCGGTGTGCTTCGCGGCTGTAAGCTCGTCGAGTTCGGCCTTGGCCTTAGCGAGTGACTCCTCGACGGCGGACTTCTCCTCTGACAGAACTTTGATCTCACCATCTTTCGCCTCGAGGTCTGACTTGGCCACTGACTCGCCCTTGTCAGCCTCTAGGGTTGCAATGGTGCTCTTAAGCTTTTCGATCTCAGCCTTGAGTGACTCAATCTCCTGCTGTAGCGCAGCAACTCGTGCCTCGTTTTCCTGGGTGGCCGACGCCAGCTTCTCGTTGAACTCGGCCTCGCACTCGTCGCGCACGGTATTCCTCTCCTTAGCTTTAGCTTCGCGTACTTGTTGTACGACGACGCTGACCATGTGCTCTTCGAGATCCTTCTTGTCCTGCTGCAGCGTCACCTCACGCTCCTCGAAACCCTTCTCGCGCTCCTTGTAGTCCTCCTCCAGCGACTTGACATGCTCGTCTTGTGACTGTGCAACCTTCTGGGCCTCGACAAGGTCAGACTCGGCGTGTGCGAGCTTCTTCTTGAGCTTCTCAATCTGCACTTCGAGCGAATCGTCGGCTTTTGGGGAGGGAGGCGAGGGAGACTCGAATGCTGGGAGGCGTTGGGTTAGTATAGAGGAGGCAGGCGCGTACTGCGGGGCTAAGTGAAATTGGTGATGGAGGTGAACAGGACCAGGTCCTGGGCAAGCGTTATTGGGCAGGTGGGTAGAAAGTAGAGCGTTGCTTACCAGCTTCGTCTTCACTCAATGGAGCCTGGCGGGGCGTCTCGGGCGGTGTGTCGATGCCATTCTCACGAGGGGTTTCTTGATCCTTACTCGGTGCTGTGACATCGGTGGTTGTGAGCGGCGTGGTGGGTGAAGCCGGAGCAGGAGCCGGTTGACTGCCGCCGAAAAAATAGTTGTAGGCTCTCTTCATACTGCTGGTACGTTTTGGAAGCCCTGGCCGAACAGAGCTTGTTGACTTTCGTCCTCTGCGTTCTTCTTCACCGAGGATTGTCACAGGAACGATGGTATCGCCGTTCCGCTCTTTTTTGTGACTGGTGGTTCTTGGTGGTAGAAGCCTCCTACTAAATTTCTGAGACCCCGACTGGATATCAGCGAGAATCTGCTTCTGCTCCCTTGACGATCCACTGCGAGGAATTTATTAGTGGTACGATCTTTGGAAGCCGTGAGAAATTGTTGACGGCAAGGTTACAGCTCAACAGCAGGCAAAGCCAAGCTAGCTCCGAACACCAAAAACAGCTCCGAAAAACAATACAAAAATGCTAAAACAGAAAGCTTTACCAAATCAAACTCTTCGTAAATCGTTCAGAGCGTGCGAGACAAAAGTCGGTGTCGAGTGAGGCGACAGCAACAGCAACGCAAAAAAAAAAAGTCGCGGTGAGGAAGGATGACGGAGGGAAAGGTTAAAAAGAGGAAGGACACCAACTCACTCATAGCTTTCCTTCCTGCCCCAACTAGGCATGATTCAGCAATTGCTGCTATCAGCAGCCAACAAAAAAACACGGACAGGTGGCTAGCGAATGAAAATATTGCGTTATCAGAATTGCGATTGCCGCCTTGAGCACAGCGTCGGCGGGCGCGGTAGGGTATTGGAAGCTTTATGTACAAGCACAAGACAGTCGGGGTGACGGACTTGCAGGGCTACAGGCGCTGGGCGATGGGGTCTGCCAATGGCAAAGTAGCACGTCAGTACCACCACGTTGCGTGGGAAGAGCGAGTGCAGAGCTCTCCGAGGAAAGTAGGACGAGCAGAAGCGTGGGCAGAGCGGTGCAGGTGGGTGAGGGAGGGAATACAATCTATGGTCGGCTCAATTGATCAAGTCGCTGGCGCGTGGGAGAGGTGCAGCTTTACTATCTCGCTGCCAGATGTGCTGTGTTGTGTTGTGCACGCTGGCACAACATGTTGGATGCATCATCAGAGAGGTTGAGCACGGGTGCCGGTACGGGGCGCGCCTGGGAGCCACCCAGGTACGCGCTGGCCTTGTGCAAGAAAGACTCGGCCTTCATGCGAACTGCCCAATTGCTCTGCAGGGACAATGGATGTTTCGTCTCATCTACCATGAGGCGACCTCTCAAGACGAGCCATTTCTTCTGCTGGCAACATGGTCAAGGGGCATCCTGAGACAGCTCTCCAGGCAGCCCTTTTCGCGCCCAACAATGCTGGCGGGTCTTTTTTATGCAGGGTTCCTCGAGCGGCGGTTGATGCGTTGTCGGATTCCGCAACAGAATTTTGGCGAGTGGAAAAATGGGGCCGGGAGGAATAGAGAGTAGACTACAGGGTTTGGTTGGTAATAAACTCTAGTTCGCTGGCAAAACCACCTCATGCATCAGACGTATCTGCAAACCATGGCAGGAATCTGGACCCGTATGCAAACTATTTTCCTTTCCCCTTCTGCGCAACAAACCCTCGCCCTCATTCTTCTTACCATCGCCAAAAGTTGAAGTTTTTCTTCACCGCCAATGCACCCCAGAGATGCCCTGCATAACCGCACCCGCTAGCGCTACCGGTACTGGCGAGCTGTCAAAGCTCCCCACCGCCATTCTCGCAGATCAGTTCGTGGCTCGTGAGACACAACAAAATTCTCTTCGTTGTCCAGGTGACCCCTCCATATGGCGACTTGATGACATGTGTGACGCCTTTCGATCATCTCCTCGCCTTGAAGCCCATTTCGGCCTGAGGCTGCGGATGAAGAAACGCCCGAGCGAACATGCGACAAGTAGTCAACTTTGGGACCGAGAGACGTCATACCGTGGTATGCAAAGCGGGAGGATGCAATTGTTATAGGGTCATCCCTGAACAAAATGTGATCCTTGTGTCTCGAATCACTTTACTCGAGCTATTCAACAATTCTTGTAACAGTCATTCAAGATGATGAAGTGCATGTATTAATATTCCTATCAATGTCCAAAATCATCAATACTCAACTACTTTAATCAATTGGGCATCCACGTCGAGCGCTTTCGACAAATCTCGCTTCATTAAAAGTATAGTGATGTCAACCTTCACATAACGAACGCTAAACGTCTGTCTGACGTATCCAAATACAAAACGCCATAACTATGCACACCCCAGACCTATTCAAATCCATCTCGGAAAGAGTAGCACTTATTTACACATTGTGGAGAAGGGAAATTGTACACAATAGAAACCATCATGAACGCTCAATCGTCATCAAGATGCCGAGGTAGACCTTCCATAGCACTGGCTAACCCCAGAATCCCGCAAATATGACCGTGGGAAACAGATTTGGTCCAACCGGCCTAACAGTGACAAAGATGAACTCCGACGACACAACGACCAAGAAAACGGCAATCTCAATGCCGCGCCATCCCGGGTCTCTGCCTGCTCACGTAGCCGCGACCTATCAATTCGGTACTAGAGTTAGCTCTATCACTTCCATGTAGGATAGTCTCCTGTCATTATTGAGGACCGAATAGACCCCTGCGTATTCGATCGCTGATGCCCCCGTTCCCGGCAGTTGAATTCGGATCGGTGGAGCCCGGTTGTGTATTCGATGGTCCCGAAGCTTCACTTTCAGAAGGATTGAACGCGCCAGGCATCTGAGAAGTCCTATCGACTCCGGCTGAAGTTTGCCCACTTGACGATGCGTTTGCTTCTCCCTCCTGTTGCTTAGTAATGCCCTTTCGGCAATGAGGGCACGTATCATGCTCCAGCAGCCACGCCGACACGCATTGGTGGTGGAACCAATGCTTGCAGGGTAACACAGTGACCTCCTCTCCGATGATGACTTCATCCATGCATATACTGCACTCTGCTGTACCTTCCGGTCCAAGATCTTCTGCCGTGATTTTCTTCCGTGGCAATGCGTCGATATCGTCCTGTGTAGCAGGACCAGGCGCGTTGGAGGTGGCCGTCTGCTCCATCAGCTGGGAGATGATGCGATCAAGGCCTTCTTGCGAATAGACAAAGTCGCCCATCTGGCCGCCACTGCCCATCCAGCCCATCGAGGAAAATAATTGGAACAAGGGGTGCACGGCCGTTTGTGTTGCATTGCCATTGTGAGTATCGTGAAAATTGGCCTCAGCGCCGCCTTGTTGGTGGTGTTGGACGTGTAGGCTACCCGGTGGTGCACCGAGGGCCGCCATGAGGCCAGCCATGACACTGTTGCGGTGTCAGCAAACTGCTATATACGGCTGGTATGTTCCCACATACTTTGTGATGTCATCCACAGGCTCTATACGCGGCTCAGGATTGCTGGCATCGCGAGGATACAGTCGGGCTCCGCCATGGTATGTGAATCGCCCCGTTCGTATCTGAGGTTGACCTTCTGTACCTTGGGCTCTTGATTCTTGAAAAGCAGACTGGTTCGGGGTAGGGTTTGTGCCTGAGAACAGGCCTTCGCCTTGACCATGTTGTGGACCCTGAGGTCGTCCGTTAGCGCCAGCCAACCCGTTCAACATGGTCATGAAGCCGCCTATTGACCCTGGCGCAATGCCGCCTTGGAAAGCCTGAGGCGACACAGATCGTGTAAATGTAGCATGAACATTGAACCTCCCCGGCGCAGTCTGTGTGAAGTGAAAGTTGCTGATATCTGAGTCATCCGGGTCGTCGCTTTGCCAGGGATTGTGTTGGGGGTTTAGATGTGGTGGGGCATCTTCGAGGCCGGCCATTGAGTCCGAGTCGTCACCCTCGTGGTCAAACATGACGCTGTCTCGCGGATCATTGGTATCTTCAATCTGTCGAGTGTTAACAGACCATGCGCATACTCGCTGCATCCAACCAGGTAGTTTGAGTTGAGTGCGGTTCACTGCGTCAACTCACGATCTCTGTGAAGTCTGAGCCGCACTCGGGGCAGGTCAGACCATGTTCGTCCCGGTACCATTCGTCGTTGCACTCGTGGCAAAACATCATATCCCGATGGGCGGGCCGCTGGGGTTGCGATGGCGCATTCGGATTACTGGGCTGCTCCATGACGCCGGATGTGTAGGAGACGTAGATACCCAGTACACTTGTCCTTGAAGGAGCCTAGGGGTTATAAGTAAGGATGGCGAAACAGGGCAAGAAGGTACACTCACGAGGTTATGTCAGAAGGAAGTTGACTCGGCGCGGAAAAGGACGAGCCCGGAGCCCTGTCATGCGCCGCACCGAGGTGGGCGACAAGGACGTGTAGCTTATTGCAGCAATGACTGGCTAAGTAGATTTGATGAATTCCGATGCAGTCACCCAAAAAGTGTGCAGGTAAACGTTTGGAGAGAGAAATCGCGACGCTGGCGGCGAAGTTCTATTTTCTTGCGTGAGAGCCGGGTCCGAACGGTGACGTTATTGGAGGTGGTGAGTCTGGACAGAGCAAGGGTCCACTGGTTTGTCCCGCCCGCACGATTTCAAGCTTCCACGCACCCAACTCAGGTGCGTGCCTCTCGAGATGTTGTGGAAGAGTTGTGGAAGAACAGCAGAGAGAGATGGCGCTGAGTATGTCTTTACAGGGAGTTACCAAGGGATTGTCTCACTGTGACTCTGCGTTTGTTGTTCGACCACTTGTCCTTTGCTTTCTTCGCTGTTCTATCTGATTCTTTGTTGCCCATCGTAGGGCTCGCAATCAGGAGACGGCGGAGATACCATGCAAAGCGTGTGTATATTCATGGATAGACTTCAAAATAAGAGATTTTGATTGTGCAAGTGCTTAAATTTATGTACAGTCTCAGCGCAAGGTATCGGATCCATTAACGCCTATGCAAACGCTTCGATGAACATGGTCATCCTAGAATGTCCCGCTGGTACACCTATTACACACCGTACGGTACCTTTAACCCCACTACCGCCTCTTGGAGCCCCCTCTTAGAAGCAAACTCCCTAACACCCCCGCCGCCACGACCACACCGCCCACAATCGCAGCCCCCACCATACCCTCTTTCGCAACCTTCTCATCAATCAGGCCCTTCAAGCTCCCTGCTTGCAGATTTGCCGGCTCCAGTTCCAAGAGCAGCTCATTGTATCGCCTCGCTTCGGCGTAATTGCCGAGCTTGTAATTGCCCAGAGCGAGGTAATAGAGGCATTCGCGGCGCCGCTCGCGCGAGTTGCGAAAGATTTCAGAGAGCAGGCGTACGCCTTCTTGTTGGTCGGGTCGAGAGGAGGATTTGATCAGGCCCTAGAAAGGCGTGAGTATGTGCAAAGCGAAGAAGGCAGCCGACAGCCGGCAGCAAAGCTGAATGAGGGGAATGTAACGTACCCATGCGTAGTTGAACTTGGTCTGTAAACCAACGTATTCTCCTTCTTTTTCGAATTGCGCTCGTAGGACTTGTAGTTCTTCTGGCTTGAGCGGCGACTCAACGTCTGCAGCATCTACTTTGACATTAATTCTGCCCTTCCACAACCTTCAATTATCTTCAAGATCTTTTCTTGTACGTACATGGTAAAGAAGGCGACATGGCGAGGCTGTCTTTTGCGCAAACACAACTAGAACAGTAGAAGGGTGGGTAGGAGGTTGTCGCGATGTAGGGGATCAGGCGTCGACACGGAATGTCTCGTGAAAGTCGCAGGCGACTTTTGCTGTGACGTACGCCTCGTGCCTCTGCCGGCCCTGTGGCGGAAGCTGCAGCCACAGCGAGCCCGTCGTTGCCATGCGCGCGGCATGCGCACGGACATACAAACATTGGAACATCAACACCACGACTTCGCATCCCATAGACATCACCAAAACTTTAAACATCTGCAACTGCGTATACGTCAAAACACCCCTAAACTATTTCAAAACAAATCGGTTCTTGTACGCGACAACAAATATACCGCCAACATGCTCCTCGATGAAGATCCCGCCGCTGTAGGTACCCCTCTGCACCACCATCCCAACAGCCACAACACCAGACTGACATCTGAAAGCTTATCGCCCAATGCACTTCGCACTTTAAAATTGGAAATGACACCGCGTCCCTCTTGCGCATCGGCGACTCTCTCTCCACACTCAGCACCTTCCGCGCACAGCACCTGCAATCTATCCAGTCCTCGCTCTCCGCCTTGAACCGCACGCACCAAACGCTCAGCGCAAACCACAACCACACATTATCCCAGCACAATCCAACAAACCATGCAGCAGAGATACTGAGACTGGATACAGAGAAGTTCAAGATTGCGAAGCAGGCGAGTGATCTGGAGATTGAGGGTGAGCGGTTGCAGCAGGATCTTCGACGGCTCAGCGGTGTGGCAGGAGAACTTGAAGAGGAGGGTGTAGAGGGAGGCGTTGTCGAGAGACCAGGTGAAGACGCTACAGTGTAAGTGCCCTTTCATTCCATATACGCGTCGATGCAACCAGCCCGCTCGCACGACTTCACGGTAACAAGGAAACATCAAACTAACATTCATCTCAGTCTGAAGCTCAAGCTCTACCGCACACTCGGCATCGATGTCGAAGCTGATACAACAACCGGCGAGTACAACAAAGCCGTGATCCGCAATGCCGCCAAGGGAGATGTGCATGTTGTCAACATCGACCCCAAGTTCTCGCGCCACTTTTACACAAATTATTTCTGGCGGACAATGTAATAATCAGAGGCGAGGATATTGCCGGGTAGAGGGCACAAGGATTAGCCGAAAGCTATGCTGTCTACATGTACACAGGAGGATTCGGTGTTTTGGCCCATGGCTTGTTTTTGAGATACCTTTTGTAACAGGGCGTTTGGGATTAAATGTAACCGTCATGACCATTATTAAATGCATTACGCTAGTTTGACTCCAGTTACGCCTTCAACCAACCCGACACTACAGAAGTGGAATGTTCTGTCCCTTGATGAACTTTCATCTTCAGAAATGCATGACGAGAGATAAGGACTCAGACACATGTCTACGGCGACAGCTTGTATTACACTATCGTACTTGATACTATCATAGCACTCACCCACACATCCGTAATATCGTAATCTGTCGTATCACATCCGGCGTTACGTCCAAAATCACGCTTTTCCCGCCAAATCTATCAGAAGCATGCATGACCGTGAACTTGGTCAACATCATCAAACATTTCTCATGGTCATTCATTCCAATCATCTCCTCATCCACACATACACATCCATCAGGACTCATTCAAGCCGGGCCACATTCATGCCAAAGAGTCCTACATTCAACATTGACGCAACCTTGTGCATATAGCTCGATTTACAGATTTGTGTACATCGCAAAGAGTAAGAAAAGCCTATCTCTTCGTCTTCTTCTTGCTCGGCACTACCTTGAAATCGCCAGTCACAAGCGGCGATGCACTCTGCTGTTGTGGGGCAGCACCACCTTTCTTGGCCACTTCAGACCACCCGCTACTTGCAGACTTGTTCTCGGCTGGGGAGGAAGTGTTGCGGTCATCAATGATGCCCTTGTCAGCGAGTTTGCGGCGGCGCAAGAATTCTTCAGCAAAGTGGCGAGAGTCGAGCGTGCTAGAGGCCGAGTGCACAGATTCAGTGATGAGTTCCGCGTCAGCAGGGAAGCTGAGCAGAGAAGACACGAAATCTTCGGCTGTTGTACTGTTAGTGTCATGTTTATCGGAGCGGGGAAGGTATATTTACGATTGATGCTCTTATTCAGGTCATGGCGGAGTTCATTGACAGCCCACTTGCGGAACTCCTCTTCAGCGTTGGCTTTGCCCGATGAAGGCCCCATGGTGGTGCTACGTGTCACAGTAGGTTTCTTGACTGCCGAAGGCACTATGGTGGAGCTCGCCGAGCGAACCCCAACTGGCGCAGGGGTCGTGGCCCCCGGAGTCTTTGCCTTACCGCTTGCGCCTACAGTAGTCCAAGCACTGTTAACAGCAGGGGCAGAGGCCAAGCCAGGTGTAGTCTTGCTAGCCAGGTCAGCATAGCGCTTCCCAGCAGATGTGACGGGAGCTGCAACGCCAAATGCACCGGCAGCAGCGACAGCTTGAGCAGCAGCTCGTTGCTTTCGAGCCTCTTCTTCTTTTTGAATTTGCTGAAGCGTTTTCTTCGAATTTGATACAGGCTGGGTAGCTGTCTTGCCTACGACAGGTTTGGTCCAAACGGATGCGCCAGCGGCGCCAGTGGCGCCAGGAGTAACTGGAGAAGCACCACTTGCCCAAGTTGAGCTGGAAGGCAGACCGGGTTGAATAGCAGGTGATTGTGCTTGCGCTTGCAGCTCCTTTTCGAAAGCCTCGCGACGAGCTGCGGCAGCGAGGGCCTCACGCTCAGCGGCCTTCCTTGCTTCAGCCTCTTGAATCTCTCTCAGAGAAGGTCCCCTAGACGCTTCGGCAGGCTCCTTTGCCCAAGGTGCAACGGAAGCGCTTGGAGTATCGGCTGCGGGAGTCGCTGCCCCTGAACGAGATTCAGTGGTAAGGTTTTCGGCAACAATGGGTTTCCTCTGTGCAGCCGGAGCTGGAAGTGGAGACTGTGATGGAGCTGGTGGGAAGGGAAAGATAGCAGGCTCAACCTTGTTCCATGCTGTCGGCGGTTGAGGTGACTGTTTGGCTGAAGCTGCCTTCTGCACCTGCTCAGTCAGGGACAATGGCTCTTGATTGCCGGATGGTATCTCGGCTCCAGTTTCGGGAGGGTAGCTCTGAACCTCAGACGGCTCGGGCGATGTAGACTCAGATTGGTGTTGCAACTCAGCCGCGGATGCCTGGGGCTTTCCGATAACCCCTTCCGGTGGAGGGGCGCCCCTAGCAGACTGCTCTAGATCTGTCTGAACCCTCAATTCGTTGAATTGTTGCAAGCGGTCAACGAAACCCTGGGCGTTCTGCTGCTCATTCGGAGCAAATCGTTGTAGGTTGTCATGCTCCGCTTGCTCACGCTGAAGGCGAGCACGATCGTTCAGCATGGTTGCAACCTGTTGTGCATGTGAATTGGGCTCTGGATGTTGCTGACCAAATGGTGGCGGGGCAGTTCCGAAGGAAGGCTGGCCAGTCCGTCCAAGATTGAGGCGGTCCATCATGGCAGGAACATCCTCATCTCTCAGATTGCTCAGCATATCCATCCCACCAATTGGGCCCAATCCTGGAACAGGTCCTGGGCCAGATCTGAACGCGTTGTCAATCAGACCTGGAACAGATGCTCCCGGGGCGGGTCCTTGAGTGGGTGATGGCTGATAGCCACCTGGGGATGTGATGCTACCATAGCTTGGTTGGCTGTGCAAACTGTGGGCACTGGAATGGTGGTTAAGCTGGTTCGGGAGCATGCCGCCCATCTGGACCGATCTGGCAAGCGCTTGCTGTTGTGCTGCCAAATGCTCCTTCTGACGAGCCATGAGGTATTGCTCCTCTTGCTTCCTTCGCTCGAGCGCGTTCTGTTGCTCGGCAGTCAGGGTGGTTCCAAAGCTTGGGAAACTATTCGCAAAGGGAGGCTGAGCACCCGGGGCGGGTCCAGCACTGGGCCCAGCACCGGCCCATGCATTTCCTGGCTGAGCAGTTGGCGGGCCATGTGGGATGCCAATCTGGGGAACTAAGAAGGGCTCTCGTGAGTTTCCAATACGGCGGATGAGTTGAGCAAGCGGCTCATAATCCGGCTCTTCTTGTTTCTTGACCAAGAGCTCGGGGGAGAAGAACCCAGCTTTGTACCAATCATGCATCTCTAGACCAGAGAATGGTCCTTGAGTGTTGCCAGAGGGATCACGATAGATCCATCTCATACGATCGGGCATGACCATGGTGCGCTGCTGAGCCGCTGGAGGCTGGCTGGAGGCTGGGCTGCTGATACCAGATGCCGATGGCTGTGCGGTCTTTGTGTGGTTCAAGGCAGCCATTGAGAGCGATGTGGTAGCCAAGCTCGGAGGTAGTCCAGACGTTGAAGCCAGCCCACCATGATCGTCCGCAGAAGCACTAGAGAAATCCTCAAACAAGTTTCGATTTGCGCGGAAAGGGCTCTCCGTGTCGCGGGCTGGCATTGCACTGCCAGAAGCTTGACCGCCGAAGGCATTCCTGCCGAACGTACCAGTCATGCTCTGTTGACGATCACCATGTGAGGAGCTGTCATCTAGTGCTCGACTTTGGTCATTCGATCTCATCTGTTCTTGTAACACAGCCGGGAACAGAGAGCCCAGCCTACTCGAACGGCCAATTGTTCCCTGCCCGTGCACTGACGCGGCTCCAAACAATGAACTGCTTCCAAGGCCAGCTAAAGAGGGGGATTGGGCCTCGCCTACGTTTCCGAAAGCGCTGTCATAGCCTCCTAGACCACGTTCGCGAATTGGGGTACCTAGTGTCTGCTGGCCTGATGGCCAGGCCGCAGAGCCTCCAAGTCCAGGGAGACCACCAAGACCCGGAAGAGTCGGAAAGCCTCGTGCCGGTCCAACACTAGATGTCTGACTACGATCGCTGGCCGCAGTTTCGAATGGGCCAGAAACTCTTCCAAGTCCTCCAAGGCCACCGAAAGCGTTGTGAATACCCGGGTTTGCGGACTGGTCGACCTGGAAACTGCCCATGCCGGGGTAGTTTGTATTTTGAGCGTCTGAGTCGTCTGAATCATCATCATGCTCGCCTCGCGCGTGGTCGGGGCTTTGATATGGGTTAGTATCCGTTGGGCTCATTGGCTCATGGCCTCCCTCGCCTCCACGATGAGGTGTTTGATGCGCATAGCTGTCTCTCGCATGAAACATATCGCGAAGACCAGTATTGTCTGCAGTCATGCCAAATGCCGAAAATCCAGAATCATCTCGTGGGTGTGGCCGGTTAGGCGTACCAAAAGCGCCTAGGCCTTGAGCTCGGGGTGGGCTTACATCTTCGCCGCGGAGAGCAGCACTGCCCGTGGGAACATCGTCCTCCGGGAATGGATCAGTATCGTTGCTCGTTGGCCGGTTCGAGCGGGCCTCCATCCATGAATTCGCTGTTTTGGGAGGATCTGCTTCGCTCACGATACCTAGATTACTAACAGACGCCTTTTCCTTTGGTGCCTTATCAAAGTCCTCAATACTGGTTTTACCCATCAGTCCCTTGAACCTGCTTTCGCCCCGCACACTTCCATACCCGGGCTTTTTCTCTGGCTGTGGATTACCAAAGCTCCCGAACGCTCCGAAGCCCCCGCCCGGAGTGGCAGACCACGGCGAGGCGGCGCCGGCCGGGCTAAAAGGCGCGGTGGCTGTGCGCTTCAGGGATCCAAAGGGACCAGCATTCTCAGCTGCGCCCTTCTCCTTGTCGCGCTCTTCGCTAGGAGCTCCTGATGCTGGCTCCTTGTAGTCTGTGCGACGGCGTACAAGTGCGGGTGGCGGAGTCACAGCGCTGGACTCTTCCCGCGCGAACCTCGAGGTTGCAGGCGACGAGGGAAATGGATACGCCTCGCTCGTGTCGCGTCGACGAGCGCCTGGCCGCGCCGTTGTGGGTGACGACAAGCCATATGGGGTACCTGCAGCTTGCGAGATTGACGTCTTGCGTAGGGAAAGCGCTTCCTTGGGTGTGCCGTCCTTGTTGGTATTTTGTGCAGGCGGTTTCAGCGGCGAGTTGACGGATGACAGAAATATCTAAGCGAGCAAGCAAGGGTTAGGCCACACGTAAAACTGGAAGGCGCGATGGGCGAGAACATACCTCTCTCTCATCGTCGGTCATGTCTGCCAGACTGAGGGGCAATGTGGTGCCATCTCTGTCCCAGCACTGGTCGACCCCGCTCTGAGCCTCCCTCCCGTGCTCCTCCTTGCGACCCCACGATGCGCCCGAGGCGCCATTTGTGGTGTGCGGCTCCCATGCGCCCATGTACAGGTTTGAGAGGCCCTCGGCGAGTTCTTCGGTATCTTGCTGGGCTTGAAACAGCTGCGTAAGTTGCTCCCGTGAATAGCGGCCCTCGACTGAGCTACCATTGCGTCCCGGCTGAGCGTGCGGTGGGACGTATACGCCGGAATTTGACGAGTTCTGGGGCGCTGCAGCGTCTCGCGAGGATGACTGGGTGGTCGAGCCGGACAGGGATGTCGCGTGTGAGGGCCGCCGAAATGTTTGCGTGGCACCGTTCGTGCGTCGAGGCCTAGTGGCATGAGTATCAGGCAAACCGAGTGCAGGCCGAGGCATAACAGTAGCAATCAATCTAATGGCTAGCGGGGGCATGTATTTTGTATCTTGTAGCGACACGAGCCAACACGTAGAGCTTCAAAGCGAGGGCGGAGTGTGTTCAAGAGATACCAAATGTATGAAAGTGCTGCACTTACCAGTCGCCGCCCGAATCTGTGCGCGCTGAGTTCGCGTTGTTCCCTGCAGCTGCTGAAGCGAAGGAAGTAGGTGCCATTGTGAGGGTGGAAGTGGCTGTCAAGCAAGCGTGCTGTCGAGTCCAAAAGTTTTGCTGTATTTGGTGCGCAAGGCGATCTAGTGGCTGATGCTGGTTCGGCCGCGAATGATGTCAAGATGCAGTTGTAGTTGCTTCGTGCTATGTCGGCGAGAGGAGTAGCGCAGGGGGTTTGTGGTACAATTTGGTGGGAGTGGCAGTCGTGTTGCGGCGACAGAAGAGGAGCTCAAAGCGCCGAAGAACATTTGAGGTTATCCACAGCCGAACTGGGTCACGTGCATGATGATTTCTCTGATGACATCCTGGACAAACCAGCCTCGTTACGCGTTAACGCGTCGCGCCACATCAAAATCCAACTTCAGACCAGTTCAAATATCATTTTCATCACATCTTGGTCCAATGTTTATATTTTCTCTCCGCTCAATGTCGCCTCGCGCCTTCCCCGCTTGTGCTACACGGAAGGAACGCTCCCCCCCTCCCATTCTTTGACGTGCGGACATTGCTACTCCCTTGACGCTTCACGCTACCAGCATAACTTGTGATACGCATTTTTGCTAACCAGTTCCAAAATCTAATCACGTCAATGTGTTCTTGCATTATCTACAACACAAGGGCTAGTCGCCACAATGAACTCGTCTGTCCTGATTTCCTTATTCCGGTTTCTCAGAACAAGCTCCTGGTTTATTGTCCTTATTCGCAGCACCTCCTGCTCAGCAGCGCTCCGCTTGCTTGCTTGCTCGCCCCAGTTCGGCATGCCCCCTGACCATGGCGGTTTGCTCTACTGACGGTTGGAATTTGGTTTGCTTCTCTAGTCTTCGCAAGTGTCCCGTGCACTCCAGCACAGAGATTCAATTCATCTCTATGCCGACTTTACCAATTCAGAAAGTCATGAAGCTTGGACAAATCTTAGGCCTCCCGGCCGTGAACACGTCAGAATCCTGCTGACTCCCTTGACTTTGCTTCCTGCTAAGCAAGCCATTCTCCCCCCCGCCCTTGTCTGACGTCTCAGGCTTAGTATGACCTCGGCAGCTTACTTCTTCATATCATCTTTATACGTTCCAATTACTACTTTGATTCTACCACTCGCCATTACTAGTAAAATAAACTTAAAACGCGAAATCATTCGGAACATTTACGCAGTCTGCATCTAAAATTCCCAGAGCCCTCTCGATGGTCGTCGAGCAGATAATCCAAAACTTTGATGTCGTATCAATTCTACTTTTTATCCGTGGCTGCATTTCCAGCTTGTGTTTTTCGAAGTGCTGGATATCAATATAGAACGTTTGGACAATTGCAATTCAGCAAAAGTACCCATGTAGAGGACACGAATTAGGCCAATATATTTCCATTAATATCACTTTACCTCTGTTAAATATACCTATCCTGTATCTGCGATTACTAGTCTTGTCTCTTCCATGGTAACACAACGCAGCATACATGTCTTCTTCAACAACCGAGTTGAACACATTGACACGATATGGAGCAAACACTCTGCCAGTCGGGTGTTACCGATCTTTCAGAACCACCGTTCGTCACACAGTGGTTTACCGTTTCACCACAAGTGCGGACGGGAACCATTCAAACACTGACCATCGCTAAAAATGCGTAACATTGAAGACGTCACTCCAAGCCTAAACATTGCTTTTGGCTTGCTCGCCGGCCCACGCTGGCAGCTGATTCGAAAGTGACGAAAATACATCTTCTTATCGTTTGTACACTATGGCAAGGAAGTCGACTAATTACGTACCTCCATTGCTGCGCCAGCTTTGACGAGCGGATGTTGCGAGTGGATCGCGAGACTAATCTTGGAACATCTGTTTGCCTGGTGAATGGCCCAACGACACTTCGTCTGGAGTCGCACCATGAAAACGAGATGGAAGAGCATATTTGAAGGAGCAACAGTATTTCAAAGCAGATCTATTGCTACGTTCCCTACTAATCTTTCGCTGATTGTCTGTGCCATCTCCAGCACTGAAAGGTTGAGAACTACCAGCTCAAGACAATGCATTACTAGGAACCGAACCACACCAGATCCCTTCGCCCTGTTTAAATTATTATGTGTCTCCTCATTCACCACATCTACGCGTGCCATCCTTCGGCATCTGAAACACTGTTCCGCCCTTGCAATAGTGGTTTTTGCAGGCCAGAAACTTGTGAACAATATCAGCGCCATCAAGGTCCTATTCTGACTGCGAATAAGCATTCTTCCTTTAGCATCTGCCCGAGGTTGTGGGAGAAGATGATTACGCCGCCAAGATGTATCAAATGCACGGCAAAAAAGAGCAGACGTGGGTGAATGGCAAGGGTGCAAGAGACAGAAGACGAGTTCTGGAACGAAGAATGAAAATCGTGTGACTGGTCTAGGTGGCTAGGCGAGAATCGTCGGGTTATTAAGTTGCAGGCCTGAATGCATGTCAGCTCACCCACATAAGATTTATTGCTTGACCACTCAAGCATCGCCATGACCTTAGCTCACTCAGACATTCTAACCTCATGTATATCTACGGACAATGGGGTATTCCAGGCTGACCGATCTCTCAGTTCTGCGCTACCGACTCAAATTTACCGCCATTTAGCATCCACTTACGGTGTTACAAGATCGTCGGTCTCGGGGCATCATTATGGAAGTAGACAAGCGCATGAGATAAGGACCACAGCTTGGGGACACACAACCAAGCGATTCCCAAATCTGCATCTTTCCGTTGTATTGATTTGATGCGAGTCTAGACCGCGGTTCCACACAGAACCGTCAGCACCCAGCTAAACGATTATTTAAGTCAGTTTCAAGACCCCGTAATTTGACCCAGAATTATCCCAAGTCGCCGCATTGTTGACCATAATGGCGGAAAAGAAGGGGCCTAGTGATACTGCGGTTGACTTCGCATCTGGAGAAGTAGAATCGCAGGGCTTCGACCAAGCAGCGACGAAGAAGCTTTTACGTCGATTAGACTGGCACATCATTCCGTTCATGTCTTTGATCTACCTGTAAGGTCCTCTCACTTCAATAGCATTTCCACCAACAGACACTTATCCAGACGACTTCAGCCTTTGCTTCCTCGATCGCACCAACATCGGCAACGCACGCCTCGACCATCTTGAACGAGACCTAAAGCTACACGGTCTCCAGTACAATGACTGCCTCGCCGTTCTTTTTCCATTTTATATAGCCGCTGAGATTCCGTCCAACATTATGATGAAGCGGACGCGACCGTCACTATGGCTTACATTCATTATGTTCTTCTGGTCTTTAGCAATGATCTGTCAAGGTTTCGTCAAGAACTATTCTGGACTTATGGCCACTCGCGTTTTCCTAGGGGTATTCGAAGGTGGTCTATTCCCTGGTGTGAACTACTATATAACGCAGTGGTATGTGCGTAACGAGTGTGGCTTTCGCATGGCACTATTCTTCTCTGCGGCAACCTTGGCAGGGGCATTCGGCGGAATCCTAGCCAGAGGTATCGCTGAAATGGACGGCGTAGGTGGCAAGGCAGCTTGGAGTTGGATCTTTATCCTCGAAGGCTTACTTAGCATATTGGTGTCGATTATCACGTATTGGTGCATATATGATTACCCTTCAACGTGAGTTTTTCCCGCATCCAATTCTTCATAAATATCTGGGAACTAAGTTGAGTAGTGCGCGATTTCTGTCGAATAAAGAGCGGGACGAGGTCCAACGCCGTCTCCATGCAGATCACGGTCATCTTTCCAATGATTTTGACATGAAATATGTCTATCAAGCCCTTACCGATTGGAAGATATACATCTTCATGCTTATTTGCATGGCTGGCTTCTGCCCCATCTACTCTTTCGCTCTGTTTCTTCCGACGATCATCAAGAACATGGGCTACACGGCGAATGATGCGCAGCTCATGTCCGTTCCTCCTTACGTTTGTGCTTGTTTCTTCACCATAATTGCGAGTTGGTATGCGGACAAGGTGCGCAAACGCGGTGTGTTCCTCATGGGGTTTCAGCTAGTAGCTATTGCGGGCTTTGCGATGCTCGCAGCTACGGCTAAACCAAGCGTGCAGTATGCAGGCACTGTGTTAGCTGCAATTGGTATCTACCCCCAGATACCACTCGGAATGGCATGGAACAGCGGCAATATTGGCGGTAGTCTGAAGCGTGGTACCGGCATTGCGATGCAGGTTATGGGTGGAAACTGTGGAGGAATTATCGCTTCTTATGTTTATTTGAGCCGTGACGGCCCAAGGTTCATAATTGGGCATAGTCTCTTGATTGGAATTGTTAGGTGAGTCGCAAGGCTTCTCACTTTCGCGTGAACTACACACTGATATTTCCAGCATGGCTTTCTTTTTAACCCTGTTCATGTCGACATGGTGCCGATTGGAGAATGCAAGACGAGACAAAATAGCCGTGGATGTTGGAATGCAGGAGTTAACGGATGAACAAAAGTTATTGGAGAGAGAGTTGGCGGATGATGTGCCATGGTTCAGATATACGACTTGATAGGGTCTGCATATAACGCTCGGTCATTCCTCAAAGTTCGGGCAGGAAATGCGAAGAATTCGTGCATAATAGGCTTAAGCATACTGTCATGCAAAACATATATCAGAGAGCTAAAGCCAAGGGTTTGGTCTTGTTTATAGGATCGGCTGTGTCACCATGTTATCTCGCAGATGCCTGAGGCTGGTTAGCGCTGCTGATGCCCCTCCCCATTTCCCCTGCCCTCGGTAACAACGACTCTACGACTTTGACTCACCCAGAGAAAGATCTCATATTGTAGCTTAAGATATATCTGGTCTTAGCGTAAGACAAACTACGTACGCATGCAAATCCAACGAGGAAACCATCTGTGGTGTAACGATGACGTCCACCCAATTCCCCGAAGCAGACGGCCGCAATCTCACAGAATACCAAGAACAACTGAAAAATGAGGGCTATTGCATTATACCAGATGTACTCTCGCCTGATAAGGCGAAGGAAGTACTCGATCGGTTATGGAAGGCCGCCGAGAAATCACGCGGAAAAGGCAATGAGACATACTTGCCGGATCTTGATCCCAATGAGAACAACGTGCGGGTCTTCGATCTAATGGAGCTTGACTCCATCTTTATCGACTTGATCGCCCACCCAACAGCCATTACCATGGTCCAAAGCCTCTATGAAGCTTTCGACGGGGACTTCCTGATCAGTAACTTCACAGCCAATATTGCACGTCCGGGAAGCGGCAGTATGGGGTTACACAGTGATTTGAGTTTGCAGTGCCCGGATCCGTGGGTGCAGGCTTGGGCCATGAATGTTGTATGGTCAGTCCGATTCCTTGCCCTTCTCGGGTTTATGCGGCTGCTTAAACCTCCGATAGGTGTCTCACTGATGCGACGTTCGAGAACGGTTCCACATTATACATCCCCGGATCCCATAAATGGGTAACTCGCACAGATGTTCCGGCGGATGCGGAGGAGATGCTTGTGCCATTTGAAGCGAAGGTTGGTTCAATTATCTGCATGGAAGGCCGTGTGTGGTGAGTCAGTCGATTTTTATACCAACAAAGCAGGCAGATTTAACGTCACCTTCTGTAGGCATACATCCGGCAAGAACATCACAAAAGGCCAAGACCGAGCGCTACTATTCGGCGCGTATAATGCCCCTTTCTTGAGAGGTCAGGTGAATTGGGCAGCCGGACTAAGCGAGGAGACCAAAGGAGGTCTCAGTCAACAGCTTAAAGATTGGTTGGGTGCTGACGCGAAGGCGAATGTCGGCAGGGTTAAGGGCGTTAATAAGGTCTATATGTGAATTTGTCTCAACATGTTTGCTTTTGAATCAATTGTTGAAAACAGGCTGGGAATACATCGGAAGTAGAATGCACACCTACAGTCTCGTATTTACAGGGGAGGGCATCCTTCGACGGCATATCTAGTGAAAGAGAATATATGGCAGTGGTTCATTCGCTTTATATCAGTCGCTTTGTTCAGTATGATACTGACGAAGGACAAATAAGTACTAAATTGGTCATTAATCATTACGTCATTATTTATATAGACTGTATTTAATGGTCCTTGTGATCATACCATCCGATGAGGCTGCGTCGGCTGCGTTGTCCACTCTCCTGGCTCTTCATCATCCCGCCTCTCGAACGCATCCTTAACGGTCGGCACAATCTCTGCACCTCCCAACTTCTGCACGCGTCTCTGCTCCTGCTCTTCCAGTAGAACAGTCTTCACATTCTTCATTTTGATCCAAATCCACACGCCCATCGCGATCGTGATCAAAAACACGGTGCCAAACATAATTGTCTTGATCAAGTTGTCACTACTCTTCTGCACCAGTAGTACGCCCAAGTAAACAAGGAATATCTGCTTGGGTAGCGAGAGAAACGTTGAAACAACGAAATGCCAGAACTTGACGTCGCAGGTGGAGAACACGGCAGTGGAGAAATGCGATGGAATGGCCGAAAGTCGGATAATGAGCACCATGAAAAAACCGCCATCGCGGGTGAGACGGGCCATGGCGCCATAATTGAGGTTTGAGCGCTCGAGCTTAATGGCTTTACGTCGAAAGAGGTATTTAAATGCAAACCATGTGCCAACTGGGTTTGCAATTAGTATCTGAGGTTTTGATGGAAAATTCAGATTAACTTACTTTCGCCGATGAAGGTGCCTGCCGCTACAATCGCGAAGCCGATCCATAGACCATAGACAACACCGCATAGTAAAGCGATTATTTCATGGCCAAAAAGCGGAGGGAATGAAATGATGATGAGAATCGCGATCGGAATTAGCCATCCCGCTGGAAGGTCCCGGACCTTTTCTGAGAAGGGCCGTAGTTTCTGAATGCAGCGTTAGCCTTTCCTCCTGAGAATCGGAGCTTGGACCGCCGACTCACTGTGACAACCTCATCGTGATGTATCGTTATGAAAACAGTTGCGATACCAATCCCTATAAAAAGAATATGCCATGCTATTTCCCCTGTTAGCAGTAGCGCACGTTGGAGCGCCTGTGGTTTCTTACGAATATACTTCGGCGACAGGAAGATTTTTTTCCAGTTGACTGGCCTGTAATGCGTCTCTTCGGGATCCTTTTCTGTCCTCTGACCCCTGATCTCCTCCATCTCGACATCGTTCTCACGTTTGCGGGACCACATCAAGTGAGTTGGCGAAAGTCAGTCGAGAACCGTGGCGCATTTAACAGAGGTCTGAAAGTTGAAGAGCGAGTATTTGGAAAGGAGGAATTGGCGATATGGGAACGTATATATGAAATCAAAATATATTGGCGGTGCGGATAGGAGCATAATGTACGCAATTCGTGTCTGAAACCGGCGATGCCACTTCCGCGTAATTGCGGCCGTGACCAATCACGACGCGTCTTCAACATGAAATTTGAGACACTGGCGCGGGGGCTTTACGCTAGAGAGGGACACTTCAAAACCCATCAAGCATCTGGTGTAAGGCGTCAATCCTGTCCCATGGACCTGGGAAGGAAGGGAGACCGAATTGTTTGGTGTGCATGATGGTTGTGCCTCTAGCGCTCGTTTTCGGAACTATGCCTGTACGACAGCGAAACGCATTGAAAGAGACAAGTAGCATGATAATGAACCATTGAACTTATCAGATCGTTTGGTGTTCTGTTTCCAACGAAGATTACCTAGCATAAATCGCCCTTCGCACCGGGGGATGAATTTCATGGCTGTTCTCAGACATGGGAAATGGACCAAATCAACCCAACAATGCTTTAGAAGCGATACAATTCATCTAAATCCGACACATCTGGAAGCTGTACGGGTCGTGGCCATGACTAAAGTTCTCTTGTCTTTCTGAACAACGTTGTCCGGCTGTTGCGGTCAAAAGATGTATTTTTGGATTTCGCGGCCGTATCGGTCATTTGACTCGGCGAGAACACATACAGACATGCTCTGGAGAAATGAAGCTTGCGTCATGATAAAATTTAGTAAGACAGGATTACCTAATTTATTCCACTACTCACCAGCAACCGAAGCCATACAGCAACATAAAGCAACTGGGAGCCCAAAAACCATTAGAAATTAGAAAGATACACCCTTGCGCTGTCAATGAAAATTTAACACTACATCTTCAGATGCATCATTTATTTTTCTACATAAACTCTAAGCTATGTCCAAGTTCTAAGATATTTGATGGCTGCTGTCTTCACAGGTTTTATACTCCAGCAAAATGGTATAAAAACAAATAAAAGTGAAAATTTAGAGAACTGTTAAAGATTTATGCCTAGTAATGCGACAGGAACTTTCAAGCAGTGTAGAGAATTACAGCCCAAATTTTAACATGACGTTTATTGATTGCTTAGATTGCAAGGGCCTGTGATCTTGAGTTCAGTCGTTTCTTGGGCTCCCAGTTGGCTGCAGTTGCTGTTTTATTTGTGAAATCCATTACTTAGTTATTCTTGGTCAAGAAGCCTGGACACTATCATTTTTAAGGTATACGTAGACTGTATACCCTGAAACTACTATGTTTTTCTGTGTATAAAATTGTCCTCGAAATGCCATCAACGTTCTTGTCGAAAGAAAAATAATCCTTCTTTATTGTTGATCTTCTACCTTCTTGGTGTCTCTTTTCAATTTCTTCGGCTTGAAATTAGCCATCTGTCCAATCCCAGATTTCCATTGAAAGGCAAATACTGCGGGAATGGAATGAGCTATCATTCTTAGCATTGGGTTTCATCTCTACTGGCATCTGGCAGTCTCGCCCTGCCCACTATTAGCGCTTCGCATTATGAAGAAAATATGTACTTTCTTACAATTGAGAGATTTCTCGGTGCGATGATATGGTAGAAATTTTGTATTATCTGGATCAAATCAGTCGTTTCAGTCTGTGTTCAGGCTAAGGGATTGACATAGTGAAGTAGTACTCATGTATCATACCTTTCATCGAATTTGGTCCTTGACAGAGACCTCAACTTTGTCGGATCTATCTTTCTTCCAGAAACGGGTTGAGCATTCTGCAGGTCCGGAAGGTGGCCATGGTCCCCATTCGGCCTTCAACGCTGTATTTCAAAGTTCAACATTTGCGATTGCTTCCGAAATGCCTCACGCTTTTCGATGAAATTTTCAGGATAGACTTGATGAATGTTGTTACAATTCTACATCTGTATTGCGTCGTTTCTCTGTACTTTTCCTTATCGCCTTTTCATATGCGCTCGCATTTGTACTCATTTGTTTGTGCAGTGCCGGACCCAAGCTTTATCCAATTCGATAAAGTCGCAAAGTTCAGCCAAAAACATCAGATGACTTCGAATTGCCGAGAGAACCGAGTCTGGATCAGGCCAAGCAGCATACTCAACTCTTGCATTGCCGCAACTTTCCATGCTCCAGCTCGTACTTATCTACCAGAGAGATTCATCATAGCTTTAGCAGTCAGTCCGCTATTGAGAAAGAGCTGAAAAAATTGAGAGAAGTCTTACCGTGGACGTTGTTAAGTATGACAGTAAATTTCGGTCACAGCTCGCTTGGTGGGCACTTATTCTGACGGACAACGCACACATTGTGTCGTTGTGGCTAAGAACAAGGGGGTATTTTGGATCAGTTTTGCCGCTACTGTGTGCTGCTTCTAACTTCGAGGGTTTACTCTCTCTGGGCGAGTAGAGAAGTGGCACAAAGGTGTTCAGTCGGGTTCTGAGTAAGTAAAGTTTATCACATTGGATAGCCCAGATGTTGCACCAAGAACATATTAGTACAAACATTGAAGATTGAATCGTGAATTCTAACAAATATCATTTGGATAAACTTCGAATGATATCCCCTATTCTATGGATTACAGCCAGAATATCTCGACCCTGTATTGATAAGGTCTTTCCCTGAATTCTGAACAGCTTTGAGATTACAGCTCAGGATTCTGCTCCAGAAATTCCTTCATCGATGTTGGTTTCACTCCCGTTGCGTCGTTATCGACTGCTTCGATATACCACGTCCCATCTGCTACATGTAAAATATAAAAGTACATAATATACTCCCACCACCTATTCCTCGCGCTCTTATCCTTTGCTGCGTATGCTATCTTCCTCAAGTCTTCCACGCTCCCCCTGTGCTTGACTTGCATCTCACCACCTCTGACGTCACTATAAATCCTCGCAATGTCCTCTAAACTGTCCATTCCCGAGGCCACATTCCAGAACTGCTTTTCTGATAGGACAGACGAAGGCAATGAAACGATGGCCGCTGAAAACTCCGCAGCGTCGTATTCAGATGTCCATCGCCATTTAGTTTTTGCATCGCCCCAGATCTCCACGAGGCGGTTCTTCGAGTCCCACGACCCGTTGCTCTTTGGGGTGAAATCTACTCTTCCCTCTGCACTGAACAGAACTTCCCCCAATATACCCGTAAATATATAAATGGGCTTGAGCGTCGACGCAATTTCGACGTGGTTCGCAAATGCGATGTTGATATCATAGCTGTCCTGTTTACCGAGCGGCATGCCTCGCCAATCATGGCTCCAGCTTGCAGCGACGTATTTCGGGACCCGGGCACGCTCAGCGGCCCGAAGGAGTAACAACTGGCCTTCGAGCAGCAATTCAGGGATGCCGAGGTAGGAGCATATCACTGCATCGACACCGGTACATGCTTTGTCGAGCGCGGGAATATCGTAGTATGAGGAGCTTTCGACGAAAGATTCGATCTTGGTTTTGAGGTCGGAAGGGAGTTTTGAAGGAGTTCGTCCTAGGGCACGGACTTGATGGCCGCGCTTTAGAAGACTCGTGATGAGCTTTTGGCCCATGTTGCCTGTTGCACCAGCGACGAGAACGAGCATAATGTGCAGATGGAGATGTTGATTGTGTTTATGTAGAAATATACAGGACAAGTAGTTTATGATGGCGAAAGATTAGACATTTTGAAATCAGCTTCAATCCTTTATACTTGTCACTTTCACTAAATTGATGCCAGGTCTCATTATCTTGATGCCTAATTACAAAGGCTTGAACTGTCGCACTCGCACAAAGAGCGAGACGGCAAAACAATAAGCCGATCTGAACCAGAATATAACTACAATCAATCCACTTCAAGGTGGAACTTCAGATCCTTGATTGGTGTTGAGGCTGCCCCAAGAAATATTGATGTCTTGGCGGTACGAAGGCTTGACGTTTGCTTATAAAGCTCGCTATTTCGCCCTCGCTATTTCGCACCATGAAAGACCGAGCTCAAAGCACTAGCTTTACCCACTTCAGACATATCTATCAACATTCTACCAACGCTGGGACCCTCGTTCATCTCACAGCCAATCTCTTAACTCCAGAAAACTGAGTTAAAAAGAGGAATGAAAGCAAAAGTCAACATGGCAGAATAGGTAGTGTTCCAAAGAACTTGCAGGTTGTGTAATCTCTACTTTTCTGTTACTTCGTGTCAAACTTCGGATCCTTTGTGTTAAGTTTTTCATCATATTCAATAGCCACCTCCGTTTCCACGCCTTGTTTGTCCACAAGCAGCGCATGGTTCCTCTTGATGAGATGCCACTCTTTCTCATCATATGTCGTTGGCTCACTCGACACAATCGTATGCTTTCCCATCTTCTCTCCCTCGCCCAAAATTGCCTCCTCATTTACGAAATCCTTACCATCAGGGTGGCCCGGGTATTTGGTATTCAGCGTGCGGCCTGCAAACTCTGACCAATATAGACTTGGCGGTTGTTGCGTGGCGTGGTTGCGGAATCGAATTGCGACAAGCTTGGTGCCATCTGTTGTACAGAAGTTGAGTGAGTTGGGCCTATTTAAATCACCGAGTTTGTCGTGCTGGAGCTGCAGGATCTGGATAACAGTCTTGCACAACGCGGCAAACATAGCCTCCAGCGGATACGAATTTTCCCACGTTTCTTTCCCACCGCTCTCAGTCAAATTTGTCATATATAATGCCGCAGCATGCTCAGAGTCCGTTGACCCGAAGATGTTGCAGTAAGCATCAAACGACAAGAGATCGGTCAAATCGCGGCGGATAGCAGAGAAGTTTGATACTACACCATTGTGCATGAAGGCGTGGCGGCCGAAGACGAAAGGGTGCGAATTAACTTGTGTGACAACACTGCCACTACTGGCACGGATGTGGGCGAAGACGCAGTGGGATTCGGTGTTGGCGCAGAGCGAATTGAAATTGAAATCGTTGATTGGAGGGCTTTGCGATTTGTAGAGCGCTGGACGACGGCCGTTGACATGCTTGATGTAGGACGACGAGGCCTTGGTATACCCTAATGAGCAAAGAGGTGAGCGTGAATCTCCATTCAAAATCCAGCGTTTACTGAAATCATGATATCCACAAATCCTTTTCGCAGTGACCATTATGCCTGAACAAGTATAGAAATGCCTCAAATTTCTTCAGGGTCCAACTCCATAAACGGTAGTCATTTGGCTAGGATTCGAAAGTGAGATGTTACGTACATGCGATACCCAATCCATCCATATTTAGGAGCGAATTACGCATACGGAGGAGCTCATCAGAAGTGTGGTCTAGGTCCTTGTCTTTGTCGTGTGGTAACAGCTTTGGAAGGTAGTGTTCGGAACACTGCTTGCTGATGCTATTCGCGGGAGAAATCAGGACATCAGAAAGGAGACATGGCTCTATTGGCGAGATATACGCGAACCAGCGACACATATTGAATATGAGTTGATGGGTGAGGTTCTGTTGATGGCTGAAGATTTATTCAAGGTAATTGGGTTCCAGGATGCACTTAAAGTAGTTCGTGAGTAAGTGTTGTCTTACAGAGGTCATATACCGTGTTCAACATTCGCTGTGATAGCACATATGTTGCGTTAATGCAACGCCCGATACGTGGTGTCGGGTGGTTGGTGAGGCACAGCGCGATGAGGCACAGTGGGATGACGTCGAAAGCGCGTTGCTCGGAGAAAGTAGTTAGATCAAGGAGTTAGAATCACAAGAAATATGCCACTCATAAAGACAAAAGATGTGGGGGGGATTATGAGATATGAAAGTACGCGTGACCGTAATCTCGTGTGCGAGGTCAGAAGATGCTTAAATTAGAAACAGCTGTTGGATGGCCATAAAGACAGACTTGTGAATGAGAGCAACTGAAGTTGCAAAAGTGTTTCTTCTCAATGATTGACCCCTTGGCCCTTGCCGAAATTATAAAGAGCTGCTGGTTGAAAGGAAAGAACGTTGCGCAGGAGGTATTGAGTACGCGACAGGCCGAGCCGATAAAGCGGGGGCGGGGCAGCCTGTAGATAAGCACCCATTCTACTTCACGACTCCATCTCAAGCCATGCCAGTATGATTCCATTGCTCTCATGCCCTACCTCCTAGTGCAAAGTATTCAGCACAAACCGGGTTGGTATATACGGTGCCTGAATGCTATGCATCAAGTTCAGCAACGAGTTCGTGTACCGATGGTATCGCTTTTAGCTTATCGCATGTTGACCTAGTGCCAGACAGGGAAGCATTTCTCGAATAGGCAAACATGAAAGATTGTCCTCACGAAAGACTTATTGTTGGGGTATCTTTCATTTGGTGCCTCATAAAGAAAGATAACACGTCCTGATCAAACCGTCCTATGCCGACGGACCAATTGTCAGAATGCGAAGACGAATAATGCCTCTTAGAGAATCAAGCCTACGGGAGGCATTGCCTGGATAGCGGCAATTTAGCTGTTGTTCTCAGAATGATATCTCGGGTAGAGTTCGAACATACAACATGATTTAGGGAAAAGACATACCAGACGTTTGGTCGCAGTCTAGACCAAGACGTTGTGGATTTCTCAGGCAGACATCCGGCATCACGGTTGCTGTACACTGCCGTGAACCAGGGAATAAGAGAGGGCATGGAGGCTGGATTGTCGTATCCTTAGTGCCGTGTGAGGCGTTGCTTGGTGTGGCGGCGATGGCGACCTAGACCCCAGGACCCTGAGGTTTAGCGGCAGCAGTATCGGAGAACTGCGAGTGTTGGTGATAGGTCGGCATAGGTAGTCTTGAGCAGAGGATGTCCACTCGTATGCAATATTATCCGTAATGAGAGCAGAGTATGGGCTTTCTTAAAGATTGAATGAGCCGCATTGCGCAAGTGCGAGACTGACGGTCTTGGCGCTCTATCGTGCTGTGAATACAGGTGCGGTGTCTCAATTAGAGTACATCCAAGCTTTGCGACAAGCTTGAAAAGTAAATTAAGTGAAACCAGGCTGAAATAGTATACCGCACAGATTGAAGTTTACTTGTTTGACTGCGTGTAGGGCGCGTATATTTTCCTTTCCTTTATCTCGGATCGCCTTCCGGGAGGGAAAGACGCTACGGACTGGCTGCCGGCAACCGGGAATCATAAACCACCATCCACCACTACATCGTGGGTTCTCTTTGGCCTTCACGTTTTGACTGTTCACCATAGATCGTATCTCAGGTTCTCTTACCTCCCTTTTCGTTTCTTTTCTTAGAATTCACAGCGTATTTCTCGTTTGCCCGCTGGTACCAACGAAATGTGCCTAACCGTCAGCCTGCTGATGCAGCAACAACAAAGATGCAGCGAATCAAGGAAAATCCTGCTTAGGAGCTGATGCGAAAGGCTGAATGAGGCACTCTACATCAGGAAAGCGGCTGATGTTTACACATGTTGTTTTCGAGATACTGTTTCCCTCTCGGCTGACCACTTGACGCTAACCAACCCCATCAATGCAAGCAACGGACTGCCTCGAGGCTGGGTCAGAATGCGCCTCTCCGCAAGAGATCACTCCGCTCGCTCGGATCGCGTGCCCTCTATGGGTGAGGCAGAACGACGAGGCGCAGTTTGTCAAGAGGAGGATGTCAGCGCGGAGCATGCCTCAAGCATTGCGCTGGTACAACAACCAACATGCTGGTCCATGCCCCCGGCACTCGCATATCTTGGCTTCGGCTTTCACCAGCATCGGGTTCTTTGACCCCGGCCAATAGACGCTCCATGCCGTCATCATATTCGTGCTCGCATGCTATCGCATAGCCATATCGAAGGTCTGCCGTGGTTTCACGTTCCACCCAACCGCGCCTGCGTTATTTCTTGCTATCAGCCAATCACTGGTTCTGGAGGAGGCGATCTTGCCGCGCATCTGACAACCAGTTTCCAACAAAGAATGCGAAGCACTATTGTTCGCACTGTGCTACAGCCGAAGCAATGTCCTTGGTAACACCAGAAATTTGGTGTGACAAATGGGCGCGCCTCAAGTGAAGGCCAGCATTGCGGCGACCACGTCCGAACATGCGGTTTGCACGCGACAATCCGATGGCCAGGCATGTCAACAGCCTCCAGCCTCCAGCGCGGCCGCACACTGGATTACGTTTCCTGAATTGTGTGTGGAAAGCGATGGATCTGGGCCCATACGGCGTGCCCCGGTTCCTGATCCAGGCGTCTCCATTTACTCTTGGTGTATGGGTGGATAAGCGATTCCGCTGGCTGGGTGTAGATGAGGCAAAAGCTTCGTCCAGGGCGGGTGACTAAGGCGCTCGCTAGCCGGTGAGTGCGCATTGTGATTCGCATACAACGAATGCAACGAGCGGGGTTGTCGGCGAGCCGTCAGGCCAGGGTGTGATTGAAAACTCTGTTCCGCCTGCCGACGATCCATGCCCAGAGCCATGGGTACATACACTACGCCATAACTCGTTAGCTGCAACCGGGCACCCAGGGTTGCGCCAAACTGCTTTCGCCGCCTTGCTCGCGCAGCACGCTCATCACCGTGAGGATCCACTTGGGTTGCCCACGCCTGCCTCTCGTATAAAGACTGTTCTATTCTCCCCATCCGTCCAGCTTGTTAAGGGCCTCCTCCTCCTCATCTGCCGCCCCTCAGCCCGCCTTCACGTCCACTGTCTGTAGTGCGACTTATTTCAAGCGACTGATAGTCGACTCCCCTGCGCCTTTCGACTCCATAGCGACTTCCCTCAAGCGACTTCTACCCTTGCAACACTCAATCGACTGCCTAAGCGACAATTCCCTCTGCAATCATGACCGAAGAGAAGAAGTATTCGGGCGAGTTCGTTCGCGAAACCTATCCTAATGACGATGTTCTGCATGGTGAGGTCCACGACAATGCCGACGACCTACAGCGCCATCTTGGAAATCGCCAAATCCAGCTTATTGCCATCGGTGGTTCCATCGGTACAGCCTTGTTCGTGAGCATCGGTGGTGCACTCAACAAGGGTGGCCCTCTCGGCCTACTCATCGCCTATGCCGGATACTCATGTATCATTGCCCTTGTGAACAACGCCATGGCTGAAATGGCCAGCTTTATGCCCGTATCTGGAGGCTTCATCCGAATGGCTGGCCACTGGGTTGACGAGGCTCTCGGCTTTATGGCTGGCTGGAATTTCTTCCTCTACGAGGCTCTGCTTATCCCCTTCGAAATCACGGCTCTCAACATCGTCTTGAAATTCTGGAGAGATGACATCCCAGTTGCCGCTGTTTGTGCTGCCGTCATTGTGCTCTATGCGTAAGATTACCCTTTTCCCCTGCCTCTGGTGTGACATGCTCTTTGAAAAAGCTAAGTACTAATGATTCCCTAGAGCTTGCAACGTCCTTGCTGTAAAAGCCTACGGTGAAGCTGAATTCTGGCTCTCTGGTGGCAAGGTCATTTTAATCCTGATCCTGTACTGCTTCACCTTCATTACCATGGTCGGTGGTAACCCCCAGAAGGATGCATATGGCTTCCGTCACTGGCGCGACCCCGGCCCAATGAACTCCCACGACAATGGCGACCTTGGACGGTTTGAGGGCTTCCTCGGCGCTCTTTGGGCTGCTTCTTTCTGTATTGTTGGTCCCGAATACATCTCCATGGTGTCTGGTGAGGCCAAGCGCCCCCGCGTCTACATTAAGAACGCCTTTAAGACGGTATACTGGCGATTCGGGGCCTTCTTCATCCTCGGAGCTCTTTGCGTCGGCATTGTCCTTGGTTACAACGATCCCGAGCTTATATCTGTCCTCGAGTCGGGCGAGACCAGTGCTGCTGCCTCTCCATACGTCATCGCCATGACGAACCTCAAAATCGGCGGTCTTCCCCACCTAGTCAACGCTCTCTTGATCACGAGTATTTTCTCCGCCGGTAACACATATACCTACTGTGCGACTCGCAGCTTATACTCACTTGCCATCGAAGGCCGCGCCCCCAGGTTCCTCCGCAAGTGCACCAAGAACGGCGTTCCAATTTACTGCTTCTTAATCGTTATGGTGTTTCCCTTCCTGTCGTTCTTGCAGCTGTCGAAAAATTCTGCAAAGGTTCTGACCTGGCTCATCAATATCGTCACTGCTGGAGGTGTGATCAACTTTATCGTCATGTGCGGCACTTATATTGCATTTTACAAGGCTTGTAAGGCTCAGGGCCTTGATCGCAAGACTCTCCCTTACTGCGGCTGGTTCCAGCCATATGGTACATGGGTCGCGCTGTTCTTCGAGATCGCCGTGGTGTTTGTCTACGGTTACTCCACCTTTAAGCCGGGTAATTTTACCGCCGACTCTTTCGTCACTTACTATGCCATGGTCATTCTTGCACCTATCCTCTTCGTATTCTGGAAGGTTGTTAAGAAGACGAAATGGCTGAAGCCCCACGAGGTTGACCTTGTCTGGGATGCGCCTCTTATTGACGCCTATGAGGCCTCATTTATCACCCCACCCGTCGGCTTCTGGACTGAGATGCTTCAGCTCATTGGTCTGAAGCGTAATGTACCTGTCGACAAGCGGGCTGTCTAATCCAACAGATATGCACAGTAATGTACGGAGGGATGTACATCGATTTGTATTACGATTATGATATCACGTCGGTTGAATAGATTCCGTTAGGTGGCAGCTTTTGAACGCTGATACCAGAGTCATATGAATTCAAGACCCATTCATTCATTTCTGCATTTATCACTGCATGCGAAAACCATGCACACGATGGACACTGCTATTTCCCACGCGACAAGCAGAGGCGCGGGGGACATATCAACGAAAAATATAGGCTTCGTTGCGCACTATCAATTCCGCAATTGAATTTTGCGACAATACCAATGCGACACTACCAACGCGACAAAGACTTGTGAAATTACATCCACGACAACCGTTATGGCGAACGGACTAGCAGAAAACATTCGCGAATTCGGATCGAATTCCCCTTATCAACTTTCAGTGAAGGGAAAGTCGGCTTGCTCCTCAACGCCAAGCGAATTCGCCTCACAACATGCTCGAATGGCAACGAACGAGATAAGACCACTTCGATTCCTTCCAACCAGGCGGATTTCCCCTTGGCTGCATGGTAAATCCTGTCAACTAGTATTAAAAGCTGCTCAACACTTGCGATTCCGTATTATGCGTTCATCAGCGGGACTGTGTTCACAAAATTCAAGGTGCCCTGCGCCTTATCATTCCCCCACTGTTCGATCAAGAGAAGCGAATTGCAAATCGCCCACAGCGTAGCGCACACTGGTCAACCTCGCCTTACGCCATGGATCATCGTATTGATAAGTGCGCCACTATGCACTGGACACAGTACCCAAACAGGCGCAAGTTTCGCCGTCGGATGTCAGGCTAAGGCTAAAGGCTGACGGTGTTATCACGAGGCTGGTGCGTAAGACATGCATAAGGGATTACTTCGTACATTTTTCGCGCATATTTCGCTACTCGACTGCACCTCGTTGGAACTTCGGGCTATTGTACCGATAAATATGGTTGCTCAGATGATAGGACAATTTCCGCGTCTACAGGACATCACAAGTTCGGCGAGGGCTTGCCTGAGCACGAGTTATTTGTTTTCCATTTGCTACATCTACGACACCTTGTAGGGTCTGAGGTCATGCGCATTATGCTAACATGTACGCATCGAGCTCTTGAATGGGCTTCAGCTCATCGCGCAAATCTACGACAGTGCTCTTTACGACCCAAAATGCCGATGCAACACCCGCAATAACGAATTTATTCCGGCCTCATCGCTCGGCCGCCTGCACGTAACTCAACTCTGGAAACCCCCTGATAATTCAGCCAGAGACTAGGAATCTCAACCTGACACCAGGGATGCGCCGTTCTCGTACGATTGTCAACAAGCCGTCCCTTGCAGCCCCTTGTCCGCATCAATGACACTGCCCGAAGGCCTCAAGCGCGATGTCAGCCATACTTTCAGCGCCGCATTTCTTCCCCGCATTCAGATATTCCAATCATCCCCGTTACTACCGAATTTAGTTCACCCCTGGATTGACTTCGCTGTGCGTAGCTTGGAGACTAGATTGGAAGGCGTTTCTTGATGGAAAATGCTAATTAGGTCTCATCACAAGGAGATAGGAAAATAAATCTTTCTCAACCAAATTCCGGAGGCGGCTATCAAAAAGGGAATCGCTCGCTGAGATTTCGCAGCCTACGGGAGCAGTGAATACGATACCTAGGGTTTCAATATCAGCCAAGAATACTAAATTTTGTCTCGTGTCTGAAGTAATTATGCGCCACCACCAAAGAGGTTTGAAATTTGTGAAGCTGAAGATAATCTTGAAGTTCAGAACGACCTTAGTGTAGAAAAGCGATCGCCATTGTTCACCTATGTTGCTGTAATTGGACCATTATTGAATGAAGAATAAATATATGCTTGCAGCTTTAAACTGTCGCTCAAGCTTGGTCGCGAAGTCATCGCGTCGTAAGTGGTGAGACTTCACCATGAGCGTACGAGGGAGCAAACAACGTAACTCGGATTTATGTGCCGGCGTTAATGCGCATCAAAACGCTTCGGTTTATCTTCGTTCGGTAGTCACTTATTGGCACAAACAAGCAAAATCAAACACGAGATCACAGCGGCCTTAGCCAATCTAAGCAAACCGCAATAGACACAACGAAATGAAATGGAGTGCTTGAGACACTCGCGACTTGTATCTAGTCATCTCAACAACCCGCTCAGCTTCTAAAAAACCCCGCATTCAATTAGACCAACTAATGCCAACAATGACCCTTCCCCACTTCGCAGAGCCGCTGACGTTGACCCTGCATCTACACCCACATCGCCCCGTTTGGAGTTACACCGCACCTCCGCGTTAAATCCTCCATAGCTCCACCTTGATGCCCACCTGCGAAAACTTTCGATGTGGTTGTATCCTGGCTCAATCGGGCGAAACCTCGGCCCTTTCCCCAGCGGCGACGCACCCTTGTCCCGTGTCTCACGGCGCGTGCGCAGCAGCAACCAATCAGTTGGAAGTGCCACGAGACTTGGCTGACGTCTTGTCCGGTCACTGCGCACCTGCATGCCCTGAGGCTTAACTGTAAAAGCATCTGTGCGCGGCCTGGGTGGTGGAGCGGAGGTTTTCCAACCCTCTTTCGGCATATCAGAGCGAGCTGCAGTTCCTCTGCGGGGAGTAAGGGCTCTGGGGTCAGGGTCGGGGATGGGGATGGGGATGGAGAGGAGTGGAGATCAGATTTGGTAAAGGGGGCGGGAATGTCGGCATGGGGAAGTGGATTTGAATGCCTGTTTCGAAATTTCTTCGTTTCATCGGTCGGCGGGCCCCGAGTGGAGCTCTGGTGACATTCTGACTCGAGTCCATTATCTCTGGATAACATGGATAGGTATGGTTGTAATAAAAATGAGTGCTTTCAGTCTCAGATCTGCCTTCATCGAAGCCCATTCGCCAAAATGCCCTCCTCCTTAACATTAACAGTGTTCGCTGTGACCTGCGGCTTTGGACTTGCAAAACTGCGCTGAAGCTGATATGCGAATTGCACTGCGAAAGAGAGTAGGAAGAGCGGTATTACCACTCGTCCAAGTACACGACCCCATGATATTTCCCCCTTCTTGAGTTTCTTTCCCTGTCCGTCTTCATCTAATTTTCCTTTATCTTCACATTTCCTAGTGCTTTTCTCTTCTTCTAGAATCACGCCGTAGCTGAGCCGACCCAACCATGCATGCCAACTTAGCAATAACACTACCGCAACCATGATGCTAGGCCATGATATCTTTTTATATGGTGATTGCGCAGTCCTGCCAACGAGCTCATATATTTCGTCCATGCTGTGAACGAAGTGCTGGATGACAGCGGGGATGAGGAACATTGCTGCCGCTACGATGACGACTTCGATGATCCTCATGCCGAGACGCTTGACGAAATTTGCTTCACGCTTGTTGATACGCCAGCGGGAGTGTAGCGATTGGAGGGTCGCTGACGATGACGACGTTGTTGTCATGGTGGATAGCATGGCGTGGTGTTGAAGGTTGTGCCAGATTATGAACAGCTGCTCATGTATGCTACACCTGCCAAATACATACGCTAGGGAGAATATGATGAAGAAACGTGATGCGGTGAAAACACACTGGGCAGTATCGATATTATCGTTGCTCTGGGATCAGCTGCGCTTTTGTTGTTTGACGAACGTTCAATAGAGATAGGGGTCTCATTCAACGCCGTGAACGTCGTGTATCCCTTAGTTGGTATGTTGCAACTCAACAAGTGCTCGTCTTGATCTCGCTGTTGAGCTCATAAATCAGACGCGCGTTGCTATGTTTCTCTGCTGGCGCGATACAGTAGCAGTTCGGCTGGTAAACCTCGACGACCTGCGACCCACTTCTGCGACCCAAAATCGAGCCGCGATTCAGCTCTTCACCACAATTCTGAGCTCTTTCAATCCTTCCTTAGCTTCTGGCCCAAGGTTCGTTCTCGTTTGCTCTCGCAACGACACGTTGCGTTGCGTTGCGTTGCGTTCAGCTCTTCCTCGGTTCCTCGTGTTCTTCCGTAATGAGATTGTGCTCACGCCAAGTCGTCGTTTTCCGCCCAACTCACAAAGTGCGCATCGATCGTCGTCGCCGTGCAACGTCACATCCGGTTTCTCAATTCGATGCAGAGAATCGCGCCAGAGATGCGTAACAAGGCACTTTCACGCCCTGAAGCTGTGCTTCACGTTTTGTCGGAGACTGCGCCCCATTAGGCGTCCCGAGTTTGGGTGCCCCGCACGACCGCAAGCCGCATCCTTCGTGGCTCAGCCTTCCCCGACGACGAGCGTCCATGCGTGTGATTGGCTGAAAGCCCTGAGTGCTGAATTTGATTGGCTAGGCATGAAAGTTTGGACGAAGCGTGCAAGAACTTTACCCGTCAAACTGATTTGCGAAATTACAATGCACTTTAGAGAATTCTGAAGTTGTAGTCAGCCTAGCGATTCTTCTGAGCCTGCCTCTTAGACTTAACAGCTGATTTAACAGGGCACAAAGCCCAGTGTGTCATTAGGATCTAATAGTTGAGAGCAGTAATACGTAGAAATAGGGAAGTTAAAGTGGCTCGAACTAAGAGTTTGCTAAAACAAACGAAGAGCTAATTTTTCTGTTAAGCAAAAGTCCTTGTTTGAGTAGTATTTGAAGCCGTCTCAATTCGGGAAAGTGGTGATTGTGTTGTTATCGCACATAGAAGTTTTTTTCAGGCATAATGTTTCTCAAAACATGGTTTAGGAGAATCTGTCAAATAAAATATACAATTAAACAAGACTATAGTAAATGTAAGAAAGTCGTAGAGTATAGACACTAGCATCCGTTGAATCTTCGCGGATGTGGTGCAGGACGTCTGCCTTGGTTGCAGTGCCAGTTTTTTTGATTTTGACCAATATCTCCAACAATATTTGAACAGAAACCCTCACGCCGTGTTATAGTATTCCACCTTGTGTGAAGATATTACAATATCAAACGTAGCGCAGATGCTTGTCGATTCTGCATTGTAGCTCCCTTCGTCGTAGCAGCAACCTTTCGCAGTTGATGGCGAGGCCAAGGAACGCAATAATCTTCTTTTGTAGTCTTGAATCTAGAGCTACAGGCTCTATCGATTCTTGGCCTCAGGCTCAGTGTCTAAAATGCACGAAAAAGCATGCTTTGCCTGTCTTCGCTCCGCGCATACGAAGGCTTGGCATAGATTTCGTACAGCGCAGACTACAAAAATTTGAGAACAAGTCAGCCCCGGCCCCATATGGGGGCTACGTGAGCAGGTTTCCTAGACGCCTTTCCTTCTCCTGTGACCTCTTATTAGTAACTTAGGATATGGTAGCGAAGTTTTGATTACGAAATCTGGTGACCTCTCAATGACTTTGGAGATCAAGAATGTAAGAATAATTGTTACTTTATTAATTATATTTTCCCAATGATCTGTCACATACGACCATAGGACGTTGAAAACAGGGCTTCCCGTTCGCTCAGCCTTACTTAAGCAGCGTACCGGCGGATTAGTAGTTAGGTGGGTGACCACTAGCGAATCCCCGCTGTTGTATGTTTTTGCAATTTTCTTTGCATATTAGTTTTTGGCTATTAGCTACTTGGAGGCAGACAGTAATGACCGACGCTAGAGGCAAGGTAACGGACGTCAAATTCTTGTCCGGCGGCTGCGAATACATTTACAACTCATGATTGGAAGGAACATCGACAACCTAGCGGTTTTGAAAAGTGAAGTACGTGACAAGGCAAGCAAGACACAGGCCCGCACCCATTTTACTCTGTACCAGGCCTTGTTGGGTATTCGTACCTTTTTGGCTGCATTGTGGGGAAGGTACGGATCTGCGTCTTGCCAAAGGCTCGCGAGACGTTCGTTGTGGCTGACTATTTACAACTTCAGTTACAACGGCCCTAGTGATACTTGGAATGGTATAAACTACCCGAATTTACATATGCCATAGGCCCATAGTATGCATGGAGCTCCAACTCTATTCGTTTCAATCACTGGGGCAGGCACGAGCAAGCATAGAGAAATTGCGATGCTGCAGTGTAATAATCGAGCGTTGCTCATTGTACTTTTACTTCTTCCAAGTCCCTCTCCAAATCATTAAATCTTCTAGTGTTCTGTACGCAGTAATACCTGTAAAAATGTCGTCATTCTTCTTCGACCAGTACCACCGATTCTCCACAAGCCCTTGCAATCGAGCTTGATGAGTACCACTTTTGGCCCTGTAGCGGGCCCATGGATCTTTCCAAGACTGTACGTTGGCTTCAAGATCTGACAGATCTTCGTAGCGGACTCCATATTTTGCCAACAATTCCTTCATTCGTCTGCCTGCAGTCTGCGACAGTTCGGTAAGGCTATCCGAGTCACCAAATTTTCCGTTGTACTGCCTTCGAAACCCATATAGCAGCCACTTCAGATATTCATCAAGGTCAGTATCTAATCTTCGCAGATCCTCCCCGCTCAATGTGGTGAGATCCCTCCAAGCTGCGCCGCCAATACGTATGACATCCTCCAGTCGTTCGGCGTCGGGATTCTTTTCCGCAATGGCTTTGTGGAGCATGTGCAGAGCTGCACCCTTCCTCTTATTATAGTCGCCCTCTGCATACAGCATATGCAGCTCTACGTCGAAAATACCAATCAAACAATAAGCGGCATCTTCTGGTACCGTTGTACTACGGTCTTTCGCCCAAGACAAACGCTCTTCCTTGCTAAAGCGCGATAGATCCAACCCTCTAAGGGCTGGACCGGGAATTTTGGTAACGACACCAATCGTAGACGCCAGTTCCCTTTTGTCCCCTATGAAGTCTCTTTCCTTAGAGAAGAAAAGGACGGAATCTGGCGCTAGCAGTTCTTGAAGTGCCCAGCCACGTTTGAACCATCTGCTCCTCGAAAATGCCTTCTCCCATTTGAATTCAGAGTCTCCAGTAGATTCTTGGATAGAGACATCTGTGAGATACACATAGCATCTGGCAGCCCTCTGATACCAATAGAACATGGAGGCCAGTGATCGTTGCAACTCGGAGCTGCTCGATTTCTTGATGCAGCAAGTGTCTATCCAGAAGTATCGTAGGCCATCATTCTCTACTCGCTCCTGACAAAAGCGAAGTTTGTCGTAACCTGGCTTGCTGATGTCGCTGTACTCCTGCTGTCCATCTTCAATATCTTCGAACTTAACCTCATCATTATCGCGACCCCAAGTATGAGAAAGTATAGCGTAGAAGGGAATTATTGGTCCTGGGAAATCTTCAAGAACCCACTTAGATTTTTCAGAATCCAGTCGCAGAAGACGCATGATCGGAAATAGTTGAAAAGAGTGAGAGGATGCAGAGCTGGAAAGGGTGAGATCTTGTCCTTTAATTTAGGCATCCACAATAGGATTAGTTGTGTGGGGCTTGCAAGGGACGGCTTTTAAAAACCTGGTGCGTCTTGCTTACTCTGACGGGTAAGCTGCACCTCCAACAAAGTCGTCAACAAAACCGGGAAAAATTGAAGCTCAGGTTTTAATTGTTTGGCCGCTTTCTAGTGTTCTTGCTTGTTTGTTTAATCAGGTACGGCTGTCTGGGCGGGGCTTTTTAGTTTGCTTGTTTGGAACTTTGATATGCTAGGAAAGACTCACAGTACTAAGACTACCGTAGCGTCTCCTGCCAAATGCTTATCCTAGGCAATGCCTTGGGATTCTTGCCGTTATATTTTGCTGCTGCCATCTCCGTTTGAGACACGCACCAAGCGCGAATCCAGCACCGAGTACAAGTCAAGACAGCCAACAATTGTGACAACTTCGCCTACATGACGTGAACACCCGTTACCAATCTCACTTACACTATAGCCGCTGCCTCGCTAGCCTCTGACTGTTTCACATGTGTAATCTGTAGATATAGGTGATGGTGTATGCATTCAGTGACTTTCTCTGACCCAAAGCAGGCGACCGTACCTTGACAACGGTAATTTTGTTGACTTTAGTGATGGTCGACTAAAGAATCCATAGCCTCTCGTTCTATAAGCCGAATTCAAGCAACATGATTGCAAAAAGGTACTAGGTGGGTGCCCTAGCAAATCCACACTGTTAAGTTTTTCAACTTGCTTTCTTGCTTCCCATTTGGATCCTGTACATCAAACGTTAGCTCGATAGTGCTTACTAGTGAATGAGCTGTTCTAGACTTTCATCTCCATATCTATCCGGATCATTTGATGGCAGATTGTGATTGGCTGATATAGAACAATGAAATTAGTTACTGGGAAGGTAGCCTCATAATCAGAGAGTGTAGCTGCAGAACTGCGATGTGAACTTGAGTACCAGCCGGAACGCTGTCTCGGCACAAAATTTCATAGTAATCGCAAAGAACTTCTCGATTAGCAGCTAACTCGATGATGGCCATGGCCCATCCTATAGAGGACTCATGGATTTTTCACGGACTACATACGGACGATTACAGCCTGTGCACAATCTATTTGTGAACTGGCTATGCCCTATTTAATTGGGCATATCATACGCCAAGAATTCAGATTACTCAACGCCCCTATGATGAAGCTAATCTAGCTCCGTGACTCGGTGAACATCCGGGCGATCACATCGGTATCCCAGACCACCACGACGCGCTCGCGATATACTTTTGCTGGGTACAACAACAGTATCACCGCACTTACGCCACCCATGGGGTCAGCTAATGAATAGTGACTCCAAGAATGCACAAGGACAAACAGTGATGTGCTATCAGCTTTTCGAAGATACTGTGGGGGTGACTAACGTCCGCTTCGCATTGTGACTAGGACGAGACTACAGCAACATGCACAGCTCTACAGAGAGTGTAAAAGTCAATTCTAAAGCTGATTTTGTTCCTCTCGCAAATTTCCACTACATACATCGCTGTTAAAGATCTATGCAGCCTTGAACAGTTCGTCAATTTCTTTGACGGTAGGTTCGACATGCTCCTTCTTATCGTAAAGGTCAATATGATAAGCGTTGGGCCTGATCACTCTCTTCATTTGCTTGTGCTTGCCGTCGAGCAGCTTGAAAATCCTGTCAGAGTGCCATTTACTGAAGGACTTCTCACCCACAACAATCAGCAAGGGCTGCGTAAGGAAGATATCTGCATATTGCCATGCATCCCAGGTCATAGATATAGGAATAGAGCGGAGCAACATCTTATTCGTCGAGTTAGGATGCTGTGCTCGCGGAGTGAAGTAGTATTCATGGGTGTCCAGCATATCGCGAACCGGATTCTCGCCCATGGGTGGTACAATTGGCACAACATTTGGCTCATTGCTCTGCGCCTCGGATCGGATGGCGTGCGCAACCTGATCGAGGACGGTGACCGCATCGGCTGGGTTTCCATTCCCATCTATACCACAGCGGATTCCATCGCCCCAGTTGACGGCGCTGACAATGGCAACAGCCTTGAAACGGTGATCGATCTTTGCGGCGGCAACTGCATATCCTCCTCCTGCACAGATACCCACAACAAAGATGCGATTCGCGTCGATATAGTCGAGTCGTTCCAAATAGTCCGCAACAGCAGATGCATCCGTTGTTCTCACTGCAGGGTCTTCGAGAAAGCGAGGTAGTCCCTCCGAATCACCTTGATGAGCAGCATCATAGGCAATCGCGACGTATCCCTTTTCGCTGAGCTCTCTGGCGTAGATGCTAGCACACTGCTCTTTGACGCCTCCGCCAGGGTGGATAACGACGATGGCAGGGACCTTGCTGATAGTGGAAGCTGGCTTGAAGAGGAGACCAGCGAGGGTAAGAGAGCCCTTCGGAATGGAAATCGCCGACATCTTAACAGGTTTTTAAGTTCAGATCTCTTCCGTCAAAGCGAATGTGAATGATATGGTATTTAATGTGATGTAACTCTAAGTGTAGAGAGGTAGCCTCTACATTTTGGCTCCTTTTATGCAAGTGATGGTAAGGTATGCTACACAGGTAGGTTTCGGCGTTAGGAGATAGAGTTTACGGACAAAGATCTATTACCACGTGAAGATCGTCCTCTGGAAGCTGTTCGAGTTGGGCAGTCGCTCTTACGAAAACAGACAGTAGGCGCATTGACTGCCCGCACCAAAGTTTACCCTTTGTTGGCGGTGGGTGCATGGCACTCTGATTCTGGATCCGGCTGGCGCTGCTACTTTACCGCATTAAGCCAGCTCAGCTTTCTATTGGATACCGTACCATTTGGTCCGGTCGGTACTATCTCCTCCTGTCGACGGATTTAATACTGCATGTACCAGAACGTGTCTATGTTACTGTCCTGAGAAGAAAACTTATCTCCGTCCGATCTCTTGCAGGTGGGAAGAAATATTGAACAAATGCGATCAATATACCAATGCATTCTGAAGTCAGTGAAAATGAATTCGTCCATCCAATCAGCGCTAAGCTACGTATGATGAGACTAAAATCGCAAGCGGTAAGCTTCGGATTTAACAGAGAGTGTAGGCTCAGTTACATTTACTATCAAGAGACAACATTCCTGTTCTCCTTACACATGCTACACTGTCTTCGCTCGCAACTACGCTTGGCGTTACTTCTCCATAAGTTCAATATCAATTATCGGCAATATTCAAAACCATGCATCTCATCCTTACCGGTGCAACGGGCCTAGTTGGTGCCGCTGTTCTCGATAACATGCTTGCCCAACAATCCATAACTCGAATCTCTATCCTCAGCCGGCGCCCGGTCAGGATGGCGGAAGGTCACAAGAAAGCGAAAGTCATTATACACAATGACTTTAGGACTTATGATCAAGCGCTATTAGAAGACTTGAAGGATGCACAGGGGTGTGTATGGGCGTTGGGTGTGAGCCAGAATGATGTAGACAAGGAGTAAGTTGATGGCTCGCTTTCGTTAAAATGAAGGGTTTCAGCAAAATGTTCATAAATCACGTAAGGTTGGGGCAACAAGCTCGTCCGGAATATTGATCTCGCTGCACACCGATCCCTGACTGTAAAGCCTAGAAAATACGTCGAGATTACGCACGATTACCCGATTGAAGCTGCAAAAGCCTTTTCGACACTGCATCCTGACACACCATTCACATTTGTATACGTCTCCGGTGAAGGTGCAACCCAATCGCCGGGGATGTTTACGGCAATGTTCGGTCGTGTGAAAGGGCAGGTAGAGGCAGCGCTTCTTAACATTCACCCTCAACTCAAAGTCTACAATGTGCGCCCCGGGGCTGTAGATTGGAGATGTCACCCAGAGATTCACGAATACATTGCGGACCAAGGGCTTGCTAAGAAAATCCTGTTCCCCACGATCAACACGGTGTACGGAAGCTTAATGACGCCAACAAAACCCATGGGTAAAATTATGACCGAGCTGGCAATGTCAAAGGGCAAGCCATTACAGCAGGGAACCGGTATAGGAATGGAAGGACGGCTAGTGACCAACCTCGGGTTGAGGCACATGGCTGGACTTTGATCAACTGGGACCTTGATTGAAAGCCCGGTTGAGCCCGGCAAGCGTAGGGTCTGACTACTTCTTCGGTTGCTTTTCCTTACCGTCGAGCAGCTCGGAAACTCTGTCAAAGTGCTAATTATTTGAGTATTGCACATCCACAGCAATCAGAAAAGGCTGCGTGAGGAGGTTATTTGCATACTGCCATGCGTCTGAGGTCATGGCTAGAGGAACAACTCGGTACTATTTCTGCTTCAATACTTCAATTACTCTCCAAGTTTAAGTGCAAGTAGATAGATTAAAAATAGCAAATAAAAGCAAGCATCGCCAGCATCACAAAAGCAAACTTCATGAGCAAAATCATTCGATTGCTATGAAAGGTTCAGCAAGGTCGCCAAAAAGGACTGTAACTCAAAGCTATAGCACCCTTCAGTAAGTGAGGTAGAGGAATTAGCTGTTAGTATCCTACTGGCCCATTAACAACTTCCTCCAGCTACTTCAAGTAGATACACGATAATTCTATCAATGTCCGCGGCTTTAGTGCCGTTTCCATTTAATGAGCCACCCATTGTGATGTTGTTCTATCCCTGGGTCAAGTCGAGAGCCAAAGGCGAAGCCATAATTATTCCCTTATGAGTATCCTTCAGAGAAACCTGACGCCGCGTTGATGGGTCGTTGTTCACCTCAACCCAGCCATAGCGACGGAGAATCCAGATTCCACCGATTCTGTCCGGAGAGCCGTAGGGTGCATCCCCAAAACCCATGTCATCAGTGTCTTAGGTCACAAAATATTAGCCTCTGCGATAGGACAGTCAGGCGAGATTGCTCACTCTGATAGTAGAATGACACATATTGCTCTCCACCTTCTCCTTGCACTTCAAAAGTGATTGTGCTGTCATTTCCGCTGATCCCAGTTGCAATTGTGCCATTGCTGGCAAATGGCTTCATGAAAGTCAGCGTGGCTTTGTTTGAACAATAAGTTTGACGTGCACTCACCACTTCTTGATAAAACGCATTACCTCTAAGCGTTGCATCGGTGCTATAACAACTTTTGCCTTCTATGGCATTCCACTCACCGGTTTTCCTATCGATTCCTTAGTGATTTGTAATATTTTAGTACTGGTTCTGCTTACACATCTAAATCATATAACGTGTTCCACCAGTCAGTGGCGAACACCAGTCAGTCGCGCACTATCACGAAACGAGAGGATCTTAACACACGATAACGCGACAACCACGCAGCAAATTTGCTAGTAAATATAGTAATAATATTCTCTATCTCTGTCTACACGAGGTGCGAATATAACCTTAAACTCCGCACTTACTGCAGGTTAGAGGTGCTTGTTGCCGAGGCCGAGAAGCCTCACCCTCCACCCTTACATTTAAGGCTCTTTTAGCAGCCACAGCTAACGCATAACCTGCCTTAACCTGTAACGCGCCTCCAGCTGCAATATATTGTCGCTGCCTGTCCTCCCTACGTCGTAAACGCGTGTTTAAGGCACAGAGTTTGCTGTTTTCTTCTGCTAAGATTGTAGCTAAGTTTATAGCTAGCTAACAGCCTTTAACAAGCTAAGCGAGAGCTCTGCTTAAGGGGCTCTATAATTGACAGTAGAGGAGCTTACGTACAAGACGGGCCTGTTAATTAAGTTAATCTATCGTGTAAGGCGTTTCTGTTGTCTAAACAGCCTTAGCTGTAGCCTCTGTCTGTAGAGGAGACAGTGTACAGACAACTGTAACCGTTAATAGGACGCGTTTAGGATAGAACAGGACTAAGCCTGTTGCCTAAAAGCCTCTAAAGATGTTTAAAACTAAGAAAATAGTTATACGTATATTAGGATTTATATATAGAAACTTGTCCTTATTAATAAGCTGCACCTATTAGCGCGTAAGCCTATCTATCACGTATCTATATACTATCTTAAGAGGTAAGAAGTAACTAATATTAAGAGGCTATAGCTTATAAGACGTATAAAGAAGTATATAAAGGGTAATAATATTCCTCTCTAAGCAGTAAATATTAAATACAGGCGTTACGTAGCTGCTATAGCTATCTAGTATAAGAAGGCGATAGCTTCTAATTATACGTGAGGCTGTATAGACGTTAAAATGCTTTAACTAGGTAAGGCTAAGGTCGTTAGTTATCTATCTATTATTACTTACACTAATACTCTAGTTACTAGGCAGCTAAAGCTTAAGACTATACTATAACGCCTAGTAGACCTTACCCTTAAAGATAATAAAGAGAGGCAGTACGTAGCCTACAGCGCTTACACACTTAATTATTATTATCTAGTTATAGTTACTAGGCTGTATAATAGTTACTCGTCTAATAGTATTAGAGCTAGTAATAACCTTTAACGTTAAGGTAATACCTATTATAAACCCTATCTTATTAAAGTTATAAGTGTCCTCTACTACTATCCTATACGTCTTAATTATATCTCTTATAAGGCTATACTAGGCGTTTATCTTTATAAGATCCTCGCATTTTACGCGCTATAAGTAGAATTTACAGTTCTACTTTATCTAAAGCTCTAACTAAGCCTTAATAAAGTAAGAGACTTAGTTCTTACTAAGAGGTAGTAGAGGAGGCTGCTAACCTTATGCAGTAAGAAGGGCGTCTCCTATCTAACGTACGTTAATAATATAAGGTAGAAAGCCTTATTAATTAAGCTCTAGTATCTATTAAATAAGGCTCTGTTCCTTAGTAGGTAATAGCTTCTGTTTACGTGCGTTAATAATAGGTTAAGGTAGGCGTCTGTTAAGGCGACCTCGGAGCGTCGAATTAGGAACGTTAAACAGCTTCGTAGCCCTCCGGACGCTCTTTATCTGCTTTAAATTAAAGGCCTGCGATGTAAGAAGGACACGACCTTCCTTTTGAGCTGCAGGAGGCTGTTGTTGAGAGGTCATCGTTGTTGTTTTGAGAGCAAGCGTGGACGATTTGGTGGGGTGCGCGACTGACTGGTGTTCGCCACTGACTGGTGGAACACGTTATATCAATCTACTCTATGGAAGGTGACTTCTTTCTCTGTTGATGTTGAGAGGTAGCCACACATATGTCACTTCCCAAATGGCGTTTAAGTCCCACTGAAATCATCATGTCAGCACAAATAATATAGTAGATATTGTAAACGAAGAATGGGGCTCACCCTATCACCAAGATATAGATGCGTTGTCTATTTCGATCCATGAATCGTCAAGGTTTTGCCAGACTGCGAGTTCAATCCACTTGTGTTCAAAGGATTAATGATACACGGCTGCGACCAAGGGCCTGCTAATCTGTTTGCATGGTAGGCAACAACATCTGTGGACTGTGAGTCGTGTATTTTTCGGAACGACATATGATATCTTACTATTAGGCCGATATCCAGTTTTATGGCTGATGATTGCGAAATAGCCAACATCTGTTTCCACAATGCTAGGTGCTTTAAGATCTGATTTGTCCCAGCGAATTATAACCTCTTCGAGGTTTGTGATATCCCCATTGTAAGCAGTCAAGTATACATCTCGACCTTCCCGTCTATCAACATTTGAGTAAATAGCGTACGGTGTCTTAGTATCCGGGTCGATGAAGAGACTAAAGTCTTGTGACCAGTTCCCGAGATGAGAGTATGCTTCAACATATGTGTAAGGGCCGGAAAAATCATCGGCTACGGCATGACCTCGCAACAACCAATTGTAGGCTCGGTTAGGAGCATCGGCATACCACCACATATTTCGGCTGTCAACAATGACCCGCAACTAGGGGAGCACGAAAAGAAACCTTACATTGTACTTGCCAATGGATTCAGCATAGGCAACCTTGGGACGCTGAATCACCATTGAGGGATCAATACGAGGACGGCCTTTAATGGGCTCGGAAGAGTTCATTCGTCAATTCGATTCAAAACCCGCAAGGAGATCGTTGTGTATTTACCCAGTGCAAGCCCTCTGTCTTCCCATCTCGCCAGGTCTTTGAAACTATACACTCTAACAACACCACACTCCGTATGACCCTCAACCTTGTACTCGCCAAAGAGCCAAAACGTTTCACTCTTCTCGTTGTAATTTATTCCTCCTGCGTGTGCATTCACAAGATCACCGTTGGTGTCTCGCCAATGAGCCCCTGGCACAATGTACGCTGCTAAAGCTGATGGCCCAAGGAGAAGGTATGTGATGAGACCGTGCATTGTAACGACTGAAAGTACTTGCTTCCCCTGATGAATGTTTCACTTGAAAGATCTCGCTGCATCTTAACTACTCGATGGGTGTCTAGTGAAAATAAGTCCTCACGTATCGAATGAGATCATTGTTGCCAATTCACTGTACGGAGTTCATTCCAGCGAGAAAAGGAAGAAAGTTTTGATTCCATGTGCTTGACGTTGCGACACGGTGTGCTTTGACCCGAACCCAAAAGTCGTTATCTCTTTCAGTAGACCCAATGAGGGACAGAAGTACGTTGTGTAGGGAGTTGGTGAACTTAATTTTAGGCCGCTTAAACCCCTGCAGCGCGATCGTCTTCCGCTGGCCCGTCCCCGTCCCCGTTTGCGCCATTTTCATTTACGCGGGGAAGACGATGCGGGGACTTTGGAGGAAGGGGGAAATTAGCATAATTGATGGAGATAGATCTATGTTATTGCGAGGCTGCGGACTGTTCGCTATAGTTCTGCGCGAGTTCCGGGTTACAATTTTTTTTTTCCAGAGATAGTTATCGAGTTCTCAAGGCCCAACGATCGGGACTAGGGCTGAAAACAGATGGGATCAAACTGACTAAGTGATACTGCTTCACCCAGAGAGTTTGTTTGGGGCACCATCAAGTGAAAGCATTTGCAGTGAGCTACAATATGCGAAGTTGGCTTCGGGTTGGATGTCACCGAGGATCAATCATAGTGAATGATCATAAGATTCGTCTACGTTGTTGCATAACCTCACTGGTTATATGTAGAGCTCAACTCGATCACCACGAAGGTCATCACCATCAATATGCTTCTACAAGCTACAATACTAATCTCCATTTTTTCTTTATCATGCCTCGGTCATCTTGAGCCCGGCTTTGATGACCGGTCGCTCGTGGCTTCGCTCGCCAAGCGGGTCATGCCTACTCGTTGTATAGTTCCTGCGAACAACAACGGCGAAGATGACTCCACCGCTATCCTTCAGAGCTTTGAAAAGTGTAAGAAAAACTCTATAATCGTATTTCAAAATACGACGTACAACATTGGCCGTGCGATGAAAGTCACCAACTTGGAAGATGTCAAGATCGAAATCCATGGCAGACTGCTCTGGAGTACGGACATTCAGTACTGGCTCAATAATTCAATGCCCATCGGACCAGGGAGTGGCCAAGAGTCCTACCCGCCTGCTGCGTATCAGAACCAAACTACGGCTTTCATTCTTGGAGGAAAACGATTGTTCGTCGAGGGGTTCAATCGTGGCACTTTTGATGGTAATGGACAGGTCTGGTATGATTTCGTCAAGGGCCAGAGCAATTATCCTAAACGACCACACGCGATCGTTATCACAGCTCAGGATTCGTACTTCCACGGCCTGCGATGGGTGCAGCCTCAGATGTGGACCGTTACCATTGTCTCCTCGAAGCGGCTTCTCTTTGAAGATATCTATGTGAACTCAACTTCGCATTCCGTGCAGCCTTCTCGCAACACTGACGGCGCAAACACGCTCTTTTCAGATTCCATCATTTTTCGACGTTGGGAAATTGACAATGGAGACGACTGCATTGCGTTGAAGGCAAACTCTACCAATATTTTAATCGAAAATTCAATCTTTCATCACGGACATGGAGTTGCTGTAGGAAGCGTAGGTCAGTATTCAGATCGCTTTGAAATTGTCGAGAACCTCGTTGTGCGGAATGTCACAATGTATGGGAGCAAATTTGCTACACGAATCAAAACCTGGACTGGAGAGCAAAATCAATGGCCTCCAAATGGCGGCGGTGGTGGTCGAGGCTGTAAGTTATACCGCCTACTGTATTGCCATGCTTCCTCAGGTCTAACATTCGACGTTTGCAAGACGCTAGAAACCTCTCCTATAGTAACTTAACTATCTATGACGCCAGCGACGAATCTCCCATCGTCGTTAACCAATGCTATAGTAATGTTGGCAGGCTTGCAAACTGCAGCACTTCAACCTTTGACATCAGCGATGTATCCTGGAAGAACATTCGTGGCACTGCGAAAACTCCGTATGTCGCGCGTATACAGTGCAGCAGGAGCCATGGAGGGTGTGATCGATTCAGCATGGAGGATATCAATTTTCTCGACGTATCAAACAGTACGGAAGGGGTCATCACGAATAAGGTGAGATGCAGTAATGTGAATAGTCCACAGGGATTTGTCTGTAGCCCATAGTGAATAGTAGTTACGCATCTTAACATTTCTCACTACTTAGCTGGACTCACTCTATAAAACGAAATTATATACGTGCGCCCGTGAATTTCGACTCTAGTGAAGTGGGTTTTCCCGTATTTCAAACTCATAGCATAGATTTTAAACGCACGGCAAGCATGCTCTTCGTATAACTGACGCTCTGGATGGGAACCTGGTTATTAGGCATACCTGCCCCATTGTTCAAATAAGTTAAAGATTAGACGCTATGTCAGCGCGAACAAGGACCCCTGACCTTGAGCCTTGGTACGACAACGGTATGCAGAGTCCGGCTTCGGTCTTAATCCGGAACACTGGTAACATAAGAAAGGATCTAATCTAAGGCTTCCGAGATATTCGCCTTGAAACATGTAATATGAACAGGCTTGATGCACTGCAGAAGATGGAAGGTATTGTGCCGTCATGGGCTTGCTGTGGCCATGGTTGCTCAACGTCCGGTCACTTCTGAATCACCAGATATACAAGTGCGCAGTTCGCGCAATCAGCATTGATATGTGCGAACTCAAGGAGGATTAATAAAGTCCTAGCATTTCGACATTTCTGACGGCTAATATGTTTCTAAACTAGACCATGGCCCTCAGAGTATACGCAAATACCGGTAGCCATTCATTTTTGCGAACTTGGGTGATTATAGCAGCAGCTATTGTGTGGTTTGGCTGGAACTTACTGTGCTACGCGAAGTATTTGGCTCTGCCTGAAAATAATAAGAGGCTGTATTATCCTGACTGAAAATGGCGTGGTTAAAACAGACGTTGGAAGGTGATGCTTTGTTGACAGCCTTGCTGCCTATCTTCGCGGCGCCTCAATGTTCTCGCTGACATCCTCGCCTTCGTCCCCATCATCTGATGAGCTGTCCTCATCATTTTCGACTGCCGCGTAATCCTCGTCTTCTTCATCGTCCTCGTCATCAAGATCCGGTCCATTCGCGAGTGACTGCGCCGGTGCACCAGCAGTATCGACAGGACTGGCTTCAAAGTTCTTCACCTTGGCCCTCACTCGCCCCTGCCTTCCCCTCCCCTCAAAATCAAGTTCCCACGTAAGCTCCAAAGCCGATTGCCTTGTGCCAGCGTTGTCGACTACCCAGCTGTACGGTTTCTTCAGGACAATTTCAGCCTCGATGGTAAAAGTTCCCCATCCCAGTCGTCGAACTTCGTACGGTGGGTTGCGAAGGATGAGGCGCGGCGGGCGAAAGGTGGGATGCAGATAGATGCGTACTTCTTTGACAATATCTATTCTCGACGTCCTGACGAAGAACGTCCAGTCGTGCTCATTGTCATCATCCGCCCCTCTGATCAACCGATGTTTGTTCCCAATCAAGATCATAACGCCCTCAACTCCACCCTCGCCTATCCTGCTGCCTCGCTCGACCTCTTCGTCAACCTTCCGTTCCGCATACGTCACTGGGTACTTGCGCTCCAGCTGCCTAGCCAGCGCTCTATCGGGTGACGCCGTGGTATGGGCACGGCACATGGGACAGTTCGCTTCGAGGTCGTATGAGGCGTCATAGTTGGGGTCGAAGTCGGCCAGATTGACATCTAAACTCGAGTGCTCAATCTGGTTCGTGGAGGAAGCGTCGGCCCATTGCGCCATGCAGGAAGCGCAGAGTAGGTGGTTACATTCTGTGCGGACGGGCGTGAAGAGAAGGAGTTGGCAGATCTTGCAGGCATCAGAATTGGCCGAGAGTCGCTCCTTTGCGGCGCGGAACTCACAGGACATAGGTCGTCGTGTGCGACATCCTCAGCAGGCCGGGGAACGGCTTCAGCCATGATGGCTACAAGAGGGAGAAAGAGAGGCGAAAGGCTCTTTCAAGTGACGGCACCAACGCCGCAATATATAGGATCCATGGGACCTAGCAACAGCAACATCATTCAGTAGTGATAGGAAGGGCATTCGCCAGTCATTGGTTCTGACGTCCATCAGGCATCAGCGTCGTATGCACAGGCCAGATCAGCCATATCACGTGACATCGCGATAAATCGACCGCTGACGGCATCTTCTTCCGTTATAGTCGTCGTGAGATCCACAGAACCATACGAATGTTAATAAGGTACCACGATAATGTAGTCAGGGCATATATTCACGCTTCGTTGGTGACAATGCGTCAATTTATCTCCGAATCTGGGTTTCGGTATTTTGATTATGTCTTGATGGCCTCTATTCGTCTGAATACCTGGTACCACAAGGTTACTACTTTACATTTGCCTTGTTGCGGTCAGGACGATACCAGCGCCATCTTTTCAACGATAAAAGCTCCCACTCGTTCGATCTAGAACCCCCAGGCCTTCTATGGTGACGTTGCTCCCCTTCCTCTTCGGGAAGCCATCTGGAGCCAGCCCCATTTTTTCCTTTGCTGCAAATTCCCTTTCTCGTTGCTCATATTCTCTAATCAGTTCCGCTTCTCTCCGTGCTTCCTCTAAATACCTCGCCCTCTCAGCCTTTGCCTGCAGCTCACCAAACGGATCAAATCGCTCACTCTCCGGGTTGCGGAACGGATTCTTAATCCAGCTTCCACGATCTGTCAACGTTGTGCTCCTTGGCCTTCCACCCAACACATCATACGCTTTGTTGAGTGGTGGGTCGGCGAATGGATTGGCCGTAGGAGGTCGACCTGGGATGCGGGAATTGCTGCGGTTGGTGGACGTAGTCCCTGGCCGAGCATATGAACCGCCCCCGAAGAGAGTGTTACTTCGGTCTGTGGAGCGAGTTTGGTGAGCAAGGCTGTTGGAGCTTCTGCTGCCGCGGCCAAAAAAGGAGAAATTAGAGTCTAGGTGTGCGGTTTCTGGGGCGCGCAGGGATCCCGTATTGCCTGGGCTAAAAGCATCATCTCCGAGGCGTTGATTATAGGCATTTCGCCTGCGTTTGCGGCGCTTGATGAATATTACTGCAGCGATTATAAGGGCTAGAGCACCTGTTTTGAACGTTAGATTATACATGCATCACGATCGGAATGGAAAACACAAACCAAGAACACCTAGAACGATGGCGGCTGTAGCAGCGCCCTTTGTCAGAATTGGCGGTTCTGGTCGCGGAAAAGACCTCTGGGGGGCACTGTCGTCTCCTGAAGTCTCGGACTCTGCAGGTGTGGGGATTGTAAGTGCTATCGAAGGAGGCGGGGTTGATGGAGATGGCAATGGTGTCGACGAAGATATGGCTGAAGAGACAGAAGGTATCGTTGTAGACGGCTCCAGGCTAAGGGTTGTCTCAACCAGGATCGAAGATGTAGCAGAAGCTGGACTCGAAGTTGTTGTATTTGACTCAACGCCTGTGATCTGAGGCAGAGCTGCATTATTGCCTTGCGACGTGATGACTGCCGTAAAAGCAGGTGGAGCCAATGATGTGGTCGAAGAAGTTGCATCCGGTGCGCTGCTTACAATCGCTGGGCTGGTTGAGGCAGCGGGACCGCTTGAGGTAGTAGTGCTTGAAGTCGTAGACGTTTCTTTCTCTGCTGATGAAGGTGGCAAGACCACTGTTTGGAACGAGCTTTGCACAGGTGGCGCTGGCGGGGTTGAGATAGGTAAGATCGCAGGAGCCGAAGTCAAACTGGGTTTCTCTGGAGGTGGTGGAGGAGCGGATACAGCAGCTTCTGTTGGCGAAGGCGGCTCTGCAGCCTCTCCCGCGGCCTCATCCTCTGAGTCTGAGTCTTCGCCTTCTGACGAAGCACCCACTGTAGATGGGCTGCTTCCCGGGGACGATTCGGGCTCCTCTGGTTGCTCCGCTCCAGGTGGTGCCCCAGCGGGTGCGTCTTGTCGTCGGTTAAATCGTGGAAACACCTTTACGGGCGATGGTCTTCGAAGTTGATAGCGAGCCATTTTGAAAGGACTCTACTTGTGTAATGCAGACATGTGCTCCGGATCCCTTGCCTAACTATCCAACTCTTAATTAAGGAACAAAAAAAGTCTCCGGGACTACAAATCGTAAGGAAAGGATCCGTTCAACGGAGTAGCGAAAATATGGCCTCGTTTCCACCCAAGATCGACCCGGAAGTGACAGACAAACGGAGAGCAAAGGAGAGGCAATGGAGAATGGGGATGCCAATGCTATGAATGCGGGCACCCGCCTTGGGAATTTGCCGCCTGGGGCTGTCTTTTCAGTCACAAAACGTCTCCAATCCGCAAATTTGTGGGTCCCATCCGACATTGCTCCCTAGCCGCACCGCTCACAGACGGTGCCATCGAAACGGATTTGGTGCCTTTGGGCCACGATCTGCGTCCTTGAAACTAAGGCTAATAGTTAGCCAAGACGCGCATTGTGCGATCGGCAGACAGAGTCGACCGTGTGGTCGTGAGAGACGATGTTAAAAGTCACGTCGATCTGGGATGGTATGGCCCTTGAAGGTTGGTGGTTGGTCGTGACGTGGATCTGAGACGTCTTGGCGGTTTGACGAGCGATGATGGAGCGCCATGTGCTTCAGGAACATTGCGTGTGCTAACGTGGCACAAGGAGAAATAAGAGCCGCATAGCTGCCGTGCCCGAGTGATCTCAGCTTCATTCACGTTGCGATTGGAACGATAGTACCGCCGCATAGTGGGGCAACCAGAAAGTAAAATTCATCTAAAATTTTGGGGGGAACATGAGGACAGCGCGTCCTGGTGACATTGGCGCATTGCTTGTCGCAGATTGAGCGGAAAGAAATTAGCCAGAGGATACGAACGTGTGCTGGTAGCATTCACGCATGTTGGTATTCGAATACAGATTTGAACATATTGTCGTTCAACAATAAACTCTTGTGGTGAAAAGAAAAGAGTTCGATGCGGAAGTTAATGACAGGTCCGTGCATAGAGTCTGAATGGGTGTAAGCGAGTATCGCATGAAATCAAGCTTACGGGTATTGCTGTCCCGCGTTGCAAGGGAACCCAGGCTCCCGGCTCGATTCCAAATTCTTGCTTTGTCACGACTCCTGTCACTGCTCTTCTATATGTGGGCTAGAAGCCCTCATAACGTTAGCTGATGAGGAGCAAACTCTTGGTACTCGTGAAAGGCCAAGATCCCCTTTTCATCTATTAATAAGTGTAGTACTGATATTATACAAAGTATCCGAGACACCATTGAGTTCGACACTTCAGGTGGGTATACTGCGATCCAAACTCTGCCCGAGGCACATCTCATAATACACCCCTCTCTTCGCCAGTAAATCCTTGTGCGTCCCACTCTCCACTATCTTTCCCCTTGCGAAGACGATAATCATATCTGCATCCTTGATGGTGCTGAGGCGATGGGCCACTGCGATAGTTGTACGTCCGCTTTTTGCTTTCTCAAGCGCTGCCTGGACAACCCTCTCTGATTCCGTGTCCAAAGCGGAGGTGGCCTCATCGAGAAGAAGCAGGCGGGGCTCCCGTATCAGAGCCCTGGCTATAGCAATGCGTTGGCGTTGACCACCAGATAGTTGAGTACCTCTACTTCCGCACATTGTTGCGAAGCCTTCAGGTAGGGAAGCAACGAAATCAGAAATATTCGATTGCTTTGCAGCGGCTTCGATTTGGGCGTCAGTCACATCGGCTTCAATGCCCATGGCGATGTTGTCGCGAACAGAACCTTGATATAGGACAGGTTCCTGCTGGACAAGTGAAACGTCTCTTCGATATTTTCGAGGACAGAGTTCCATTAGAGGTCGGTCATCGCAAGTGATTCGTCCAGAAATTGGATCATAAAAGCGCTCAAGGAGTGAGATCATTGTACTCTTACCACAGCCACTGGCGCCCACAAATGCAATGAATTGGCCAGGAAGTACCTAGACAGATCAATTAGGCTGAGGTTATCGTAAGGTCTGATATACTCACATCGACATCAATACCCTCCAAAACCTTCGCATGTGGCCGAGACTCATACGCGAAGGCAACGTCTTGCACATTTACATGTGCCGGCCCTCTGTCCTTATCACTATCGGAAGGTGGCTTTGAGGAGTCCTCCTGAACAGCAGGCTTCAGCCTTCGTAACCAGAAGATGTAGTTTGCGGCAGTAGCCGACTTCGTTAGACTTGTGGTGTACGAAAAGAATGAAGCGGCGGCTTCTCCGGAAAAGATCACACCGATGAAGACGGTGAAGAACTGAGTTGTCGTGTATTCACCAAAACTGATGAGGCGACCACCGTACCTATTCTTTGTGAGTTCATGTGCACAGTGTGTGGGATTCACCTGACATACCAGAAACCGAGGGCCATGGCGAGGAAGGATACCGACTGCGTCAACGCGTACCAGAACATGGTCCATGTTAAGGCCTTGATGCTCTGTTGGGCAACGCCGCGCAAACGATCTTCATATCTGCTGAGAATATGTCGCTCAAGCGCAAGGCTAGACACTGTTCGAATCGCGGAGACTGCCTCCGACGCAAGAGCAGCACTGCTAGCGAAACGTTTGCCAGTATCATCTTCCAGCTTAAACTCTAAGCGAATGCGAAGATATCCGGAGAACACGATAGGTGGTAGAGCTAATGACGAATAAAGTCAGTAAAAAATGTCTTTGCCTAAATGGATAATTGTACGAACCTCCAAAGACTACCACCAAACCCAATTTCCAGCCCACTGCGATGGCCAGGATTGAGCTTGATACCACGTTTACCACGTTAATGAAGATAAGCATGAGGTTGAATCCCATGAGCTCTAGCAAATTTGTTGGATAGAGAGAGAGGTTCGACGCCAAAGCGCCGCTTGCATTGGCCTGGTCGTCAAAGAAAGCCATGTCTTGCTTTAGGATAAGGTCAAAAATCTCGCGTCGATACTTTCGCGAAACGTGCTAGGTTATCGTCAATATACTGGGACTATAGGAAAATATTAGCATAGGGGTCACTCACCTGGGCAACAATATTGCTTGCCCACCCGACAGAAGCATAAACGGCCAGGTTACCGAGCGCGACAATGAAAAACATCAGTGAGTAAAAGTCGCCTTGATCCACGGCTCGCCCAGTTGGCAACTGAAAGGCTTCAACGACCTTAGCGAAAAGAATCGCTTGAGCCGGGAAAGTTGCTCCTGTTCTATCATCAGCGGCGAATTCGCATTATAGATCCTTCAGTAGACATACCTCCTGCGAGCGTAGCGATCAACAAGACCGTGAACCACTTCCAGAGATCACCTTGCTCCCGAAGCATGATCCAAATGCATTTCACTAGATTGTAGTTGATGCCATCTTTCCCGGCATGGGCCGTATCTTGCCCGATACCAGAGGCTTGAGTCTGCGTACGAACAAGAGCCACCTTTTCCTCAGCCTTTTCTTCATCTGTGCGATCTCCTTCTCCTGCCTGTCCAAGATCTTGCGCTCTGACAAGGCGTGCTACGAGGGATTAGCGAATATGCATAGAGTAGTTCAACTACACGTACCGTAAGCACCGTCGCGATCTATCAGCTTGTCATGGGTGCCTTGCTCGACCACAACACCATCAGACATGACAGCAATATTATCAGCATTGCGGATGGTTGACAGCTTGTGTGCAATAACAATAGTCGTTCGGTCTTTTGACACTCTGTCAAGTGCTTGTTGGACGATCTTCTCTGCTTTTGGGTCCAGAGCACTTGTGGCTTCGTCAAGGAGTAAGACTGTTGGCTCGGAGACAATGCTACGCGCGATGGCAAGCCTTTGCTTTTGTCCTCCTGACAGATTCATTGCCCGCTCGCCGAGTTGAGTGTCATACCCCTACTTGAGATTAGACAGGCCACTGCAAACAATGATACAAACAAGAAAGGGTTCTTTTTGAGTTCTTTTTGAGTCGTTAGCAACTTACTTTGGGTAGTCGCTCAATGAATTCCTCAGCATAAGCATCCTTGCACGCCTTCTCAACTAAAGCGCGTTGTTCGGTCTCAGGTAGATTCGCCTTGTCGGTCCCAAAAAGCCCATATGCGACGTTTTCGTAAACCGTTCCTGAGAATAGCACTGGCTCCTGCTGCACCAGTCGGATGTTGGTCCTGAGCCAAGTGAGGTTCAGCTCTCGAATGTCGATGCCATCGAGATAGATCGTCCCTTCTGGCTGGTCATACCAGCGTTCTAGCGGAGCTAAGCAACTATGACAACTCTATCCCGCATGAGGGAGTACATACCTAGTAGTCCAATGATTGTAGACTTGCCACTACCACTAGCCCCGACCAGCGCTGTGGTTTTGTTTGCAGGAGCAGATAGGTTCAAGCCTTTCAACACAGTGATGTCGGGTCTAGCGGGGTACGCAAAGATAATATTTTCGATCTCAATGACGCCTTTACACGTGGACGGCACTTTACCTTCTTCGCTCAACGGATCGATTTCAGATTTTCTATCGATCGTTTTGAAGAGCTCTTCAGCTGATGAAGATGCCTTGGTCAGGGCCAGGATTTGGGGTGCAATCGATGTCATTGCCGTTGCGGCAACAATGACGGCCAAGATGACGGTGAATACGTCCCCTTCGGCATGATCAGCTTAATGTGAAGGGGAGGGCTAGTCTGACTTACCGCTTTCTTTGATCTCGCCTCGAGCATACATTCGGACACCTTGCCAGAAAGCAAGTCCATAGCCACAATAGACACAGAAGAATTCGCTGGAAAATAGAACGGCATAATTTGGAGATTTCTTCATGCCAACGCTCATGGCATCACCAAGAAGTTTGTCATACTTGCGAGATAGCAGCGGGTTCAGCCAGAAAGCATGAACCGTGCGTATTGTTGAGAAGACTTCCTCCGCTAGGAGGCCAGCCTTGGATTGTATCGCAAGCAGTTCGGTTTCATTCTTAGTGTCGATTACTACGCAGATACTCGTCACCACAAGGATTGTGGGGACAATACTGATCGTGATTAAGGTAAGCTTCCATTGAACGATGAAAGCTATGATGAAGGCAGACACGAAAGTCGAAACTCCTTGAATGGTCAAGGTGAGCTTTTCGGATATGCCGTTGTTGACATTGTTCCCGTTTGTGGTAGCCTGAGTTGTGACGGAGGCAGACGAGTCCGAGTCAAAGTACGCTATGTTCTGTCGCAGAATATGCTTGATAAAGTCGATACGTAGAGCTTTTGTTGTGCGGATTGCGGCCATGGAAATGCAGACCTGTTTGAATGAGCTGACATGTGACAGATTTCACTAAGAGGGCATACCGAATGAATGTAAACAAGGCCAAACTTTGCGACGAACAAATAAAGGAAGTACAAAGTGTACTTGTTGACCTCTGAGCGATACTGAGCAGGGGTGGTGACTCCAGTCGCGAACCCTGTAAAGGTAGTTACAAACTTTCCGAAGATTAAATCCATCAAAGGCAGCAATGTGCCCGCTGCGATGGCTGCAATAAATGCAACAACATTGAGCGTCCAGCTCTTGCGATCCGCATACTTGAAGACGCGCTGGTAGACGGTGAGCTCACTGATCCCTAAGCGTTCACAATACCTACGACATATCCACCCATGCCACCCTTGGCCTCATCGGGGGCAGCATCGCCCTTTTCGGAAGTCGCACTTCTCTTGTCATCTTCACTTTTGCGTGGCTCCAGCGCTTGGGGCTGCACCGTCTCTGTCGGCATGGTTGACGAAATAAAACTGCGATGCAGTTGACCTCATGACGAAAAGCCAGTATTATTTAAGAATCATGGCAATTCGCAGCCGCATCCCACGGAGTCCGCGCACCCCGGATCTCCAGATCGCACATGCCAAGGGACTTCCAAGACGAGGGCAGTGCCAGCGACCAACCGCCATCCGATCGCAGTGGAGCGGAGCGCTGAATGCGAACAAAGCGAATCGAAAGCATCGCCAAGCCTCCGCCAGAGCACGGGATTGCGCGCATCCTTGCACCAAGATGCAATCATTTCGCGCGATGAACGTGTCCTGCTGCCTGAAATACGGCCTTGCACTACTTCTAACGGCTCACGCTCCTGGCTTTGCGATACAAAACGGTCAACATGCTTTGCCGCTAAGTCGGTGATGCGAGGTGAGATGAAATGAGTCATTTTGATCAATGACATCGACGATTTTGGCCGGCTCCCGTAATTCCCATCTCCCCGACTCCCGCACTTACCCATCGCCATCCTCCTGTGCTTGACTCGCTTAACAAGTTCAAAATGGACGAAGGCGAAGACATGGATGTGTCCCTCGATGGAGCACAAACCAAGCGTGCGGTATGTGGCGTATTGGCGCTTGCAGTTGCTTAACCTGTGCATCTACTGATGATCGCAGTGCGACTCGTGCAGAACGAGAAAAATACGATGCGACAGAAGCGTGCCGTGTGCCAATTGCAAAGCGAGCAAGCTGAGTAGGGTTTCCGCCGCTACTATGCACTCTATAGTCGTTGACTGTCGAAGCTTGCACAACGTCTGCACCAGCCCAGAAAGCACAGCGGCAGAGAGTCCACATATCTGAAGAATAGTATGTTGTTCTGCCACGACTTGCATGCTCAATATGCCCGTAAACATTATCACTCTTCATGTGAAAATATAAGTATTCGCTTGGCAACGAATCTTCAATACCATTCTAAGTCGTGTGAAGGACACTGACACTTCATAGCGAAAAGAAGATTGATCGCATAGAAGATCGGCTAGCAGGCATCGAAAATGTTTTAGAAAGTCTCGCTTCCAAACTTGGCGACCTTGATCTACGGCGAGATTCCGTCGAAACGAGCAGTCATTCACGGTCAAGTCGCGTCGGTACTGGCAAGAGTCCAGGAACTGTGACTGAACCAGCCACGCCCGCACCCTTCGAAGGCGAAACGGCTCTCAACAGCCAGTCAGGCTATGCTCGAGAGTTTCTTGCCCAAGCAGTTGGTAGCACACCCTCGATCGGTCAGAATGCAGAGCTCAAGTCCGCCTTGAAGGCTCTTGGCGAGATGGTTAGCCAACAGAGTCAAAGTAGTCTGACGGCAAACTCCTTCATCAACCGTGCTCTTGCCGATTCAGTCCAAGAGAATTTGGTGCTGCCGCCTTGGAGTGTAGTAGTCTTTGTTCTGGATAAAGCGACTAGTAAAGTGCTCATGAATGCTGATGTGAACCGCCGCTGACCTGAACAGAGTATCCCACGATGGCCTTTGCAGTGATTTTTCCGTTCCTCAAACTACGAAATTTGAAAGAAATAGTTGAAGACGCTTATTATAACCGGGGTACCTGTAGCGCCGCGCGACGCCTTCTTGCTTTTGGTATTTTGGAGACCTTGTTCACTGAATTTCAGGCATTTCCGTCCATTCACACGGACGTGGAAAATTTTGGCGCGTATGCCGTGCTCTGTAGAAGACTTCTACAGGTTGCAATGAGTCAACTTGATACTTTCATGCCGCCAAGTTACGAGAACATCATGGCACTAGTTATTGGTGCAGGACAAGCGATCGAAATGAGTAAACCATCGCTCTGCTGGATTATGGTCTCTACTGCAGCGGGTCTGTCCCAGAATCTAGGCTATCACCGCATTGATACCATGAACAACGACACGCCCGACGAACGGAAAGCGAAGATATACATGTTCTGGATGATATATATGTTCGATAAAATCCTCTCACTCCGCTTAGGCCGTGCCAGCATCATTCAAGACTGGGACATATCTTTACCCTTTATCCTCTCTGATGACGGAACACCACGTGGTCCTGAAGGCAGTCAAATGCTTTCCTATTGGATCAAAGTAGCGCGCGTTCAGGGTCAGACGTATGAAAAACTGTTCAGCCCAGCCGCTTTTCTCAGATCACCGGAAGAACGGACTCGCACTGCGATGGAATTGGTCAACGCTTTAAATGTGGCCTGGTTCGAACGGGGCGAGGCAACTGTGGGAGACTTCACAGGTATTGGCGGTTTTAAAAAGCAATCCTCAGCACAATATAAAGCGGCTTTGAAGACCGGCCCAAATGAGACGGAGCTTCCTTCCAAACGTAAGACGCTTGCGCAACAGTCTCTCGTGCAGCAACCTGATGCCACCGATTATATTCATGGTAAACACTCTTTATCGTCAATAACCTGTGTCCGCTAACAAACATAGGAGCATTCGAGCGTATCCAAGACATCTTCTTCCATGCCGACACTGTAATGCACTATTCCACGTGCGCATTGATTCAGCGTGCTGTCACAACAGACAATATCACCTTCAACCAAGAATGCCTCGAATCGTCTCGAGCGGCTCTTGTAGCCCACATGAGAGCCAATTCGCAGTTCAATATCGAGGGCAATGAGGAGCTTTGGTCAGGCTACATCCATTGGTCGATACTACAGGCGCCGTTCACACCGTAGGTTCTTTATTTAGTCTATAAATCTGGCTGACATATATGTAGCTTCATCGTCCTCTTCTGCAATGCAATTCAGAAGGCTGACATCTCTGACCTCGCCTCTCTTTCCGACTTCGTTACCAGTCTTGAGTCATGCCGTATGATATCCGAAGGCGCCGACAAACTATACAAAATGTGTCATCTGTTCTTACGAGTCGCAAGACTGTACATCAATGCAAAATCACAAGAAACCATTGCAACTACTCAATCTCCGCCAATCTCAAATGATAATCAGCCAAGTTATTATACAACGACAGATGGCACCCAAATCGATCTCAGCGCCATGACGCAATTCGATCCGTATCTTAGCGCCCTTGGGCTCATGCCCAACTCAGCATGGCCAATGGCAGGCTTTTCAAATCCACCAGCGTCGGTCAGTACAGATACCTTTCCAGAAAATCAAGGTATGGGTGCCTTCACCAGTCCCGATGCCACAGAAACAGGTTTTGGGCCACCAGGAGGGAGCCAGAACTCGCTTCAAGACTGGTTCTCTGGCTCAAGATATTTAATGAACTTGATGGAAGCGGGTGATGATCTGCAGATGCCGGACCTGGACTTGTAAAATATAATGTGTCCCGGCGCTGTCTCTGTTTTAAGTCGGGAAGGGTCTTGTTTGATTATTTGTATATCCCACTCAACGAAGCTCTTTCACTCAAAAGCGCTTATCGCTAGATTAGAAAATTATTAGACTTTTGAATCTATTTTCTTGAATTACAAAACTGTCTGCTGGTTTGGTTTCGAGGGAGCACAGTGACCATGCAGTTGGGTCACACCGAAATAGTATTAGCGGCTTGGTACATTTCAAGCGCTAAGCGAAACGCTCCCCCTTGCTTGAAACTAAACGTCTCACACAACCTCTTACCTTCTGCTGTCATCGCCACCCTTGATGAAATCCCAACCGAAGTTATACCGTGTTCATGTTTCGATATCTGTATGCATCTTAGAATTTACTTGCATGACAGTCCCCCTGAGCTTGAATCACCACAAGAAACACGTTACTCTACTCCATCCTCGGCCTCTGAGCCTAACTCAAATCACATACACTGAGTATCTCTAACAAGCTTGGTTGTCTCAAAGTTTTTGGCTTTGTAGGCTTTTTTTCGGTTTAATTGGTGATTTACAAATTCGTGGCTATGGGTTGGTGGACAGAAACGCGTAGCTCAAAACATGGTACAGGATAAGTATAGAAATTCTCTCTTCGTCGTTGAAACAGTGTTCTTCCATTATTTCCCCTCGTAGTGCAAGCAATCGCCGCAACTACTCTCGGCGGTTAGGTAGAGACCTTAGTTGGCCCTCTTGCCGCCTTTGCCCCGGCCGCGGTGGTGGGGCTCACGGGTCTCGATCTGAGTATCTGTCTCAGCTTCGCGGCGGTTGTTCTTCTTGCCCCTGCCACGATGGTGAGGCTCACGAGTCTCGATTTCGGCGTCGGCCTCAGCTTCGCGGCGGTTGTTCTTCTTTCCCCTACCGCGGTGGTGGGGCTCGCGGGTCTCAATCTCAGCATCTGCCTCAGCTTCGCGGCGGTTGTTCTTCTTGCCCCTGCCACGGTGGTGGGGTTCACGAGCCTCGATCACAGCCTCAACTTCGTCAGATTCGCGGCGGTTGTTCTTCTTGCCCCTGCCGCGGTGATGCGGCTCCGGCTCGCGGGTGTGAAGGTCTGCCCAGTGTGCATCGTCTTCGGCATCAGTGAGCTCCTGAGCCTCACGGCGATTGTTCTTCTTGCCCCTGCCACGATGATGAGGTTCAGGCTCTCGAGTATGGAGGTCTGCCCAGTGTGCATCATCCTCGGCATCAGTGAGCTCCTGAGCCTCGCGGCGGTTGTTTTTCTTGCCCCTGCCACGATGATGAGGCTCAGGCTCTCGAGTATGGAGGTCTGCCCAATGAGCATCGTCCTCAGCATCAGTGAGCTCTTGAGCTTCGCGGCGGTTGTTTTTCTTGCCCCTGCCACGATGGTGAGGTTCACGAGCCTCGATCACGGCCTCAACTTCTTCAGATTCGCGGCGGTTGTTCTTCTTGCCCCTACCACGGTGATGGCGGGCTTCAATGTCACGTGCCAAGACGGCAACGAGGTTCGCTGCTCGGACTGGACCACTTCCCTGGAAGGTTGTTAGCTCAGTCAAGTTGATTTGGCCCATGTGGTCAGCCTTACCGGTGTGCGTGCAGCTACGGCATTATCCCCCACCTGGCTGTTGTCTGTTACAACATAAGCCGAACTCGAGGCACCCAAGGCCAAGAGAGCAATGGCCGTAAACTTCATGATAAAGGAGGTCTAGGGTTATATGAAAGTCGAACGATGGTCAGGTGTCTGCCAGCAGAACAGAAAGGATGAAACGAAAATGAGAAGGTAATGAGAAGAAATGAGCACGTTCAACGCTTGCCACGCTTTCTTTCTGGAACATGGACACGCTTTATAACTGAACTGTATCCTCGATACTCCGTCGCTTACTCGCTTCCACCAGGCCACGGCTCCCTGAGACACCCTCGCATTATCCGCGGAGCGTAAGATGAGGTCCACCCTGGTCATACATGGCGGTTCCTCGAATTGCTGGCGTCACATGGTGTTTGCTTCGGGAGTCCAAACCTAAGATGCATAGAATGAACTTCTTTTCCGACCAACGACACCACTGACAATCGCCAGGGACCGACAGCGATCGGAAAAATCGGATGTGTCAAGACCCTTGAAATGTGACATGATGACATCTCATAGGGCCCAAATCGTTCTCGTCTCTAAGCGTCACCAATCATAGCATGCTCAATATGCAACCTTAGCGAGATCTGAGGGAAGGACGGAGTGTACGGGAAGCCCAGGTAGGCGCTCATTGGCTACCGTGATCGAGGTCGAAAATGCCGCCCACAAAATGGACCACACTCCCGGACCGCGCGGCACATACAGGCAAATTTCCGCGTCGTTTTCAGTGCGTATTGGAGATGATTGTTCCATGTGTGCGTCAAGTCGAGCAAACGGCCGTCACCAACCCTCGGTTTCGTTAGCTCGCCAAGATGAAACGATGGTGAAGGAATATGAGAGTCAAGTCTTGGCTTAGCGCACATCTCGAAACCCAAACAGCACAATGGCCAACCGGAGCATGAGACACACCCCGCTTTGCGCGTCGCAAAAGGCTTGTCAAAGGCTTGTCACAAGTTGGCGCTGTCGCAGATGGGTTGGCCTGGCTAATGTTGCCTTGGGAATGCCGGGTGGAATGCCTTATTGAGGCACGGGACGCACGACACTGAAGCAATGTTCGGAGGATTTTATGCTTCGGCTGTTCTTGCTTTTGTTACTACTGTAGGCGCGAGACGGGTTGATGACCAGAATCTTGACGATTCCTTCACTTTTCGCTTCCTCAGTCTCGTGTACCTCAAGCGCTGAGCGTACACGTTTTCAACATCGCATCGCAGGTCGACCATATTAATAATTCTTCATAAACTTCATTTGGCTCTTCAATCATCTTTTTTTTTCGCGTCTGGAAATACCTAGATATTCACAATGGAGAAATATAGCGATGCCGACTCTGAGAATACAGCGTTCCTGAACACACACTTTCAGAAACAAGAATCACAACGGCGACGGAGCTATGTCTACCTCACACTATTCAACCTCTTCATCTTTACATTATCAATGTTATCTTTGATTTGCGCGGTCATGTCGCAAAAAGACGACTCTGGACATTCGGCAGCAAAATTAATGGACCAGTATGGTATCTTCTGTAAGCAATTCACTTACTAAATACACATGCGAACACCAGCTAATCCCAACCAGCCCCCGCAATGCACGTCGTCGAGTACGAGCACGTAAAATTCGAGCTACCAAACCCCCTCAACGCCTCAAAATACGTCGGCATAACCGACGACGTAGAAAACGCCTGGATGGACATTGCATACCGTACGTCCCTTCCTTCCTTCCTTCCTCCTGATACTGCAACATCCAGCTCACCATCAATAGTGCCCGACCAAATGGTCTCCATGTCTGACTTTCCAAAACTGCAAATGCCCGCCGATAGCATGCAGGTGACGGATCCCAAGACAGGCGAGACGGGCTATCGCGTTGGGTTAGAAGTGTTCCACCAACTGCACTGTCTGAATCTCCTGCGCATGTCGACGTACCCAGAGTACTACCCCAAGCTCTGGTGGAGCGACACGAACGACAAACCGGAGCGCGTGCGCGCACATCTGGGTACGGCTTCCCTCTTTCCTCGGTGACGAACTTAGCGCTAACACGTATAGACCACTGCATTGAGATTCTGCGCATGAACCTCATGTGTCTGTCTGATGTGAATGTGTTTACGTTCCACAAGCAGGCTGGCAGGGAAGGGTACTGGCCTGATTATGAAAGCCACCATGTGTGCCGGAATTTCGACAAGATCAAGGATTGGGCGAATGATAATGCCATGCCCTTTGAGGATGTGTAGATGAGTAGTGGGAGAGGGGGGGACTGCATTTGTCTACTTAGCGTTCATGGATATGATTGGGAATGTATGCCTAGTTACGGCCAAGTTTGTCTGTGTTGGACTGGGATTCTTTTGTGAAAACGTGAGACAATAATCTGGAGACTGATGTCACGGCCAGGCGAAGAATATTGAGGGTGAGAATGGTCTATACAAAGCTTATCATACAGACACACAACGTTTGCCACCTCTCTCGACCACACCAACATCAAGACAAGCCACACTCAGCTGGGCTGATGACAAGTCATGTCAAACTCCATCCAATGCATCCTACTTGCTAGCCAAGCGCATGTCAAAATCAAACACAACATCACTCCCGTCAAAGCAAGGTGCTGAATTCTATCCAGCATGCTCGACAATCTCGCTGATAATCTTTCCGTTGGAGATGTAGCTGCGGATCTGTTCAGGGAGAGGGTTCTCAACATAGTCATCCTCAGTGGGAAGGTTGATGTTGATACTGCTGCACTTGCTGGTGAAGACCTCTGTGTTCAGACTCTCCTTGGACAAGAATACGGTAGCACCATCGACTTGATCCAGGAGGATGGTGGGTAGGGTGCCAAGCACCTGCAGTGCAAAGTTAGGGCACTTGATTACATCCACCGAAGAGACTAACGAGTCGATGATGAGTGATGTGCGAGAGCTGTTGTCAAGCGAAAGAGCGTTAGCCTTGCCATTGATACGAATTGTTGTGTTCTTGCACCGCGAAATCAAGATGGAGTGGTTGATTTCGGCGTCGATTTCGAGCATTTCAGTTGGCGAGTCGAAGTTGTCGATGATCCACTTATTTCCATCCAGTTCCTTTCGCGGCGGTTTCTTGGTGCGCATGCTCTCGGGCTTCTGCTTCTTGGGTGGCGCCGGACTCTTACTCCTCAGGCTGCCACTGCTATCACTTCTGGTGGGAATAGGCGCGCTTGCTCGCAACGACGGGTTCTTATGCGTCATCTGGCTTGGGTCGACCTTCTTCAGCCCCTTGGTGACGTCTGCACCCCTGTTCAAATCGCCAAAGACGGCGTTCATGTCTGGTGCGGGCTTCTTGACGGCGGGGGGAGCACCAGGTGGAGGAGGCCCTGGTGGCGGTGGAGGACCAGGAGGTGGAGGGATGCCTCCTGCTGGGGGCGGGGGCGGGGGTGGTATGTTGGAGAGCGATGCGCCGGGGGAGGGTATGCTGGAGGCCTGTTTGGCGGCTTCTTTGGCATCGATGCCGTTGCTGTTCCATGCTACACCGCTGGGATGGTGTTTCTTTGCGTATTCGGCCAGCGCTTTGAACAGCTTGTAGTATGCCTGGACCCACTGGACAAAGATCTTGTTCTCCGGCCTGGCCATGTTAGCAGATGGAGCGAGAAGAGAGACTCAGGGCGCATACTTGTCGCGGTACTCCTTGAGCACCTTGTTGCCAGCAATCTGGGCGCCGCCAAACATTTCATTGATGTGATCGTGAGGCTTTGTGGGACCGCCTACGCCGATGGCGACCCATCCAAGCGACCCAACCCCGTCAGCCACCAGGGTGAGGGGGTCTTTCAGTGCTGCCTCGCGATTGGTTTGCCGGAACTCATCCGTCTTCTCGATGTTGGCCTGCAGGTCCTTGAGCAGGTCCATAATGGTGCGGTCGTCCGGTTTCTTTGCCTTGTCTGCAATGACAAGAAACTGTCGCTCCGCGGCAAAGGCCTGCTGCACCGCTTTCGACTGACCCCCGATAACGTCGCCCAACATGCCACTCAGCTCCAGCCACTTCTCCAACTCGTTGTTGACCAGCTCGTCGAAGGCCTCGATCGCTGGGGGCGCGCTCGCCTTCGCCACACTTGCTTTGGGCGTCGACCCAGCACTTGCGCCCGCCACCTGTGCAGCGCCGGCCGACACAGCAGGCGCTCCATTCAGGCCCGCTGCATCCTTGTCGCCTTCGGGGAATGTGGAGCTGGCGATGTCTTCGAGCCGTGACGTCGCTGCTTCCAGTCTGCGCAAGATGGACGTTAGCACCTTGTCTGACGGGGCCTGGACGGGGCCGTTGCGGCCCAGTATGTGCTGGTTGTGGCCCATGGATTCAGGCGTATTGGCCGCTGTTGGGGTGTACGAGTATCATGGCGAGCAGGCCGTTGATCCCCAGGGAAGGCAAGATGGACTCACCGCTTTATCAGCGTGGTAAGGCTATGCATGTTATTCTGAGCCATGTGGGAGGAAGGCACGATGCAGCGCGTGCTCGCCGAGAAGGTGTGTTTGTATGTCGGGTGGGATAGCTATGTGCTCGGGGAAGGGGCAGCAGCGGCAGGCTGCAGCTCGTGCTCTGTTTGTACGACGATTCTAAAGATAGATGACCAAGACGTACTTTATGAATGCCTGGCTCACGGTGTAAGGTTACAATGCAATTGACAGCAGGCAGATCGCTGATGCGTGAGCTTCCTGCTGCCAGCCATGCCCACGTTGCGCTAGCTGCATGCCAAGACATAGCACCTCCCGCGCTCCCCATTCGTGGTCGTCCACTGTTCCATTGCCAGAGTAGTTTAAAAAAACACAAAATGGCGCACGATGCTGGAGAGATAGATTTTTGCACACTTGGAATGTTCATCATAGGTATTCAGCAAATCCACTGTTATTAATCTGTGTTCACTCATCAAAGACCAGATGAGATCGAATTTGCTCCCCCAAAGCCACCAGTAAACGACATACTGGGTGGGGCAGGGTCTTACTCCGCTTTAGGCGCCCGTATCTTCTTACCATCTCCAAAGTCCAAGGCTGTGGGGTGGATAGTTGACTGTGGCTCTGACTTTCCACCCGAGCTTCGCCAATTCATTGCTCAGTGGGATACTGGTGTCTTGATAAGAGAGACACCAGACCGCTTGACTACGAGGGGGTGGAATGGTTATGGAGACAACGAGCGCAGGGGTATTTATACACAGAAAATTCATCGAGGCCAGAAACTGATGACATGTAGCATTCCGGTACACAACGCCAAAGTTAAGATTAGATCATGAATCACTTGCTGGTACTCCATTGCTGTGGTCCAAGTCGTTCCACTTGATCTGCTCGCCATTGCGTTGCATCAATTTGGTAGAGAACATCCTTGCACTACGCAATCACTCATCAGAAAAAGCGTCAGACAGACGGCCGTTGTTCATATGGGAGCCGGTGCCTGATCTCTGTACTACTGAAGAATACGCCAACTGCGTGAAAGCACTAAAATACGTGGATGTCGTCAGCCCGAATCATGGGGAGCTGGGCGGCTTCTTCGATCAGAATACAAATTCCAAGGACCATGTTGACTTCCGATTGATCGAGCAATTGTGCAGTCAGTGGCTAGAAAGTGGCATTGGAGCAAATGGTGAGGGAGGGGTCGTGGTGCGTTGCGGGAAAGATGGGTGCCTGATTACGCGTAATGGATTGCGAAAGTGGATGCCTGCGTACCATCAGTCCGCAGAAAAGGTCGTGGATCCCACAGGCGGAGGCAACGGTTTTCTGGGCGGATTAGCCATTGGGTTGGTACAAGGTGACGCAGAGCTAGGCATTCAGAATCTGGAAGAGGCTGCCGCTTGGGGATCGATTTCAGCAAGTTTTGCCATTGAGCAAGTCGGCATGCCTGTTCTCTCTCACAGTCCAGATGGCGAGACGTGGAACGGTGTTCGTGTTGGAGATCGACTTGTAGAATTCAAGCAGCGACTGGCTACATATATACAGCCTTAGTCGTGTTTCAGCTTCCCATGGCTCTCGTCTATTCTAAGCACCCTGCTCCCTCAGCCTCTCCTGCTCCTTCAGCTTCAGCTCCTTTTGCTTCTTCTCGTGCTCGATAATCTGTGTGCTCCAGCTGTAGATCTGTTAGCATTCTCTCCATTGACGCATGTCGTGATGCGTGGCGTACTATCGACTCGGGAAGAATCTGTCTGGGTCGGGCATCCGGTCGCGGTGCTCGAGTCTCGCGCCGAGCATCCAGGTGGCTCCGACAATGGCCGTCATGACGAGGCCGATGACAGCAGTGTTTGCTTTCCAGTTGGCGGGTTGTGCGTACCAGCCGCCGGCCGGCGACCAGACGTGCTTGGGGTATCTGCAAGCGGGTCAATTCCGAGAGCCAGGAGCCATTGAGGGGGTGCGCGTACGGAACTTTGCCTCCTCCACCCATTGTGATGTGTGCGTGTGCGGATTTCAACGGCGGACTCTCTCCAAGCTTGACGTGAGGTCGCGGCGGAGGGCAAGCTAGCACGGGCCTGGTGTCTTGGCGGAAATTCTTTGGCAGCCGCCATGATACCACCAAGGAGAACACACGACCCGGCCCGTTGCTGCAGTCCGTCGCTGCCTTCTTTTCGTCCCTCTCCCCGCTTCTCCTGAAATTGTCTTTAATGAAGCGGATCGCCATATCACGATGCGCCTCGCAATTGCTGGCCCAACCGCTGCGGAGCCGGCCCGCGTGTCCCTATGCTGCAGCGAAGAATGCGCGGAGAAGCGTCACACCTCATAATCACAGGATACAAGCCCGCTTCCAATCAACCGCTGCCATTCGAGATGACGCAGATCTGGAGGTTGAGCTCCCAGAAAGCTCAGATTTCGCCTCGTCCCCATCGCGACCAAGAGCTGCCCACCTGAGGCCACTCCCACTAGAGCAGCTCCCATCACCACATCCCAGCGCCGCCGAACGTTCAACTAAACTCCATGCCCTCCGAAGTCGACTCTCCCTCCCGCCGCGCTTCCCCCTCCCAGCTCTCGCCCGGACACTGGTCCATCCCTCCGCAGACCCCAATCCCGCCTTCAACAATGCCTCACTTTCAATATTGGGCCGCCAGCTGCTAGGCTACTACACCTCTGAATGGCTTCTTTGCAATTACCCCCGCCTCCCAATGCCAGTTGTCTTCGCTGCAGTGGAAGCCTACATCGGCCCGAAAGCGCTAGCCACCGTGGCCAGCGAATGGGGCATTGAGGCCGCGGCCGAACCAGGAGGAGAAGTAGACTCAGGCTTACTGCAGTTCAAGAGGATACGATCTGGCGATGAGCTTCCCGCAGCTCTAAGAAGACAGGCTCCCTGGAAATGGAACGTCACAACCACACACAAAATTATGACAACCGACGAATTCGGCTCTGCCAACGCACCACCAAGCCCACATGCCCTACAAAAGACACCAGTCCCCATGGAGGAAGCCGCACAGTCCTTTGTCCGAGCATTGATTGGCGCACTACACGTCCACCTAGGCTCACCCCTCGTGAAGCGCTTTTTCCGCGATCACTTCCTCAGTCGACACCTCGACATCAGCACTCTCTTCGATTTCCGCACTCCAACTCGCGATCTTTCACGTCTATGTGCACGTGAAGGCTTTGAAAGCCCTGTTGCCCGCCTGATCTCAGAAACTGGTCGATTGAGTAGGCATCCTGTCTTCGTAGTGGGCGTATACAGCGGGAAAGATAAGTTGGGAGAGGGTGCAGGAAGCTCATTGAACGAGGCGAGAACACGGGCCGCAGCAGCAGCGTTGAAGGCCTGGTATCTTTACAAGCCCGTCGAGGTCACCGTACCGAGCAGCATGGAGGGCGAACTTGACACCAGCAAATGGCGGCCGAATCTGGTCGATTGCGGTGAGGTGATTGTGTAAGATAACGAACAAAGAAAACCACACTTTGGAGTCTCAAGGGTTGCGCATTTGGGCATTGTATTGCATAGATGGACGGCTATTCTCTTCACTTGTACACTTTCGAGACGACACCGGAGATGGGAGGGAATTCAAAACGACCGCGTAGCTGCTATGAAGAATGGCCCGGGAAAGTTGAGCAAAGAAGCATCTAGCTTGCGCATCACGAGCAAGCGCACTCATGTATCATATGTGACTTCAGTTGGCGGATACCACCGAGATATGGAGTCGAGTGTGTAGAATATAGGACCATGTTGCATCAATTGAACATGATCATTTGACCTGAACATTATCTTTTTATTTATTTCAGTTTCTGCCCCTTGTATTGAAGCTGTCCATGATTGTGGGATTAATACTCATATAATTTAGCCCACATGCTATCAAAAATGAAGAATGGGAGAACAAGAATAAAATTAAAGAAATTAATACGGTGGATATTGTGAATATGACTTCACTTGTATATCTCTCGCCACATGTATGTCCCCTGCTATGTTCATTCAGGTACTAGAATTTTTGTAAGTATTTTGAAGTATCAAATAAACACCTCAACATTAGTATCATTAAACAGCAAAAAAATCCTCAACATCAACACACGCAAGTAACCTCGCTCATCAAACAAGTATACTAGAGTAAAGATTCAAATACAACGGATTATGATAATTGGGGTCTATAACAATACATGAGAATGTCGTAGTGTGGGGTGGGGGATGAATAATCCAACGCCATGCTGCTCCTCTTTCCCGCGTTTCTACCAACCCCCCGAGAAAGATATCATTTCGCCTGTGAAATGCAAAGGCATTCTGTCATAAATGTGTGCGTATAAGCCACCGATTCGTGGGATCCACTTCTTCTTCATCTTCATCTTCATATGCGGTATGCTCGCTGAAACGCTGCAATCGCTGCAATCGCTGCTGCCAACACGGTCAAGTAGGAAATGGGGTCGGGGGGACGCATGAAGGGGTATCAAAGGTCCGACCCATGCTGGACAACAAAAAAGCATCCATGACGCAATGAAAAGTGGTGTTGGGGAGGTATAATCCTACTCTTTCAATTCCCATGTTCCAACTCTCCAACATGTCCTTGGTTGAATCACCATGTTCCAAATCGTTTCCGCCCTTTCCGAACTGACGTGTTTCACACATTCTTCTGATGCCGGCACCACGGCACCACGGCATTACCAGTTATCTCAAATAATCGATGTCTTACATGTTTCGCCAAGTTTTATCTCGGAGTGATCCATGTTTGACATCTTGTTTGATGTCTTGGCTACCGTTTACCATCCGCCGGCTGGTTCCATCCTCCTCGACTGTGACTGAAAATAGCCATCGAACACGCTCAACTCGGGTTTCCGCGGCGTCTCCGAGATATCCACTAGAGCGGCTGCGGTCGCTCCGCTCACGGTTAGTGACGGGGCAACTTGTCCGCTATAGCCTCCACCGTCTAAGCTTCTCCTCCTCCCTCCGGTCGCCTTGACGCTGCCTTGGCTGGCAAGGATAAAGCTCATCTTGATCCGCTCTTTCGGCCTCGGCAAAAGCATCTTCTCTATGATACTCAGCCATTCTGCCTCAGCTTTCAGTTGTCGCAGTTTCCTGCCAGAACCGATAAGCCCATTCCTGAGGCCAGAAGTGGTCGACGCATGCAACCGATTGCGCCAGCTACCAACCCGGTCAAGGTGAGCGTGGAAAGATGCGTCTTGTGTCGAACCAGCTCGGTATTGCGTGAAAACTGATAAGGACTGGTTTTGCGCGACTGTCATCATGGACAAGAACACGCAGCCCAACGAGAATACATCTGCCATCCGCTTACCACGCGAGACAATGGCTTCTGGCGCTGCATAAGTATAAGACTGATCCTGAAAATAGGTATTCAGCTGGTCCAGGCGCTGGGAGGTTGCCATGGTTGGACTAAACGTATCAACGCTTTGACCAATTTCAAAGGGAGCGAGCAAAATGCGCGCTCCATCAATAAGAATCTTGCGAGGCCGGATGTTGCGGTGGCATATCGATTGTGAATGAAGGTATTCAACTGCGGAGGCTAGCTCAAACATCCAGTCCACAAGCAACTTGGAACGGGCTGAGTCGCCTCCAGGAAGCGCAAGATACTCATCCAGACTGTACTGTGCTTTCTCGGTGACGATACCAACGTGGCTCGGTTGTGCATATGAGCAGAGTAATTTCGCAATATTTTTGTGCTCGTACTGTTTGAACTTGTTGATCTGCTCCAGAACGGCGGCCTTTTGGGATGGGCGTGTAGTGACGAATCGCTTTCGCACGAGGGCACGGTCGTCACTGCTACCTTGCATCCGAACTCGATCAACACTCTTTTCAGAGTTTCTAGACGATCTGATCAGTCCAAGATGCTTGAGTGGGACCATCTCGCGAGCAGTAAAATCCACGTGAGTCCCAGTTAGTGGCAATTCCTTGGAGGTAGCGCGCCACTGCTCTTCCACAACTTTTCGAGCGTTAGCCACAATGCCTTGCAGGCGATCTTCGGGAAATGGTAAGCTCTCATCGCGAAGGTCAAAGAAAAACGCTTGTCGCCACGAAGCCACATCATCGCATACGAACAAAAGAATGGCAACTCTGGGGTTGGACAAGGTCCATTGCCATATCTTCTTCACCAAACCAGCGTCCCAGCCTTGCTTTCGGCAGAGTTCGTAAAACCAGCCGGACAAAGATTGGCCTTGCGAGGACAAGATGGACGTATTGATGAAGCCGTTTACTAATGGTGTGAGAGGCGCCACAGGCTGTCGATAAGGATTAGGTGACCCCGGATAGCCTGGCATTGGTGAGCCTGGGTAATCAATGCTTCTGAATGAATCCCCCGATGACGAAAGCGGAGGTGACATGGGCGCAAATCCTGCTACTGCATTGATTGGCCTGAGTGGTTGGGGGGCAATAGGGGTTGTCGATCGGCTTGTGTACTGCGGGGTACGATTTGGGCTGTCCCTCGGTGATGAACTGGTGGATTTGGTAGAGTATGTGGAGCTCGGGCTGGCCATGATGTTCGACCAAGGGTTGTTGTTTGTCGTTGTAGGAGTTGTGCTCCGGCTCGTGCAGGATGAAACTGATGAGGCCGTGGGAGATGAGGGCCCGCGGTTGGTGTACCACGTCTGATCATCATGGAGGTTGACCATGGATATGGTATGCGAGAGACTGTATTGGGGCTTCGGGTAGTCCACGGCAGGTGTCCGCCATGGTGAGTTAGAGACGTGCTGCATTGCTGCAAGACTGGAAAGACGCCGTATCAGGTGAGTAGAGGGTGGCCACTGAGGAGGACTGGAGAAGGTGTGAAGTGTGGGAGCGCAGTTACGAGCGGGATGGTTGCAGCAAGTGGGAAGTTAGGGCCGAAAGAGCCCAAGAAGAGATGCAAAAAGCAAAAAGAGCATATCAGCGTAAGAGAGCGAGAAACGTGAGAAACGACGAAGGAGGAAAGTTGGGTCCAGGCGCCCCAGTCGATAGAAGAAGTACAGCAGCAAGGTTCGGGCAGACTCGACGTCCTGACGCTCTGACGGGGCAGAGCAAGGCTTCGTCGAGCAAAAGCGCAGAGGCTTTTGATGTGCTGGCAATTACTCGCCTGCATTCCGAAGCGCATTAGTAGAGGGCGACAATATAAGGCCTTGGGTATGTGTGTTGGGCGAATGCACACTGGGCACGAGCACACCCTTGCGGGTTAGTTGTATGCAGGCGAACGTGGCCACCTCAGAGTCGCCTCTTGCTGGAGGGCGGAACTGGTGCATATGTTCGCAGCCAGACGTTCCCGTATGGTGCCAGATCATCCAGATATCTGAAAGAGTAGCGCGCGTGCCGTCCCGAAACCAGCAGGCTCCGCCGGCAGTGTACCTTACTATTCGTAGCACTGCATGAGGAGGCTGCCAGCTTGCTGCAGGACCAGGCTGCATCGCAGCAGCAAGAGGAGAAGGATGCAGGACCGTCCTGCCTCAATACGCGCAGAGTCCCCATTGGGACCGTGGAGATGACAGAGGGGGAGGTTTGCTGCTGTGATTATCTCCGGAGGATGAGGACGGAGGCGACACGACCTTTTGCGTCACGCAGCTCACCGTCTGTTCTGGGCAGCCCCACGGTGAGGATTAACGTCGCTCCGGCGCCCTGGCTTCGGAGAGGCGAGTGACGTGCCGCGACGCCAGAGGGCTGATAAAGAAGCACACATACTTGGGGTTTCGCAGGCGGCGGTCCCACAGGCGTTCATCCGATAATCTCCGGCGACGCGCCCGCACCCAGCGCATCGCATTGCGAGCGTGCGGTGACAGCCGCTGCTTCTGGTGTCAAGGCTGCCTGTGCCTGGCATGACAGCCGGTCGCGGTCCACGCTGCGAAGGCGTTCGTCAGCGCCACGGAGGCTGAAGCAATGGGAAAGTTGAGACGGGGTGCCCTGGGCGACATGGGCGACGCTGAAACCCCAGCAGCGGCACACACGGCACTACGCGCCCTCATTGGCTGTACACGCGGCCATGCCTGCTGGCCTAGCGTGCATCTGAAGCGCCCCTAGTTTGGGTAGTGCGCCTCTGCTCCAGACCTCAACACCAATTGTCTCAAGGGGTCAGGCATCGTCATGCCAGTTCCCTTCCTACTACCAAATCAACCGGCTGCTAGCGAAAGCTTGGTTGGCCTTCACCACTTGCGGCTCCCAGACTGCCAATTTAAGCTCGTTGCTAGCCGCTATAGGATGAACGCATAGATAGTCCCGTGCCATCCGTCGCAGCCTCAATCAGCATCGGTCTCAACTCTGTCATGGAATCTCCGTCCTGACTTCGTCCTGATCTGCGAGTGGAATGGCTCTCGTGAGTCACGCCATTCTGAGCCCGCCGTCCGACACGCCACGACCGCGAGTCTCCCACCGCGTCCTCGCACCTGGCACTGCCATTTCTCTTATTCGTCGTGTCCCAGCCTTGTATTTTCTGCTAATGACTCCCTGGCAGTGCCGGTTTCTTTTGGGCAGCGATTGACTTTTCGTACTTTCATTCTTTACGAAGCTTCATTGCTTGCCACTTTCCTTACCGTACGCTGCTGGACAGCCCGGCACGCTTACCACTATCGACTTTAATATCACAGTCAAACCTAATACCCTTCTTCGCCATGTTATTCAAGTCCGCCCTGCTGGGCGGCCTGTTCGCTGCTGGACACGCAGCTGCCATCAAGAATGGCCCTATCAACGCTCTTTTGCAACCAGGCAATGATGTGGAGGAGGTACTTCGACGGGACGCTGAACTCATGGCCACCCTCACTCGACGACAGGATGCAAATGCCGCCGACACAGCACCCTTAGCGTCGCTCACGCCGGCGTCAGGCGACGCATCAAAAGCGGATCTAGTGCAATGGGAAGAGCAGACGCGCGAAGCATGTATGAGCACGCTGGGAAACCTCAACGGTCAAGCCTCGAACCCAAGTGGAATTGCTGTATGCTATAATTTGCCCTTTCTCGACAACAAGACTGGCGTGTTTCAAGCCGAGCTGCGCATGTACAATGTATCGGCTCCCATCAACCCATGGGTTGGCGTCACCGCTGCAGACGTGAGCATGACCTTGTCATACCTTGGAGCTACCGTCCAGAACATGAATGGAAACTTTACAAAACGAGACTTGAGCTGGCCGCCGATCCGCGTGAGGGAACCTAATGATGGGCTATTAGTTGAGAGGCAGAACATAAACACCATGACTGAGCTCAAGGTGCTTATGTATGTTGGCCGAGTAAATAGCAACCTGATGGGCTCTGCTATGACCCAGTAAGAGACTTTGCCCATTCTCCAATCTCGAATTACCGCTAACATCGCATCAGAGAATCTCTCCAACCCCTCCTCATCCCGCAAATAGACCTCGCCGCACGTAATCCTTTGTCCAACGAAGACGTAACTACAACGCTCTCGTCCCAGGAAGCTTCCTTCGTCAACGGCGTTTTTTCAAAGTCAGCGAATGGCCCTACCAACGCAGACCCCGAAGCCGCAGCGTCAGCATCCGCTGCTGTAGCCTCTGCCGCACCGTTCGTCGTTCCTGGAACCGCGCTTGCCTTCTTTCCAACCGGCCTGGTCGTCACGTCTGTATGGGCTCTCTTCTTTTTCTTGGCGGTAGGACTGGGCACATACGGTCGCATCCAATTCCGTGATCAGTACAGGAGGCGTGTAAGAGCCGAGTCTGCGCGAGGTGTGCGCACAATCTAATTCTTGCTTCGTGCTGTTTATTACCCTCAAGATTTAGATGGTACGTTTTGAAATCATCATTGAGATTACGATCACTTAAACCCCTCTCTTTTTACATATTGTACATAATTCGGATGTGATGGCTGAGCGTGTGGGTCATCTTTCTTTTGCATCCTGGTGATGTGTTCTCTGTCGACGGAAGCGTTCTGCTGGAAGACCAATACTTTCGATTCAAACAAAAAATATTATACAAGCTTAAAATCAATGAGTATACGCATCATTCACGTATCTGCAAAGAGAACATCCTGTCAGTGCACTGGTCGTAAGGAATGCCGCGCAACATAGCAAACATCGTCTATCGTTACGATCATTCCGAGGTCTCATCGTCAAGTAGCCTTTATGCCCCATGGTCTTACCAGCCCCAGGATTCGGGAATATCAGAACAGAACTATACCCGACTAGGTCACAATCATAGAAGTTCTAACGCACGCCCCCAACGGTCAAGCTTTCGGCACCCACACGATCTTAGCTATCTTAGCTACTAAGAGTACTGTACGCTCAGAATAACTATATCATTTTAGGCAAACAGCCTGCCTTACCAGGTTCTTGGTGTGCTTGTACCAGGCGGAGTTACTTCCGGACAGCGGCTCGTCCAGTTCCGATGAAGTGACTGATATCTTCCCCGCTACACGCTAACATAGTTCAAGGCGCCGACGCCTGCATTGGGAAACATGGATTTCCTATACAAGTTTAGTCACCTCCCTCACTACCTACATCCGACCAACGTGACCTGGGGCTCGTCCAAGGAATAAGTATCAAATGGTAGTTATACATGCCTATTCCAATGGATCGCCGATTTCCCCACAAAGTGCTAAAACAGATGCAGACGTGATCAGCAGGAATAGGAAGTGCGATGACCTGTAAAGGACATAGTTGAAACCAATCTTACGACTACCTGTACACCTTTGTCCCGGTATCATGTCTTTGGGTGCTGTCTAAGTAGCCGATGTATCTAGCGGTAACGACATGGCATGCTTGTGCACATATAGAGCTGCATCTCGCAGATCTTGAGATTGATATCAATGTGAAGACACTATCTTTGCTCTTGTGGGCTTTATCGCCTTGGTAAATTGATCCTATTACTATTCGCCCATCATGGCGCGCATAACTCCTGACCTCAAACAAACAACATTGAAGTGCTTCTTCGTCTGCTTCTTCCTTGCCTTCGGTCAGATATGCTTTGGGTAAGTTGTCAACTACCATACACACTGCACATCTCCATATTTCACATCAACATTTACCGATCATGACTATGACTAATATCTTAATCTAGATACCCAGCCTCAGTCATCTCCGTGACCCTTGGCCAGCCCTCCTTCCTGCAATACATGGGCCTCCTTAACGCCGAAGGTAAAATCACTGGCAACCTGCTCAACACCGCGGGTGCCACATCCGGTATCTTCCAAGCCGGCGCTTCCCTCAATGTCATTCTCACAGCCATCGTACTCGACCGCTGGGGCCGCAAGGCCAGCATCTACTACAACTCCACTGTCGGCCTGTTCGGCGGCGCGCTAATCGTCGGCGCAAGAAATATCGAAATGTTCCTTGGTGGCCGATTCTTCGCGGGCATGAGTTCCTTCGGTTACCTGGTACTTACCCCGATTTACTGCACGGAGCTCGCACCTCCCAAGTACCGTGGTTTCTTCGTCGGCTTGAACGCAGTGTTCATCGCTACGGGTTATGCCATCGCAGCCTGGACTGGTGTTGGGTTCTCCTACTCGCTCAACCCCACTACGCAGTGGAGAGGCCTTTTGGGCATGTACCTTCCCTGGCCAGCGTTGCTGATGGTTATTGCGTTCTTTTCACCTGAAAGTCCTAGATGGCTCATGCTGCAAGGTCGAGAGGAAGAAGCGAGGAAGGTTATTTTCGACTTGCACACTGTCAAGGGTGATGATGTCTTTGCGACTCAGGAGTTTGAAGAGATTAAGAAACAAACCGTCATCGATCAGACATTGGAGACATCTTGGGTAAGCCTTCTTCCATCCTTCTCTTGCAACCTCATTCACTGACACCTACCAACAGATGTCCATGTTTACGAAACCTTCTTATCGTCGCCGCGTGGCAATAACATGTTTCTACTCCTTTCTTGGTCAATCTACGGCTATCCTCGTCATCAACAACTACGGCCCCACCTTCTACTCTGCGCTCGGTTTCGAAGTCAGGCAACAACTCTTCCTGCAAGCCGGGTGGGTCAGCACCGCGATCCCCTCCTGTCTTCTCGGTGCATTCCTCGCCGATTTGATTGGTCGAAAGCCTATTATGCTCTTCGGCATTGGCGGCTGCTGCGCGTGCTTGATCGTCGAGCCTGCATCCGTCAAGCACTTTACAGATGATCCTACCAGGCGACCAATCGGCATACTGGGCACAGTGGCGCTTTATCTATTCGTTGCAGTTTACAATCTGGGCGTTGATGTGGGCGGAAATGTCTTCTTCAGCGAAGTCTTCCCCAATCATATCAGGAGTAAGGGTGTAGCGCTTGCAAATTTGGTACTGGCTTTGGCGGACCTGGTGTATCTCCAGGTCACCCCGTATGCATTTGCAAATATTGGATGGAAGTTTTTCCTGGTAAGTATCACTTGCGATATAATTTAGCACGACATGTAGCTAACTTTGGATGATAGGTATTCATCGTCATATCCGGTCTAGGGTTCTTCGTCTTGATCTTCACACTCCCTGAGACAAAGGGCTTGCCGCTAGAAGAACTAGGCAAGCTCTTCCATGATGATCCAGCTACCATCGCAGCCTTATCTGAGGGAGTAAACAGCAGCAGCGATGATCACGTTCACGAGATGAAAGTGCACGCCGCCAAGGATGAGAAGAGTATGGTTTGAGATGGATAATTGCAGTGCGTGTCACAAGACTCATAGTTGTGGATGGGTAGAAGTAGATGACAAATGCAAAAAGTCGTGAAAAAGACCCGTTTGTAGCCGCTCCGCCGTGATCTGATTGGCCAATCCCACTCTGACCTGCATCCACAATGTACCAGCGCGCCCTATGAATCTCCTACGCATGCCACATCCTTCGTTCTTTCTTGGAGTCATTCGTCCCATATACCTTGAGTCATTATATTCGAAGTATATATAGTCACATTGACCTCAGGCTCTCTACATCATCTCTAACTAGACTCTTCTTCACATTTGAGTCATGACGTCGGCCCTGAGCAACGGCACGTCCAGCACCCTTGCTGTGAGGACGAAAGATGGCGTGAAGTTTGGGAAAGAGCTGAGGGAGAAGGATTTCCTGTTTGATAAAAGCTTCTTAAACCTCAACCATGGTGAGTCGTTCCCCTATTCGAATTTCTCCAAAGTCCAACCGTCAGTTTGTACATCGTTTCGTCAGACCAAATAAACATCATCATCTGCTTCTCTGTAATTCCAATCTCTCTACAGCTGCAAAACCATTGATTTTTATCGGTTTCGATAAAAAGTCTCAGTGAAGCTTGGCTTGCGTTTAAAAAATCGCCCCCTTCAAGCTACGACACGTCCCTGCGTCACCGTTTCCAACCAATGAAAGAACGATCTGAACTTTTCCATTTCTAAAAAGCCAAAATCTCAAATGAGACTTCAATCTCTGATAATATAAGGCTCCTTCGGCACATATCCCCGCGTCGTTCGCTCAGCAATGCGCGCCTACCAGGACGCAGCTGAAGCGAGCCCCGATCACTTTATCCGCTACAAGTATCCCAAGCTTCTCGATGAGTCCCGAGAAGCAATGGCAAAGCTTCTCAACACCCCTGCTTCGACATTGGTCTTCGTCCCGAACGCCACCACCGGCGTCAATACCGTCTTGCGCAATCTGACATTTGAATCGGGAGACCACATCCTCTACTTCGCTACTATCTATGGCGCTTGCGAAAAGACTGTAGCATATATCACTGAAACAACACCTGCTTCTTCTGTGAAGGTTGCGTATACGTACCCTGTGGAAGATGATTGGCTGGTTTCTACATTCAAGGAGAAGGTCAAGGAAGTCGAAGCCAATGGCGGGAAAGTAAAAATCGCCATATTCGACTCCGTGGTTAGTATGCCTGGTGTTCGTATGCCATTTGAACGCCTTACCGAGGCGTGTAAAGAGTTGGGCGTGCTCAGTTGCATTGATGGTGCGCATGGCGTTGGACATGTCGACCTGGATCTTGGGAAATTGGACCCAGATTTCTTTGTGAGCAATTGCCACAAGTAAGTCTACACACTACTGCCTTTTTGCGTACTGATATCCCTTCAATTTTAATACAAATTTGCATAAATCGGTCGCTAATCAACCACTGCAGATGGCTACATGTTCCCCGCGGCTGTGCCATCTTCCACGTCGCCCTCCGGAACCAACACCTCATGCGCAGCACACTACCAACATCCCACGGCTTTGAGCCTCGTAATTCAAAAATCGCTTCGCCATTCCCGAAATCCGCATTCGTCGATGGAGGTAAGTCAAAGTACACGGGCAACTTTGAGTTTGTCGGTACGATCGATAACGCGCCGTACTTGTGCATTCCGGAAGCGCTGAAGTGGCGAGAGAGCATTGGTGGAGAAGAGAAGATCAGGGAGTATTGCTGGACGTTGGCTAAAGAAGGTGGAACACACGTCGCTAAAGTTCTCGGAACTGAGATCCTTGATAACAATACTCAGACCTTGAGCAAGTGCTGTATGACAAACATTCGTTTGCCCATTTCAGTTGCCAAAGCTCAAGAAGCCGCAACGGAGTCAGGCATCGATAAGGGTGAGGTGGGAATGTTGGTCCGCGACTGGATGAGCCACACACTGATCGACGACTATGGCACATTTATTCAAACAATGTTTTATGGTGGGAGTTGGTGGACAAGGTTGAGTGGACAGGTGTACTTGGAGATGGCCGACTTTGAGTGGGCAGCGGAAACATTGAAGAAGGTCTGTGAGAGAGTAGAGCGTGGCGAGTGGGCCGGTGTGCAAGGTAAGCAGTAAGTGGGATGTCCTTGCAGTTCTTTGTAAACAGTAGAAAGTGTCATTGTGTTATTCAGTTAGGCCTTGAACAAGAAATGATATCCATTTCAGTTCATTCATTTACCACGTCTTGGCTACGGGTCGAGTCAAGTCATGCCGTGATCTATTCGTAAATGCATCCATATACCATAGTAGCTAATGCCCCACTGCAGGTTACGCATCATGATGAGATGTATGGAAAAGGGTCGACTGGTGCATATGATGTTCAGTGCACATTGCTACCCTCGCCACACTAGTGAACATAACGGGACTTCTCAGGGCACAGACTGAACACATCGCCGCCGCAGGTCTTGCACTGTTGTTGTTAATCGGGGTTGCTTAAAACATACTCGAAAGAGCTTACCTCAGGATTGCGGTGGCACACGTTCTCGCGGCAAGTCTGCAGGCAGCCCTCCTGGCCTTCCGTATGGCCGTACTACAATCTCTTTAGTAAAGGAAACATGAATAGCCTCGATGATAGATTGTTGACTTACCGTGACACAGAAGTTGTACGTGTCAGTGCACGAGCCGCAATCGGCTTCCACGCGGGAAACGACCTTGCCGCCATGGTTTGCTGGGGCAGCAGCGATGGCGATAGCCAACGTGGCGATGATGGCGGCGATCTTCATGTTGATGTAGTATTCCGACAGGTACGAGCTTTCAAACCTGACAGATCGAGGTGAGATAGTATGTATACCTAAATGACACAAGGAGCGAGCGTTGTAAATGCAGCGAGAGACCGTGAGCGACTGAATGTTTGTTGTAGAGAAGAAATGGAGAGATTGTGGGTTTTGAGCTAGAAAAAAACCGTAGACAGGCACTAGTGGTGGAGAGAGGAGGTGAAGGGGAGGCAAGTGGAGACTGACATTGGGAAGGAGCGCTCGTTGGCCTAGTGAAGGCGGTCGAAGCGTTTGCACGGTGACGAAATCAACACAGCAAAATACCGACTGCGTGGCTCCGGTGCCTATCTCGCGGCTCCCTTGTGTAAATTTGCAGCGTCTAACGACAGATGTAGGGAAATGGGTGGCTAGGCGTGCCAAATGTTCTATTTCTTGAAGCGCTGCGTTTGGCGCTCACTGTTGCTGTGAGCATCAACGTGTAGAGGGTTTGTGCCTCAGTACATATGGTTTACTGAGGCTTCTATTCATACATTCACCTGTATATACGAAAGGCAGGACTTTCCATCTTCGCTCCATTACTGCAATACAAAAGCAGTGCAAACAAGCTAAGAACCCACTCAAAGCCATAACTACTCGTTTAGCGATAGAGTCTTCTCGCTTGACTCGTCCCTTCAGGCTATCTTTATCCCCAGCTGTGCTTCGTAACGCAATGTATCCCACATCCTTCTCGGCTTCCACGTCCCCCAACTGTACTTCCAATCGCTTCAGCAACCGCGCACGATCTGCGCCATGGAGCATAGAGCCTCCGTCTGGCGCGTCAATGTAGGGATTGTCTCGCGTAAAGGACGACACGTAGTCAAAAACATCTGGGACTGTTGTTACGAGTGACAACGCCAAGCTAATTATGCCGAGTAGAAGCAGGACAGTCGAGCACAGGATCAAAGCGACGATCCATGCTATGTGGGCCTTGTAGATGGCGACTTGGTGGCTGACCTTGGCGTTTGTTGTGTTCATATTCAAGCCGGCATATCCCCATTTCGCTGGTGCTGTAGAGTTATTAAAGGTCGGTTCCGCGAAGAAGTCAGTCCAAGTGACAGCTGTATGCCAACGGGAAGTAACCCAATAGGCATTGCAGATTCGGGTTAAGCGGTTCGATATGCCGGTGGTAGCTACACCCTCCCATCTGTGGGGGCCCATGAGTGGGCCTCGAAAACCGCCTTCGTCCCAAGGGGCAGAACCTGGGGTAGCCAAAACCCATACCTCGTTGTTCTCGAGCTCTGTGCAGGCGGCGCAGGCGCTCGACCATGCAGACATCTGAATGGCAAATCATTGTTGCTTCTAGCAGAATGCTTTTCATGGAACATTGATATGTAAAGACTCGGTCGTCTCAGTTGCGAGTGCCATATAAGAGTTTGTCAGGTGCTGTGTCGGTCCTGTTGCCGCCTGGTGTGCTGGTTCCATAGACGAAGGTGCTTGAATAGTTTGCAAACCCTATGGCGTTCGCATCAAAAAGGTTTTCATTCAATGGGGCATGCTTGGGATTAGCCATAATGGGATTGGCACCGATGAGATTGGTACCTAAGCCCCTGAGGTAGCGGCTGACCTCAGCCATTGACTCTCCTATAAGGTCATTCCTAGCATTGCAGTCAAAGTACATGTACTCATATGGAAGCGTGAAATTAGAAACAGTGTCTGCTCTGAGATTGATGATTGGAACACCAACGAGAGATGCGTAATTGTGGGATGCGTCTCGGTGCACAGTGATCCATGGACGATCACTCTGATTGCTGGCTTCAGCACGCTCGATTTCTGCTAACCGGGGAATTTTCGGATGCGACCACGCATCGACGGAAGAGTTTTCCCAGGTCTTCGAGGTTAAGACTCATCGAAACAATGGCGCTGATTTGATTTGCTGTCCACTGCATACCGAACGGGTGGACGTTCATCATAAACCGGCTCACCGCGTCGACATTTGCATAATAGATCTCATGTAGTTCCCACGCGGTGCTATTTCGCTCGGAGACCAATCGCAATGTACTTTGACCTCCAAGCGGAGAGAGTGTCCAAAAAGCAAGGATGCCGAGGGTAAGCAGGTTGGGAGAATGAAGGCTGATGGCATGACCCAGGGCAGCGACAAGGCTCTGGCTACCGATCAAATGCTCCAGGACCCGCGCTCTGTTAGCGTAAATTTCCAGAGATAAAGAACCCACTAACTTCAAGTGTTGTCCCCTTTTCAGCTTTCCAAACTGCCATTCTTTTGAGGCCTCGACTACCTAATGCAGCAAAGACAAGTGGGTACACAGTGGGACGGAAATTATATGAAGCACATATTGTATTAAGCGGAACGAAGCGGGGTATCTCAACAAGTAAACGCCGTGCATGCAGTCTTGTCCAATTGAGCTATCTCTTTCTCGTTCTCTTTGGAGCGGGTTTCGCCCGCCCGCGGTTTGTTCGTCGTGTGGTTGGTGCACTATCTTCTTCCACAGACTCAGCACTGGACTCTTCTTCCTCTTCCTCTTCCTCCTCCTCTTCTGCAGACTCTGATACGGTTGACTGGGCTTTGCTGTTCTTTGCGGCAGCCTTTGTGCCCTTTCCACTCTTTGCCGTCGCCCTACTCGCTCTTGTGCCCTTGACATTCTTCGGTGTGGGGGTAGCCTCGGCGGCGCTCTCCGCCCTTTGTGAGCGTATGCCATCTGGAAGGTCTTTCAGAAGGCCGATACCTGGAGCGTAAAGGGCTTTGTCGTCATCAGTAGGTATCATTGGAGGTGAGGAGGCCGAGGCCGAGCCTTCGCTGTGGAAGCGCTTCTGCCACATCAGCTCGCCGAATTCATCTTCTGGGAGCTCGAAATCGGGGATGTTGGCGGCTTCCTCGGGGTCGGTTGGGTCGGGATCTTCAGAGAAAGCGAACTCGTTCTCACGCGAGTCGAGCGTGTCTAGGTCGTACAGCTGATGGAGCTTCTTCCATATGCCGGGTATACGCGTGTGTGGGGCGTCGTCGGTCGCGAAGCCATGAGAGCGCATATCGTTATGAATGCTAATCATGCGGAAGTGCTTGTGGAGGCCTGGAAGTGTCAATTGACTTCTCCACTTGAGCGTGCATTGTAAATTACCAGTAGGCTTCCATTTCATCATGCTTTTGAACAGCTGTGTCTCCTGCTCGTCGGCCCATGTGTCGTTGAGCAAATCATCCTGCGACTGCACGACTCCAGAATCTTGCGGCGTCTTAGGCGGCGCGTCTGCGAGTGGCGTCGAGGCTGCACTGGCCTTGGCTCTTTTACGGGGAGGCATTGCTATGGTGGGGGCGGAACTGTGGGCAACGTGGAGGTGCAAGCTGGTGTTGAAGCTGGACTGGGGAAGCCACGAAATGCAGGAACAGTGGATGCAAAGGCGCGCAAGGGTCCGCGTAGGGCTGAACCGCGGGAAGTCTGGCGCGTCATACCCCTCCACCACCCACACCTCCATGCCCACCATCATGGATGAGGGCGATGCCATACACGATGTGTTTAGTAGTAACCACTTGTGGAAGCAGTCTACCCTCTTCGAGGAAACTGATGTATACGAGTCATCGCTGTTTGCACCACTACAACTAGACGGTAGGTTCGGTCGCGTATTTCTCCAAGCGCGTCCAGCAAGCCTAATTGTTGACAGTCCCCTCAATCAAATTCGACCACCCGTATGCGCATAAACACAATCTTGATCGCGAGTTGCGACTTCCAGACCTTGAAACATTCGAGTTCGGCCCGCTTCCAGAGCTTGAAAGCCTCGATGAATCCACCATATCCCTGGAGACGCCACCCTTAGAGCCCGAGGAAGATATCTGGGACGTGGCAATCGAACTAGGACCCGCGAACAAGGATGTCTTATTCTACACCTGGGAATCTTTTGAGAAAGGACACCATGTTGAGAGCAATACGCCATACATTACTGAGCGCGGCCCGGCCGCCTTCGACAATGCCTTGACGCAGGATGGCGGCATAGTCGGCGCTGGGAGAGTCCTCAAGGCGAATGTGTTGCTACAATCACTTTGGAACCTAGGCCTAGGTCGTTCATCAATACTGTTCCAGTTTAGTGCAAAATTGAAGACGTTCGAGCCTACTGTGCTGGATGGGCGTGTTTCTGGTGTAAGCCTACGTGCTGCCAAAAGCCTGATTGCACAATTCACCCACACCGGAAACACGTTCTTGTATCTGAGGTCATTCGCCGAACGCACATTCGCGTCAGCAATATCCATTCCTGCAAAGGTCGCGTTGGCGACTTCTATCTCCAGCATCCTCTCGTCCTTGGAAGATAGTCTGGGAAAACAGTCGGTGGACATCACATCTCTCATTCAGCTCCAGCACCAGTTTTCAAAACCTCGTGAGATACTCATCCATCTTGCGCACATGGTAGATGCGGTGAAGTACGCCAAGACAAACGAGCAGCTTTCGTCCATCCTCCATCACCGCCTGTTGGAACTCGAGGAGGGCGAGACATATCTTCGCCGACTGTCGAGTCAAATCCTGTCTCATGTAGCCACGCCAAGCTTAGAGTTGATAGGCGAGTGGCTAGGCATCCAACAAGGGCAGCAGATCGTGCCAATTTGGGAACGTGATACCTTTGTGGCAGTCGAAGACGCCTCAGCTGAGCCGGCATCACTGGAATTTACTTACCGATCGGAGACGATGCCGAGATTCATCACACCGGAAGATGGCAATATGATATTCGAGACCGGGAACAGTCTCCGCTTCTTAAAAACACAACATCCGGAGCATCCACTCGCTCGCATCGACAATTCGACAGTCCAACCCCCAGGGCTGGAATGGGGTTTCGAGTGGCAGGATATTGAAGCCATCGCAGCAAGAGCAAGGGATTATGAGACAAGGCTTCGACAGACTCTACTCACTTTCAGCAGTGGCGAAGCGATCGCGACGCGGACATCACCACCTCACTCCACAGAGGACCCTGTGCCGGAAATGCGCGTGGAAGCGAAGGATCTCGAAAGATACTTTGAGGACTCTATACGCCTGTTGGACGCGTCACCCAAATCCACTTCGCATGCTTTGCCTGACGAGCTTCATCTTCTCCTGGACGAAATCTTAACTTCCATAAAGGGTAGTGATCTGACCCCTACTGATACCTTCTCTCCGCCACTCTCGTTAGCGTCGGCACTATCATTTCGCCCATTGATAGCGGCGCAGGCAAAGCTCGTGAACGCGGCAACTGTACGTCTGTTCTTTCGATCTCATCAGCTGCGGCTCCATCTTTCCCTACAGCGCCAGTACCAGCTACTCGGCGATGGCGTCTTTTCTTCGCTGTTAGCAACTGCGCTCTTTGACCCGGAGCGCGAAAGCGCAGAGCGACACAAAGGGAAGATGCGCAGTGGTGTACACATGGGATTGCAATTGGGCGCGAGGACGTCCTGGCCACCTGCCAGCTCCGAGCTTCGGCTCGCACTACGGGGCGTTCTGAGCGAGAGCTATTATTCTTCAGTATTGTATCACTCTTCCCAGACAGAAAGAAATGCCGGCTTGGCCAACAAGGCAGTGAATGGCAGAGACAACGATGACCTCCCAGGACAATTGAACTTTGCCATTCGAAACCTCACGGAAGCTGAGCAGGAAAAGGTGATGGATCCTGATGCCCTTGCAGCACTTGATTTTCTTCGTTTGCAATACGTACCGCCAACTCCGCTCAACCTTGTCATCACGACTGCCTCCCTAGACAAATACGACACCATCTTCAAGTTTCTGCTTCGGCTCTTGCGTATGCTGTTCGTAGTCTCGCATCTTCCTCGGCACTATTCAAATCTCGAGTCCCGCCAGCTCAGACTGGAAGCACACCACTTTGTTACTGTCCTCGCCAAATATGTCTTCCAAACCGGCATAGCAGAACATTGGAACGAATTCGACTCCTTCGTCACCACAATCGAAACCCGTCTCCACGACGAAGATGCAGCAGACGAACTCGGTACCCGCGTCACAGAGGGCATCGCCTCCCTGCGAGACGCCCACGACAAGTGCCTCGACAGCATCTTGTTCTCGCTCCTCCTCCGCAGACGCCAGCGCAAAATCATGGCCCTCGTCGACGAAATCTTCGACCACATTCTGCTCTTCGCTAAAATGCAAAATCCAGATGCCAAGGTCGATGAAAGCGTCGTTGACCTCCATGCTAAACTCAAAGGCAAAATTCGTGTCTTCTTGAGCGTGTGCAGGGGCTTGACCGGCAAGAAGGGCTATGGCAAAGGGAAGGGGACGGCTGAGGAGGATTCGATGGAGAGGTTGGTTGTGGGCATGGAGATGAATGGGTATTTTGCTGCGTCGTGAAGTGGGCTATAGTGACATTTTGATTGTCTAGCATAGGCCCGGTGCGATCATCTTCACAAAATGAAGGACCTCTTTATCTCTTCTGAGTTTCTTCCCACCTTTAATGAGCAGTCCTTCATCATAAAAACATGGCACTGCACAAGCCTTGGGATTGGTGGCGCAAGTACCGCTAATCGGTGTTTTCGTAGTATACATCCTTTCTCCTTGTTCTATATTGTCTGTTCAACATTGATGGTGAACCTGGGAATAACAATTGTGGCATAGCCTAGAGTCTTGCGCAATGGAATAAGCTGGCCCGTTCGTGAGGTGGTTAGAAAGGTACAGGTGATCAATGGGATTTGAATATATGAGTGGAGGGTGTACTATCAGCTACGCAAGTTGACGAAATAGCTCCAGGCTGCTTTGCATCGTTTCACTCAGGATTCTTCGGGTTGTACCACGTTAATACAGCATTTACGGGAAATCTGACCTCTACCTTATCAGTGCAATTGATGAGTTAAGACAAGAGGCAAATTTCGCTGGCTATCATCACCAATTCTCCGTTTCAATTAGTTAGCTAGCCACTTTGATCAACTCCAGCCTCTACGTTCACAGCCATTGCAAGTTCCGGCGCCTCACGATGATGGCACCGGGGCGGCTCTGTCACTCTTCCCGCCAGCAACAGCGAGACACATTGCATAATCACGCACATTGCATATGCATCGATTCGTTTTCCCCCTCGAGTTCATCTATTTTGATATTTGTACCGCACTCGATCCGACAAGTTAAACAAGAATACATTGATATGCAAACGATCCCGTTTGTGGTATTGGTGATGTGATCTACGTTACGATGTCACAAGCAAAATTGATATAGTACAAGAATAAATTCCCTTCAAGTGCTGACATGCACATTTTCTAGCCGCCACTCATTCAACCTTTCGAGCGACGATTTTGTTTTGTGATGCTCTGGGCCAAGAACCTTTTCCCGCAGCTGAAAGCATTCCTCCATTAAGCCTATCGCCCTGCCTTGATGACCTTGGCCCTTCAACGTAAACGCTAGGTTGGCCATGATAGTCAGCGTGTGTGGATGCTCCTCGCCAAACACTCTCTTCTGTATCTCTAGTACTTGCACCTGTAGCTCTTCTGCCTCCTTCCACCGCCCCTGATTACTGTACGTGAACGCTAGGTTGGCCATGCTACTCAGCGTGTGTGGATGCTCCTCGCCAAGCACTCTCTTCCGTATCTCTAGTGCTTGCACATCTAGCTCTTCTGCCTCCTTCCACCGCCCCTGATTACTGTACGTCAACGCTAGGTTGGCCATGCTAGTCAGCGTGTGTGGATGCTCCTCGCCAAGCACTCTCTTCCGTATCTCTAGTGCTTGCACATTCAGCTCTTCTGCCTCCTTCCACCGCCCCTGATTACTGTACGTCAACGCTAGGTTGGCCATGCTAGTCAGCGTGTCTGGATGCTCCTCGCCAAGCACTCTCTTCTGTATCTCTAGTACTTGCACCTGTAGCTCTTCTGCCTCCTTCCACCGCCCCTGATTACTGTACGTGAACGCTAGGTTGGCCATGCTACTCAGCGTGTGTGGATGCTCCTCGCCAAGCACTCTCTTCCGTATCTCTAGTGCTTGCACATCTAGCTCTTCTGCCTCCTTCCACCGCCCCTGATTACTGTACGTCAACGCTAGGTTGGCCATGCTAGTCAGCGTGTCTGGATGCTCCTCGCCAAGCACTCTCTTCTGTATCTCTAGTACTTGCACCTGTAGCTCTTCTGCCTCCTTCCACCGCCCCTGATTACTGTACGTCAACGCTAGGTTGGCCATGCTACTCAGCGTGTCTGGATGCTCCTCGCCAAGCACTCTCTTCTGTATCTCTAGTACTTGCACCTGTAGCTCTTCTGCCTCCTTCCACCGCCCCTGATCCCTGTACGTCAACGCTAGGTTGGCCATGCTAGTCAGCGTGTGTGGATGCTCCTGGCTGAGCACTCTCTTGCTTATATCTAGAACTTGCACCTCTAGCTCTTCTGCCTCCTTCCACCGCCCCTGATCACTGTACGTTGATGCTAGGTTCGCCATGCTAGTCAGCATGTCTGGATGCTCCTCGCCAAGCACTCTCTTCCGTATCTCTAGCGCTTGCAGCTGTAGCTCTTCTGCCTCCTTCCACTGACCATTAAGAATATACGTCAAGCCAGCCATATCCATACTGCTCAATGTTTTCATGTGCTTCTTACCAAGCACCCTGCTTCTCACTTGCATCGACGCAACAGCCATATTCTCCGCATCTGCCACACTCCCCTTCATCCATGCATACCATGCTCCTTTATACAGCAGTGATGCCCACTCACACAGGGCAACGTCCCCTTCAGGCTGCTGCACTAGCGCTGACTTCACGTGAGGGAACAGTGATTTACATTTATTCCAATTCTGGTGCTCTCCTGTTGGAAATGCTAGGTCAAGGGCCCTGATATACTGATGCTTCCACCTCTCAAGCTGCCCGCTAGTCCCTAGCCACCGCCGCATTGCTAACTGAACAAGCGCATGCATCTCAAAGGTTGTCCCGTCTTCCGCAATAGCAATAAACGAGTAGCTTTTTAGCATGTCCAAGTCGTCCTCGAACCCTTCGCTATGGCGTTCTGCTTTTTTGGACACTTGCTCGTCCCTAACGCTGCTTCTACCAAGACGGAAAAGCTGCCTGAAATACCGCTTTCCCGAAGTTTCTTGTCGATGCGACTTTTGACTGATCTCCACGAGTCCTTCACGACGACGAAGCAGCGCTTCAGGGATCCCTTGGCGGTCGAAGAAGCTCATCAGCGAGAGCAGCTCAGCCGCTGATGGTCTGGTCCGCCGTATGTGGTCAAACGAGATCTGCCACGTTAGGATGATAGAATTCTTAGCTTCTCGGTCTCTGCGAAGCTGTCCCGCTTCGCGGTCCAGGAGACTGGTCTTCCTGCAATCGCTCTGCTCAAACTCTTCTAGATACTGGCGCACGGAGCGCGGTGCTCGCTGGGTTATGTATGCCGCTGCCTGAACGATAGCAAGCGGCATGTATTCCAGTGCAGCCGCTAATTCCCCGACATCATCGACGTTGCTCTTTGCCTTCAGCTTCTTCTCAAGCAGTGCCAACGCATCGGGCTCGTCCATGGGCGGTACTTCGACAATATCGCTCTCCTCTACCATCTCCAGCGCTGCTGTTCGTGTCCGTGTTGTGATCAAAATCGACCCATTCTGGCTCTGCGGAATATATGCCCGTAGAGGCCGCACATCTCTGCCATCGGCGTCGTGCTTCGAAGCCCGCTTTCCTATGCTCTGCGTTGCGGAGAGGAAGCTAGCATCATCGACATTGTCAAGAATGAGGATCCATTTTTTCCCCGTGCTATTACACAACCAGTCATGCACAAGCTTGAATATGTTTGCCCTTAGGTCGCGCCGACCACGCACCCTAAGACGGTCTGCAATGTCACGATAACTCTGCTCGAAGCGGGCAGCGTTACTGGCATGTACCCAGAACACCCATGTGTCTGAAGATTCTTCTCGGACTCGGTAGCAGTATTCAATGGCAAGCTGCGACTTGCTGCCTTGGCGTCAGCGCCAGCTGCGGTGCACTGCGCATACTCACCCAACGCCGCCGAGGCCTACCAGTGCTGTCCAAGACCCCAGCACTGCGCATTTTGCGTGGACCTGGTCAAGTAGCGTTCCGCGGTCGACAAAGTCGGCGTCGCGGCGGAAGGGGATGTTGTCGGACGGGCGCGGAGGTGTCTCTGGTCGCTCTAATGTGGGGTATACCCGTTAGTACGGGAGAGCATGGGGCATCGTCCAACCTACCAGATAGGGCATGATGATGAACATCGCCGTTGATGATGCCTGCCTGAAAGCCGCGATTACTGTCACCAAAGGCGATTGTCGCGCTGGGTTGTGCCATAACGAATGTTGAGAGAGACAGCTGCGCAAGGCAGCGCAGTTACAGACGCATGAGGCTGGCGGGCAGGATTGGCGGAAAACATGGGTGGGCAGCTCAAGAAGGCTCAGCTCGGCTGCGGCACCTGCTTTTCATGGATCATTCTGAGAGTGGCTCAGCCTCGTCATCAAAGTTATTGCTGTCGATTAACCTTTGTATCTATATCCGTATACAAATATCACGAATTTCCTGATGTTTCGCCCCACTTGGATTCATGTAATTGAATGCCTGATTATCTTAAGATTCCATTGCCATCGCGCGCCGTCTTTTTGCTCACTGATGACTCTTGGCTTTGAGTGTGAGGTCTGAATTAGGGCACAAGATACCCAGGGTCTGAACAAGTGGACAGAGATTATCAGCAATAGGCTGAGCCCTAACGGTGTATTTTTCGCTACTCTACTCTACCTATATCATAGGAAACAAGGCCCTCATCCCGCTCTATATGTGTATTTTTTACAACTATTGTGGCTGTAATCTTAGTGGAAACAGTAAAATATCCTATGAGTAGAGGAAACAATGTGATTTGAAAGATTATCGAGCAGGTGGAGCAGACAAGTTGACGCTTCTTTGAGTCTGCGCCTCCAACCGTGCTCGCAGTTCGGACGACCTGCCGACAATTGAATACATAACCCTCGAAAACTTCACTAGCATCCATGGCCATAGCTTAGCGGGTTCAAAAGCGCGGATGTATTTACCATAAACTAGGAATAGCAGACGACTGGAACAGATTTCTTAGTAAGGGCTAATATATGCGTCGATCTATAAGCTTTTGAGGTTAAGCGCTCGTCATAGTTTCTGTTAGCCAACACGGTTAGCTCCTCACGTGCTCTGTTATATAAGCATCCACAGGGTATATAGTTCCCTTGTGTCTCATTTGATAGGAATCAACCTAGTTCCTCCTGCCTGCTGCCCGCCAACAGTTTCCGATCTGGTCATTTCTTCACTGCGTAGGGAGGAAAAATAAAGGGGAGATAGATCTTGCCTTCAAAGGTCCTAGAGTCAAGTACAAAGTGGCTGACGTAGGGTCGTTCAATATTTATCCAAGTCAAACTCCGGTGTTTGTGGTTGTTATCATAACAGTCACATAAGTCTGAATGGTGTCAGTCATGGTACTACATAATCATTACAGAATGTCAGCGGTCCAAAGATGTACAAGTTCTAGGGCCCTAGCTAAGGCTTCTTTTACTTCATGAAACAGTATCAACAACAGAGAAACCCCACGAAGACCATAAAGATTTTCTTCCATTTATTCACATTTTGTCGACAAACAAGCATGTGCACCACGTATCGACTCGTCTGTCCAGGTAAGTGTAAATCGTACGAACATGAACCGTACGACGATGCATCCGGTTTGGACTGGAAGTTCGAGAAGTGCGACGACCCCGAGGCCGAAGGCCATAGCACTGCACCCACCCTACTCAATGGACCAGTCGATTGCAGAAAGTGTGAAGCACATAATAGCCATAGAATGGAATGGCCTCGCGCAAGTCTGCAAGTTTACAGAGATATAATGATGTGGACGCAGAAGAAGCTGTGGGAGCCGGAGGAGCCGGATGTGGAGGCGGAAAGGCAGAGACATAGGGTGCATAAAATATGGGGTATCGGTGAAATTGGGAATTCAAACAGAAGCGGAGAGGGAAGTGGAAGGGGAGGTGGAGATGCTGTACCTTGAGAACTTGTCAGATAGAAGGGAGGGAGACTCCACTGAAGTATTGGCATGGTCATGGAAATATTAGATCCTGAGATCGACTGTATCCTGGAAACCCCAAGTCATCACACTGGTGTTTCTAGCATTTATCTTAGCCAAGGACTAACCCACATCGTTTTCTCATCAGCCTAAAAGCACATTATTGAAAATGATTATTTGACCATCTTCAAAGCTCCTACATTTACCCCCGTTACAGCATATGAGCCTGCTGGGAAGGTACGAATACTAGCTACCAGATATTTTGAACATAGAACAAGCTAATGGCATACGTGAGATGCAGGCTATGAAATGCAGTATGGGATGCTGATACTTCCCGTGATGACGCGAAGTACTGGTATAGGTCATGACACGTTTGAATTAAGCAGGTACATGGAATATGGCTTCAAATAACCATTGTGCTTCATTCAAAATTATGACTATACAGGTAAACTAGCCGCACACAACAGATGACAATCACGCACATCATCAGTCACAACTTCTGAGCGCCGATGTAACTGCTTGTGCGTCAGACAGAGACTATTTACTGAAAAATGAGTTCTCAACGTTCTTTTGGTTTCCAATTGCCATCTTCACAAGCGAAAGCCCACAGCAGTGCAGCATTTGATACCTGCGAATTCCGGCATGACTACATTTCTCGACTATATGATACTCTATTCAGCAGAACTCGAACCAAGTAAAATTGCATAAGCACCTGATAACGCAAAGTCAAGAATGCTGCTCCAACAGTAATATGTGCACGTATATCTGGCAAGCTTGTCCTAAATGCGGAACCATCGATCACTACCCTTACAACGACCAACCAAACGAAAAGAAGAAAATATACTGCGAAGATTGGAGTGAAGAGACCCCACCATTTCCTCACTTCGAATTCAACGAATACGAAAAAGGCGACCCCAAGGAATATGTGAAATGCAATGGTTGTATTGACAAAGAAGTTAAGGAAAAGAGACGGAAAAAAGGAAATGACGAGGAGGATCCACGAACGAGTGATAAACAGAGAGACTTATACAATGCGCGAAGAAGAGCAAAGTACGATGAACAGCAAGCGGAGGACAGGCGGCGAAACGATGCATTGGGTAGGGCGCTAACACAACAAGGGTCAGGAGGAACCACCCAGACAGTGACGATAAGTGCTGAGGATTCCATAGAGGATTTAATGGCTAAATTCCGCAACATGAGGGCAATTCCAGCCACCCCAAGACTACCATATAGAGAAGGTATTGAAGACGACATACACGCAGCCTCTCGAAGTGGGTTACTGGGCGAAAAAGGTATCGCTAACGTGAGTATGTTCGTGGAAGCGGTAGGAGCAGATGGGAGTACAGAACTAAAATATTATCCTACCAATGGCAAAGTACTAACAAGAGCATTGGCCTGGGTAGACCCGGTAGTAGTAGGCGTGCAAAGTCAAGGAGGATACCCTGCTCGCATAGATGAAGTCCAATCATTAGGCGAGGGTAATCTCTATGCGTGCACTCTAGTGAGGCCGAAACCATGGACTAGGCTTGTGATGCAGAATCATGTAGTTGGTTGCGGGAAGTTGGAAGCTTTACCATATTAGCTCATATATTTATCTAAAAAGTAAAGTAAGCGATACAATCTTGCACTATCTATACCCAGAAATGTCATTTTGTTGATGTGTACTTTGCGATATTTACTTTCACGAAATTGATAATCATTGGTATTTTCACCAGCGGCGCTTAACTCAGCTGTTTTTAAACTCCGAATATATAGGTGTATGCACAATTCCAGAATGTTTTCGAAGAAGACGCGAAAATTACCCATGATTCAGTGACCCTACTTGGTACGATTCTCGGAAGACTCGCGTGAGACGATTTACCCTGCTAAACTTGTCATTTGGAGGCTTTAAACTCAACACAGGTGTGCAGCTCTTGCTTATTCAATATGGTTTCATTGTAGATCCTGACTTACGAAATCCGTTGCCGCTAAATTCATCACGCTCTTTAAACTGCTGGTAAGTCAATTTTCCCCATAAGACGGAGTAGCGTCTCCCAGCTGCCACAAAAATCGCGCGGGCTACCTATAATAGACGCTCCGTGTCAGCATATCAAGTATCTAAGATAAGTCTATGACCTTGGTGCTACGTGCAATGGCAAGTCGTTAAACAAGTCATAATGTACACTTTGAGTCAGCTGTTCAGTGCAAGTATATATTATATTCTAGTTTGTACTTTTACCTCCTCATAGACAGCCACAGCTTCAAAGTCGTATTGAGAATCAGCCCTTTACAACTATAGTCACTGTCAAACTCCTATCACCTACATTCATTGTCAACAGCAGCCCAGATTGCATCTAACATCTTCTTTATCAGAACTGCCATCTTGAACTTTCAACACTCACACAATGTGCAATCGATGGCGTTACGGTTGCCCCAATCCTGCCTGTATGTCAATCACGGATGAGCCCTACAACAGCTTGGGATGGACTGAAATTCGATGTGATCCTCCATGTCCCGCGCCCCAGTGGTCCGAGTCAACTATACGGCCAGGATATGAAGCTACGCCCCCAATGGGACACTGCACCAAATGTGAAGCCAATTACAGTATAGGAAACTTGTGCACGACCTTTTCTGATTGGAATGGGGGAGACAAGAGTGATCCACAGTACCGACGACGCAGGAAGGAAGTAGTAAGGAGCGCGAGATTAAAGTATGAACAGGCTGGAGGAGCCTACACTAAGGGAAATCCGGGAGAGTCCTCGAAGCAGGACGAGCACATGGGGGAGTCTGCAGAGATGGGGGCGGAGGCCGATGGGAAGGCGGAGGAGGGCTAACAGAGAGCGCAGACTGCAGTAGGCAAGAATGGAATGGAGATTGATTAAGTAGCAGAAAATGAAGAACAGCGAGGTTGGTGGCTTGTTATCACAGGGTAGCTGGAATGGAAGATAGTTACAGACGAGCCGATGACTATTTTGGGATGATAATATGGAAATCTAGTGACTTTTCAATCTCGCCTAGGAGCCCTTGTTCTCGAGTAAGAAGGATGCATTGAAGGCGTTCCAGATGATATGAGGCTGAGTAGGAGTTCCTTGGCGACGCTTAATTTGCAATGAGCTTGAATCTACTCGTGCAGCAAAACAAGAGTGTGCGCCGTGAAAGTGCCGAGCACCACATTGCTATAAAACGATGATATCATGCGAAGTTATGGTGGAATACGTACAATTCTAAAACCAGGTAACAGTACTTGGAGTACTTTAAAGGTTTCATTGATGACTGGTGTATTTCTAGCGTTTTGCGTGAATTATGGCCACGAGGCTGATGCGCCAGGTTTATACGAGATCCTTGGAAGATCCGGAGCTCTGATTCGCTACCGTCGAAAACGTCCCCACCTTGCCAACCTCAGTCTGCCTTGCATCGCATCCTCCCACTCCAGACCATCTGTACATTTAGTTGACAGCCAAGTCACATCTTGAAGATAAAATGCTCTAACCTTGAGACTAATGTCAACTATCTCTACCACGTCTAGCAACAGCCGCATTCCCTGGGCCAGAATCCGCGCAATCAGCCACGCCATCATCCTCTACTCTCTCGTTTGGTGGGTTTTGTTACTCATCTTCATCTGTGATATATTTGGCTGGCCACCCGATATTGAAGAGCAAATGCGACGGAAAGCGGTGCAACCACCTCGTGTAGTTCGTAGAAAGCGTACTCTAACACTCCCTCTTCAAACCGCATTGCTACCGTGGAACCGAAGGGCAACAGAGTCGCAGGATGGATGCTGGCTTTTTAGATTACCGGCGGAAGTGAGGATTCTGGTGTTTGAGCAGTACTTTGCAAGTGGGGGAGATGAGATCTTCGTCAATCTCATGTCAGAATACGAGTGGCTTCATGCATGGCGAGGATTCAACGAAGAAGTGACGGATGTTTTACCACTTCTGCAGACATGTCGGAGAATGTATGTTCACCTGTCTCTGTCATTGAGACATGATAACGAGTGTGCTAATCACTAATGTACCAGCTATTCCGAGGCTATACCCGTCCTCTACACGACATTGACATATAGATTCTTCGGGGTTGAATCGTTTCTGTCGTTCCATGGATCAATACTACCGCAAAGAAGCGCGAGGATACGGACAGTGTGCATGGACTTTACAATGTCTAGCTCCAAGGACCGACCAATCTACCCGACGCGAGCGCTTGAATTCGCCCATACACGCTCACGGCATCCAGTGCGGAGTCAGCTGCCCGTTATTCCTTGGAAGGACAATCCGACATTTTGGATCGCGGCTTGTAGGGTATTAGAAGGCATGAAGAGTTTGCACTCCCTTAGAATGATTGTTGAACCGAAAGAGTTCTCAAGTCCACATATGGAGTGGGATTTGGATGCGCAGTTGTTGAAGGGACTTGAGCCGCTGAAAAGAAAGCACGTAGATGTGGATGTAAAGATTCTCGGGGAGGTACAAAGGATGTGGCGATGGCGATGGCGAGAGAAGGAAGTTAGATATGAGAAAATACAAGGCGAGGTTATCTGGAGGCGGAAGGTTGGCGTAGATGAGAGCTGGTGTGTGGGGAGCGTTCTTGACGCTGCGAGTTTTGAATAGCCTTCCCCCAGTATATAATCATCACCAAATTTATAACCTAAACAATGAAATCAACTTCTTCAGAACCTCTGAGTGTTTGTTCGGGCGCATTCAATTCGCAGCAAACCAATGTCGAGTCCATGTGTAGCTTGGCGCGACGGCTTCGGGAAGGTTCGACACGTGAGCACAGACCAGTCGGGAAATCTAAGGCCGACAGCCCTGCAGCGCGATGGCGACTTTGGTGCGCGGTGGCATTTCTTCCAAGTCTGACGTCCTTCTGGACACGACATCCGCAAACATGGCGCCCCTCGTCGACGACCCCAAGATCCTGCAGGCCAGCTTGCACAACCCCCTGCCGCTGCAGTTGCACACATACATTTGGCCATTTCTGATAATATGGCCCGCCTGGTCTGCCATCTACCTGTCGCCGGCCCGCTACGAGAAATACATCCAGTCCTCGGAATGGACGTTTGTCTGGGTCGCCGCCATCACCACCTTCCAATCGCTGTTCTGGCTCATGACCCACTGGAACGTTAACCTGAAAAGCGCCTTCACTGCCACCTCTGCCCGCGATGTACGCTCCGCCCAGCTCATCAAAATCCACCCCATCAAGAACGCCGGCGCCGCCGAGATTGTTAAGCTGCTGCGCGACAATGTGGGCGGAAAGCCAAACCTCTCATTTCTCTTCCAGAAGCGACGATTCCTCTACAACGCCGAGAAGGGCTCGTTTGCCCCGCTTGTCTACGCCCTCGACACCGAGCCCAAGCCACAACTCAGCGAGTTCCAGCAGACCAAGGGCCTCGTCTCGCCCGCAGAGATTGAACGCCTGACGCAGCACTACGGCGACAATGCGTTTGATATCCCGGTGCCGACCTTCACGGAGCTGTTCAAGGAACACGCTGTCGCGCCCTTCTTCGTTTTCCAGATCTTCTGTGTGGGACTGTGGATGCTGGACGAATACTGGTACTACTCGCTGTTCACACTGTTTATGCTGGTCGCTTTCGAGAGCACTGTCGTGTGGCAGAGGCAGAGGACCCTCAACGAGTTCCGCGGAATGAGCATCAAGCCCTACGAGATTCTGGTATACAGGCAGAAGAAGTGGCAGGAGATCATGAGCGACAAGCTGCTACCCGGTGATGTTGTCAGTGCAGGCAGGACAAAGGAAGATTCCGGCGTAGCATGCGATATGCTCCTTCTCGAGGGCTCTGCGATTGTCAACGAGGCTATGCTTTCGGGAGAGAGTACCCCAGTGCTCAAGGAGTCCATTCAGCTGCGCCCTGGGGATGCACGCATTGAGCCCGAGGGTCTGGACAAGAACTCGTTCCTTTGGGGAGGTACCAAGGTCCTCCAGGTCTCGCATGGAAACAACGCAGAGGAAGATGGTGCCACCGTGTCAAAACTCTCATCTGGTGTACCTCCACCCCCTGACAAGGGCGCTGTCGCTGTTGTGATCAAGACCGGATTCGAGACGAACCAGGGTAGTCTTGTCAGGACCATGATCTTCGCGACTGAGCGCGTCTCCGCCAACAATGTTGAAGCGCTCTTCTTCATTCTCTTCCTTACCGTCTTCGCCGTTGCCGCTTCATGGTACGTCTGGCAGGAGGGTGTTCGGCTAGACCGCCAGCGCAACAAGCTTCTCCTCGACTGTGTCTTGATCGTCACCAGCGTCGTCCCTCCTGAGCTTCCTATGGAACTCAGCTTGGCTGTCAACACATCTCTCGCTGCGCTTAGCAAGTACGCCATCTTCTGTACCGAGCCGTTCCGCATTCCTTTTGCAGGGCAAGTCGATGTGGCCTGCTTCGACAAGACTGGTACCCTGACTGGAGAAGATCTCGTCGTCGATGGTATTGCCGGACTGTCGTTGGGTCAAAGTGGAGCCGCGGCTACTTCAGACGGTGCGCATACTGAGCTTTCCAAGGTTACAGATGTAGGGACAGAGACAACCTTAGTCCTTGCCACTGCCCATGCTTTGGTCAAGCTAGATGACGGCGATATCGTTGGCGAGCCTATGGAAAAGGCCACCCTTCAGTCTCTCGGTTGGAAACTCGGCGCGAAGGATACCCTGACTGCTGCAACCACTACCGCCAAATCTCACGCCGAACTCGTCCAGATCCGCCGCCGCTTCCAGTTCTCCTCTGCCCTTAAGCGTCAAAGCTCTGTCGCTACAGTCTTGGTCAGCAACAAGAAGACTGGAAGGAAAGTCAAAAGCACAATCGCTGCGGTCAAGGGTGCCCCCGAGACGATTCGAAAGATGTTAGTCAACACCCCGCCTAACTACGAGGAGACGTTCAAGCACTTCACTCGAAACGGTGGTCGTGTGCTTGCTCTTGCCTACAAGTTCCTCTCCGAAGAGGGAGAGTGGGGACAGAACCGCATCAACGATCTTAAGCGTGAACAAGTGGAGTCGGACTTGCACTTTGCTGGCTTCCTCGTCCTCCAGTGCCCACTCAAACCTGATGCTGTCGAAGCTGTCCGTATGTTGAACGAGTCCAGTCACCGTGTCGTCATGATTACTGGCGACAACCCGTTGACCGCCGTCCATGTTGCCAAGCAAGTTGAGATTGTTGATCGCGACTGCTACATCCTCGATGCACCCGAGCACGACAATTCAGATGCGGATCTTGTCTGGCGCAGTGTTGATGATAAGGTCAACATTGCTGTCGATCCAACAAAGCCCCTTGCCGCCGAGATTCTGAAGACCAAGGACATTTGTATCACTGGCTATGCGCTCTCGAAGTTCACTGGTCAACCTGGCTGGAAGCAAATTCTGCGACACGCATGGGTATACGCACGTGTATCACCGAAGCAAAAGGAGGAAATTCTTCTCGGCCTCAAGGATTGCGGCTACACCACCCTCATGGCTGGCGATGGAACTAACGATGTGGGCGCCTTGAAGCAGGCGCACATCGGTGTCGCTCTTCTTAATGGTACTCGTGAAGACTTGGACAAGATTGGTGAACATTTCCGTAACACCCAGATGAAGGCGGTCTACGAGAAGCAGTGCGCATTGATGCAAAGATTCAATCAGCCTCAGCCACCAGTCCCTATCATGATTGCGCATCTCTACCCGCCAGGCCCGACGAACCCGCACTATGACAAGGCCGTCGAGGCGCATGCCAAAAGGAAGGGTCTGCTTCCCGATGCCAACGGCGCTGCTAACGGGTCGGCCGGCACAGTCGTAGCGCAACAGCCTGGTCAAGTACAGCCTGCCCAGGCTGCTGGTAATTTCGCACAGCAAATGCAGGAGAAGATGATGATGTCAGAACTGGACGAACTCAGCAACGAGCCGCCTACGATTAAGCTCGGTGACGCTTCAGTTGCTGCGCCGTTCACTTCGAAGCTCGCCAACGTCGTTGCGATCCCTAATATTATCCGACAAGGCAGATGCACGCTCGTTGCTACGATTCAGATGTACAAGATCCTTGCATTGAATTGCTTGATCTCTGCGTACAGTTTGTCGGTTCTCTACCTCGATGGCATCAAGTTCGGCGACGGTCAAGTCACGATTTCGGGTATGATGATGAGCGTCTGCTTCTTGTCCATCTCCCGCGCAAAGGTATGTCCATATCTATTCCATTTCGAAGTGATTCACGTGCTAACAAAGTTTGAAGACCGTCGAAGCCCTCTCCAAAGAGCGTCCCCAACACAACATTTTCAACATCTACATCATCGGCTCCGTTCTCGGCCAATTTGCCGTCCACATCGTCACCCTCATCTACGTGTCCCAATATGTGCAGCGCACTGAACCCAAGGAACCGAATCCGGATCTGGAGAAGGACTTTGAGCCTTCTCTTCTCAACTCAGCCATCTACCTTCTGCAGCTTATTCAGCAAATTTCGACCTTCGCAATCAATTACCAAGGCCGTCCCTTCCGTGAATCTATCCGCGAAAATAAGGGCATGTACTGGGGTCTTGTACTTGTCTCTGGTGTCGCATTCTCCTGTGCTACCGAATTCATCCCTGAGCTCAACACTAAGTTGAAGCTCGTGCCCTTCACTTCTGATTTCAAAGTTATGATTACAACTACCATGATCTTGGATTTCGGAGCCTGCTGGGTCATCGAGAAGGTATTGAAATGGGGCTTCAGCGATAACAAGCCAAAGGATATCGCGTTGAGAAGACCAGATCAGCTGGCGAGGGAGGAGCAGAGGAAGAAGGAAGAGGAGAAAGAGGCGCAGAGAAAGAAGAACGAGGAGATGGAAGAGAAGGCTCGCGCAGCGGGGCTGATCGCTGCGAAATAAGAGGACGAAGAATTTACAGGCATAGTGAATTGTGCATAGCGTGCGTTGTGTCAAAGAACCGTTGTAATACGATATTATAGAATATATGCCACCTTCTCTCCTCATTCTAGAACTCCTTCGTGCAAATGTTAAACTAGGACACTTGCGCCATTTACATTCAGGCTACTCTCAGACTGAACCATATCGAAGTTCAACTCGAAAACTCCTCACGATTCCAACCTCTCCCAAAATTTTCATATTACAAAAGGACCGGACCGTCTTCACTCTCCAGAGTCATCGTTCTCAAACACAGGACCTCTTTTGATTCAAACAGCGCTAGAAGTTCGAATCAAGTCACGTGGGAACTGGTATATCTGAGGCAATATAGGAGGGGTGGAGGAGACCATGACTCGCCATGCTCGGGAGCTTACTTCATGCCTCGAAGAGGTGAGATGAATTTTGTGTATCGGGCCGGAGTAGACTGCCTTCAGGGAGATACAGTGTAACTTGTTCATAGGATGTTGATATGCTACAGTTCTGATCCCTCCTGATCTTGAAATAATTTTGGTTAAATCGCGATTTAGATCGACTTGCAGTCAGGTTGAGCTTCCCCTCCATTTCTCTTTTGTTTTCGACTGTGTAGCAAGGCTCATTATCCAAAATATCAGAGTTTCGGGCTACACTCCTTGAATTCTCGCAGGCTGTACTCTTGTCTCGAGACATAGGGCTTAGAGCTTATCTGCAGGTGTACGAAACAGTCTGGACGCTGTTGAAGTAAGTATAAAGTTTCTAGAAGTTCGCTCTTCGGTACATAAATCATGTTCATCAAAAGCAACATGGTTCATAGAGCTTTAGTCGCTCGAAAAGTAATGAAAATGATCGCATGCCACGAATGAGGATGTGATAGGATTTGTGATCTGCTTTGGCCTTAAGCCCCCTCCTTGAGCTTTGTAAGTAATTCGTCCATACTCTTTGCATATAAGTCGAACTCCCCAAAAACCTCAGTGACTGGGTCGTGCTCTTCAAAATCAAGATACGCTGTCTTGAAGCCAGCATTTCTTGCTACGATGAGATCCCACGCGTGCGCTGCAATGAACCACCTTTCCCCATCGCCATCACTACCTAGTCCACGCTTCGTTAAATGGCGATTAGCATTTTCGTAGACCCTGATATCCGGTTTTGCAACCTTCAGGTTGTCACAGCTGAGTAAATGCTCCTCATCGAGCTCAATATTGGCGGCATGGTAATAGTTCAGCGACGTTTGCAAACCGCCATTCGTCACTCCATAAACATCCCAACCCACTTCCCTCAGTCCATCGAAACATCTCTTTAATCCTTCTCGCGGCGCCATCGCCCTGAACGCTTTCATCACCTCGTCCACATCCTCATCCGTAACTGCATCGGCTGGGAGATCCACGATGCGGCAGGCCCGTCTGAATGTCAACTTTAGGACTTCGGCAATAGGCTTGTAGGACCCTGCGAGGCTGACATAGGTGAAGTCCCGCTGTGCGGCGTAGAACCAGGAGAAGAACAGGGTCTTCGGGTCAACGGCAGCGGTGGTAAGCTTTGGGCCAAGGCGCGAGTGGATTTTCTCAATGGGCACGGCAAAGTCGAAGCAGGTGCCTATCACATCGAAAGAAGCAGATTTGGTCATTGTGACAGGATTTCTTCTTAGATGTGGCCCAGATGGATATGTAGATGGTGATGAATGGAAGTAGCCACTAAGTGGATGTTTATTGTGAAGTACCGGAAGATGATGATCTAGACCGTGAACCCTGTGACGTCATCTACCGCTCCACTACGATGCGCTCGCAACAATTTTACATGGAAAGTCTTTGATGAACCAAAGAGCCAAAGCATATCGGGCTGACAACATAGAGTGTCCCCTTGCACCCACGTGCATTGCGCTCGGGTCTTAGGCCTGCCGAGGGCTGAAGAGAGCGCTACGCCGCTTTCGGAATCGGCTCAACTTTGCTCCTCCATCAACGACCCAGATGTCAGCTTATTCTTTTCATCTGTTGTCCTTCGTTTCCCCTCTTTTTTTCACTCTAGCAGTTCTGTGAAGATGCCTAGTATAGGGAGCACCGTCTACTACGCGCTCGTTGTGGCGTGGGGCGCATCTTTCTACCAGCTGTACCTGAAGGACCTCTTTGCGACCACGTTCGGTATCGGACGCGTGGTTCAGAGTATTGACGAGTTTCCGTACTCTTGTCGACGCGTTGAGCATCCGAGGCTGGAAGCCTGTGAGGATCTTTGGCTTGACAATGAGGGCAGGACCCTTTATGCAGCATGTGCGGGGACAGCAGGCCGATTGCAGTGGAACCAGGCGTAAGTCATCAGATACATCCTTTGCAATATTTGAAGTTATTAACTGGGAAATAACAGGGTAAAGAAGGTGAATGCAACTGGTCGGAGACCAGGTGGTTCAGAGCTGATCGCACTGGACATCGACTACCCTGGAAACGATGGTCTATTCAACCTGCGCGCTATCAAACCTGTAGGGTACTCTGGCGCCACTGGCGACGGCTCAATTGATCTTTTGGGATTTGATGCCCAAATTTTGGATGGAGATACCATTCAGTTCTACTTCATCAATCAACGCCCCCCAATCGGCGCATTCAACAACATCATTGACGCGTCGAATATTGGTGCCAATTCTACTATCGATATCTTCGAAATGAGAAGAGGCGAAGATCAGATGCGACATCTCAGGACTGTGTGGTCACCTGCCATTCTTACCCCAAACCGAGTCGCGGCTGTGGGTGGTGGAGCGTTTTTCTTGACGAACGATCACTCTGTCAAAGTTGGCTTGGTAAGTGGAAAGCAGAAATGGCTATGTGTTACAGCGACTAATATTTGTGTAGCGCAGAGAGTTGGACGTAGTAATAGGCGGAGGCAATGTTGCTTACTGCGATGGCAATGGAGACTGCCATGTTGCATTCAACGGCAACGAGGAAAATGACGAAGTACCAGTGGATACGACCCTTGAACCCAAATACAAGGTCCTCCTCAACAAGGCCCTTAAGCTTATTCCGAAGACCAGGCTGAAGTTTCCTAACGGACTTACAAGAGGGTTCGATGGCCTTATCTACGTTCCGAGTAGCGTGGACGGCCAAATTCGTGTTTTCTCTGTCAATGATGACAATACGTTGAAACAAATTGATACTATCTACGTTGGTATGCCACTCGATAATGTCTCGCCCGATGCAAAGGGCGATCTCTACGTTCCCGGATTTCCGAGCCTGTTCCAAGCTCTGAAAGGCATGGAAAACCCATACGAAGAGCCTGCACCAGCGAGTATCTGGCGAATTAGGAAAACGGTTGATGTAGGACCGGAGGGTGTGAGGTCGGTGGACTACCGCGTGGAGAAGGTGATTGAGGATAAAGACGCGAAGGTACTCAGCGGTTCTACCACGGTCCGGCATGATGCTAAGACCGGACGGCTGTTTATTGGAGGTAAGCAATGATCGCAAATGTGAGGGGTTGTTGGCTGACTGACGTTCTACAGCTGCGGTGCATCCATACCTTGTTGTGTGCGACCCTAAATGATGACATGAGCAGCGCAAGTTTTATTCGCAAAACCCAGAGTATCATTATTTTTTTGTTGACTGCCGCCAATTTCGGACAAGAAGAAAGTTCTGGCTCGTAGACATCTTGACAGACGTGCGAAGATACAGTTCGAAAATCAAATCTCAAGCCCACCTGGCGTCTTCTTTCGTGCTTAAACCACGATAGTTTTCAGTCAGCTCTCCATCAGTTCATTTGAATGGTTTAAAATCAGTAAGTTAAGCAGGGTAATCCTGGCGCCTGCTCTGGGCGCCGAGGTATCTGCACCAAGCAGCCCTCAAATGACGCTACCTTATAAAAACGGCAAACCACTTCCGCTTAACACCTCAACATCCGCAAACATATAGGTAGCTTCCGTACCAAGCCGCCGTACCATCGACCGACGTATATGTCGAAGCCAAGCGTTGTAACTAAGAAGTAGCTAGTCTCTGTCGGTCAGCTTCAACTCGTCTCTAATTACCTCTTTCTTTCCTTCGCATGCGAGGTCTAGGTTAGTATGTTTGACATATATTAATATTTTTCGAATGATTTCCTTTTTCTACTATGAAAAGTTTACTCTGAAAGCTCTGCATAGAGCTGCATGACGTCTGGACTCTCGTGGAAAGGGACGCCTTGGCCGAGTTTCTTTCAGCGTATAGCGCTGTTGCCGTTCGAATTCAAACTAAATTCTTTAGAACCCATCTCTTTGCCATTACTTAAACAAAGTAGACCTCAGCACGGCCCATCAGGCCGAGTGGACGCGAGGACTTGTCACGGTGCCAATGCCAAAAGCGCCTGCAACAATGCCCTCCAAGCTCATGTTACTCGCCATCAAGAGGGCCATAATGAACTGTTTAACTGGATCTCAATTAAGATTTCCATTCCTACATTTGCCCCCAGAGATCAGAAATATGATTTACAAGGAAATCTTTCGCGATACTACGTGGTTCGTCTATCGACGGCTCCCACATTCTGCCTACACAGGCACGACCTCAAGCGCCCTCAACCTCTTGTACACATGTCGACAAATTTATCAAGAAGCGGGGCTCTCCCCATACTGCCAGGGCACTTTTCACATCGGCTTCCTTGTTGGCACCATCGCACACAGTTTCCTGCAAAATCGAACGCAAATGCAACTTCAAGCGATCCGCACCCTCCAAGGCGATGAGTTGCTTTCTAGTAGCTTGAACTTTCTTGACGCGCTGCCGAACCTCGGAAAAGTGGAGATGATGTTACAGGGAAACCACTTCATCATACAGATCGATCGCGGAAGTCTTCGGATTGAAGTGCTCCATTTCACATACCGACGGATGGGAGCTGGGGGGAATGAGCTACGTCTTAAGCTTAATGGGCTATTGCGCGCGTGGAAGCCGGACGCAGAAATTGTGTTCAACAAGTAAGCAAGTTCAGGCATGTTGTCCTGCTGCCATTTCATGATCGCAACGGACAGTCTGGATGCACTTCGAGGGTAGCAGTGTTCAGTTAAGCACATAACCACTGGCGTAGTTTTGTTTTTGCTGATCCATTCTATCAAAGGCCTGATTCGCAGCGGAATGGCTGTCTCAAGGTACTGCAGCCTAGAGGTGCATGTTAATCTCCTCGCAATCAGGCCCCCGATCGTGGTGGCGCAGCCTCGTATCAATATCCTATCTACTAATATGTACCCCTAACCCGCCGATTTACCCACTTTTTCTCTGCGCATATCTAAACATTCAACATGACGCAACCGCTTTCGCTCTTCGACCCTAAGTTATATTACCGCTTTTCCAACGCGCAATACTCAGGGGTTACGATAAGCACGGGATACACGCAGTCCTCTCCCTTCATCGTTTTTACGGCTTCTGGATCTCGCTCTAGCGAAAACTGGCAACTTTACCGCCAAGCTGGCCGCTACTTCATCCGCAACTATGATTACGGTGCCGATCTGCAATTAGGCCTCACAGCGACTTCTCCTGCTGTTCCCCAGCTCCTACCCCGATCGGGCGAATTGGGGCAGCAGTGGATTTTAGATCAGTATGAGGATGGGAGATGGCGCGTGACGAATGGGCTGTGGAGAAATGCTTCGGTGCTGGGAGTATCGGACGCGATTTCGAGCCGGGAGATTGCGCCGGCGATGAATCCGAGTGCGGACGGGAGTGAGAAGTGGATTATTACAGTAAACTTGTCTGCGGGAGAAATCACGCAGAAAAGGATGCTGGAGGATGTTATTAATCTTGAGGTGAGTCGAGCTCTTTCTTTTTCTTTTGAAGATACACAAAAGATATTACGCATATTTCAGCAATCACCGGGTTATACACTCCAAAACGCTCACGATATATTACTAACCAAAATTCTCTAGCCACTGCAGAGCAATGCCTCTTCGACTATGTCCTCAACTGCGACATACTCTTCCAAATACACTGCACCCACAGCCGCAACGACGTTCCTATCGGAAGCCCGACCAATGCATGCACCAACTGCATTCTATACATGCACAATAGCGGGCATGTATGTCGCATTTATTGCAATTGTGGTGTTCTTCGTAGCAGCTGGTTTAGCCTGGAGACGACAAACGCGAAGCTCTTACCACCGAATCGTGGCTTTGGATGTTAGCTCCGGATTAAACGCCCCGTCAGTCAAAAGTTGAAGTATCACTTTGATACGAGAACTAGCAATAAAATGATGGCTCCTAGAGACACAAATAAAATCTCAGCATGAACCAGATTGAAAAGCGCCGACCATCCATCTGGCCAAGAGCTCTATGTCCGTACGCGTGATAACTGGGGCCAATCTGCGGGGTCGAATACACTTTTGTTCTGGTTGTTCAGCCTTACTGGCTACATATGAAATATCGACATTATGCATGATGGTGAAAGGGTATCGTCACCGGCAGTCGTCAATGTAAGGGACTATTTTGATCAGACATCACTCAACTCCTCAATTTTCCGAAGCCCCGAAGTCTTGTCCGCCTCAGTGCACTTATAAATATTTTGCTAGCGTCCTCCAGACTTCCACAAGCAGTTTAAGTTTAATTAATAGCTCTACAATGAAGAAAGAGGGCTGAATCGAAACAATCGTGGCTGCTTAGACGCACTAGATCCCTGTCAATTCAACGAGAGTAAATTGTATGACCACTGATGTTGAGTTTCGCTCCATGAACTTGAAAGTGCCTCGGGCTCAGCTTTGATTACCATATTCAAGAACACACTCTAGAAACCCTGTCTCATACCATAAGCGAAAATAGAAAGCTGTGCAGGTCAAATTTGAGTCATCTTCCTTGGTATCAAAGAACCCTCTACGCTCAACTTGATAGAGAGGTCCAGGGTCTAACATACCTCTGCTATTAGTCGCGGTTTTGAAATGTCAACCGGCTGAAAAGCTGAGATCTTCCGCTTCACGTTGCCGTTTACTCACTTAGATTTCCTTTCATGTTCTTCTTGTGTTGGTGCAGATGAGAACATAAATTGCTGCAAGAGAAGAACAGACTGCATCATGGTGGCAGCAAAAGCCGAAAACGAGGCCCATTCCGATGGGGCGCATAGGTAGAGGGGTGCAGCGGCCAATGTGCACAAACCTGCAATTCCAGTAGGTAAGAGCCAGTGCCAAGACAATGTCCGATGAAGTTTCCAGGTAAGTAACATTGAGCTAACAAGGCAGGTAGCCTGTGATGTGCTTGCTTGCATGAAGAACCAGAAATCAGCGTCCTTATTTGATCCTATTTGATGCGGTGACTTGGCGTACCCTACAGCAAATAGTGCTGTTGAAAAAGTCGACCCGCAAAGAGAAACGAGACACGAGACAATAATGGGGCTGATCATCTCGACTGGGGAAGTACTAGAGGTAGAGTACGAATGTCATTCGTGGTTCAGTGTCTTCTGGTTATCTGGCGCTTTCGTACTTGACGCTGATTTGGCCCTCTGCACTTGTCTGATGTTGCTTGAAATTGCCTCCCTAAAGAAGTAATGGGTCAGATTTGATAGCCACTTGCGACAGAATGAAACTGACCAAGAGTGTATATTTCCAGCCGGATTCGCGCTACTCTCACTGTCTATGCATTTATTCTGGAAGTACCATTCTAGAAAACTGTCCCACAGCTTCCAACGCGCCGCTATTGATTCCTCGATGTCAACACTAAGCAACCCTCGGCCAGCTGTATCGATTAGTGCCTTTTTTTAGAGCAGCAGCTAATGGTATGTAGCCACTCAGGGAGTTTTGAAACTGCCTCTTGGAGTTATCCCCCACCGCATCCGCTTTACAACACGTGAGCATCGTTTTCATTTTCTTGAAGGCGCTGTTTCAAATCGGTACGAAGGCTTTGTCGATGAGATAGCTATCGACAAATTCGGAAGAACTATTTTGATAATCGTCCCATTGTATTCTTAGACTGTGAAAATCACTATTACGATCATGCGATGGAGGCACTTCGTTACTACTAGCTGAAGGCACTAGTTCCTTGCCTTTTTTGTTCAATTTCTTCAATAATTTGAAACCCAACTTAAACAATGCTGTGGCTAGTGGTCTAAGTCTCGCATCAAGAGGTGAGCCGTACTTTGATGAGATAACATATCTGGGGTGTTGATGTGCTTATACATCGTTAGATAAATAAAGAGGGAATGGGTGGTGCGGCTCACAAGGGCGCTGGTATGCAGGATGATATGGTGCTGACGAATCGTTTGCTGCACGAGATCTGGGCCGACTCTGAGACATAATTGGTGCTTTAAGCCCTCTCTAGTTAGGTGATCAGGGATTCCAGTCGAGTTTTTGATTTGGAAGACTGATTAAGATAGACTCAAAGTTTTGGAAGCTGGCATGAAGAGATGCAACCTAGTGGGAGCAGCAATTGTCTCTTAAGCTTTAAGTACATGGCCTGGATCGCAGACGAGGCGTCATTGGAATGCATCCGCAAAAAATGTTTCTGTATGTGTCCGCCTTACATGGCCACAAACAGCAGACACAATGCAGGAACAATGACCCTTCGTCGTACCATGCTAATTGAGATCCGACAGCCACTGATTAGCAGAGTAGATGTAACTTCGATATCGCGGGCGCTCAGGACATCTTTTGATAATACGAAAGTATTCTGCTTGAGGTTTAATAACTAGGCTTCAGACGTCAGTCAAGTTCTGATGTAGAGAACACGGGCGACACGGGCATTGCAAAGGTCCGTCATTGGAATGATGTAGGGCCTATTCCCTGCCATATGATATCGGCCTTTGAATACCTACGGCTCAGGCTTGTTCTCTTGCACAACATTGCATTAGATACTTTCCGGTGAGATGACGCGTCTGAGCGCGGGTGTACAAGCTCGGCCGCTCGCCAGAGATCCAATCAACGTTGAAGAAGGTTGGCGTGGATGGACAGTGCAAGTACATAAATGCGCCAAGCGTACCAACATTAAGCAATCTTAATAATGGCATGACGCCAGTAAGTCTATTCGCGTTCCGCTGCTGTTGCGACGATATATGGCGTGATCAGATGAGTAGTATAAGTACAGAGACATACTTGGGCCGGGAAAGAGCAACGCGGTTCAAGAAGAAAGGCATGTGCGGCCCACCATTCGCATTTCAAAGTACACCTTAGAATTATTGCGTCATATGTCTCTCGTATATTCCCTATGGAATGGCACTAACAGTTCATGCGCAAGCGCGTTATTTGAAGACGTCCTCCAAGCCGTGCCAATCCGGAAGGTCCTCATAAATTCAGATGCACGCATCAACATGCATGGAACCAGGATCGAGGCTAAATTGACGTCCATTATATCGAGTACATTGTATGGTTCTTGAATGAACACCGGTTTGCCATAGGCAAACGCTGATTCAATTTTGCTGATGGCCACCCAAGTAAATGACGAACCTTGAACATCGATGATAAACGGCTCGATTTGGAAAAAGAAATCGACTCATGCGCTCCTTTTTGTGAAATCCCGACGACAACGTGTAGATCATACCCAACCTTCAGCTTCCCTTTTCCACTTCCTGTCTTTGGAACTTAGCACCATTTCTCTCGTTACTCGTATTCGGACAGCATCGTTAATTAACACACATAGGACCGAATTGGTGGAATATGGACTCAGCAGTGTGGATGTGGTACCAGCATACTATGTCTCAGACCTGCGGGGAGGAGGGGTTTATATGTGTCTCAGCGTAGTAGTTAGTTTACGAGAGCGAGAACGAGTTCGGACCAATGACGGTCGAGTTATGGAAATCGATAGTACCGACGTAAGTACCACCATCGCTATATGATTAGTATTCGAATGTGTCAAATCACGTTTTAAGACAACTAAAGATCTTACTGTCTAGAGAAGTTCATTCAGCTAATATACCTATACATATATGTACAAAGTCTTGTCTCGGGGTTTCAAATTCTTCCCCTTTCCCTATCCTTCACGGTTCCGCCTGGTCCCCTCCCGAGCCCATCGCCTCCGTCAAACCCCATAAAGATATCTCGACTCGGCCTGTTGCCAGCAAAAGGCCGAGAATAACTGCTATCTCTGCTGATTTGCGTTAGCTGCCTCCTAATAGGGGGCGGCGGAAAAAGATCTGCTGTGGTGACGCCTTCTGTCTTCGGTCCCGGATTAACGATGGGTGGGCGCGGTGAGTCAAGTGGGTCAAAAATGTCGGATGACGCTCGTCCAGTATAGTCCTCTCTAATGATGTTTCTATCCGACGGAAACAGGTTGTAAGTCGGCTTAGTTTCCTCGAGTGAGCCCTCCGACGGCGAAAAAACCTCCCCTTCCTTTCGCACGTTAAATGGGGCACTGATCGCGCCATCTTCAAAGCCCTCGAGCTCATCTGTCTTGCGCTGCACTAGCGGTGGCCTCGATTTAACGAGATCTAGCGGTGGTGGTGGGTCTTTTCTCTCGAACCCGAGCGTTTGTGTCAAGCTCTTCGCCATAAATTGACCAGATTCTGCTCCCGCCAATTTTTCAACTCCAGCAGCTTCATTTTTTGCAATGTGCTGCTCCAACCATGCTCGTATACCTATGAGACCCGTTGCGCTGACCTGTATCATCAACACCAATCCCATTAGCCCCGCGACCATAGGTGCAGTGAGCACAGCGTCTACGATGCACAGCGAGATGGAACGGAGTGTAGAAAAACCTTGAATGAATGCAAGCTGACCAAGAGCTAAAGCGAGTTGCGTGAAAAGGCCGCTGATGAGGTAGATGCGCTGTGGAGTTTTGGCAAGAGCAATTTGAGGTTTTATACCTGCAAACGTGGCTGGTGAAGGATGTGGTAGTGTCGTTCGCAGGCGGGCAATGCTGAAACCTACGGCTGGAAAGATGAGTATCAAGGAGATAAGCCCCATGATCTATTTACTAGATGTCAGATTTGTGTTCGTCACCCAAAGGCAAAATCGCTACTTACCCCATGAATCTCCCTGAAGTGCCTGGCATTGCCCATCCCAACGATCCCAAGGACAATACCGCCCACACCCAAGACTGCAAAAGTGATCAAGAATCCCATTCTCCACTTTCGGTTCTTGGCTTCATTGACAGGGTAGCCGGCGATGATGGAGAAGCGCCAAACAACGCCGAGGATGAGGTATAGAGGCAGAAAGATGAGGAAAGCGAAGCCAGCAAAAACAGCTAGATGGATTAGTAAATCTCATATTTTCTTGCTTGCAGATATCCAGACCTACCATGTAGTGCAGTAAGAACGACAAATGGGATAAGCTTGGTGCCATTGATTTCCACGCTCGTCTGCTTGATGACGATCTGGAAATTGTTACCATCAGATGTGAGCGTGATGGGTCCATCAGGTAAACGTTGAAAGACTGTTGCGACAAGCGATGTGCCACTCTCAGTCTGGTTAGTCTTGCCCGCTTTGGCTTTATTGCTGTTCATAACAGCGAGACCCGCGGATGCGAGTCCGCCGATACCTTGGCAGGTGAAAAAGTCGACTGCTTTCTGCCCACCCATCTGTAATGTGGGTGCATCGATGGCGAACTGACCTTGGCCCGGTCCGTTGGCCTGCATCTGGCGGATGGATAGTGTATTATGAGGAACTGTAAGATGTCAAAACATGGAAGAAGGGAGCTACATTGTGAGCTCTTACCCAACCCAACTTCTTCGCCTCCCGCATCTACCCTGCGTCTAAGGGGCGACGATGTACCATTTGACGGAACTTGGGTAAGATTCCGTACGATCTCGGCGATGAGAATCGTTCCTTCTCCCATTAAGCCTCGCGCGAAGGCAACTGACGAGCCATTCAGCGAGTCATCAAATTGACTTGGCGCCAAAACGGGTACACTCATGATCGCATCTGATGAAACATTGCCACTGATCAAATTCTTCACTCCGCCGACAGATGACATCGCGTTCAAGACTCCTTCAATAGCACCTCTCGCGAAGCCCTCGGCCGCCTTTGCAGGGTCCACTGAAGGTTGATTGGCCGCTATCAATCGACCTGCTGCCTGAAGCGCAGTGCTATTGATCAGGAAATTCGATACAAGATTTTGCGCGAAGCCTTCTGCGACTAGCGCGACTTGTCGGTCTTCCCCAGTGATGTTGCCACCAAATATGGGAACAGCGTCTTCAGCCTTCAGACTCAGACCGACAGCAAATCCCATGCCAATACCCGCACCAGCACCGGCTGCTAATGGGCGAAGCGTTGTTCGGAGGTCCAAAAATCTTGTGATATCAAGTCCACTGAAAAGGTTTAGTTTTCTTAAGTCACTTCCCTGGGTGAACGATTGGCTAAGTCCTCTAGTAAAGGAGCCGACAGTTTGAGAAATGTTGACACCAGCCAATGGATCATTAGTTTGCTGTCGTTTCTGCTTCCCAGATGGAGATTGACTAGTACCCACGAGGCCAAGGCCAGTCTTTGCGCCCTCTCCCAAGCCCATGCCTGCGGCAGCTGCAATTTCGGGGAGGTTTTGCATCAGCATTGATCTTGCTCCACTACCGTTCAAGCTCTTGATCAAGGCCTGAAAATCGATCTTTGAGACAATCGGCATGGTGACGCCAAGACCAAAGTTGCCCGCCAGTGCTTCAAGGCTTGAGTCGTTGGATGGCAAAAACTGTTGCTGGGTGAGCTTAAGGCCCATGGCAGTTGCGTTGCCAATTCCTGATGCAAGTGCGAATGCTACTGGGCCGAGTGATCTGTTAACTTTAGTGAGAGAAGGTGCCATTTCTCCAGCTAGACCAGAGCCTAGGTTTTGGGCCACGAGGTTGAGACCCGTTGCTGAAGCATTGTATGCATTTGCAATTTTTGTCGCCTGAGTGTTGGCTTCTTCGGAGTTCATCAAGTCTAGACTCATTGATGCGCCCATGCTGCTCGTTGTCAGTCATATCCCCGTTGAGTCTAAACATACGTACCCAATTCCAATGCCTAGAAATAAAGCTGGTGTGCCTAGTGAATCCGTAGGAGTGCCTCCACCGAGACCGCTCAGTATGCCAGTCAAGCCATTTGTAAGATCTAATCCACCTCCAAAAGCTTTACCCAAATCATCTTGTTGGCGCTTTTTCAAATCGGGCTGCTCTGTTGTGCGAAGATGTGAGATTCCTTGTGTTAGATTTGTCCCGAAGCTTTTGAGGCCATCGATTCGATATCGCTCGCCAAGGCTAGTCGATGACCGCGCGATGGTCTCGGTGAATGATAGGAGCGCCTCCTGAAGGCGCCTGTCTCTGTTCAAGGCCTCGATAGTTTCCGTCGAGAAGATTGATGTCAGACTGTCTGGGTATTGTTTGCTGTCGCTCGAAACATGATCATGGAACCAGAACCCAATCGAAGAGTACAAAAGAAAAGCGATGGCGACCAATGCAAGTGGCATGTACCATACTGGCTTCCCGGAAGCATACATTATTAAAACACGGTATTGGGGTATCTCAAAAAAGGGACAGATAAAAGAAGGAAGAAATTATACGGTGATCATGCCGGTGGCCAGCCACAGCGAGAACATCTCAAAGCATTCAGATTCGCGAAATGGGTGCCTCCCACCAAAAGTTGGTAGGGCACTATATTTCAAGCGATCGTTTTTCGAACGCGAGAGTGTTCTTCGTCAAGCAAAGATGTGACGAAACATGCTAGGCATCAAAACTGGGGACGTGCTGTTTCGATGTCATGTGTGGAACGTGTGTCAATAGCAACGACCTCGGTCTCGGTCTCGGGACGTTCAACTTTACGCATTTCAGAGAGCCTTCGGCGGCAAAACTTTGTTAACCCAGCAATAACCTGTGCAGCCATCCAACCGTCTAGAATGCATCATTTTTAGTGAGGCTCCGTGATGGAAAAAAGTCCTTAGGCTAGCCAATCAGTGCTTGCTACATTGTTTGTTGGCACGACACGGCATTGCAGATTTAACTGTAATGTGATATGGTGCTATATTCTCCTGGGATGCCCTAGAGGGAACGGTGTTTCCGCGGTGTAGTAGGTGGTTGATGCGACAAGGTTGAAACAAGCAGGGCTGGCCAATCACAGTGCCTACGGCCAATCTCCCGAAGAGCAGCGTCATCATCGCAAGGAGGATCCCAGTAACGGTTCACCACTCCTGTAAATAGAAATTGTTCGAGTGCCGGTATATTAATGAGTGTCTTGCACTACAGAGGCGCCTCCTATTGGTGACTTGGAGCCAAAATACCATATGACCAGTTGCACGCCAAGAGTGGAAACCCGGAGACTTGACGCCCGGAATTTTTTTGAAACGAAATAAAGCCTTCGCTTAACTTGCCGTTGGCATGTTACTAGACTTCGTTGTCAGTCTTGCTCAATTCCATGGGGGTTGACCTTGGCCAGTTAGACTATTCGCGGCACAAATCTGACAAAGGTCTGAGCAGTGGTTGGCTGCAGGTCAATTCGCGTTCAAAGTTTATTAGCTACTATATATACCTATTGTAAAATTCCTCGGTTGTTATATGTGTGAGTTCTCAATTACACCCAAAGCTCGAACAATTTTGTTCTGGTAGCCGTGGCATAGTGCGAGTTCTGGCCTCGAACGGGCTCTGATGGCAGCGACAAAGTCACATTCGCAACTTGCCACTGAAATTAGCCTGCCATCGCCCCTGAACTCCCATCTCTTCACCAAATTGCCTCCAGTCAGAAGCAAACAAAGTTACTTCTGTAATTTGACGCGCAGTTTCGCGTACAGCATAAATGGTAATATTGATGGTGGTAATATAGCGGGCAAGGTAGCTCTAGAACCGTTGCCAGGTTTGACTCGATGAGCATCAATTCAGTGGCTGGTAAGTCGAGGATGGTTTGATCAGAGTAAAGATTTACGTTCTTTCAGATTGGGCAGGTCGCGTAGACCGATGGAAGATTGTGGTTGAAGGGTTCTGCCAACCGTGCGATCCATCGAGGTGATGCGAAACGAATGTTTGTTTATCCTACTGCTTTTTGTGTCAAGCAGAACCTTTCTTTTCTGCGGCGGACATTGAAAAATTAGCGGGGCTACGACGAGAAGTATCACAGTTACAACAGAAAAAATAAAATGATATGTCTTCTTATTTGACTTCGGTATTGCGGCACACACTTGATGTGTTATCTTGCTAAGTTATATTCGATAGTGCTTAGGGTTACCTGACTATGGTGAAGTTACTGAACTGACACACTTGCCCTAATGGTGGATTCAGATAGTCTAACCACCTGTAAGATAGAAAGTTTATGTCATATATCTCAAAGCAAAGAATTAAACCCTTTGGCAGTACGATTCCATATCTATTGCATGCACAGCTACTCTACGACCAGTCCATCGCTTCAACTTTACGGATGCGACAGCCATATATAGCTCCACTCTACGCATGTTCCAAAAGTATGTAATGCCTTGCGATATATGAGGTTGGAATCTGTTTCAACTTTGGTAAAAGCATGAGTTACGCCGGCAATGCAAGTTTTCAAGATCACAAAACCCTAACCCCAACCGCAATCCCAAAGCGATCGCTAACCCAAGTGTTGATTGTAGTGGGGCGAAGCTTTCCCCCTCCCTCCGGATTTTCATGAGAGTAATACTCTTTGCGTCGCGTTTCCACAAATTTACCTCGCACAAGAGTCTGTTCAGTTGTCTTACCAACCCAAATCTTGACGTCTGCTTTCAGACCCACACCGACTCATCCAATTCTTCCCGTAATATCTTGCGGCTCTGTAAGGGCAACTGTCTCAACCTTGCCGGTATAGAATAACCTGCCTAAACGTTTTAGTTCGCGGCTCCCATCGGATTGGCAGCCCGAAGTGATTCCCCTTGTTTTCCCATAAGACACGTCCTTTTGGAAAAGCGTCCATACTGGCATAGGTGGCGCGGGAATGTCTTCGCAAGCATCTTTCAAGCCAACGTCGTTCGATTTATTTAGATTATGCTCGGATGGATCGATAGAATTCATATCGCCTCCCACAAGGCCTGCAATAACACCAGCACCCACAGCCTGTGGTCCTTTCAGAAAATCTGAAATCATGGCTAGTTGACCCAACTGATAAGCCTTCCCAGTCCAGAGTGATTCTAGATGCGTTGTGCAAAGGCGAATTAGGTTCTTCGATTCGTTATTTCCATTGGTGTCGAAAATCGGGATATCAACAAATAGTGCATCCTTCGCCGAACCACTGACGAAAGGAACTCGAAAACAATTCGAGATTCTAACCGATTTCGATATCATCATGAGAGTAAAATGTCGTCCTGTTGGCCAGCGGTTCTGTTTCAAGGCGAATGAGTCTTCAAGAGCGTCTCTGCAAATAGGCTTGGGAGCCTTCGAATCGGTGAGTGTAAAGTTTTGTTGTACCCATACGTTTTTCTGGAGGGCTTGGAGAGATTCGGGGCAGACCTCCTGAAGCATAACAACAAGACGGCCTGGTTCTGTTCCAAAGACATCCACTAGATGGTCTAAAGCTGCGATAATACGACGTGCCGGATCGGGCTTGACGTAATTGATATTCCAGGATACTATCTTCAGGGTGTTGCCGCGGAATAGACCAATTTGACGATTGCTATTGGCAGGCGAAGCCCAAGTTGTGGATCTAGGGCAGTAGGTTTGAGGTTGTTGATATTTTAAGTAGGGAGAATTCTGATGAATAGATAGAGGGAGTAGACGGGGCTTTAAGTTGACATTTTCACGTTGGAGATCAAGTTCCGCTGGGGTAAAGTGGTTGAAGGAGCTGCTGTAACGAGCGCTTTGGGAAAACCTGGCTGATGCTAATGCCAGTCTTTTGCGATGAGCAAACTTGAGCGACATTCTGGGATCCTGATTTCGCAGCTGATCATGGAGGATGGGAAGTGTCGATTTATACATAGAAGTATTTTCCCAACCTTTGGTCCTGGTACTGTCCTTGAGAAAAGGTCATCTTTTCGTTTCGCCAACTCGGTGGCTGGGCCAATTGCATGCTTCGTAGCATAACTTTACAGCCGCTTGTTTTCTGGCCTGGCTGACTGCGTGGTCATAAGCTGTTTTCGTGGCCAATTAAGCGGGATTCCTCATGCGAGGCTGCAACATGGAAACGCATGTTCCTTGCGCACGACAGTGGGCTGCAACCAGTAATTGTTTAAGAAGCAGACGGGTGCTCTTTCAATACCAAGCGAAGCTACGCCAATTTGGAGTTCTAGCAATGCAGGGGCATAGGCGCGAGAGTTATGTCCAATTTTGAGTTGAAAGCGGTCTGCAAGTCCGAAAAATTCATCGCTGAAAGGCTACAAGATTTCGTGTAGCAGTATGCAAGATAAGAGCTATTACAGCTGCGTAGTACAACAACGGCTGCGTTCCAGTACCTTATAATTATCTGCTGCTACTTGAACTGATCTAAAATCAAGCGCAAACACCATACTAATATCTGAACTATAAGTCAGTAATGTAAGTCAGCAACGGAAGTCATCGAATAAACAAGAAAAATCAAGTGGCTACAACGAGAAAAGACTTTTCTAAACCGAAGTAAAATTCCCATAAAAACAAACAGCGCAAACTGCGATTTCCGTCTGTTGGTGGCCTGAGAGTGTGAGAGTCTCCTGATGCGGGGGCTAAATGGATGATGGATGATGACCTGATGGTGGGCTGACGTCATGAAGTTCACGGATGTTTGATACCGCTATTGCCCTTCATTTTATATCCTCCTCACGATTTCTCACCTGCGCCAAAAACTTGCTGGTTAAAAAGAAATGCCCGACAACAATTCTGAACCAGTGCTATCTAAGTACCGCTATGAAGCCCTTTTTGGCGTGTGGCTTGCCGTCACCGGAGCGACACTCTTTCGTATTTCCCGCCAACCGTACAGCACTCGCCTAAAGATTGAACAGTATGAAAGCATATTCAAAGGTACTTCCCTTAGTGCAGTACTCTTGGGTATCAGCATCGCTCCAGGTCGAAGCACAGCAAGGCGCTTTCGTGCCAGCTGAGATCATGAGAGTCTGACCGGCTTATCGATCATTTACCCCCATGATGCGGGTCTTTTTGAGGGTGCGAGAATACTGCAAATAAGACGGGTCTGGGACAGCGAGGAATGATTTCTTCTAAGTGAAAAGTCTTGAAAGAAGGTATGGAAATTTATCCGTTGTTGGTCAACGAGAAACCTAAAAGAAAATTGCAGACACACTTACTCTCACCATGAGGCTCAGGTGTCTGTGTGTATAGAGGCTCATATATTTCCCATAGTGGGGCGATCGTGTGCAAACATACCTAACACTGTATGGTCAAACTTCCAAGGCAATGGAGGAGGTTTGGGGCCGGCCATCGGATGTGAGCGACGAAGGAAGCGCGGTGGGAAAGGTGAATCTGGCATTGGCCGGTTGTCATGTCAGTCTAAGTGCGACTAAACGAGGTATAGGTTTCTGATATTCGCGATAAATTCATTTATGAAATGTAACCAGAAGATATGGTCTTGAGTAATCGAAAAGTTTAGTTAATACTACTTGGAGACATAGATCAACACCTGACCACTTTCGCCAGGATGTCGAGCGAAAGTCTGTCAGCCACCACTTTGATAAATGTGTAGCTAATTGGAAGATCCTGCATAAATAGATATAAGAGCTCAAGGACCAGCTGCTATCTATTGTAGAAGGAAAAACAAGATGATGCGAAGAGTTACAGGGCCCGACAGGGCTTGGTTAGCTAGCCCTCATCTGATTTCTGTAATACTAGATTCAGACATCGGCCCCAAGGACACGCATCCCAACACATAGACATTCTTGAACTTTCCATTCTTCACACCGTTCTTGACGTTTTTATCGAGACTTCTCAAATCCACGGTTGCGAGGTACATGCTGCACGCTTCTCCAATCACTAAAGTGGAAAAGTCATGGCAGAACTATCTGTAGCTGAGAGGGGGGTTGAGACAGCGACCCGTGCAGACATTGAATCCAGACCGACAACAGACGAGCCGTCCCCCGGCATATGACGGCGACCGACAATTTAGTTCGAGGACACGGCCTCAGTGCATACTTTTGCGGGTCATGGTTCGAATGTTACTCAAGAAAAGTTGATAAATCGAGTCACAGATAGAACTGGTATACTCGGGCACCAACGTATCAAGGGCCTCCTCGAAAATCGAAGAGTGATGGAGGGAACAAACAATTCTTTCCTTTGGTGAGCATCAACTTATTGCGTTCTTTCAAAGAAATTATAACAGTGAAAGACTGAAAGATGCAATTGAACACGTAGTTGAAGCTCGATCATCTCCAGAACAGAAGGCTGTTGGAGCTGGCTATTTCAGTTCTACAAGAGAGCTTTGTAAGACCTGAGTGGAGCCATGACAAGGAAAACTCACTGGCTAAATGTCAGTAGTATAGTCGCAGCATATCGCTGGAAAGCCGACCCCTCGGCTTCGAGATATGGGAAGGAGACCGTAGATAACATCACCGTTCCTGTTGTACACCAAGCCTGTTCATCAGAAACGGAGGGCGTACCTGTTCAGAAGCTATTATCCCTGGGGAACACCTGACAGGGTGAGAGAGTGCAATATCTTCGAACGTAATCCAGAGCCTGCTGATAATATTCCAATCTGGCAGGTGGCACGCGCTACAACGGCATCGCCCATATACTTTGATCCCATCCCAATCCAGAACAGTATAATGGAGATGGCGGGTCTGGATCAAACAACCCCGTACTAGAGATCTTCTGGGAAGTCGCGGCAATGCATGGTAATAATGGCTTAGTTGTCGGCGTGATTGTGAGTATAGGCACTGGGCAGGCCGATGCCGTCAAACTCCATTCGTCAGCACCGAAGAATATGTATTCGTCCTTCAATGCTACAAAAGCACTCGCGCCTGAGTCTGAAGATAAACATGTAACTATGCAAAGCGTTATAGCGAATATCCGGGGGCTTGAGTCGGTGCACTATCAACGGTTCAACCTACCGCGGGAGCAAGGACTGAAGAACATGAAGCTGGACGAATGGAAGGAAGCTGGTAAGTGTCGGATGACACGGGGTGGGCTGAAGCGTCGGCCGCAGAGTACGCTTGAGAAGATTATAAAACTGACCGAAGAGTATTGCGACAGAGACGCCTTCAAGGAATCACAGCAAACTAGTAATGAGGTAGTTTGCCGAATGAAAACATCATAAAATACGACGACAAGGAGAGCGAGCTCGACTGAGGAAGGGGAACCCTTGTCTTGGCATATATGAGCAGCGACCGGGCTTGGCATCCCCGCCGACTTTCACATGCAAGCGACGCGACCTTGTCTTTCCCTCGATTCTCCACGACAGGGCGCTCACGACGCCAGAATGTTGCTGCAGATGGGCTCGTTACGCGTCGAGTTCAACATGTGGAACCCGTTGTACGCGATTGTGCCCTTTGTTTTGTTGCTTGTTTCGGTCCCGCTCGCCGGCTTTGCCATCGTGACTACGTCCCTGGCCATTGCATTGCTCTCTTTCCGTGCATTGGTCGTCTACTTCCAGCTTGGAATCGCCCTCGTTGGTGCATGGCTCTATCCACCACTGCCCAAAGCGTCGTCTCGCCTCAGCTACTCGCCATCTACGCAATCTCCCCAGCGGTCCTCGCCCATGCGCCACCGTCGTCGCCGGAGCAGCAATGGAAGCAACGCATCGCAAGACACGGCTGTCCCTAGCGCACATAGCTCACGCCTCTCCAAAAAGAGCGGATCTCTAATTACCCTCATTGGCACCAGCGATATGACGAGGGACTTCGAAGGCGTAGGCGGCTGGCGAGTGGCTGGCGATGAAGACGAGGAGGCCTTGTGGATGGGCATCAACTCGAGGTTACAGCTCCCTGCCGACGTACCTATCCGGCGGCATAAGCGAAGCTTGACTGGCGGTGCAACGCCGACACAACGGTGGAACTGGAGCCCTGAAGCACTTCGCATGAATCCGGCGCAGAGCAGAGCGAGGACCCCGGCCCGCTTCTCTATTGACGATGATGCGGGCTACTTCCCACCACAACCAATGTCGACAATCCGCCCAATGAGCAGTAGCTCTGACCTATTGAAGCACCATAAGAGGAGGAAAAGCGGTAGCAGTGTTTCCAGTACTGGGTCTGCAGCAGGGATCATGATGGCCGTGCAAGAAGCTGGAGAGTGACTGCTGTAATCTAACCTTGATCATTTGTTACCTGAGCCCTAGATCTGCTCACTCGATGCGAGAGCTACCTTGAACCACCGCGCACATGTACCCTCAGCAAACTCGCCCATGTATCACACTATGAGCTGGTCGCGCTTCGCTAGACTCGCTCTTGCGGGGATTATTACCATTGTAGCTGCACAATGTGCGGTCTATTCAACAAGGGAGTCAACCTCTTTATATCTTTGTTGATGACTCGAACCACGAAAGAGTACATAATTGCACCATCGCACGAAACTACGGCCTGCCTTCGATCCCAACACCATCATCATTAGATTCCAGACGCATTACCGCTACACACACACACTACTGCACGCGACTCCCATTACGTGAACATGTATTCAAATGCCACAATTACTACCATTGTCAACGCAGCCGCACTGTCGGACCAGAGCAGAGCACCACCAACATCATCTCCAAATCGAATCTCTTCTCGCAGCCTCCCCAAAAAAACCATCATCATCATCATCATCGCCGCACTTGTGGCCGTCGTTATACTTGTTATTGTCCTTGGTGTCGTCCACTGCATTCGTCAACGCAACCGTAGAAAGCAGCAGAATCAACGACAAGCAGATATCGAAAAAAGCCTCAAGCGCGCACGACGTCCAGTCTTAGCTCTCGACACAGATATTCCGCGTGCCACCAATTTACCGCACTCAGCCAACACACCTAGAGTTGCCGTCTACGGGTTCGAGACCGATGTACCACCTGCTCCCTTAATGCGGATCTACACTGCTCCTCCAGTTTTCAATGGCCAAACGGCAAGTCCCATGGATCATTTTCAGAGCGCGTTCTGGACGAATAGGAGTTCGACGCGCAATCCTATAGGGTCGCTTCCTCCGGGTGTGGGGGGTAGGATGGTTGAGAGGGTGAGGTAGGCCAAGGGAAGGAATCTCATGAGGTATTGGGAGTATATGACTTTAAGAGGAGAAAAGCAGTTTAAATTAGCGAAAACGGAAGATGACTGGGGTGGCTACAATAACAAATAGACTGAGTCGTGAAAAGTAGTTGGGTGTCAGAATACGTTGAGTAATCATATCACGCTCATTTACTTTCGCTCCCTCCCTGAGATTAAGGTTGGTTGAGTCATCCATTTTCTATATGTGACTGGCGTCGCGAATGGTTATCGTAGTCATCATAGGTCACACACTATGTAGTCACCGAGACATACAGGGTAATGAGATACCTTTGCAAATCATACGCAAAAGCTTGCTCTCAGGTAGAGATATTAAGATTTACAAGTTGTATTATGATGGTATAGCCTGAGCGCATATGGAATAGCATTTTGAAATGGAGATCGTCAGGGTCGGTACTGCTGTCCACCATTTCGAAGACGCTTTCAAAACCATGTCTAACTTTGTAACCTAGCTCAAGAGTGACCAAATAATTCAGCTGATATCTTGGAGCTGAGAAGGAAGTCGTGATCAAAAACATCATACCCTCAAAATCTCAAAGCTATACTACGCTGACTTTCTCCGTGCTTCTATGGCGGCCGGATCTCCTAGCCGTCCTTCGTAATGCGTTGGTGCATTTGTATCATGAGTGGTGCGCTCTCACAGAGTGCAAGGGACTTTCGCACTTTACAGTCTATTGTTGTTAGCAAGGCCGACTATCCTCAGGACAAAAAGCCTAGGACTAGCAGTACCTTATCCAATAGGAAAGAGGAAGCGCCTGTTAACTCATCTTACAAATATCTAACTTTAGCTATCCTATTCAAATTAAGTCTATGATCGTCTGATCATCCTCCACCTATCGGGAGCAACTGGTCTACATTTCCTACCCGGTATGCATGCTCTGAATCTCGATATACCGATTCCTACATCAGCTGCACTGTAATAAGCTTATAGACTGGCTACGTCAAAACATGTGGCACAACCAGTCGACCCTTCAGGAGTGACCTTGGGCAAGTGCAGAGCCTTGCTGCTTCTACATAAACTCTGCCTGAAGGTTGACTACTATGCAGAGGCGAGAGGGACCGCTACTGCAGTGGCAGGAAGGACCACTACGCTTCAAAAATAAAAATAAAAATGAAAGGCCGCTGCTCTGAATGATTAGCTTTGTGTTGGGCCGGTGTGGATTTGCAAAAGTTGAGCTTTGTCTGTTGTTCTTCCCTTGCAGGCGCTGCCGTCGGGTTCTTATCCAATCACTATTCGCCCCCGGGACCTGACGGTTACTGTATCACAACGCGATTTGCAGCCAATAATTTGGAGCTACACATGGCACGATGAGCATGTGATTGTGCTTATGAACACCTCATTTGTCTTCAAATTCTTTCGTGGATTCTGAAATCGAAGCATGGCCATTGAAGAATAACTCCAAGGAAGAGGAAGAAGTCAGCACTATGGGGATCACGGCGAGCCTACCTATGTACGCTATTGAAGATGTGCCCGGGAAGGGTAAAGGCCTCGTTGCAACCAAAGATATACCTAAGGGCACGCGAATCATCTCTGAGGAACCCATTGCCACGGTGGGACAACCTGTTGCAAACATAGAGCAACTAGAAATCCGCATTTATCAGCAAGTTAGCTCCCTAAGCGAAGAACAGATACAAGAGTTCCTTTCTATGGACAATGTCTATCCTTACACCAACTCTGCGGAGAGGTGGCACGGTATCTTTCGAACGAACGCCCTACCCGTCGGACCGGATTTAGATGCTGGAGGTGTTTTTCTAAAAGCATGCCGCATTAACCACGCCTGCGACAACAATGCACAGAACTTTTGGAATGACAATCTTAACCAACTCACAATCCATGCTGTGAGAGATATCCGCAAAGGCGAGGAAATCACGATATATTACCTAAACAGTCGCAGAAATCGTCGGGGGCGACAAGAAGAGCTCCAGCAGAATTTCAAGTTTACGTGTTTCTGTCGGCTTTGCACTCTACCCCCTGACCAGTGCAGGGACAGCGACTCAAAACTGGATCGTATCTATGTGTTAGATCAAATTATCGATCAAAGTGGCGTCCAAGAGCTCATTTTGTCTGCCCGGCGGATGCTCAGCTACGTCGACGAACAGGTCCAGCTTTGGAATGACCCGACGCCGGACGAAGTCGGCCTTGCCCGGGCATATCCCGACGCCTTTCAAATTGCTATCGCAAACGGTGACTTGGCGAGGGCCCGCGTTTTCGCAGAGAGACTAGTGTCTCTGTATCTGACTACTCTTGGTGCCGACAGCCCGGATGTGATAGAGTACAGGAAGCTGGCTCTGGACCCCGCGACACATTATAACTACGGCATGTCAATGAAGTGGAAGACAGCGCTGGATGAAGTTCCGCAGGGATTGGGGTCGAAGGAGTTCGAGGATTGGCTTTGGAAGAGGTGAAAGGAGACTGCCAGCCCAGTAGGGATCTTGTGATAACAGCATAAAGCGTAGACAACGCTCAGGACGAAAAGGTTTTATCCCCTCATTAACTTATTCGCGCTGTATGAACGTTCTTGATCTGCACAACCACACTTTATGGCAGTGATATCTTGACGGTATGATTATATAATTTTCGATAGCAGCTTATCGGGCGAATTTCAGATGCAAACCAAGGTAGCAGCGTCGCCGTATCCTGTTTACCACACCAACCTTGTTGGCGAGGCCCTTTAAACGTCATGACTAGATTCTGCATTGAGAATTCATATGTATCAGAGTTTCAGAGCCTCGTGGAGCTGAAATACAGCGCTGTAGGCTGAGCAGTGTTGGCACAACTAAAAATACTGCTCTTCTTAAGCATGCACAAAGACAGTTGGAAAATGGTGATTTTAAATACACGAGGCCAAAAGGAATTTTGATAAGGTACACAACATAAGAGTGATAGAAGAGCTCAAAAAGCTGACGTCGTTATGTGATATATGCATTGTGAGCTTCAAGTACCCGAAATTCGTCTCATCACGGTATGTCACACTTCGTAGTGATGGGCGTTCATGAGATTGTATCATGACATAAAGGGGACATGAACAATATTTCACTTTATGCACACTGTACACCAACAATGCTTTGTGTCTGTTTCATCAACGTATTCATGAACGTCTTAATTACACAATGTTTTCACTACTGAGACTATGATATATCTTCATTTTCCCTTCTCAACCGCACTTGTCCTACGATAGTCACAGTCCGCCCTCAAACACAAGCCCTGAACGACCAACACAACCTTGCCCGCTAATATAAAACACCTTCCAAACTAACACCACCAGCATGCTGCCCGTGGGTGCCATTATCGTAGGCTGCGTTGGCATAGTCATCGGTGTCATACTCTTCGCTATAATCTTCACAGGCAATCGTGCTTGTTTCTCGTCCTCACGCTCTCGTCTACCTACCCCTGGATCTCAGGATCAGGATATTGAACTCCAATCACTCGATGGTGAATTTGAACAATACGGAAACCTCACTGTGCCATCAGATCGTCAGCCCACCCGCCTTGGCTTGGACATCATCACACGTATCATTATGGGTACGGCTTTGCCAGCCAAAGCTGCAACTTCAACTGCTTCTCCCGCTGGCAGTGATGTAGAGAAGTGTGATACTCCACGCCTTTCACTTAATATCTCGCGGCCTAGCTCAATAACGCCGTCAGAGCAAGTCTCAACCGTCATGGCAGAAGCTGAAGCGTCTGCTGCAGCTCTTGCGGCTTCCAACTTTCTCATGCAGAACATGATGGCCGCCTCAGCAAAAGCCCAAGAGGACCAACAAAAGCTGAAAGCTGAACGGCAAGCGAAGGCGGCTGCAAATGCTGTGGGGCGTATTCGTGCTCGTCAGTGGGCTGATGTCGCGAGGGAAGAAGCGGTTGGAGGGAAAACGAACGAGATGCAGGGGGACATCTTTGTAGTCGGAGAGGACGAGGATGAGTGTGAGATCGAGGTAAGTAATGAAGCTACAGCAGTGATGGTTGATCCGTTATCCGGAACTTTCGGGAGAGGAAAGGCGATGGTGGAATTGTATCATTAAAGTCCTTACGGGCTACCTGAGTGAATTTTAGGAAGGAACGTCTTGAAGATTTCCTTGAGTATTCTAAAGTAAGGTCCCTCACTGTGTGGCGAGACACACACCGAAACGAGACGCGCCCTAGGTACTTCGACTTGAATCCGTGTTTACAATCCAACAGCGTTAATTCATAGTCTCATTATCTCTAGAAAAAATACTGTATACCTTCTTCTGAACAACTCTCTCTCTCGCAAGCCTAAAATTACGGTTCTGTGGCTACTGTTACCGCCTGGTTACGAATGGCGATGCGTTTGGTTGCTTGGAAGCCAGCAGGCATGCAGCACCATACTGAAGCTTATAGGAGTCCTGAAAACTATCAATCAATTCAGTCTGATGTGGGAAACCCTGCAATCATCCTCAGCAGGCCTTAGCAGCCTTGTTGTGGCTGTCGCAACCAGAATCATGCGGAGTTGCCACCCCGGTCGGTACCTGGAACAGAGAACGCACAGACAGTGAGCCTGTATTATTGCTTATGTAAGAGATCAATCAGCAGATCCGTGTCATCATCAGTGGCTGTGCTTTCTAACCGTTATAGGGAATGTCATCTTATTATAGAAAAGCTGCTAAATTCGATTATTGCCTAAGTCTAAAATAACTAAGTTACATATTATTAATTACGAACATGCTGATTGTGTATCATAGGCGCTTCAGGGGCTGTCCATGGAGCCTGACCTCCACCACCCTGCTTTCGTACTTTCGCCTGGCCCTGCCCTTCTTCTCTGGTGCTCTTCCTCTTTCTCCCACGCTTTGCCTGACCTTTAGCTGCCTTAGCTGCCTTCATCTCAGCACGCTTCGCTCGCGCTTCCTCTTGTTCGTCAGAGCCCATAACCTTCGCCCTCCCCAGAATTTCGGACTTAGTTGAACGTCGTTCCTTAGTTTCATTGTTTATGTTCATTAAGAACCGAATCCGGTCCCGCTGAAGGATCCCCCGGGAAAAGGCTAAATGAGGCGCTTTTGAGAACTTCCGTAAGTGCTTCTGCAGGTTACGTTTGCTGACCTGGTCGAGGCCTTGCGCGTCCTGATTCATAATGATATTCTGTAGCGAGTCCAGCCCGAGCAGAGTTACTGGCGTGACAGGTGTAAGAGGTGAGCGAATGGCATCTTGAGCATTAAATGTAGTCGCTGCCTTGCTCGTTTCAATAGCCAACGGCTCAGGAGGGAGCTTCGGGATGGTTCGAAGTACTCTATCTGGGCTGAAAGGGAACAAACCACACGTAGAGAATCCTGACCTGATATTTCTTGGCGTAAAGGCCTTGCTCTCGCACAGCTATAGAGGAAGGTGAAATGCTCTTTACTTATTGCGTTCATACCACCAGCCTGATGCTGGGCTAATATAAAAATACGTTGCAATTTAGTCAATTCACAGCCGCGCATTCGATTAGCTGAAATTTCAGTACCAAATTCTCTGCTGAAAAAGAGACGCGTCTGAAGCTATCATGTTGTTGTTCTGTGGCCCGTGCTACGCGCACGTACTTTTGACTTAGTACTGTATAATGGAAATATAAAGTATAGAATTTTTGATCAGTTCCCTCTAGATAGGTGCCCCTAAGTTCCTAAGATTTGTCAAGCTCAAAGTTGCATATCCACACCTTTCCAGATCCAACACCAATGCCGATCATCTTCCCCGACACAGCTGAGCATGACGGTCGATACTCTGAGGGTAGCCACACAAGGTTCTCTGAATCATATCTTATCCAAGCTCTATCCGAACTCAAAGCCCCGCGTCTATATTGAGGATTTTGAGGCTCCGTAACAGTCGTTGTATTGGACACTGAGGATGCACAAAGGACGATAGCGCCAATTTCAGTCTGAAGGCATGAGCCAGTGGTCTCAAATGATATGTTGAAAAGTACCTTGCTAATATTAAGGGTCTGGAGGCATTCGCCGCTGCTCGCATCCCAGATCTTGACCGTCCTATCTTTCGATGCTGACGTGAGCCGTGTTGAGTTGTATGAGAAGGCAACCGAAAGGATTGGACCCCTATGGCCCTCGAGTGTCTGCAGGCATTCGCCGCTACTCGCATCCCAGATCTTGACCATCTTGTCGGTCGATGCTGACGCGAGCCGTGTCGAATCGTGTGAGAAGGCCACTGAACGGATCCAACCGTTATGGCCCTTGAGCGTCTGTAGGCAGTCTCCGCTGCTTGCTTCCCAGATCTTAACCGTCCTGTCTTTCGATGCTGACGCAAGCCGTGCTGAGTTGTATGAGAAGGCAACAAACCGGACCCAACCGCTATGGCCCTTGAGCGTCTTCAGGCACTTGCAACTGCTCGCATCCCAGATCTTGACCGTCTTATCGTCCGATGCTGACGCGAGCCATGTCGAGTCGTGCGAGAAAGCTACTGACCAGACCCTATCTCTATGGCCCTCGAGCGCCTGCAGGTGGTCGCCCCAGCTTGCGTCCCATATCTTAACCGTCTTGTCGTCTGATGCTGACGCGAGCCGGGCCGAGTCGTGGGAGAAGGCGACCGAAAGGACCCTACCTATATGGGCCTCAAGCATCTGCAAGCATTCGCCGCTGCTTGCGTCCCAGATCTTGACTGTCTTGTCGTCAGATGCCGACGCGAGCCGTGTCGAATCGTGTGAGAAGGCCACCGACCAGATCGAACCTCTATGACCCTTGAGCGTCTGCAGGTAGTCGCCGCTGCTTGCGTCCCAGATCTTGACCATCTTGTCGGTCGATGCTGACGCGAGCCGTGTCGAATCGTGTGAGAAGGCCACTGAACGGATCCAACCGTTATGGCCCTTAAGCGTCTGTAGGCAGTCTCCGCTGCTTGCTTCCCAGATCTTAACCGTCCTGTCTTTCGATGCTGACGCAAGCCGTGCTGAGTTGTATGAGAAAGCCACCGAAAGGAGTGAACCTCTATGGCCCTCGAGTGTCTGCAGGCACTCGCCGCTACTCGCGTCCCAGATCTTGACTGTCTTGTCGTCTGATGCTGACGCGAGCCATGCCGAGTCGCGTGAGAAGGCGACCAACCGAACCCAACCACTATGGCCCTCGAGCGTCTGCAGGCACTTGCCACTGTTCGCGTCCCAGATCTTGACTGTCTTGTCATCCGATGCTGACGCAAGCCATGTCGAGTCGTGCGAGAAAGCTACCGACCAGACCCTATCTCTATGGCCCTCGAGCGTCTGTAGGCAGTCACCGCTGCTTGCGTCCCAAATCTTGACTGACTTATCGTCTGATGCTGATGCGAGCCGTGTTGAGTTGTATGAGAATGCCACTGACAGGACTGTACTTCTATGGCCCTCGAGCGTCTGCAGGCACGCACCCCATGCATCTCCCATAGTCGGCTCTATTGTGAGTTCTTTCGGCTCTTCATGCCTGAAAAGATCCCTTATTAGGCTGCGGGCTGGACTAAATAGAAGTGCAGATGCGTATGCCTGAAGAGGACTACTCTCTATTGCCTGCTTGTGATACATGATAAATCGGCGCGCATCTCGAACTAGCTCGAGTAATGAGGATGCGTCTGCTCTCTCCTAGGTCATATCAGCATGTACTAGAAATAGCATCGCTAATCCAAGGAGTACCTGGAGTAAAGTCTCAAGTTTTACTATTAAAGTCACACCGTCCGACATGACTCTGCAAAGGCTGAGAGCCTCGAGCCAGTAAAGGTATTTCTTCTTTATAAATTTGTCAATAATGCCTCCATTCTGCAGGTCGCCTCTGTGATCTGTACAACGACTGGGATTCCAGTCGCTGAGGTGGTCGACCCAATAGATACAAGAGTAGCGCCCTGCCGCCAATGGGTCTGGTTCCGGCGGCTTAACCTCCTTGATAGGATAGCCTAGCGCACCTAAGCTGTAAATGTCTCGTTGCAGCGTCTTAGACATGATGTGGAGCGATCGTGAGAAGATTGTGTAATGAGTTTCTTCCTTTCCAGACGGAAAGATTTCATCGATTGCCTCTTTGAACAAATAATCCTTCGCAGACTGATGCACAAAGTAGATGGTACCTTCTCTAACAGTAAGGAACGAACCGCAAAGGTTAACGATCTCCCCAACCGACTCTAGATCATCAGCCATGTCCTCAAGCATCTCAGTAAGAGACGTCAATTCATTCAGCGTGATGGGTCGGTATACGATTGCGATCGATGCAAGTATACGCTTGCAGAGATCAGCGTTGTCCGAGGCGCGTATTTGCTCCAACATCCGCTCATAAAGAGAATCAAGTCCTGGTGGGAACTTATGTAGCTTAGCAAGCGTCTCCCATCGTTGGATCTTTTCGAGATGTTGACAGACTAAAGCTACCCAGAGGAAAGTGTCATTCGCGTTTGCGGACAGGTAGTGTAGAACGGCAGCTCGCATTTTGTCGTCGTATTTCTTTCTTTCCGCTAGCTGGCGCACTTTATGCTGGATAAATATGCTAACAGCCATAGAAATAGACCTTGCGTTGAGCCGGAGGCATAACCTCACTTTATGTCCCTGCCTCTCTAGACGTTCCTCGATGTCGGGCCAGTTGCGGCTAGAAACGATCCACTTGACACGAGAAGATACAGACGACTTCTCAACAATGAAGTCTAAGAGTTGTGGCAAGTCTACTACGCATTCGTCGAGTGCATCGACGATCAAGCACCTGCTGTTCAGGCCTGAGTCTTGCAGAATATTTGTGAAGATCTCGGACAAGGCAACCCAGGCATTCGTATCCTCGAAGAGCGCTTTGCCTGCGTGCTCGTACTTCTTCTGTATATGAGAGACGAGAGATGGTTGCTGGTTGACAAGTAAGTACAGCAGACCTCGCAGCACGGCCGTGGCGTTGTTGATTCGCGAGTCCGTAGCCTGGCAGAAGAAGTAGGACAGCTGGTCTGTCTGAGTTATTGACTTGCTCAACTCATTGATGATGCCGCAGATCAGCATCGTCTTCCCCTTGCCAGGGTCGCCCTTGATCCACAGCAGTCGACTCTGCTGGTCGCCGTGCCATCGTCGGAAGTCCAAGTTTTCCAGGATCCAACGGTACGAGTCCTCCAGCAGTCCGCCCTTGCTTTCCTCGATTCGCTTCTTGTCATCGCGGGGGTCTGTTAGATGTAAATGTTGGATACAATTCTCTAGCTTGTCGCTCTCGCTCATTAGCCGTTTGAACGCCGTTGCCGCCCCTTCACCATAGATGGGGGCTATGTAGACACCAAAAATCCCCTGCAGGGAGTACGCTTTATCTTCTGCGAGCTTACTCTGGCGGTGTTCTATCCACGACAATCGCTCATTGACGCTGAACTGGGATAACAGGCCTCCTTGAAGTGCTGACTTGGGGATACCTGTTATCTCGTGGAGTTGTTGTCCGAGGGAACTTTTGTTGCCAAGTCGCTCGCGTTCCCTGGTGTAAAATATGACTGAGCATGGGGCAAGGAGCTCTTGCAGCGTCCAAGCACGAGTAAACCACCTGCTTTCCCGGAAATCCACTTCCCAGGGCCTGGTATCCGTTTTCTCGTTGTTGTCAGAGGGGGGCCTGGGAACATCTGCTAAGAAGACATAGCATCGAGTCGCGTTTTGGTACCACCGAAACATAGATCTGATGGCCTGGGACAGTTCAGCCTTGTTCGTCTTGTCAAAACAACATGTGTCTATCCAAAACCATTCCAGGCCATCCTGTGCAGCTTGTTCTCCACAGAACTGGATCTTCTCATAGCCAGGCTTATCCTTGCCTGTGCCATTTGTTAGGTCATCGAAGGTGACCTCCTCGGTATCTGCTCCCCAGGTATGCGAAAGTATCGCATAGCAAGGGGCAGCCTCGTCGGGAAACGGAGTGAGACTGAAATTGCCAGCATCGCTGCGTCGCAAAAGTCGCATAGTTCCGCATCAGCTGGACGGGTGCAAGCGGCAGGAGTGCGTTCGGCTGGGTTTAAACGTGGCAGCCTAGCTGAAGAGGCTAGCAGGGCGACTCGCTCGTTCGTTGGGAAGATCAGTCCTGGCTATGCAAGTTAGCAAGTATGTAGAGAAACCAGGACGTTATGCTATACCAAAGTATTGCGCCTGCAAGCGCTACATTGCAAGACAAGGCTGCCATGCCCTACTGTATCAAAGGCTTGGTAAGGCGTGAGTTGGACAAAGCTGAAGTCGAAGTGGGGTGTGGCTGCATAACCCACGGTGTGGCGCAATAAGGCTAACATACTAAAGGCAGATTCGCATGCGGCTTGGCCGAAATCTGCTTCATTCTTAAGAAGCGGATGAACACCTTGATCGCGCTAGCAGGGAAGACGGCCGAACCACTCTGGACAGACCCTTGCCGTGAACGTCTAGAATAAATGGCATTGGGAAGAGATATAACCATCGTTTCTGGTGACAGATCGGCATGGAGCCCTAGACAGTGTCGCGCTTTGCTAAGCATAGCTACCATTACAGCTCTGCTATACATCGCGAACATGAACAATCCAAACCCGTCATGTCCGTCACATGTTAAAAGAAGCACGTCTCTCTACAATCCTAAAGATTGCAGTGCTTATATAGAGAGCCGTTCATTATTTAACTATACGACAGCTGTATTACTACTAGGGCTGTCCCACTCTATCCTATCTTATAATTATATTCCCCTTCTACGAGCCGAGACTAGAGGCCTTTCGTTTAATTAGCGGAGGGACAACAGTCGGTTTCGGGGCTTAAGGGCGAGGAAGCCATCAAGGTCATCGTGCGTTAGACCGCATCTCGAAGTGCGTGGGATAGGTGTGTTAAAGCCGCTTCAACGCTAGAAACACGTTAGCTAACTAACAAGCGCCGTAGCCGTGCAGGTCTTAGTACTACTCCTAATCCCAAGCTGGATTTAATCATATTCTGAGCGCACGTGCGATTCGCACAGCCACATATCTTACCTACAGATATATAAGCTAAGAAGTGCGGGGTCATCTCGCATTAGCCAGGATTAGGGATTCGCTTCCGCTGGAAGTACTAGTTAACATAGCGACCCTGCATAAATTTGCCCGCGACAGCGCGCATAAGGCTGATACTAGCTTCTAAGCATTAGAGGGAGGTTCTAAGGCTTAGATAAGGCTATTCTATAAAAATTTAGAGCGATAAAAACTTAACGTTAGCGCTGTAGGGAGGAAAGCCTGCTACGTTATAAGAGAAGGCGCTATATAAATTTAGCTTAGAGGCGATAATATAATTATAATTTTTAGGAAAGAGTATATTATAGGCATTTAGGATTAGCTATAGCAGATTACTTTTATTAAATTATAGCAATATTCTTTATGCGCATGGATTTTCCAGTTGCTGAAAGTCAAAGTACCCCTTATTTGTCTCGCTACACAGTGTGTCTCGCCACGCAGTGAGGCACGTTACCACTCTACTAAGGGAAAAACCTCACAGGGCTAAGGCAAATAATTGTTTGACAAGGTCGTGTCTTCTTCCAACAGTTCTATCCATCCACCCCAGACAACCCACTGCGCCAGGCAACCAAAAGGTAACAATAATCTGCTAAGTGCAGATCAAGCTGAGTAGAATAGTACTTAATGTCACACTGGTGACCAGCCAGCGGTCTCAGCACTTGGTTCTTGGCCTGCAGTCCTTGAACCTCAGCTGTTAGCGCCCTCAGCGCTATAGCCTGACAATAGGAAAGAGAACCTAGACTTAGCAGGAATTAGCGTAAGACTTAGGAAGGGTTATAAAAACCGGTACTAATACTGCTCCTATAGGTGATAATATACCGTACTATCTAGGCATCTTTATCGATTCTCTATAGACCGGTCTTGTTCTCAGATTTATTTTTCTTCTCTGCCCTCTATGGTCCCCCTTTCAATCGTTTTACAACATGGCATATCTTAAGCCAGGAGTTGTTTTTTTTCTTTCAACTCTGGACTAGTTTAGCGACCTCGCTGGCTCGTTTCGTCTGACAGTTAAAGCATACTACGCTAGGGTACGAGAGCGCCGTCATCGCGGCTGTTATCAGCATAGGCATGCCCCTTTCTTTCAACGGCCAAGTGGCTTGGCTGCTGGCAGTTGTTTTCGATTGTGGTAAACGTCTTCCAGCTGGTCCATGACATTCCCCACTCTCCGGGGCGGTGGGGCCTTCAGCCCTGAGCTCGGTTCCGTTATCGTCGGAGGGGATGCGGAGGCCAGTACGGCGATATTATCGCGCGACGAGCTATTCGCTCAGCGAGGGCTTCTAGTGCCGGCTTAGCTACCCGGCGGACTGAAGGTATTCCTTTCATTGAGCACCAGCACGCTCGCATTCGAGGCCGCTCCGGCTGCCGATACGCTATGGGTAGGCAGGACTTCGGTGTCGCTATCGCGTCTCCGACGCTTGGGACTGGAGGTGCGCGTTGACATTGCATAGGTACAGGTCGCGCGCTTCTGCTTCAGCGATGGGTCGCTCGCAGGCGTCAACGGCGGAGAGAGAGTGTCCGTGCGGGTTGAGGCCGGCTCAGAGAGCTGCTGGATCCAGCCCTCCACGCGTGATGCTTTCGCAGCAGCGATTGAGGGCGACAACGGAGGCGTCGTAGCCATGACAGTCGAGTTGTTTGTCGGTTGTTCTACCCACTAGGTCCGATGCGAGACACGCAACGCGGCTAGAGCGCGCTTGCCTGTGTCGTTGTGGAAACGCAGAAACTGTCGTTGCTACAACTTTATCACACTCACGAAAGGGCAACAACCGAGCGATGCATGTGAAGCCGCACGATGTACCTGAAGGCCAACTGCATTCTAGATTATTTCCTAAAGCCATCAGGATGAAAGGTGTCGTGCATCGGTCATCGTAGTCGGCGTGTTCGCGGCCAAGTTTTGATGTTCCCGTCCGTGCGCAACCCGTCTGATCTGTGCTTGAAGCGTCTTGGCGCCTGCTGACCTAGTGACAACAACCATCACACCGCTCGCTTGTCATGTACGTTACACTATCTGGATGCTGACCAAATTTGAGAAATGGCCGATGTGCAACTTGAGCTACTGTTTTCCAGGGGAAGTTTCTATGGCCATAAAAAACCTAGCATCATCCGGAAAGCATTGCGACCATTTAAAAAAGGCTTAGATACATTCACACTCTGCTGCAAGAAAGCGGCGAGTCGTTCCAATTGAGGGGTAGGGTTATCGATGTCCTCCAATGCATCTACCGGAATCATAACATTGAGGAAAGAACTCATGCTTTTTTGAAGCTACTTCAAATTTGGTTGACACATGAGAGCATCCATAAGCTTCAACATCTGGAGACCATGGCATGCATGGCAACGTAAATCAATTGGCCATGGCAAGCCTCACAGGTTTACGTCAATCTGTATGTAAACCATCGCAGGAAGAAAGTTCTGCCCGTCAATATTTTGGAGCCTGGCAAGAATTAGGATGCCTTGCAGGCTATGAAGCAGAATTATTATTAATACCACTTGAACAGGGCAACACGCACTATGGCCTGTGCTCCATTAGTGTTTGTTATGAATTTATGCTGTGCAACAATAACAAACAATATTTCCTTGGTACTACGTGAGAGATGGTGTTCCGTAGGACCAATTTTTCCTCATAAGAGACCACTTGCACACCATAGCCTGCACTCACGAACTTGTACAATGAACGAAGTAAGGGCGTCCTCGAAAACCGACATGCCGACCAATTTCCTCAGCCTTCCTAGAGAGCTCCGCGATCTAATCTACGAATACGTCTTGATGGATAAAGAATCCAACGACCCTCTGGCTTGGTTTCAATTTCCGCTCTTTCCGCAGCTCCTTTTTACCAATAAGGTTATTCATGATGAAGTCGCCGAGGTGATATATGCTCACAATCGATTCAACTTCACCCTTTACAAAGCTGACACCCTTCTCAACTCCTTTCTCGGTAAAATTGGCCTCAAAAATTCAAAGCGTATTCGGCATATGCGCATTCAATTCCCAGAGTTTCAACGCCTAGACCCTGGGGAGGTCACCCTAACCGACAAGAGCGTTCGGATCCTAGAGAAGCTCAAAGACTGCTGCTGTAATTTAAGAGAGCTTAGGATATCACGAATAAGCATGTCTTCTACGGAGGAGAGGCTCAACAATCTCGATAATTCTCAGGTCGTTACTGAGGCATTGAAGCTGGTCGATGCTCGCTTCAGAGCTGTCTCATCCCTGCAAGAAAAGCACCCCCGAAACCACGGCAACGGCTTCGCAGCGTTATCCATAATTGTCGAAGTAAATGAGGAGAGCCCGAATGAAGATACAAGGAGGGAAATGGAGAGCCACGGGTGGATTCTTGATACATTACAAGAGGTGGGAGCGGAGGACTATCCTCATAGCCCGCGTAGCCTTGACGATGACAATCTCTATATGGGCATAATTGATCTCGATTATGACGATAGCTTTGGCACCGATGATGATTATGACTTCTACAGAATAGCAGGGACCTAAAACAAGATTCACTTTGGTGATTATCTAAGAGTGGCACCTGGAAGCGGATAGAGGAGACCATATGCCAGAACCTGGCGGGGTGTGCTCGAAAAGGATGCTACTTTCCTTTTTTATTCATTGTAATTAGAGTTAATAAAGTCAAAATACTGTTATTGAGCTCTTACTTCACGGGGAGAGACCAGCACTACCCCAACTATCCTGACGGTACTCAGGTAGTTCATGGCGTCCCAGAAACGAATCGATCTGAGCTTTCAACGCTCCGACCTCAGACGCAGGCTGAGAATTGTCCATAAATGACAAAAAGAAGTTCACGATTGCATTGAGGACATGTTACAAGCGTCCGCAAAAATATGGTATACCAAAACCACCAGCCGAGAAGTTGGCGCAAGAGGCTGAAATAGGGCCCATCATTAAGGGAGTGCTTATGCGCTACGTAGTGGTGAAAGCTTTTATGAATTAGGTCTGGCATAGCGCAGCACTGACTTCAAGTTTTGATTTCCATACCGTTCTAGATGATGAATTCAAGACATTCTTCATCAATATCGGTATCAGCGGGCACTATAGAGGTGCTATAGGGGTCTCTCGTCTTGGATTAACTACCCCTTCTTCGATAATGGTATTGTACTTGGCGAGACTTTCGGATCGGCTTTCAATTCTATCAGTCTGGGATCCACTGGCGACTGGCCACGTTTTGACACGAGTCTCGGAATCAATATTATTGGCGCAACCACATACCCAGCTGCGCAAATCACTGTTGCAACCGAGTGCCTTACACGATGGAAGCGAAATTTGCTAGTTGCTCTAAAGTACACTATAATCTTTATGACTGAGTGCTGCTGAACACTTACGCCAAACTTTCTAACCTGATTTGAATAGAAGCATGACTTTAAGGGGGTTGCTAACCTGAAGTATAACGCTGTAGACTGAGCTAACTTTCAAATCGGAAGTACCGTTCTTCTCTGGCCAGGCGTAAGTAATGATAATTCTTAGACATGCATAGCAAGATGTGTTATTAACAAGGTATGTAATATTTTTAAGATAGAAAATCTCGCAAGATGAACATCGCTGGACTACAAACGTAAGTTGTCGAGGTACTTTGTGTCTCATTACACAGTTGAAGAAGCTGTGAAAGCTCTTATTTAACAGACAACTTCGAGCTTTCACAACAATCTTGGCTAGTATTCGCGACGGCTTTGATCCTTTGCCTGTGCGCGTACTCAAGCTACTATCTACCATCTCATGAGAATAGGGAGCTGATCCTACTCTTGCATCGCAAGCGCTTCAGCATAATGCTGGTGACATGCGCGAGTAGTCGGATGATCCTTCCCAAGGACAGTTTGGTATACAGCGCATGCTGTTTTGTAAAGATCAAGGGATTCGTTCCAGCAATGTTGACTAGCAAACAAGTGAGCGAGGCAGTACCTGCTCATCAGCGTGTCAGGATGGTCATGCCCTAGCAACTTCTTTCGCCGCATCAGCGTCTGTCTGTTCATCGACTCCGCCTCTTCGTACTTGCCCTGCCTATCCAGCACTAGTGCTAAGTTGCTCATGCTTGTCAGCGTGTCTGGATGGTCATGCCCAAGCACCTTCTTAGACCGCGCCAGCGCCTGTCTGTTCATCGACTCCACCTCTTCGTACTTGCCCTGCTTCTCCAACACTAGTGCTAAGTTGCTCATACTTGTTAGCGTGTCTGGATGGTCATGCCCAAGCACCTTCTTAGACCGCGCCAGCACCTGTCTGTTCATCGACTCCGCCTCTTCGTACTTGCCCTGCCTCTCCAGCACTAGTGCTAAGTTGCTCATGCTTGTCAGCGCGTTTGGATGGTTATGCCCCAGCAACTTCTCTCGCTGTATCAGCGTCTGTCTGTTCATCGACTCCGCCTCTTCGTACTTGCCCTGCCTCTCCAGCACTAGTGCTAAGTTGCTCATGCTTGTCAGCGCGTTTGGATGGTTATGCCCCAGCAACTTCTCTCGCTGTATCAGCGTCTGTCTGTTCATCGACTCCGCCTCTTCGTACTTGCCCTGCCTCTCCAGCACTAGTGCTAAGTTGCTCATGCTCATCAGCGTGTCAGGATGGTCATGCCCCAGCAACTTCTTTCGCCGCATCAGCGTCTGTCTGTTCATCGACTCCGCCTCTTCGTACTTGCCCTGCTTCTCCAACACTACTGCTAAATTGCTCATACTTATTAACGTGTCTGAATGGTCATGCCCAAGCAACTTCTCTCGCTGTATCAGCGTCTGTCTGTTCATCGACTCCGCCTCTTCGTACTTGCCCTGCCTCTCCAGCACTAGTGCTAAGTTGCTCATGCTCATCAGCGTGTCAGGATGGTCATGCCCCAGCAACTTCTTTCGCCGCATCAGCGTCTGTCTGTTCATCGACTCCGCCTCTTCGTACTTGCCCTGCTTCTCCAACACTAGTGCTAAGTTGCTCATACTTGTTAGCGTGTCTGGATGGTCATGCCCAAGCACCTTCTTAGACCGCGCCAGCGCCTGTCTGTTCATCGACTCCGCCTCTTCGTACTTGCCCTGCTTCTCCAACACTACTGCTAAGTTGTTCATGCTTATCAGCGCGTTTGGATGGTCATGCCCCAGCACCTTCTCTCGCCGCATCAGCGTCTGTCTGTTCATCGACTCCGCCTCTTCGTACTTGCCCTGCCTTTTTAGCACTAGTGCTAAGTTGCTCATACTTGTTAGCGTGTCTGGATGGTCATGCCCAAGCACCTTCTTAGACCGCGCCAGCGTCTGTCTGTTCATCGACTCCGCCTCGTCATACTTGCCTCCCATATCCTTCGCAACGCCTACCATCCCCATGCTGTTCAAAGTCTCTACATGCTCTTCGCCCAACACTTCTGTCCTGACTTCCATGGATATCGTCGACATGTGCTCTGCCTCGCCTGCTTTTCCGCTTTGCCACGCGTACCATGCTGCATTGTACAGTACTCGAGCCCACTCCTTGCGAGATTCCTTGTCCCTTGGCGGCTGCGCTAAGGCCGCCTGTGCGTGTGGGAACAGTGCCCGGCATTTCCCCCAATTCTCGTGTTCTCCTGTAGGCAGCTCTGTGCAAAGGTTGGAGATAAACTGCTTCCTCCACCGGTCAACTCGGCCTTCGCTTTCTAGCCATTTGCGTGTAGCTAGTTGTACCAAGCTGTGCATCTCAAATATGTTCGCATCGTTAGAGACTGTGATGAAGGAGTAGTCTCGCAGCGTAAGCACATCCTCCTCAAAACCATCGTCGACATTCACAGTTGCCACGTGCCTATCAGCCGTGCAGCTCTGGCTGTGGAGGAGACTTTCGTGAATTCCCTGTCGGTCAAAGAAGCTCATTAGCGATAGCAGATCTGCTGCTGATCTTCGAGTGCTCCGTATGTGATCGAATGATATCTGCCAAGTTATGAGAATAGAGTTACTGGCCGCTTCGTCTCGGCGAAGATGGCCTGCCGCTTGGTTCAGCAAACTCGTCTTTCTGGTGTCGCTCTGGTAGTACTCGGCTAGATACTGCTGCACAGAGCATCTTGGTGCTCGTTCCCGAATATAGGCCGCCGCCTGTACAAGAGCGAGCGGCATATGGTCCAGTGCCCTCGCTAGCTTGACAATGCCATCATCGCTGTCGCCCGAGTCTCCCTTGCCTCCCAGCTTTTTGCGGAGGAGAGCGTGTGCAGCCGCATCGTGCATCGGCTCGACAGGTATGATATCGCCCTCTTCCACGATCTGCATCGCCGCACGCTTTGTACGGCTAGTTACCAAAACCGAGCCGTGTCTGCTCGACGGCACATACCTCGACAGGTGTTGCCGTAGAGCGCCGGTGCCGTTGTTGCCGCCGTTGCCACCTTCGTGGCCTGCCGGCGAGAGAACAGCAGCATCGTCGGCGTTGTCGAGGACCAAGAGCCATGGTCCGTTCTGCTGGTTGCGGAGCCAGTCGTGAACTAGCTTGAACACATCCGCTTGTAGGTCCTTGCGGCCCCGAAGCGTAAGCAGGTCTGCTATGTCGCGGAAGCTTTGCTCGAGCCGAGCCGTGTTACTAGCGTGCGCCCACAACACCCACGTCTGCGGCGACAGCTCAACGGTGCGGTAGCAGTGCTCGATGGCCAGCTGCGACTTCCTGTGCCTGCGTCAGATACGAGTCGCAAGACCCGGCCCGAGGGTGCTTCCGCTGGACGTACCCCACACCATTGAGGCCCACCAGCGCTACTCGAGAAGCTGGCGCCGCGCATTGTTCGCGTATCTGATCGAGCAGCGTTGCGCGGTCGACAAAGTCTGGGTCGCGACGGAGCGGGACGAAACACCCAGGCTGCGGTGGAGTCTCTGGACGTTCTACGGGGACAGAGCGCAGTTAGCACAGCAGTGGTCTAGGCGGAAGCGGGGACTTGCCAAGTGCACCGACGTAAATGGAGCCCGAGTTGTATCCTACCTGCACCCCCTGATTTCCCGGGCCTGCGAACGTAGTCGTAATGCCAGGATGATCCATTGTATTGTACAACGCGGCCGATGATCTTGCATGGTCGCGGGCCTGGCGCAGAGATGGGTGCTCTTGCGCATAAGGCTGGGCTGTCGACGTTGGGGCTGACAAGACTGGGCTGGCGCTTCGGCTGGGCTGCTGATGTATCCTACTGTCAAGATGCTGCCATCGCGTAGCTGCACATAAGCACACTGGCTTGCCCTTGTCCCTGTTGCTACCGCCAGCCTCACACTCCACGCCAGAGACGCGCCCAGATAAGAATTGGACAATTTTTGAGATCTATCCTTTTGTGCCCTTTTTAACTTCTACCAAAGTATTCTACATCAGTGAGTCTCCATGGCAGAGCCAGCTAGTCTTGTTGTTGGCGTCGTCGCCCTTGCTGGCCTCTTCAACAACACCGTCGAGTGCTTCGAATTCGTCCAACTCGGTCGTACATTCGGAAAGAGCTTCCAAACAAGCCAGCTCAAATTGGACAACGCAAGACTTCGCTTATCGCGGTGGGGCAAGTCATTGGATCTAAATGGTGATGTCCAAGATCTGGTGTCGCTTCAGGATCGTTTTAGGCCAGAATCGACCGTCAAACATGCTGAAGCCTTGCTTGGTCAGATTGTAGAATTGTTCGCCGAAGCTGAAGGCGTATCGAACAAATACAAGAGCAGGACAGAACCTCAGGCGAGCAGTCTTCTGGTATACAATCCGCAAACAGATCTAGATCCGGCTACGGCGAGGCTTCACGACAAAATGCGCCAGCTGGCAATCGACCGCCAGAATCGGTCCAGCGTACGCCAAAAGGCACAGTGGGCAGTTTACCAGGAGAAGCAGTTTCGACGACTGATTGAGGATATCACAGAGTTGGTCGATGGCTTGGTGGAGCTCTTCCCAGCCACACAGCAGTCTCAACGAGACCTCTGCGACATCGAAGTATCCGCTATTGGGCCAGGTGAAGGAATCTCAATGTTAAGAGAGATTGCCGCAGTGCAGGATAAGCTACTAGAGCAGGCGATTGCAAAGCAGACGGAGGCTGCCGCGAAGTCTCACCACATTGTCTTCTCAGGCAGCCATAATACTGGCCTACAGATTGGCCACAACTCCGGTACAATGTCAGGTTTCACGTTTGGAAAAGCCAGTTCAGCTGTTTAATTGCGTGTTTGATCGATTGTTAACGAAGAGATGTTGGCTTAAGGTTTATAGAATGCGACGTATATTTAGCAGAACTGTAGGACAGCGGCGACAGCGCAAGCGCATTTAGTTGGGCCGTGCGCAAGACTGACAGTGCGTTGGTAGGAGTATGTCAGTAGCTGACCTGAAGCGCCAGCTCCAGTATCAATAAACGTCTTCTCAATACTGTATTCGCGATACACTTTTGTATCATCCCCTTACTCTCTCCAAAAAGAATCAACTCAACCACCTTTAGTAAACAGGTCTAGGAACTAGCCTCTTCAGGAAGGCCCTACTTTGGCAGCTACCCCGTTGATGACTTTGCGTCTTTGGCTTTTAATTCTTCAAATAGAGTTGTCAATCGCCTCTTTGGAAATACAGCTGTATTGATTGAGTATGATCCTACTATACGAAGGTCCCAGATCCAAAAACCCAGTAGGAAAGTGTAGAAGAAGGATTGTTTCTATAGGCTCGGCTCGGATAGCTACTCTACCATTAATGAGCATGCCATGAATTAAGAAGGAAACTCTTTCCGTAAATCATGTGCAACAAATTCAATCGGTCGTACATACGAGACAGATAGCCCTAACAGCCCTTCATACAAGCAAATGAAGAACATTCTCACCAAAGAGTGCTTGAATGAGTTGGTGTTTGTTAGTAGCGAGGATATTACTGATTGGGTTCCTACCAGACTTCGATAGTCTTCATGGCGCAACATTGTATCCAGCTCTTATCGACGACCCTGCCCACCCCAACTCGTTCATAGGTCCAGGGTTTTTCGTCGCGTTTTAACAATGCGAGAACGTCGAAGTTCTCTTCGATCATATAATCAAAGCCCTTGATTAAGCCCAGAAAAGCCGGCAGTGGGGCCGCTCTCCGCCAACACTTAAGCACGGCCAAAAATATTGGCGTTTCGACAGTTTTGGGAATATCTGTATCCAAGAGTACCCAGCCAATAATACTTCCCCCCTCATTCTTTATTACTTCGACCCTATCGGGGATACTCAACTTTCGAGGGGTATCTTCGGGTATGTCTCCAACGATTCGCACTATCGGTCTCCGCTCAAAGTGTACATTGGAGCCAAGAATTTTGATGAGATCTTCATCCTTAGAAAGCTGTAAGGAGCGTAAACTGTCTGATCGAACCGCAGTGCCGATCCTCCCGACCCACTTTACATTCCCGGTAATACAATTTCGGGAAGGGTTCGGACACATATTCGAACAGCTGTGCGTAATGTTGAACTCGGGTTTCGAAATCTCACAGTTAGCTTCAACCATCTCATTTTTTGACGCCAAGTCATAGCAAATAGTGCCCTTGTACGCAGCCCAAGTCCATGAGGGTGCGTGAAAAGAATTCAATCTCGTCATGGGATCATTGGACTCTGATCGCCACATCAGCCCGTTTCTGGTAGTATCATTGAAAATTCCTGCAAAATAGGGTATCCTGCTTTTTTTTTTCAATCTTTCAGCGAGTCCGGCTATAGCAGCCAACTTGTCAGAGTCAAACGTGAGCGAGCACTCTGTGTAAGACCCGGTCAGTGACTGCCAATTCTGAATACCGGTCTTGAACATTGTTGCGCGAAGAGGTGGTGCTTCAAGGCCGAGCGATTCTTCCTCACCGGAGGTGGCGAGGCAGTCCCAGGAGACTTTACTTTTAGAGAAATATATTATACGCCTAGACAAAATACGCTCTTGAAGTATCCAGCCTCTCCTGCTCCATTTTGATTTCATAATATCCCATGGGGGTCCGATGAGTCTAGGCTTTGCAACCAATCGATGTTCTTTTAGGATATTCTCATTAGCAGCGCAGTCATTCTCTTTCAGTGTTGGATAGTATGTATACTTCCAGCAGTATGGTTCACCCGCTTTTGATCGAAATTTGTCAGGTTTTACGGGGTCTTTTTGTGGAGCACAGCAGAAGCGGACAGCAAGAGGATCCTCTTCTCGAGGAATGAATAGCCCTCTATCCATACCAGTAGTGTCATCGATTGCGTCGACTGCGGCGATGGTGCATAATGCTTTCTCGAAAATTTTGCCCATTTCATTTGCCTGAGTAGCCCAGTCATTTGGATTGTCCTGGATTATGCAAAGAGAATCTATCCATATATACTGAGCACCAAGATCTCGGGTGACTTCTATGGCGTCTTTGAAGGTTTGGGACAAGCCTCCAACTTCAATATTTTTAAGGTGTCGAAGTAGGTTCTCATCCAGAGTGCAAAGATTCTTTCGAAGTCCCCATCGATGACTCAAAGCAACGTACGCCCCCCTTTTCCCAGCGGTGGCGACCAACTTGATATGGTCATTATTCCGACCAACTTCTATGATTCTGGTTGGGAGAGGTTGGATTTCATCCATGTTTTCGTCAAGAGCCAACTTGTCACCAGAAAATGACCACTTACAGTCTGTGTGCTCCTCGATGCAATTACGAAGCCAAGTATACAAAAGTGATTTGTTCCGATACGAATTAGCCGCTTCAATGTCTTGAGAGCTAAAACCACATTCCTTGACGATTGATGTTTGATCCTCGATAAAAAAGCCGTGGCTTTTGTATATTGAACCTGTTTTCCCTAAATCAGTAGATTACCAATGACAAACGTTTTAACTTCTTACTTTTAGGGGCTGATATCTGAATGGTTTTGCCGTCGTTGAACTCTCCATTTATATAACTTTGCAAATATGCCACTTGCCTTTTCCAAACGACACGCCATGGAGGAGAATTCACTGTTTCAAGGACGGACGGAGCGCCATTTTCTTGTAGGACCAAACCTGGGTTCCGGACCAAGTAAGGAAGCTGCGGAAGACATGATGCCCAATAATGATAGTCCCGATTGACTTCATATGGATCCGCCGCTGATGTTTGAAGATGGCTGGTGGAACATACTATCAGTCTGCAGAGCATGCAAGTCTTTCCCATCTCAACAATTCGTGGATAAGGGAGTGGATGTTCAAAACCATTCATGAACATTTCTAACGTGATACTTTGACAGGCTCCACAAAGTGGAGTACTCCAGACTTTAGCTTCCATGATGAGTAAATTTCCAGCGCGATGGCGGGATTCGAAATCGCCGTGTTAGCTACCACTGAATGGTGATTACAAAGAACATAAAGCAATATAGAAATGAGCAGCAGCATCAAGAACAGTCGTTTAGGTGCAAGGTCTCTGGGAAAATCGGTTGTTGCCTAACGCGACAAGAGTAGAGATGATCTTCAAAGATGCAGGGCTTTGAGGCGAGGCTACAGGACCGGTGAAGCACGTGACTGATAAGCTTCTTCATGCTGGCAGAAGAGTAGACCGATGGACGACACTGGACTCAAATAGTACAGTTATATCACTGATGCAGGAGTTGCAATGCTGTCGTTTACCACTACGATTGCTTTTTCAAAATTCTCATTCACGTAGCTGTACATGAACACCTGGGGATTCTGTCATGCAAGCCCAATCACATGACCGAAACTTTCTTTCACAAGAGATTGTAGTTAAGAGCAAATCTTATGTTCGTAGAATGTTCGTAGAGTTATCAAATCCTCGATCCCACAATACATGTCCTATCAGGATGAGTAGAGACCATACGAAACTTCTACCATCGAATGCTATCTAATAGTCCTCAAAATGACCATATTAGCCTTGTTTGATCTTAGACAGTTTCCTTAATCTTGAAACCCAAATTAAAACAATCCAAGCCTAGCAAAGCCTAAAGCTGTCCACCGCTGCCGTGGATCATGAGCCGCTAATTTTCCTTTGAGTTCCAAACTAGCTAATCTAACATATCTGAACAGGCGCAATGAATTGAACGGCGACAATTTGCTGCGATGTTGAGATCAAGAACGTACCGGCCGGACCACCTACCGTGAAGCCAAGGCTGACATGAGGTTAATTCCAACTTCAATATAAACCCCATTGCAGGAACATGATTTGGCATAAATGCGACATAGCCAGCATTCGAAATCATATAATCTGCCCTGCTACATCAAGTCGTTGTAAGACTCGCAAGGAAGAGAAGCATTTGTATATGGGCTCGGTAGTAGGCACACCCACGCTTTCGGGAATTTCTCCAAATCATGGCGGTTAAATCACAAACCAATTCAGTCCAATTGATAAAACCCCTGCAATCATTAGTACCGAGTCTACGTCAAGATATGAATGTGGAGGATTGGCATGGTCCCCTGAAGCCCCACATCTTGCGTCTTTGCCTGATTGAAAGCGCAGCACGGCACTCCCGTATTAAACACCAGGTGCTACACACCTGTGCTTTGAACTCGCAACAGAGAAAGAGCTATGATTTATTCATTCCTATTAGCATTTGTGTGCCTCACTGCCAAAGCGTCCGCAGCATGCACTCGAGCAGTGCTGCAGGGCGCTGTAGATGCATATATCCAAGCACAAGCAAACGGAAATCTAAGTCTACTTCCTTTGGCCCAGAACATTAGCTATGCAGAGAACGATGTGATCACCAACATCACCTCGGGCCTTCTAAACCAAGCCATCACCATCGACCTCAGCCGCAGCCTCCTCGACACTACTACATGCTCAACCTTCACAGAGATTACAGCCGCGACACACACACACCCTTATGTAATCGACACGAGGATGCTCATCTCAGGCGCACGCATCATAGGGATCCAATCTGTCATCGCAGACAGCGGCGACTGGGTGTTTAACGCAACAGCACACCTCTACTGGTCGACAAAGGAGACATGGAATACCATTCCTGCAGCCAATCGCGACACCCGAGCCGCCATTAAATTCGCCGGCGACGCGTACCTCGACAGCTGGGCCGATGGCAAAGTGACAGTGCCGTACGGGACGCCGTGCGCGCGGCTCGAAGGCGGGCTCTACACGGGTGAGAGGAACGCGTCGGCGAATACGTGTCGCATGCCTGAGTTTCCGAAGCCGTTTGCCGGCGCGGGGAATCGCCGTTATGTTATCGACGAGGATGTGGGCGGGTTGGGGATTTTGAATGATTTCCCGTTCATCGATGCGACGAGGCCGGAGGGCACTCCGAGTACCAATTTTTTTAGGATAGAAGGCGGTCGGATTAGGTATATTCATGAAACGACTGTATGTGCGACGCGGAATTGCGGCAGATAGTCAGATCCGTTCTGGCGCTTATGGCAGTTCCTCTGCCGTCTTGGCTTACCGTACAGAGTACCTAGTATTCTAAAATTTCTATAGAGATTATTCTCTTTTAGAGGCTACCCTAAATGATAAGCAAGTGATATATCCTTAAGAAATTAATATTATGCTTCTCTCTTACCTTGTGGTTACATTTGCAACACCTATAATATTATAACAGCGCCTTCGACAATTTTCGTGGTCAGCATGTTTCGCCACATCTCTGCTTGACAACGAACTTTACCGCAATGAAACATAGTGAAAACGCAGGGACTATGATTGTTGGTAATAACGAATCAAATGACAGCATTACCCGCTACGGTAATTAATTTAGGTGTGTAGGTTCTCGCGAGGCAGCTGTGCCGCAGCGGGGTATTCACAGCCCCCATGACCTCTTGAAATATCATGATTGGAGTCCACTGAGACTAGTTACACGAATATATGACGCTTTATAGTTCAGTTTTCATGATTCTTTTAGTTCTATTACATTACTAATCTTTTATTTGGACGCCTATAACAGCCAAAGTTGATGCGTTATGGATGAAAGCCCCGACCCTGTGACAACTACAGAGGAGGCACGCGCAGTAATTGAAGAACTGGCGCGGCTCAAAGGGACCTTCACACGTGAGTTCAGACGAGAAGCAGAGCAGGAGGCAGAAAATGGCCGTAAGGGCATGCTTCAAGCGATACAAGGCAGTGAGGAAATTCGAGAAGATTTGGTAAAGGCGTTGAGGATGTGAGAGCCCCACCGTAATGCTATGTAACATTTGACATGTAATGGAAATAACAATTTCTCAGCATATCGACTGATCTGTACACGAGCCGCGCGCGGTTCTTGATGGAAGTCATTCAAAATGCCGACGATAACAAATATACCGAGGGCGAGACGCCAACATTGTCTATTACCATCTTTCCCAGATATGTCAAGATCGAATGTAACGAAGAGGGATTCTCCAGAGAGAATATTCAGGCGCTATGTCGGACGGGCCGGAGTTCCAAAAAACCTGGCCAAGGGTACACGGGCGAAAAGGGCATCGGCTTCAAATCCGTCTTCAAGATCGCTAATCAAGCACACATACGCTCTCACCCTTACTACTTCCAGCTGGACCAGAGGAGAGAGCTTGGCATGATTACGCCGCGCTGGGATGAAGACTTCTTTGACGACCACGACGAAGAACATCAGACGACCATCATCCTGGACCGTATCTGCGACCGGTCGACAAACTTTTCAACTGCACTCAAGAAAGACGTGAATTCAATCGACCCTGTTCTTATTCTTTTTCTGCGGCGAATAGAACGACTCCATCTCAGACTCTTCAAATCTTCCATGGATCGTACGCCAGCTATCTCGAAATGCTTTCGACGCATCAAATGGACGCCCAATTCTGGAATTTTGTCGCTCAAAGATGAAGATTCCAACAAAATACACTTCATGTACAAACATCGATTCACCATTAATTTTAACGGAATTGAAATCCGACGTCTAGACAGCACAGAGACCGACATTGTGCTAGCGTTTCCAGTGACCAAGAAATCAGACAGCTACATACCCTTGATACGCAGCCAGAACTTTGCCTTCGCATATCTGCCTCTTGGAGACTTTGGGTTCAAGGTGCGGTATTTCATAATTACTCGAACGCGCCTACTAATGCTCTACACAGTTTATTATCCAGGCAGATTTCCTGACCACATCCAGTCGGCAATCAGTAGACGAAGACAACAACTGGAATAAAAACATTGCAAAAGCAATTCCACGCGCCTTTGAAGCAGCTATCAAAAACTTCAACAGCAATGGCAGGAAGTCAAACTTGGATACGCTAGCAACATGCTGGCCACTCTACCTCACTCACAATATTAGTGGCCCGAGCTCGTACTGGTTCAATATACAACGTAACATACGTCAGCGCCTAAGCCAATCGCTTGTCATTAAAGACCGACTTGGCTATGTTGACAAGCCAACGTCTCTCACATTCTTAGATTGGGCGCACGACCGCAACGGCGAGCCAATGTTTGGGTATGACGGTGATTATGTCTCTTCTGATTACCCCGATTCCGTCCGTAAGGCCCTCTCAATGTTGGGCGTCACTGCTCCTAACTGGAGGTGGGTATGTGACAAACTCAAGGAGATGCAGAATAAAAACTTGCTCCAAACCAAGATGCAAAATAAGGAGTGGTGTTCAGATCTCGCCAAGGTGATCCTCAAGCCGCAGGTCCCTGGAGACGATAGAACCTACGCAAGAGACTTGAGAGATATTTCTCTGATTCCACTAGTTGACGGCACCTGGACGTATGCCCCCTCTGAAGACAATCCAATCTACTTTCCGGTGAGTCTGGGAACAACCATTCCGCCTGGACTGCCATTGTCCCTGGTGGAAGAGGAAGCATGTGATTGCCCTAACAGAAGGGAGCTCTTTCAGCTCCTTGGAGTAAAGGACTGTAACGTCGATAATGTCGCCGAGCGCATCCTTGACTACCACGCCAAGTTCAACTCGGCAAATGGATCCCATATCATTGCACAGCTCAAGTACCTCTACAAGATGCGACTGTACCTGGAGGATTGTAATATGGCCAAGATATACATCGTGTGCTCCGACCACAATCATTTCCTATTGGGCTCCGCGATGTATGCCGATACTTCTATTTCTGGAGAGCTAAAGCGTCTTTTTTCCGGCTATAGCGAGGCGCACTTTCTGGACAACCGCTACTTTGCAGAATCTAATCCTTTAGAAAGAGCCACGCTCACAAAATGGTTAGTGGAGGCATCCAGTGTGGCGGTAGCCCCACGTTTAACATCCACGAGTCGTGATAAGCTTCACAGTGACTTCAAATGGTTGTTGGCTAATAAACGCGATCAAATCTTAGCTATCTTGCGTGAGAACTGGAGCCTATACAGCAAACAAATTACCAATACGGCGAAAGAGGCGTTAGCAGGTTATGAATTCATGTGCAACACGGGATGCCGCGTTGCTTTGCGCAGCACCTACATTCCGTTTGCCAAACTTGTAGAAAAAGCGAAAGCCTTTTGTGATGCCGATAAGTGCAATTTCCTAGCTCTACCTAGCGGCGAACCAAAGGACTGGAAGTTTTTGTTCAATTTAGGTGTCGGACTGGATGATAGTCTGGACTTTCATTTGTGGGTACTCAATCAGCCGGGCTTCAAGGATAATATGGATTTCCACAAGTCAAAACAGCTTTACCTAGCAATTCAATCGCAATCTTTCTCGCCTACAGAGGAGGAGAAGGTCAGGTAAGTGTATAAAGCAACTAGAAGAGCAGCCTTGGTAACCTAGAGTCGACTAAGAATGCTGACTACTATCAACAGGAAAGCTTTTGGGAACGCTTCTATTAAGTTTCCAAATCAAAAATTCAAGTACCTGAGAGATTGTGTTTGGCATGGGCCGAAGGGCTTCTCGGACAAACCTGCCTTAAGCCCAGTCTACGGTCACGAACTAGGTCGGCTATTTGGCATGATCTTAAAAGTCCCAAATACGACCAGTATTGAAGCTAAACAATATATTTTACAGCTTAGAAACAGTAAGCTAACGACAATGGCGGATGTCACTGATGTCTATGTTTTTCTTCAAGAATACTGTGCGGATACGTAGGTAGAGTGCGGTGTACAGAATGGAATATTGCTGATTAAAAGCAGTTTTAAAGTGGATGACGCAGCCATTTGTATTGCTGTACCACCTTTATCAGGGTCTGTCCTGGAATGGAAAACACGAGCTCAGTGTGTATGGGACGACGCCGAGTTTTCGCAGAATAACCTTGAGCTTGAAAGCAAGACGGCCATTCGCAACATCATTGAACGGCATATACCGGAAACAAGAGCTTTCTTCACCAATCTGCTGAAACTTCCAAATGCGGGGATTACAGAACTTCTTGCCGACTTGTCGTTGATGCAGCAAAACAACTGCAACGATCCAGAGCGAGTACACCAGCTCTATGAAAGAATTGGAAGCTATCGACGCAGCTGTCACGCAATCATAACGCATGTGTTCACACTTAAAGCTTTAAATCAACTGGCTGACAGTTTTAATAGGAGAGCTTTCAAGGCACGCCCACTTGCCTTTCTTAGGGGTGTTAGAGGTATTAACGACCAAAGAGGCCAGTGGCTATCACTTGAGGAATGCATCTGGGCTCGGTCAATTCTCCGGTACAAGCATGCTCTCATGCCTTCGTTAAATCAATACCGAGATCTATTTCGAGATACATTGGAAGTGCCGAATGCAACAATACAGATGTTAATCACTGACATACTGAGAACACCAAACGACTCTCGCATGAAGGATGAGGACAAACACCAGTACGTCAAGGAACTCCTGCAAGAAATTGCCCGTCTATGGCCGAATGATGAGATGTTGTCTCAACTGAAGCACAAAAAATGCTGGCCGTGCCGCACGCCAACGGGCTTGCATGAACTTTGCTCGATTGGAAATTTCTACGTCAACGACCGACAGGATCTATTCGACATCTTCTTCGACAGTCACACCTTGCTTGACTTCAATTTTGACATCTCAAGAAAGGCAGCAGATTTGCTTCGTCACCAAGACTGTGACGAGTTTCTGTCTGACAATGTTTTAATAGAGACGAAAGCTTGCGAGCCACTTCAATACCATGACGACCTCACGCGGGACTTTCGGGGTCGCGCAGATACACTTGTGAAGTACTCCACATGTCATCCCCTTGAATATGGCGGTTTGTGCTTACCAAAATAGATATTTTGAGTATGCTAAATGCGAGTCACCTTACGAGCTTCGGTCACTGCTTAAAAACGCCAAATTTTGGATGAGTGCAGATATCAGTACCCAGTATACATTAGAAGACACTACGGTGACGAGGAGCGAAGGAGGTTCCAGTGTAAAAGTTACCATCGGGGACGACAATATTGCCAGGCTGGAGATTTTTGTTTCAACGAACAGACATGCACGCGATTGTGCGCTTGCTGCAGATTTCCCGAGGCAGCTTGTAGTGGCACTGGATCTTGATCTTGCCAATCTTCCAGATCTTTATCTTTTGTTACAGATGCCACTTACCTCGTTGAAGACTCTATTGGTTAGGAAAGGCATTATTAGCGGAGATACTGCAGACGACTATGAGGAGAATTTGAGTGCGAATTCGGTCGATGGAGACTCGCAGAGCCGAAGTGACGATGAACCGTTGACACCTACAACCGGTGTTCGCTCGGACCTCGCAGGATCCGCCGTTATAGAACCTACTAGTGCTTCGGCTAGATCTGAGGCCGTAAACAAAACTGTGTGGCCACATCTAAATCATAGACCTATCCCTAGACCCGTCACCCCCAGGCCTGTGTCAGGGGATTATCTGAATATACCTTCCGAACGAGGGCCCCGCGAGCAGCCAGACACGCCCAATATCACCGCCGCTCCACTGTACAGCACAGATAACCGGACCCGGAACAGGGAGCGGCTTCAAGACTTCGCCCGCAATCCGGGCTCTGCACCCAGTTCTCGATTTACGTGGTCAAACGTCCCGATTGACGGCGGCAGTGGTGATGCTTTTGACATGAGCACAATGAGAGAAACCCTCGAGGCCCCAGAGCCTACTCCAGCGTTAACACCGATTCAGATCAACCGCAGCCCGCGGCGACGAGGAGGGGGCATTCCGAATCGTAATGCGGAAGAAATGGCCCGTGACTTTGAAGTTGGATTTCTTGGAGAACAGTTTGTAAGTCTCTTGGAAAATCCGGCTTTACCCAACCTGCCCAGATCGGAAGCTGACTTTTGCCCAGGTATACAACTTGCTCCATGATATACTCAAATTGCCCGGCTTCACAGGTGAAGGCAACTGGACCAGTTCACTCCGTACTCGTGCAGGGTTCTCACCCTTTGGCCGCGAAGTGTCAGATTTTACCTATAAAGACACGCAATGTGCCCTTACTCGCCACTTTCTGCAGATACAGCACCCATACGCGACACCGGACTGGCTGTCGACGGTTAGCAACAATGGTAATGAGCCTTTATACAGGCTAGAGGTGAAGAGTACCACGAGCCAAGATCCTACTACTACATTTTATATGAGTAGCAATCAGCACGAATTGGTAAGATTTGTCAAACGGTGCGCGAGTCAGCGTACCTTTGGGCTAAAAATGAATAGGCGAAGAGATTGCGTGTCACATCGGCGACACCCTTAGAAATCTACGTCATTCTGCGAATTTCGGGCTTGGATGCATTGGAAGATGGGGCAAGACACCGACCCCAGTGGAGAGCGTATTTGGATCCATACACTTGCGGCGAACAGGGCGTACTCAAATTTGTTGCGCCTACATATGCAGTTACAGCCAATGTGTAGAAAAGCTTTGTATGATTCGTAATCTATGTTGTGGAGCACTAAACAATCGGGTTTGGTCGGTTAACTAGAAGTGAGCGTGCTAGGATGGGTGATTCACGGAAGTATTACCCACATAATGAACCTGTTACCTCAGTAAGACGACATGTAAATATATAATATCAAACAGGGGGGGTGAGGATAGTTTGGTCGGAGTCGTTTTTGTAGAGCGGGTGGAGCAATTGGAGACGCAAACCCATTGTTAAACACCATATTCAAAATTGGCGCAATCCTGTCGTATGAGCAGTATAACGTAGCATTAAGCTACAGCCTGTTTCTTGTTCTAATCCCAGAGTCAACCCCCGTCGATTTGCACACTGGCCGTCTATGCCTATCGCCTTACACTCTGTCCTTCCACACGAAGATGAGGATATATCATTCCAGCTTTCAATTGCCCCGAATTCGGCAAGAAAACGTACGCCTTCATTCATAACCAACTCTGAATAATGACCTCTTAAAACTATGCCTTCGCCTTGGAACCCTCGACATCCATTCTGTTCGATTGCTCCGCCTCAGGCACATAGCCTTCAGCCCCACCGTGGTCAACGCCTACCTTTCGTACAGCAATGAATCCCAAGAGAAGTGCAATACTCCACCAAGCCAGGATGAGCCCCGCCGATACGATTAATGGCGTTCGTGTTGAGCTGATACCGCTTGCGATGCATTGACCAGCCGCTTCAACACTCCTTGCGACACTGGTGTATCGAACAATTTCAATGGGCCTCTTCGCCAGGAATCCCATCAACCAATATCCATAATTGTATGTCAAAGCGAATTCAACCTGTTGGAACACATACAACCCCCAGCCTTCGCCAATTGCGACGTCGTTCCAGTCGAGTGCGGGCCTGTGCTGCTGGTTTCTGGTTTTTGTGCTGGATAATGATAGCCCATACCCAAACACCACCGCTGAGCACTATCATGCCAAGGAAGCCATACCTCATGCGTTGATTTAACGTGAGGCGTTTCCAGTAAAGGAATGTGCCCATAATCCCGGTAGCCAGGACTTGAGCAAGAGCGGTCACGAGTGATGCAAGTGCCCGAGACCGAACAGAGAAATACAGAGACATGTAAGACCCGATATATGGAAGTGACCATGTCACACAAAGGAAGTATGGTACACTGAGTGGCATTCAGCGTTGTTCTCGACCGGAAGAATGGAAATGTGATATGGCTTACAGTAGTAGAAATTCCTTACGAAAGCTTCGATGTCTCATTTAGCTCGACTTTAGCGGAGATTTCGGCAAACAACTCAACCGTTGACTCATCTTTTCTTTGGACCTTATCTGGAGTTGAAAGCAACATTGGTACCCCCGGTCCAAGGCACTCTTTAGATTCTGTTAACTACAGTCGCTTCACCAGAAAGTGGATCACCTATGCAAAACCACGAAAACAATATATGTCTTCTAATCCGATTTTCCAAGAGATCTGCCGCTGAAATTGAATGCGAGATTAATCGCACCTCGAGTATAGCGCCACTGTTGCGATACGCAAGCCAGTATGCCAGATACTTTCCCCGGTTCTCGGGTGGCGGATAGCTTGACATGATTGCTCCTTCAGCGGCCCAAAATAATCCCGCAGTAATGCCACACGTAGCAGAGTCGAGGTAAATGAACCATTGTATTCCGTATCGATTGTTCTGATACAACGCGGCTGAATATAAAGCATAGCCACTTGTACCGAGGGCTAAAGTGTATCGTAGCCCTATGCGATTGATCACTACAGACCCGCTCAAACAGGTTAAAGTCATGAGCGCAAAGAGAATAACGTTTCCTGACCTATGCAATTTGTTAAGCAGGGTTCATAGTAAATGCTGAATGACTAGGCCCACATACATCACAAGGTAAGGCGTCTGCTGCCCACCAGCACCAACTGATTGGATGGCGTTCCATAGTCCAGGTGCTGTGAATGCAGAGAAGCCAACTACAGTCGTCTGAAAGAAAACCCCTCGGTGCTATTGGTATGACCCGTCTGCCTTAGATGACAGGGCTTCGGTAGATCGATGCTCCTCCGAAATAGATGGTGTCTTACCAACGTCTGATATCTCGACTGGTAATCTAGATAGAAAACTGATTTCGGTGATGAGTGAGGCAACTGCGAAGGCGACAAATAGTTAATATACCATGAAAACCTTTATTTACTTCCGTAGCCAGGATCACAGAAAATATCCGCATTGCGTGCTCGACAAGATATTTTTGTCATCAAAGGCTGAGGAACAGCTCCGATGTTCGCATCTTACAACCTCCATTGGAGATTACTTAGTGGTGGGTAAGACTTTGGGAAAGGAGTTTTCGTGCAGTATCGTACTGATCCGGCAATTGGAGAAATGAGTGGCCAGCCCTGCACACCGGATCCACAACTGAGACCTGGCGTGCCCGACTAAACATAACAAGGGCAATTTTGAATGCTTGTTTGAGTCAAGCACCACGCCATAGCTGACCTAACATATATCGCATCATTGATACCAGAATCAATTTTCACATATTTTGACACTGTAACTTTTGACCGCCAGCAGCAGACAGGTGCTTTTGGTTACCCTGATGATCTCGCATTTCCACTGGCCCTGCAGGCCAGACCAGATTGGGAGCCCACAGATGAAGATGCTGTCGCCAATTTAGAGTCAGTGACTCAATCTGGTGCTCTTTTTGATCTCGTTCGTCAACACGGCAGTGCAGTTCTCATTCGTGGGCTTCCTATCACGAATGCTGAAGAGTACAGCCGCATTGCGCACGCTTTTGGATCCGATGCACACAAAGAAGTCGGACGACCACCCATTCGTACTATTCTAGCAAAGAATGTGAAGACTGCAAATGAAGGACTACCAGAATTACCCATATGGCCTCACAACGAATACGGCTGGCCAACACATAATCGCGCTTCGTTAACCTTCTCATCCTAGAGAGTGATGATACTCTTACACATCTCACAACGTGGTTTGGTAACCTGACATCTGCCTACGGCCGATCCCGCCACCATGGCGCAATCCAACCACCATTTCGAGGCGATGATAGTTCTTACCACCCGTTGTCCACCTATGGCGATGGCTCACCGATCGACACTTCCCATCTAGAACTTGCTTTAGATATTGTAGAAGAGATGCAAGTAGATATTCATTCGCAGAAGGGTGACATTGTGTTGGTTGATAACTACGCCGTGATGCATTCACGACGGCCGTGGGTGGGAAGAGAACAATACTCGCGGCCCCATGGGATGAGGCTGAAAGAATCGTAGGTTTTGAAGAGGGAATTGATATTCTAGCACGTCGATCAGATGTTTGTATTGGGCATGTAAGCACACCGTAAGGTGCATAATTTCGTGTGAATGATATATATCAAACTTCTACGCTCAATATGCTCTACAGCACTAGGCAGCGAATGTGTACCGCTGATAGCAAGATTTTGACTAGGAGTAGACTAGTACATGCTATTAGTTACTCTGAGAAAGCTCTGTAGCCCGAGCCTTTGATATCGCTTGTCTGCTAACGTCCATTCCTATGTAGCGGGACACCCTGCGCAACGGGACACTTTTTCTTTCGGGCGTTCGGTTTGCTAGCAGCGTTCCAGTACATAAAAAAGCGCAACGTGCATGAATCTTACAGCCATTATTCTCCCAGCACGTCAGCCTCCGGTACTAAAAAGCGCGCCGTTAACTATGCTGTCGCTCGTTCTGTTAGTGCAGTCTACAGACTCTCCACTAACAACCCCTGTTCATTCACGACGGTTTACATCTATAAAGAGCTCAGTGGGGCTAGAAACAAAGCCAAGATGGCAAAGATCAAGACTGCCGACTTGGAAGGCTAACTTAAGCTATGGACGGTGTATACCAGCAGTTTCGCGCGGCGGCAAGATCGCGTCTGACAGAACGTGCGTCTTTAGCGGCAGCCTGCAGTAGCGTGCTGAAATATCTGCCTGCTGCGCAGCGCATTGTGGCTAAGAACTGCGGCTCTAAACGTTGTTGCCTTGGGCAGTGGTTATTCCCGACTTGGTCGCGCGAATTGTAGACTGATTCATTCCTATGCACGTATTAATTTCAGCTGTTAAATACACTTTCCGAGTACCATGCATTGAAATACTCTGCGGGATAGCGTGGGAATTAGACACAGTATTGCATCGTGATGCAAGTGTCACGGTAGAGCGGCACACGTACCTTGCCTTCTACGCTGCTAGGCTTGCAGCAGCTGCACTGTAATTCTAGAGTAGTTAGGCCCGCAGCATAACGGGCCTGCGTCATACACAACATGGCCCCTTTCTTTGCATTTAAGTGACTGACATCGCTGCGCAAACTACGTCGTCTGTAAATTGCATGAATATTGCGAGATGCAACGACGGCAGACCTGCTCTGCTCACTCGCGTCCTATGAAGTCCGCACGGTAGGGCAACGCAGAGCGCCTGGTTCGGTCAGCCTCGTCGCACGCACTGCCTCGACAGGCTGCCTTCACAGCTTATTACAGACCACCATAAGCCTCGACTGTCTGTTCCGTCGCGGCTACGGACTATGTCCTTCGCCCATCGCGATAGCCTTAATGCCTCTTCCTAGTCGATCGTGTCTGTTATCCCTAGCCTCGTCCACGGCCGATAGCTTTTGGCGACCCCTTTAGGTTCACTGTTAGTAATGACTTAAGAAATCTTTGCAAAATGCACGTACGTCTCTTATGCAGCAAACGCGATAACCTTCTCACTCTCTGTATTGCTGGCCTCGGTAGTATCGCTCATTGATTGGGTGCAAAGATAATTTCCCTTACATGCAGTAAGCGTAAGGGCATTGCACAAAGAGCAGCCAGGGTTGCAAATAAGGTTGGCCCCGAGGCAATAGCAGTGGCAATAAGTCCTACAAACATTAGTTGAACTGGGAGCCCGACAGGCTACGTACTGAGAAGTAGCAATTGATGAAAAGATAACGAAAAGAAGTGCAACGCGGCTGATAGTGATTGTAGCCATAGTATTAAATGTCTATGATATGTGGACGATGTAGTGCTTTAAGTACTTAAGTGGTCTCTAGACTCTGCCTCTGACTGTGCCGCATGGGGACCGCTTACACCGCCGGGAAACGGTTGTATCGACGCTGTCTCGAGATAATTCGTGGATTACAATCTATCGATCTTCAATGCTAATGCCCTATGCAGTAGGAGCTGCATGTTCCACTTAACTGTGCGGCTAGCTGTTATTAACCTCTAGTCTCGAATACGTGCTTATTAATAAGGGTAATCAGGCAGCAACTTCAACAAGAAGAGCCGAGAGGAATCGCAATTATGCCAGCTATGAGCGATAGCTGGAGTGCGTGCCTGCAGACGCTTGAGGGCCATAGTAGTTTGGTCATCTCAGTGGCCTTCTCGCACGACTCCGCGAGGCTGGCGTCAGCGTCGTACGACTAGACCATCAAGATATGAGATGCAAGCAGCCGCGCGTGCCTACAGACCCTCCAGGTCGGCAAGAGTCTTGAAACCGTATCCTTTGACGCTACTGGCTCCTTTCTTCATACTGCAATAGGCACTGTCGCCCTTCAAAGTGCAGAAGATTCTAGTGTGGTTGATGTTACGGAACCGGAGCGGCCTCTATACATAGCTATTAGCCTTAGCCCAGATAGTATATGGATTAAGCGTGATAGGGGGAACATGCTTTGGGTTCCATCAGAGTATCGGCCATCCTGTTCGTCCGTAAGCGAGACGATTGTAGGTATAGGTAATGGGCCTGGGAGGGGATGGTTTTGTTTGTAGGATCATGTAAGGCAGTCAACACGCACAGTTGGGACGGTCTTAGTTGAAGAAACTCAATTTAAAAGGAAATGGACAAAATAGCAGATACCTCTCACCTTCGGGGGAGAGGTGCTGCCTATATACATGAGCTAGAGCAGGCTAGTCCCGATCCAGTTACCTAGCTTGGTGAAAGGTAAGAGGTAACAGTTACCTTTCACCTGCGTCTAGTAACTTGGAAGGATTAAACCCTTTCACCTGCGTCTAGTAACCTGAAAGGATTGAACCCTAACACGACCCCCCCCCTTTAAAATAGTAAGGGCCTCTAAACTAAGAGACAAAAATTTAAGATAAAATATAAGAAAACTATTTACTACTAAGTCTATCTAACTTAGTAAATCTAGTAATAGGCTTAATATAGCGCTGCGTATATCTAAACAGTTTCCTATATAAAATTACTAAGCTCTAAAGTGTTTTCTAATACTTCTACCCTATAATATAAAAATAGAACCTAAAGACCTTTATATAATATATATAGGAGTAACCTTTATAATTTTTATTTAGTTGTAAGGTCCCTAGACGTAGCGCGCAAAGCGAGGCGCACTGCGTAGAGTAAAGGCGAAGGCGAGTAATCTTAAGGCTATAGATGCGCGAATTAAGGCTGAAGGCGCGCAAATTAAGGCAAATTAATGCGCGCTAACTTAAGCAAAACTTTTTAGATACTTTTATCGCCGCTGAGATACTCTTCTGTAGCTAGCCTATCCTTGTTAAGTAGTAACTAATTTAGAGGCATGTAATAAGTAGGTAGCTTAGGCTTATTAGGCTGTTGCTAATAAAATAGATAAGTGTTATAGTTATTAGGGTACTTAGTTACTGGGTGCTAGGTAGGTTTTAGGTATCTAGTCTATTTAATTAGGTACCGCCACTCGCGCTTTTAGTAGCCTTTAACACTAGTTTACTAGTAATTAAGAAAATTATTAATAAGCTACTTATCTTAAACCTCGCTATTAGTATTAATTACCTTAATAGCTACTAGCTAAGCTAGCGCTTAATCTAGAAGCCCTTTTAAGGGCGTAGGCTAAAGAAGCTTAGGGTAAAATATAGGAAAAACTCTGCTGCCTAACATGTCTAGTAGAAGGTCTAATTAATACGCCTAGCTATTATACATAACTCTTATAACACTATAAAGCCCTACCTACTTAAAGTCTAGCTTCTTTAATTCCTGTTTAGTAGACTAATTAATTATATTAACTATAACTTAGTCTCTAACAGCGTACTTTAGTACTAATTAGTAAGAGGTGTTAGCGTAGTAAGCTTATTCTTATTAAGCCTATAGTATTTATTCTTATAAATAAGTAACTAGGTCCGCGTAGGTGTTTATAAGCTTATCTACCTAGATTTTATTACTAGCTGCAGCGCTACTAAGCTTTTTATTATAGTTTTCCTCTAGGTGTATACTACTATAAAGGTAATATCTAAGATCTATAAAGAATAGCGTTATGCCTGTAGAGGCGTTAACTATATTATTAGCCTAAAACTTAGTAACGTAAAGCTAGGCAGCCTAGTTAGTTTGTGCGTAGTTAATATACTAATAAAGATAAATTTCTAAGGCTTAATTTACCTGCTTAGTCTGTTTGTCTATTTTAGGGTAATAGGCTATTAATAAGCGCTGTTAGATATGCAGTCGCTTACAGACCCGCCTCTAAAACTAACTAATAAAATTTAAACTATAGTTAGAGATAATACTAAAGGGAATGCTATATAATTTAAAGACCTCTATAAAGCACCTAGCGGCTTTAGCTATAGTATAGCTATACGTAGGGAAAAAATGCTATCTTTTTATAAGGCGGTCTATAATAATAAAGATATTCTTAAAAGTACAGCTATCTAGCTAAGAGGCAGGTAAATCTTAAATAAAATTAACTAAAATTTTTATCTAGCGTCTATAAGGTACTAGTAGTAGCTGTAAGTAACTATACTTACTGTCCTAAGAGCTTTTTATTTAGTAATAAGTAGCGTACGCGTTATAATACTGTTTAATTAATAGGTGCATCTTTAGCTAGTAATACTATAAGTATATAAAGAAGAACGTGTTATAAGGGCCCTTATAACTAGTAATTTAATAGTTATAACACAACTCTATAATGCGTTAGCGTAACTGTAAGTTAGGAGGCACGTAAAGCCTAGTCTTATCTATCTACAGGCGTTAGGAAGCTCCTTTACTTATGCTTACTAGGTCTATAGCGGAGAAATAGTAGCTATTTTTATAAAACTATAATAGTAATTTAGCAGTTTCTATATTAATAGCTTTAAAGGCCTTTTTAGCTATAGCGTTATTAGCGTACGCAGCGTCTAGGATTTCTTCTGTTAACTAATAGTCGTTCTTGTAACAGGGTAGCAAAGGATCTATTATACTATTAATAGGCGTAGGATTATTATTATTATTATTAAATTCTATAGGAAAGTCTATTTTATAAGCGCGGGTAAAGCAAAATTATTCTATCTTAGCTTATTCTTAGGATATTTAGTCTAGGGACTTAAGTTAACTAAGAGCTAAGGCGCGTAAGGCTGTTATAACTGCTAGTTACATACCTAAGGAGAGTACTTAGAGTCTAAGAATAGCAGCCTGTATACTATAACGAGGGTCTTCTGCGTCTGTTAGAGTATCTTAAGGTTAACAGCTTAAAGCGTCTACTTTACTATTAGTTTCCCTAGGAGTATAGATAATCTTAAAGTTAAACTAGCTAAGAAATAAGGACTACTATACTTACTATTAGCTAAGTTTTTTAGTTATTATAAACTATTCTAGGTTCTTATAGTCTATTATTACCTGTATTAGTTAAGAAGAGCTTATAAGTTTAGGCTCCTATTCCTTAAATACCTATATAATTACTATAAGTTTAAGATTATAGATATTATAGTTACACTCTACTAGGAAGTATTTCTTTAAAAAGAAAGTAATAAGTTATAGAACGTCCTTATTATTATATTACTTTATAACCTTACCTAATACCTATCTTAACGTATTAGTAAAGATATAGATTTACTTAGTAGAATTAAAATACTTTAATACTACGCCTACACAAAATGCTACTTTAAGAGCCTTAAAAGCTTTTACTTTCTCCTCCTCCTATATAATTAGCTTATAATAAACCTTCTTATAGGCAGGTTTATTAAGATTACTACTTTTCTTTTTTATAATAGTAGCCTTAATAAGGCGTGTAAGCAGTAGCGCTATCTTTAAGTAGCCTTTAATAAAGCGCTAAGAGAAGCTAGTATACCTAAGGAAAGTAAGCATATCTTAGGCAGTCTTTAGTATTTCCTATTACTATACAGCCTTAATCTTCTTAGAGTTAATTTTAATACCTTTATTTATAATTATTATACCTAAGAACTTAATATAGTCTGTATAAAATTCTAATTTACGCAGGTTTATATAGAACCTTTTTTCCTTAAGGCGCGTAAGCACCTTTTTTATATACTCTATATAGGCTTCTACTAATTCTAAGAAAACTAAGATATTATCTAGATAGGCAGTATAAAACTTATTAAGGTACTTAAAAAGAGCGCTATTAATTACCTTTTAAAACGTAGCTAGAGTATTATAGAAGCTTATAGGTATTACACAGTATTAATAAGTGCCCTAACGCGTAGAGAAGGTAGTAAGCTACTCTAAACTAGGCTTTATATAAATTTAATAAAAAGCGTGCATAATATTAAATTTAGAAAAGATAACAGCTTTATTAAGCTTAGCTAAAGTCTTACAGAAGAAAGGAATTAGGTATTAATCCTTAACAGAGGCTTTATTAAAGTCTTAATAATCTATATAGACTTAGATACTACTACTAGGTTTAGTAATAATAAGTAAGTTATTTTATACAGTAGAGGGTCCCTAGAAGATAAAATCCTAGGCCTCTATCTCCTAAATATATTACTTAATAGCTTTAAACTATTTACTAGAAAATAGTCTTACTTAATAATTAGGCACCTTAGCTTCTAGCTTAAGCTTAATCTTATAGTTATATTCTAAGTAATCTAAGAGCTTAGCTACAGCTACTTTATTAAATATAGAAATAATTAAGGCATATTCCTTAAGCAGGTGCAGAGGCAGGATATCTTTTAATAAGACTTCCTTAGGAGGGTTAAAGAACTTATTATAGTCCTTTTATACTACTACGTAATAGATTTTCTATAACACTTCTAGTAGTAAGCGCTAAACTATTATAAATAGAGGGTAGTTTTTTTATTTAGTAAACGCCTAAATAGCTCTTAGTAAGATAACCTTAATACCTACTACAGGTTTAGTTTACTAGTGTAGTACTTAGTATTTATTGTCTAGCTTTACTAGGGCTGCGGTATCTAACTTTACCTGTTATTAGCTAGTCTTACCTTTATTCCTGCTATCTATAGAGGAACTAGGCTGTGTAGAGGCGTTAGGCGTAGCTTGCTTACAGACAACTCGTAGTATATGCGAGTGTTACTAGCATTCTATTTAGTAGTATGCGTTAAGGAATTTAATTATACTCTAATAGTAATTAAAGCGTAGTGCGTATAGTTTCTTCTAGCAGAATCTTAATACTAGGTTAAAGGCCCTATACTAGTTAAAAATATAGGTAGAAGTATACTTAAAGTAGGAATTAATTTTTATATAGAATTTAACTCTATAAGTAATAGATTCTAAAGTAACGCCTTTATATCCTTCGCACATAATAGCTGTAATAAGAGGAATTAGTTAGAACCTCTAGGTGAGCTAGAGGAACTACTGTAAGATAAAGTTCGTATCTACCTTATTATCTGCTAATGTCTAGGCAACGTAGGGGGCGTTTTCTTATTATCTAATTATACTTAAGAAAGTAAACTAGTCTAGGCTATCTAGACACAGCTTATCTTTCTAGACAGCCTACGTACGTTATAGGAGTGCCTGCGCTACAAGCTTATATATACCGCCCTAGTAAGTAGTAGCTAGCGCGGTTTCCTAAGACTAATTATTAACTCTAGATAAAGGACTTTTATCTAGGGTTACTCTTCCCCTAAATAAATAATATCCTTAGCTTTATTACTGTTGCTGTTAGAGGCTTCTTTATAGTTAGAGTTACTAGTTTCTAAGCTTACGTGCACGTAATAATTAGTAGCTAGGTTACCGCGCAGATTTCCTTAATACTAGTTACAGCTAGAGTCCGCGTTATAAGGCTTAGGACTGTTAGCTAGCTTATAGTTACCTATTCTATTATCTTTAAACAACAAACGTAGGCCTAGAGTAGGCTCACTAGCTTTCTTAATAGGCTTATCCGCCGCCGTCCTTAGAATAAATTTACGAGGCAGTGCTAGGCTTAGTCTAGCTGGCGCGTTACGCCCCTTTATTCAATTAGCGAGATACTAAGGTAATTGCTAGAGGTTGTAGCTCTAACATGCATTATTAATTATATTATAAAGAGATTAGAAGTTAGCAGCGGTATAGACAGCAGGCGCGCTGCTAAGGCTCTGTTAGAGATAGCCTAGAAGCTTAGCCTAAAGCTTATACGCTTAAGTTACAGTAATCTATCTAAGCTAAGTAGTAATAGCGTTAAACTCTGTCTAGAACAGAGCCTATACTTTAACTGTAGTAAGGTATTCTAGTAAGCTATGTTCTAGGAAGACTAAAGTATTATATTACTATTCTACTATAACGTAGTAGTTACAGTTACTAAAGATAGAGTTAAGGATATAAAAATACTTAAAGTTATCTTTATATTAATATAAAAACTTATTAGACTCTCGTAGTAAGGTTTAAGTAGAACTGCTAGTAGCTTAAAAGATAAATTATACTTATATATTATTATATTACTAGTCTAACTTGTTATTTTTAAAATAGTTAAGTATCTTTATAATCTACCTATAAAGATTAAGACTTCTAGAGTATACTAAAGGTACCTAAATTTACTTATTCTTTATAGATAAGAACTAATATAACCCCTTAATTTTATAGTAGAGCTTAGTTAGATAAGGGCTTAGCGTTACTGTATTACTTAAGGATATTTAGTATTCGCGAGTAAGAGGAAGGTTAGTTAAGAGTAGAACACGCTAAGAGGAACTAAACTTATTAAGAATACCGCCTGCTATATTACCTTATAGGAGGATTTATATAGGCGTACTTATTCCTCTTAGTAGAGGCTTATTTATAGCTCCTAGGGCTAGCTGTAATAGGGTAAGTCTAGTAAGGCCTAAAACCTTAGGAGAGCTAGATAATAGATAGTTACGTAACGCAGAGTTACGCTTATTCTTAATTTCTTATAATAAACCTTCTAAGGTCTTATAGTTAGCGATGAGCTTATTCTACTACTTACTAAGCTTATTATATTCTTTAACTAGCTTATCCTTTTATTAAGTAAAGCTGCGTTATTATTTAGTTAGTTCTTGCTTTAGAGTAGAAGCGTTAAGGTAGTGTATCTCTAACAACTTCTTATCCTTATTAAGAGTATATAAGGCACACCTAAATAGTATTATTAGGCGTGTAAGTTACGTAGGCTTAAGGCTTAAGAACTTACTAGGGTAGTTCTTTATAAGCTAGATACCTAAGGGTGCTAATTACTAAATAGAAGTAGGTAGACTTAAGCTTACAGATAGTAGTAAACTTAGAAGGCTACTTAGAGGAAGATAGTTATTAAAGTCCTTAGGGAGACCTAGATTAGCAGCTTCCTTACGTAGCTATATCTAATAAGCTCCTGTAGCACGCTGTGTTGTATTACGAGAGAAGGAATATAAGTTAACTTCCTTAGTTAATAAGTTAGCACAGGAGCTTATTAGCGTAAATTTAGGGTACTCTACGTCTTTAATAACAAGGTTTTCTAAGATAACTAGTTCTAAATCCTCTATAGCTTTATTCTTATTCTTCTCTTAGCGTTAATAAGCCCTTTCCCTAAGTTAATTACGAGCTGCCTGTGTTTTAGCTAACGCGTTATCTTTCTAATAGGCTTAAAATTTAGGCCGCTAGCTAGAGGACCCTTTATTATAAGAGCTGTCTGCTATTAGGCTAAATAAAGAAGGTTAGATAGAAGTAAGAGTAGCTATAACAGTAAAAGTAAAAGTTAAAGTAAAACTAGAGGGAATCCTTAAGCTTTAGTAAGCAGACTTAAGATTTAACTATTAGTTAAGTAGTGTTATAGGCTAGTTAAGGTTACTAGGACTAGGAGAAATACTTAGGAGTATTATGCACAGGCTAAGTTTAGAGAATTACCTAATTAGGAAGTTTTAGAGGGTAAATACGTGCTTAAGGTAGTACGTGCGCGTAATTAAAACACACGTATAGACTATAGTGTAAGGCAGTTAACACGCACAGTTAGGACGGTCTTAGTTAAAGAAACTCAATTTAAAAGGAAATAGATAAAATAGCAGATACCTCTCACCTTCGGGGGAGAGGTGCTGCCTATATACATGAGCTAGAGCAGGCTAGTCCCGATCCAGTTACCTAGCTTGGTGAAAGGTAAGAGGTAACAGTTACCTTTCACCTGCGTCTAGTAACTTGGCAGGATCGTTACCTTTCACCTGCGTCTAGTAACTTGGAAGGATTGAACCCTTTCACCTGCGTCTAGTAACCTGAAAGGATTGAACCCTGACAGATCAACCTTCAATATCTTTAAAGGTTATCGTCGCAAGAGTTTATTCGTTCTTTTATTGCTCTATTTCTTTGTAATCTGTATTTCATAGATACGCCCAAATATATAGGCTATATACTACGCTATGGAAGCTTTAAGCATCGCTGAGAAAGTAATTGCTACTAGAGATTTACAACTAAGAGTCTAATAAGAGATAGCTATCTGCTTGTTGATCTATTACCTATTACAAACGGTAGATTGGACACATAATCGTAGACGCTTCTAGAAGATTACCGTTGTGTGCCACAGCAAAACCCAACGTTCATTGTACGTACATTGATTTTTGTGCAGCTTGGATGTTCGTGGTGCGGACATTGTTACCAACATTCCAGTCTTGTAGTACAACGACGCGGAATGCAGGTATACGGTGCGCCCACAATGCAAGACCTCGCTTGGTAAACAAGTACCTTTATTTGGGTGCAACTTAGTACCTACGACCATTCTGTCTACCACAAAACAACCCCTTCCATACACAGAATTCCCTGTGCATGATCTAAAGCCGGATCACACCAATAACAACCAGATCGAAATTTTACATAAAAGCACCCACCCATTCATCTCTTCAAATATTGCGCATCACCTCAACTATGCCTGCTATTCCCACAATCACTTTGATTGACCCTGCCGTTGCGCAGGCTACCGTCTACGTCACACAAACCGCAGCTGTAGTCACTTCGGCTATAGCCATAGGTTTCGAGACGGAGCCGACACAAATCAAAACTCACCAAGTTATCGCGATTGGAGTTGGCGCTGTTGCTGGTGGTCTCGTCGTACTTTGTTTTGGATGGTTCCTAATATATAGGAAATGCATCCTGCCGCGCCGTCGCACCCTGACGTTCGAGAAATAGATATATGAGAATGTAAGAACCCATCATAGAAATCAAGCAACGGAATTGCCGCGGTTATGCCTTGCTAAAAATTCTAGGTTTAGCGCACAGTTTTCTCTAGTCGATAACCGCGGACACGATCTTTGATGGATCAAAATGAACAAGTTTTTCTTCAATAATAAAATATGCATAATTTAGATGTTTCCCATCAGTCCCATGGCAATATGAATATACTTGGTTATTTTCCAATTGCATCAATAAATTAGAAAGACTTCAATTAAGTTGCTGCTAGTTAGTGCCTCGAATAGCCAATAAGCATCAGGTGAACTCTTCGAGAGAAATGTGTTCATTATGTGCGAACATTGCGGCGACTTCATTACCTTTCACCAACAATGTCTCTGTTTCTGAACCCTATCATTATTTCATCGCACCAGCATACTAGTGCACATAAGGTCACCTAGTAAATCACAATAGAACAACTGGAACAGAATAAGTTATACGTTAGGTACTTAAACAACAAATCTATTGAAAAAAAGAACACTGTGGCAGAAAGCCAACTCATTTTCCCTTTCGAAATTTATGCCATGAGCGGTCTTAAACCCCTGATACTGTGCATCGGAAAAAGAAGCTTCTATACAAGCGCCTTTCTGTCCGTTATAATAAATAACGTCCCTCCCTACGTGCCGTAAAACCCTGTGTGCTGTAAACCTATTAGTGCTTTTTATTATAAAAGAGCTAATAATAATTAAGAGGCGCAGATAATCTTAGAATAGAGATGTTAAATTCTAAGCTTTATATAAACTATATATTTTTTATATAAATCTTTTTCTTAGCTTATAATACTATAATTTACTATATATATATATTTTATATAAATCTTTCTTTTAGCTTATAATACTATAATTTACTATATATATATTTACTAGTATTACTTTAGATAGCTTTAAATTTACTAAAAAGTTTATATATTTTATCTAAAGCTTTATTAAGCTATAAATAGCTATAAAAAGATTTTATACTAAGTATAATACTTAAATATCTACGCTTATTATAGTTTAAAAGTAACTTAATAGCTTAGTAAGTAAAGTTAATAAATAAAAGCTTTATTTTTAACTATATAGTAAATTTAAAAGTAAAATAGCTATATTTTACTAATATATAGTATATACTTTTATAATACTAAATAAAGCTTTTACTTTTAATAGTTTAGCTATAAGTAATAGTGTGGAGTTAACAAGGTGGTTCGGCACAATCCCGCAGTTCTGGTGTTGTGAATGAGAGGTAACGATGGAATCCAAACGTGCGTGAACAACAGGAGCAGCTCTGCCTGTGCAGTCTGCCAGAAACGAAGGTAAGTATGGAGCCTGATTAAAAGTAATAAACAAAATGGTCTGAAATCTCATGAATTAACGTAGCTAATGCACTAGCTACTTTGCAAAATCTCAGTTTTTGAAGTGAATTCTCGTGGAGTGTGGTGCATGAGGTTTTGGTGCATAATGTTGAGATCTCTCGCATCTCCAAGTTTTATCACTAAATTTCGCTGACAAAGGAAACCCATCATCACCTGATTGCCCAGGTACCCTGTGCAACGGCACAATAGTATATACTAAATAGTACTAGTAGTATATATACTTTAGAGCTTAGTTTTTACTACTTATAGCTTAGTCTTTTTTAGTTAATAATTTTCTTTGTATATTTTTAATAAATATAGTATATTTTAATAAGGTTATAGCTAGAGCGAGTTGGCTATCCTCTCTTCTAGCGGTGGTAACTTAATGTACTATTCTCACATAGGCTACACCTCACGATAATTGGTAAGCGAACTACTGTACCTTGAAAAGCTTATATTGTACAGGGCTCTCGAGCGCTTCTCCCTATATTGCATCATTCCGCTGCGGCTACGTGTAATCTTAAGTTGATATATCACCAATAATGATATGTTTGTTACTCTAGCCTATGAAATGAAATTTTCAGCGTTTAGTGCGATAGCATCATATTCGATAGGCAGGGTAGGATGTCGGCGTATGAGGAGCGTCATGAGAGAGAGCGTCAAGGCATTCTTCTATTGCTGTAGGAGTATGAGAAGCTGCCTCTAGAGAGTAATTACTACCGCAGGTATTTGAGACTCAAATCTATTCAAATATTTCCTAGAGCTGCGTCAATAGCGGAAAGACGTAGCTTCAAACCTCGCAAGTCCGCGACTGCTCTTGCAGCCTGTCTTTTTGCCTGTTCACGGTTTCTGTCGAGGTAATCCTTCAGCCGCTCTCGCGATATCCCCTCGTTCTTAAGGTCCTGGAACTCCTCTTCCTTGTTCTTGCGGGCATTAGCCATTATAACCCTTTCAATCCTGCAATCGACAAGCCTCCTAGCACACTCCCGGATAAGCTTCTTCGTCCCGGCCTCCTCGAGATAATTCAGGGTGTGGCCATGAATGCGTCCGAGGTTCTCGGTAATTTCCGCAGAGTAAACATCTCGGATATCGCGAAGACGGGCGCCAGCGTCAAACCGGCTGTAACCATGTTGCTCCTCTGTCTGCTCGAAGACCATTTCTGCCTGCGTATTAAATTGTTCCGGCCCAACAAAGTTGACATTGACGAGAGTATTCAGGTTCCTACTGAAGCTACCCAATCCGGTGTTGACCTTGTCGGACGGTATTTTCGCGGGTCTGCCACCCCCACCTATGCTCAATAGCACCCCAATCCCGGAGATTCCGGATCTCCAAATCTTTTCGGCTTCCGAGATAGCGGTGAAAACGGGGTTCACTTGCGTTTCACTCCCATCAACGTATCGCGTGCCATTGCTGAAGCGGGTTGGTTCACAGAGTATTGCTCGGCTCAATGTCGCAGTGCCCGCTTCGAAGACGGAGCACGGCTGCTCGATCGTCTCATAATCAACTCGGTATGATCGTAACGGATCTCCGACATGGCACATCAAACAGAGCTGTTCATCGGTTTCTTCTACGACGCGTGTTGCGCACACGAACCTATAAGTATTCTTTCATTACACAGGCAGGCAGAATTAAAGGCCTTTCTTACACTCGAGTTTGTAGACCAGCTCCAAAGTCTTCGACCTCTGAAAATTCCATCAGGGAATCTTTGCTAAGATCACAACCATATTCCCGGGCCGCTCCCTGGAGAACATTGCCAACAGTTGTTGATATGAAGTTTTGATCGTACCTTGGAAGGAACGGGTTTAGGAAGTTTGGTTTCCATCCTCTTACAAACTCACACATAGTCTGAGAGAATGCTCTGGTGGCGTTCTCTATATTTAGTGACAGCTGCCCTAGCAAAAGTGCTGCAAGACTTTTGTTTGTTAGCGAATCCATCGGAGGTAGCGACGCGACTCACCCTCCAGTCCCTGATCCTCCAATTAGATCGAAAAATTCACAGGGATATGGGCACATCGGTAAGCGCAGATCATCTTGTATGGCACGCATGATTTCCTTGAGAATGATGAGAGATGACAAGGTGCGCTGGCCAGCGGCATCTGTCCGGATCAGTCACTGACGAATCATCACAATCAAGCCCCCTACCAAAACACAGTATACTCTTGCGATTCTGGTAAGTGCCAAAGCAAGTAAGTGTATCATGAATGGTCACGTCATCCAGCTCGCCATCCTGTGCTGCAGACAATCCATCAGTTCAAGCACTTGATCAGTGGAAGCCCGTCTCACGACAGCTATGACCCACTCTGAATTTGCGGCTTCAACGCGTTCCGCTTCAATATCTTCAACTTGCCCCACACATTGCGATAACCCGGATCGGCCTCGTCTCGGAATTTAACCATGCCTTCATGGTCTGCTTCGATCCCAGCCTTAGTCTCTCGATCGTACCCAATGGTGGCAGAAGTTTCGTCAACAATCTATGCATATCAGCTAAGCCTGGGCGCACGGGACTGGCGTCCTTACCAGTTCACCAAGCTTGGCTGTCGTGCGCGTTTCGTAGTATGTGTAGATAAACATCTGCTTCAACACATATATCGGGCCCTTCCGGAAGTCCTCGGCAAGATCAAGGAGTTCATCAGAATGCTGCACAAGCGCGGCCTCAAGCTTTGGCGGTACCTCAATGAACGCCACCTTGGCTATCTTCTTCAGGATCCAAATGCGTTTCTTTTCGTTCATGTTGCTGCCAGCGTTCGGCGTCCCAAAGAACACCAAGCCCTTGACCGACTTATAGATCAGATGCTGATCGTCACTCTCGGTCAGGATGGCTTGTGAAGCGAGGACCAAGGCCTATAGTACATCAGCCAATCAGGTGCGCGACCTAACGTAAGGCAGAAACGTACCTTCTTCACGATGAGCCCGCCCAGGCTATGCGCAACGAAAATCAGCGGCCTTTCTTGCTCCTACACTTCATCAACACTGCACGCTGACTGAATGGAAAGGCTAGCGGACATTGTCCTCCTGTCTCTCGTTGACAAGGCTACTCAGAAAACTCTCAGCAGCTGACTTTATCCGAATCAGATTGGTCCCAAATTGAGACGAGATGTCGGCATCGTAGCCATAGGTCATAATGCGAGCTTCCTCGAGCTGCTTCCGGAGCTCCCAGGGCCAGAAGAAGCCCGTACTGGGGTCTGTCCACGTAGACTCCGGGTGGCCATTGAGACCGTGGAGAAAGACCACACTAGAGCAGTAACGTTAAATCTGTGAACAAGCCAAAGCACGGAAGACTGCCCTACTCGATCTTGCTGGCAAGGCCTCCAGCGACGATGGTAAGGCCGCTGCGCCGGATCGTTGGCTTCTGCGCTTCGCCAACGAATGCAGTGCCGTTGTCGGCGGTTGTTGGAAGTGTGAGGGCCATAGTCACAGGGCAATACGAGGTCAACAAAAAAGGGAAAGTATGATGTTTCGTAGAGATCCGGCGGGCGTGGGTTATTTATCGTCCTGCGTTCCCTTGCTCAGCCCTCGACACGCTTGTTTTTGCTACCCATTTGGCATTAAAGATCGAAGGCGCTAAGAGGAATACATTTGATTCGTGACAGTGTTCTCGGCTGTTCAGCTTGGTTTAGAAGGAATATTGAGTGGACGCCATCTCTCAGCCTGATGCAAACCGGGAACATGCACCCAGCCCCCGTCACATACAGTATGGCTCAACAAAACGCGTTCCATCAATACCCTGCCGCCCGTACCAATTCTACTGATTGTAGAATTCCCAGTGCCAGATATTTCTGTAGACATTCAATCGGCAGCTACTGACAAAGCTGAATTCGTTGCCTGTGACTTTTCACAGGACACTGATATAAATAGAACATCCATAGCAGCTCGGCAGTGCGTAAGATTAGGTGCAAAGGCTGAGATAAAAATACGCCGCCTTTTCGGGAGCCGTCGTGGAGCTTCTTTCCAAATGCAGCTGAAGTGGTTGCTTCTTTGCTATGCCCCCACACACACTGTGTCCGGCTGAGCACGCAGTCGTGCGAAAGCATCCCGCTCTCCAGCACGACAAGGCTGAATGTAAATCTCAAGTCACCCGGTGTTTCTGTGTGCTTCTCGCATGGCATCATGTAGGCGTTTTGGATTGGTCACACTTCGCATCACCACCTTTGCACATTTGGCAAGAGCTCCATCATTCGCAGCCTGCAAGGCTGAAGGTGGCAGTGAAGCTTTCCGTGATTTAGTACTTTGTATCGCCACCTCTAGCAGAGAGGATGGCTAACCCGCTCTAGCCATAACCTTATTAAGATATACTAAATTTATTAAGAATATAAAAAGAAAATTATTAACTAAAAAAGACTAAGCCATAAGTAGTAAAAACTAAGCTCTAAAGTATATATACTACTAGTACTATTTAGTATATACTATTACTTATAGCTAAACTATTAAAAGTAAAAGCTTTATTTAGTATTATAGAAGTATATACTATATATTACTAAAATATAGCTATTTTACTTTTAAATTTACTATATAGTTAAAAACAAAGCTTTTATTTATTAACTTTACTTACTAAGCTATTAAGTTACTTTTAAACTATAATAAGCGTAGATATTTAAGTATTATACTTAGTATAAAATCTTTTTATAGCTATTTATAGCTTAATAAAGCTTTAGATAAAATATATAAACTTTTTAGTAAATTTAAAGCTATCTAAAGTAATACTAGTAAATATATGTCACGAACGAAGGTTTAATCTAGGAGACCTGTCAGCTAAACCTAGAAGTAAGGGTAAGTTACTTACCTTAACACAACCCCCCTTCTTCTAGGAGGAATAATAGCTATATATACTAAAGTTATTCTTGCGGACATAATAGCCTTTGCCTAAGTAAAACGTGCGAAACATGCCTTAAACTATACCGTTAGGGTCCCCGCAGGACACTATAGAGAGAGCGGAGATACAGGCCTTGCACTAAAACTAAGTAAGTAATAGCTGCAGCTGCATATTACTAGGTAAACTATAGATGTAACTAGGAAGAGGCGTGTTACTTACGCTAGTTAGTATTTAGGAACCTATTAAGCAAGTTAAAGAGTAGTATAATTACCTAAAAGAAGGAAGTAGATATAGGTAGTAGAGAGAAGGGGAGTAGTACACTTATACACCTCTGCGCCTACAGACCCTCTAAAACCTAGCCTCTTACTAGGGCAGTCGTAGGCAGCAGCTCACTAGTAACTTACCTGTGAAGGGTAAACTACGTAAAGGGGTAATAAGCAGCTAGTAGGGATAGGCTATAACAACCTACCTACGTAACAGCGTTACATACGCAAACTTTATAAGCTAAACACGTAAGGCCCCAGCTAATAGCAGTCGCAAGAAAGGAATACGCTAAGGCAGCTAGGAAACAGCGACCGTACAACAGTTATAAAGGTAGCTACTTTACGTAAAAAGATTTACAGGTAAAGCTGTAAAAGCCGCCTATAAAAAATATATTACGTTACCTAGCGAATAACTAGAGACGCGTTAGGACTAGGGCGGCGCGAACAGCGTGCGCGTAACGTCTATACGGGTTAGGGACAACCCTTAAAAAAAAGGGGAGGGTAATTGTTATAAATATACTAGACCTAGCAGGGGACAACCTAGTAGAGGGCCCTTAGACCTATACTAGATAGAGCCTAGAAAGGCTTAGGACTACACTAGAGACGGGCTAGTATATAAACGAGAGCTACCTCCTTAGAGCAGAGGTTAAGGATTAGTCTTAATACTATCCCCTATCACTTAACCTCGACCTCTACCAACAGTCCTAACAATATATATATAGTAAATTATAGTATTATAAGCTAAAAGAAAGATTTATATTAAAAATATATAGTTTATATAAAGCTTAGAATTTAATATTACTATTTTAAGATTATCTACGCCTCTTAATTATTATTAGCTCTTATTATAATAAAAAGTACTAGTAGGTTTGCGGCACACAGGGTTTTACAGCACGCAGGGAGGGACGTTATGTCTTCACCGTAATAATTTGGCTGATTTACTAGAGTACTACTATTAAGCTTGCATTGCTAGTATAATACCTATGGGATATTTACACTGGGGAAAGAATGAACTAGTATTATAAGAAGTTGTGATTTACGGTGGGGTTATAGACAGCGCATCCTTGCTGGACTCGCCTCGTTATGGGTAGTTGCCACCACTGGGGCAAAAGGCACCTTGAACCTGGTGCAATGTTTATTCTACACAAGTGTACTGAAACGGAGATTCTTCATGTAACCTCCTTTTGATAGTGCTTTGCCAAGAGGATAATCTTACATAATTCTTGAGATTTAGGGATAATGTTTTGCACGATTTCAATCTAGCAAGGCCATTGGGTTGTGCGCGGCTGAGAAGTAATCTTCACAGTGCTATGCTGAGACGAGTTCTCAGTCTAAATGATCTCAACCTCCATCTCATGGCTTCCATCCCCGAACCAATGCCGGTCAGTTCCACTGGTCGACGGATTTGCCATGCCAATCCGTCGATAAATACCGGGCCTCTCACCGTCAACTGCCACCAATAACAGCATCCAATCATTGGTTGCACTGTATATAGTCTTTAGTCGGAGACAAAAGACGGTAATCCCCACTCTAATCAAACCTGTTTCAAAGTCCGTCACCGAATCGCCATAGCACAAAATATCGAGCGAATCGGCTGCTACGTAAAATGAAGACCTAAAAATCTTTGTAACAACGGCAGCCTTAACGGGGGCGAAAAGTACCACGGAGCCGGACAAAACCTCGCCGGTGGGATCAGGGCCCGCGAGCACGGTCGAGGCTCGAACCACCCGCGCGTAGATTCTATTGTTCTCGGAGTCGTCGAACGTGTACCCGACGTCCTTACAGACCGAAGCCCAGGACCACGTCGGGGCACGCCAAATCTTTGGGCGGTGCAGCGGGCTGAGCCCGAAGGGTACATGCCAGCACATGTCTTCGATGATGGTGCTTTCCCACAAGCCCGCTAGATAAACGTCTCCGGGTCGCACGGACAAGCATACTTTGGCCAGACCTGACATGGCAGGCAACACATCCTTGGACCATGTGAGATCCAGTTCTGAGTAGAACGCAACGAGAATTCTCCACCTTCGTGCAATAGCCTTAAGGCTCTTTTCCTTTTGCATTCGGCGGGCCAGATCCGTAAGTTGTCCCGTCATTCCCATATACTTGGACCTATCTGCTGCACTAACGCAGCATTCGCAGGCAGCCAGCTCTGAACATTGCCAAAGCATTTCTCCGTGGCCGTAGTGAAGTAATCGCGGCGCCAAGAGCCGTTCTTGGAGCGTCCAGGCGCGGCTCATGAGTGGGCAGATGTCCTTGACAATTTTCCACACAACCGTACTGTGATTCCACATCATGTGCACCGCATTCACATCGTCGCGGACTTCTTTGTCTCTGACATAAACCTGGTACTCCTTGCCTCCGTGCTGAATGACAACCTCTTCAGCCACTTCCATCGGGGCCACACGTGGCCAGAGGCCAGCGTCATCATCTCGAGCTGCCGTCGCGCATATCGTGAGATACGAGTTCTGGTAGATCGAAGCCATCTTAGATGATTCTTCTTTCCAGTCGGCATCGTCGTCCTGGAGGATGCAGAGGGAATCGATCCACAGATACTGGATTCCTAGTTTCTGGGTAATTTTTATTGCATCATGGAAAGTCTTGGGAAGCGATGCCCACGGGATCCCGTGCATGTTGTCTGCTCTAGTCGACCGGGTCGTGAGGCATTGCGGCCGAGAACTCCCCCAACAGTGGCTAAGGGTGGTATACTGACCACACTGGTCGGTAGTAGTCTCTACCAATCGGACAGTAGCCCCACTGACGTCGACTACTCGGTTCGGTAAGGGTCTGGCGGATGGCTGTTGGCAGGATTCATGCTTCGCCGAGCACTGGCTTATCCATTCCTTGGCACGAGAGAGGCCCTCCTTTAAAGGGACATCTCCATCCAGGAGCCGGTGCTGCAACTCGGGGAACAGCTTAGGAGAGCCTTTGGGGCATAGATTAGCTTCCTACCCCAGATAACATCAATCAGCCGTCGAATTTATACCTTCTGCCACGAAGATTTCGATATCGTTAGAAAGGGATTTTTCGGCTATCCTATACGGTACCCGACGCCATCCATAACGTCGCATGTGTTCCGCGTCGAAAATGACATTTTGATCTGTGAGTTTGGTCGCAATTCCTCGTAGTAGCAGACATTGGGTGCAGCCGCTCGCGGCATGCGTCTGAACATCTGCAATGGTCACGCTGTTCGCTTTTGAATCTGGTCCGAAGAAGGGACAATTATTGGTGTCCATTTCTCATTCGTAACCAGATATAATGGGGAGATGGTTGGCTTCCAAGTTGAGGTAAGTATTGAGTCAGCTGAGTACGCTTCGGAAGGAACAATGTGGTCTGTGCGGTAAATCATTTTATCTCTAACTATTACGTTTATCAACATAATAGCAATAACAATACTTCGAAAGCAGATAAAAGGTTATTGTAAGAGTGCAAGAGTACACAAGAAAGTGTTGTACGTTCCTATAATTTACGTAGTACGGTAATAGGGAAAAACTTTTCGTCGAGTATTCCATAAATGAGGTGTGTATAGTATCATAATAACACATTGTTTCTCGAATGCACTATGGGCGCTAAAGGGGAAATTCTGGATATCTACTCGAATTCATCTGACATGGTAGGTTTTGGGTAGATGTAACAGCTCAATCAAAGCCCTCTGCCTTAAAATTTTTTTGTCTTGCAAGTTCGACGCAATGACAAGTGGGATAGGAGATGCATTTCACCACCAAAACAGACCCTACCGCCGCATTCAAGCCAGTTGCGGCCCTGACTACCTAATTCAGTGTTGGTTGCTTCAAGACGCGGAAGCTGGTATGTTCAGGTGGGTTAGCGTCCTGCACCATCTTGACTTACCACGTGTTTCTGCGAATACGAGACAATGTACCTTGAATATATTGCACATGTGGTATTTGGAGAATATCGCGAGGAATGCGATAAACACGATCCTTCCGCAAGTGAAATCTCTTTGATGCCAGTGTTCGTGAATTTCACTCTCGAAATTTGTATAAAGAAGGGAGGCAGAATACCTTCCATTGATTAGTATCTTGAGGCATTGAATCAAGTTCGTCACCTAATTAAAGCACTCCTTGTACTTGTCCTGAGTCTCCAAGATGCATTTCTTTTTGGCACTAGCCTCCTTAATCGGCATCGCGGCGGCATGCAAGTGCGCCAAAGTCTCCAATCCTGGAATCTATTGTGGATACTGCAACGAGGTGCTGGGAACGTACGTTGCCAATCACGCCTACTGGTGTAACAAGCAAGGTATGTTCTCTGCCACAACACTCTTGTACTAGCGTGCTAAGAAAGGTCAGGTGGCTGCGAAGACTACGGTACAAGCAGCAGATGCAGCGAACCCAGGGGCAATTACTGTGATGGCAGAGATAAATGGAGGCGGGAGGTGGGTGCTGATAGCAAGGCAATCGAATTTGAGGCATAGGAAATGAGCCCTGACGGGCGATGTATATAATGAGAATAGGCGGGGAACTGTGAGTGGGTTTTCGGAAATTGAATCTGCAACAGCCGTCTTCGCCGCACAGTATTAATTATGAGGATGTTCGTCTTGTATGAATGTTCACGTCGTTCAAGGTAGCAACACTTCTACAGAATCAAATGGCTTCAATCCTATAGTGGTGAAGATCTAGGAATGAAAAATTAGCTTATTCGAAGTTACCCAGCACGGGATTTCTAAATTTTACCGCTTCTACATAGAACAAGACACACTGAACTCCTCACCAACCTAAGGTATGCGATTACCCAAGTGACTAGTGGTGCCCACGGATGAAAAGCGCAGTCAGCGTTCCTGTCCACAAATTGAAAAATGACACCCGAAACCTGCAAATCTTTTGAGCGATATGGAAAAGACCGTTATCCAGAACGACATGTCAACTCTGGATAGCACCGAATCGCTCAGCATAGAACTGAGGTATATACGCGCGACATCGGTAGCTATCAAGCTGTACTGATTTAAAGCGATGAGTGCTTTGATTTCGTGCGCGGCCATATTAGCCAGGCCAGTGTCTGATTTTTTGACTTGGTCGTCCACTCTTGCGTACCCAAAATGTCCAAAATGGAAGAGCGGAATGTTGGTGAGATGAATGAAACTAAGCCTTGTCTTGGCGGCCAATGTAGGGATGGCCCAAGCTCCACCCCACTTCCCATGAGCTTCCCGCGACGGCTCCCTACCTTCAGGCACATGTTCCGTCTACTCACTGCGCGAACTATACTAAGACCCATGACTAGCTCATATTACCTCGCCAAACCACCTGCGACGTCTTCTCGAACCTCTGCCACAATGGCCGGCGTGGTTTCGCTTGATGAGATTCCCACCCTCACCCTGCTCTACAAGCTCAAGAAGATCGTAGCGGAAGACGACGAAGACTTTGAGCCCTCCTATGAGGCCTCGGCAGAGCTGAACGACAAAATCAGCGTCATTCGACAGGATATTACAACGCTCGCAATCGACTCAATCGTCAACGCCGCGAATAGCTCGCTACTCGGCGGGGGCGGGGTCGATGGCGCCATCCACCGCGCAGCTGGACCAGAACTGTACGATGAATGTGAGACACTCGACGGCTGCGAGACAGGCAGCGCCAAGATCACAGATGGCTACAGGCTCCCAAGCAAGAAGGTCATACACGCTGTTGGTCCGATATACTGGAAGGAGGGCCCGCGTGCCGCCGAGCTGTTGTCTGGCTGCTACCGCACAAGCCTGCAGTTAGCCGTCGACAATGGGTGCAAGAGCATTGCTTTTGCGGCACTAAGTACGGGTGTCTACGGCTATCCGAGCGGTGAAGCGAGTCTGGTCGCGCTGGAGACTGTTCGCAAGTTTCTCGAGGAGGGTAACGCAGACAAGTTGGATCGCGTCATCTTTTGCAATTTTCTACAGAAAGATGAAGATGCCTACTTCCAGAACATCCCGTAAGTCTAGTGATCTCCACATGTGATAAACATGCTAAATCAACTTGTGTAGCGAGTTCTTCCCGCCAGTAACTACCGAGACAAAAGCAGACGACAAGTCTGTAACCGAGCAAGAACAATCGACCGAGCCAAGCGAACTCTTATCGCAGCTGCCAGATGCCCCAACTGTCGATCCACAGGATGCTGAAGGTGTCCACCAGCCCTCCTTGAAGAGACAGAAGACCGCCGAGGCGGAAGATGATTTTGTAGTCGTGGAGAAAGAAGACGCGACAGAGGACAAGCCAAAGCCTGATCTCTAAACTGTACGCATTCGAGTGGATGTATTTTAGCGTGCGACGACTATACGGCCCACTCTCAGAGCCACATTGGAAGCGTTTCGGACGCGATTATGATATGATAAAGTTGGCGTTTTGGTCACATTGGCGCAATAGGTATATACCCTGGTTATAAATCATGAGAACGCCTTCATTTTGTTGCAAACCATCACTCGCGTAAGAGCGGCGTTCTCTCTGTCTGACTCGTGCCCTGTGCCCCGTCGTCACTCAAGTCCAACTCACGGCCATCTTTTCTTCTCCACACAATATACGCGTAACCAAGTGGCGGGTAGAAGAGCACTCTACCGATTGTCAGCAAGTAGCAATACTGACTCAGCGAGAACAACTCACATCAGTAAAATACTGGAAAGCGCAGCCCTTTTCACCCGTCTCTCAACATCTTTATCATCATGATATACGTAGCGGTGTTTCCATGGCCCAAACGCAGAGTCTAAGATAAGCCACAGCCACAACCCAGTAGCAAGCGTCGACTTGACAGTCTCAAATATCAGAGTTTGAGTAATAGTGACCACAGCTTTTCGTTGGACGTAAACAATGAATATAATGCCTGCGGCCATGAGCGCGGTGATGGAGTCGACACTATGGATGAGATATTAATATCGCAGATCTACTACTGCTGTACTGGACCGCTCACATGAAATAATAGTACTCGTCATAGGGGTAGAAGAGCTGTTCATACGCAAAGGTCCCGAGGATGAGCATCGTGGGCAGGGCGGCTATAGCCTGGAAAATACCGACGCCACGGAGCATTTGTTGCCCAAGAGGGCGCCTTGTTGAATCCGTCATACTGAGAGAATGTTTAAAGTCGTGTAGAAGGTGAATGATTTAGCTACGTAGTGCCGCACAGTACGATGAAAGATGTTTAAGGTTGAGCAGGCCCGAGTGCTTGACACTAGTGCGTGCGAAGGAGTTTCGCTACGTACAACTCGTGTATATATGTGCTCGGAGATTGTTGCCTGGAGGGTGAAACGTCTTGGCGAAGGATTGCGGCGTTGTCTCATCGGGCCTAGTGTGGCGTAGACATATTGCATCCTCCGGAAGTAAAGCTGCCAATTCCCTAAACAATCGGTCGCGATCCTTCCAACCTCGACTTTTCATGTACTATTGGGAAACTGCATTACCCTTGGCTTCTGAACATTCTGTGTATGCCATTTCCAAGCCCCCGCGGGTGATGGTCGAAGTAGGCTGCAGCACAGCCATGACAATTATGCGCGTGTGATAGATTGCGTACAAAGTATGAATAGTTGCTCTGTCATCGCATTGTTACTGACTGTTCAATATCATACATGGAGTCGACGCCAAGAAGCACAATCTTCTGTTCTCCTCTTTGTATATATAACAGTATATTGAACCTCCTCCGTAAATAACAATAGTCCCCAGACAAATTCCAAATTCCATAGCAACTATCTTGGCGGCACAAACAATAGCTCCAGAACTAGGCAAATCTACTAGCAAACCGTTTACCCACAGTACCATTCACTCACCTCACCCAACCCGGGGTATTTACAAACATAGTCAATTTCTATAGTAAAAAAGGTGAAACTCGTAATCCAGAACCTGACAAACCTTAGAACAAACCCTCGATAAACCGCGGGTATCATGTGCCCCGTAGAAGTCCGTGTTTGTAAGGTGTGCGGTTTTAGGATACGTGAGCGATATGGACCTACTTGCTCAACTTATCGACAAGTATCGGGTGGAGAGCCAGAGTATTTGTCTAGAAGGCCGTCATGTTACGACCACAAGATTACGTTCACACCCTCGGCAAAACCATGCGTCGCTTGTATGGCGGAGATCCAGGCTGCTGAGGAAAAAGAACGTGCTATCAAAAATGAGAATGATGAATAAGGCGAGGGAGAGGGAAAGAAATCAGATGCCATTACCGAGACTTAACTCTGTATATGTTCATCTGGGTAAGAAATTCGGTATGTTTGAGATTATGAGGATGACCAAGTAGATCTATACTAGTGCGTGAAATTCTGAGGACCAAACTCAGACTGTAGAGGATTTGGAAAGCCAGCACACATGTAATGCAATTGTTGACCTCCCTAGCATAATATCGCAAGATAAATATACAGTATCGATAAAAATTGAATTTTGGTAGGAATTTATTGAACTTGCCATTATTTATCAATCTTTGTGATTCAGCGCCTCAGTTATGACCCGTTCTGACGCTGACAAGAACATGGGTTTGTTGGCGCCATAGAATATGGGCTCCGAAACAAGTATTTTAAAATAATGCGCAATACTTTCGATCAGGAATTTGATAGTGCAGATTTGATCCGAGGCTAATGAAATCGTCCGCTGTCATCGGTGAAATCTTTGTCGTGATGACTTTTCGATCCGGTGGCTTGGATATAAATGAAGCTTATTTCATGATCTGCATCGCTTCGAAGCAGTGAACCTCTTTGCCTACTCAGCCTGTGCGGCGCACTTTATCCTGCAATCACCATCGGTAAGCCTCCTTGCGATATCCAGCCCTTGCATATAAATCTCCTGGAGATGCCATAGCTCAATTTATCATCCAGTTTTATCAAAACTCCAGTTTACACTCTTGTCGCGTTGCAGTTCATTCGAGAATTTGAAATGGTCCTTCCACAAAACATCGCCGCGGCGCTCGCTGGAACGTGGCAACTAATCAATAGTACCTCGTTAGTACAAGGCCACTATTTTCAATCAACCTTCTAAAATCTCTAGGACCCATCTAAATGGTACCTTGAAGGGACCTAGAAACATTGGCGACAATGCAATTGGTCTTCTTATATATGACGCCAACGGCTACATGTCCGCCAACCTGGCATCGACAGACCCGGAACACCAAGTGCCAAACAAGGGAAACTTGACGGATTCCGACTATGCTCGGATTGGAAGATATAGTTTAAGCTATGCCGGAGAATTACACGTGTGGGATGGGAGCAATGAGACGGTAGGGACACTGACGCATGGGCCGTTGGCTATGGCGACGCGTCCAAGTTGGTTGGCGAAGAGTCAGAGGAGAAATTACATTATTTCCAAGGGTGCATTTAAAGGGAGAGATGTGTTGCACTTGTGGCTTCGGGATGAAGAGGAGGATACAAGCACAGATATCTTCTGGGCGAGACCTTGGTGATTTTGGACATGAGAGAGCCAATCATAAAGATGACAAAGAGACAGAAAGTCACGCAGAAGTCAAGATGCCAAAAGATTTGCGGTGAGACTGGGTCCATTCATGATATAACTCGTAAGTTAGAAATGCAATCATACCGCGATCTCACCCGGGGCTTGAATCAGGCGTAAGCCTGATTCATTTCGTCTTATAAGTTTTCCCTCTTAGCCTCAACAGCCTCAACACGTTCAACACCAATCTCCTTCTCCTTTACCGGCTCCAGGCCTTTACTTCTCGCAGCGGCGTCCTCTTCCATGATGAGAGGCTTGCCTCGTAATTGTGCCCAAACTGCCTTGTGCATTGGGTTCATAAAGAGCATATCCATTTCCTCGAGGGTGATGCCCTTCGTTTCCGGAACGAAGAAGAAACTCCACACACCCATGGCGACGAGGATAGAAGCGAAAAAGAAATACGCGCCATAGCCGAGATCAGAGATCATAAACGGCGTGCTGCGAGCAATGATGAAGGAACCGAGCCAGGTGTCTGCGGTTGTGAGCGACACACAAAGCATACGGATATCGAGCGGGAAGATTTCGGACGCATATGTCCAGGTGATTCCCTGCCAGGTTGCGCAGATAATGAAAGCATTGAGGTAGACGCAGACCATGGCAAGGTATCCCCAGCCATCACGAGTGACATCTCCTCGTAGAGCGGCGGCAGCAGGGTCGGCTCTCATGACATAGCCACCGATGTACCACATTGGAATGCAACCCAATGCCGCGCCCCAGACGAGACCTTTGCGACGACCGACCTTTTCAACAACAATAAAGGTGAATGTGCACATGCCAAGGGTCTTGGAAATCCCGTAGAAGCCGGTAGAGAAGAGCTTCAGCGAGGTACCAGAGATGCCAAGTGTCTCGAAGATGCGGGGCGCATAGTAAGTGATGATGTTAACCTAAGAGTTTGTTAGACTTCACACTGAGCACTTTGATAAGATGGAACTTACTCCTGTAAATGACTGCAAGAACATGAGTGCGAGACCGATTGCCATACGGTTACGCACACCCTTCTGGAACAGCTTCATGAACTGCGCCTTCTTGCTCATGCGGTTGACACTGCGCTCTTCAAGCTGGGCACGGATTTCGCTCATTTCGTGCTGAATATACGCATGGGATGAATCCAGACCCCGAATCTGGGTCAATATTCTCTCAGCATCTTCAAAATTATCCTGCTTGGCAAGGTATCGGGGTGACTCTGGGCACCAAGCGACACCGAGCAGCAGAAGCAGACCAGGGATGAGCTGGATTGCGAGTGGGATAGTCCACTGCGCTTGACTCTTGACATCAATGGTCCGGTCACATGCATAGTTGATCCAGAAACCCAACATGCCACCACCCTGGGAGGCAATTTCGAAAATGCCAATCAGCCGACCACGGATGGACGGCGGGGCAGTTTCGGAAATGTAGACAGGTACGACCATAGAAGATGCGCCAATACCTAGGCCAGCTACGGCACGTCCTCCATAAATCATATTAAGATGGCCTCTTGCAGCCGTCATGAGGGTGCCACCTAGTAGGAAGATGGACGAGGCTATTATCATGGTCTTCTTACGACCAATCTTTTCTGCAAAGGGGAACGCGATGAGCGCACCGAAAAAGCAACCAGCCTGGCGATTATTAGGTCAGCGGTAAGGTGCAGCAATCAAGTCTCTGGAACTAACCTGAAATGTGGAGACAATGTTGCCTTGGATGGTATCACGATTGACTTTGGCAATGTTGTTCATTCCAAAATCACGGATGAAGGAGTTGAGGGCCATGGTGCCGCCGATAACAGCAGTATCGTAGCCCACTGCCATGCTGTGTTAACAATGCATCTGCTATGGACAGATCGTACTTACTGGCTAGCGCCGACATGGAAGCAATGAGGGCGATGAGATGGATGCGCCAGTTGCGCACCTCTGGCGGGTCCAGAGTGCCCGATGCATGAGTATTGAAGCAGCCCATGTATATGGGGGATTTTTGATGGTGTCTTGATAGTTGGTTCTATGGGAACGATGGCGAATTGCCGAAAGATTGAGAACTTGAAAGTGCAGCGAGGGCAGGGCTTTTATGCTTGTGTCGCATTTTGAATCGCAGAATCTTTCTCCGCCCCGTCAGCTCCAGCGATGCTACCATCCATTGCTGCTCTGGACACACAACGCGGGGGGCATGCGCACAGGCAACATGTTTGTCCCACAATTCCCCCGTCACCTTCTCCATAAAGATATCCGGTGCATTATCGCAGCGAATCCGGGGATTATCCGGTTGGCGGCGGACTTGGGCAAGTCTTGAGTGAAGTTTGGCACACGGAATGCAGCATGGTGATAGGTAGGGAGAAGGCGAAGGTTGCATGAAGGCTACTTGGCAAGCCCGCCGTTGGTGTTGGCTTGGGGTGGTTGAGCTAGGATCGGCAAGCGCCATTGACGTCTGCGGGGTAAGCGCGGGGATGGCAACTAGAAGAGACTGGCTAGGGGCGGCCTACCCGTAGCGGCATTCCATTTTCAACGACATGTCTCAATCTTGTATACCTCTCATATTGCTTCGTGATACCCCTACCGACTTTAAGATTATCATGTGAAGTGGAAAGACAGAGACAATGCATATACAGAGCACAACACGGCCGCACGTGCTGTGGCAGGGCGTCCACCGTGTCTGCACTTCTCCACCAGCAGAAGTAAGCTAAACATCTCAACTCCCGGATGGCAAGTCTGCCACGCGACGCTATTTAAGCCACAATGTGTGATGTCGCAATCCTTGTTGCGCTCTAGCCTCTTGGCTACGGACACAGTAATATTCCCGCTTCCATGTTGGGCTGCGAGGAATGTCAAGCGACAATTGGCGACACAAGCTTCGTGGCAGCTTTGTGTTCTCTTCAACCCTACAAGCCGTTCGCTCACACCACTTGGGCGCGACTTGGCGACGCGTGAGGCTGAAATGCCTCGGCATTGGCAGGAGACTCAAGGACTGCCGATAAGACGATTTCGAAGAGAATACAAAATCTTACAGCGGGGCATTGAGAGCCTTCCAAGCTACACTGTTCCATGCAGTGGTGAGTCAAACTTATCGCGCGTGATGTAGCTAATAAGTATCTGTTCATCTTAAAACACCCCGCGCCACTTGGCTATTATTACTACGATCCCCCCATCGGAAGTACCTCGGGGAGCATCCGCCGAGCCGCCGGCGTCGCTCTAGCGCCACTGACCATCCCACACAGTACCCCAGGTTCACTTTAGCCTCTCCGCCAATATCCCTTGGCGTCCGCTGTCAAGAACGAGGGTACGGAAAACCCTGCGGATACCTCGATGCGATGCGCTGAAGCTCCCGTCAGATTTGTACACGGCATTGTTTTCGCGGTCCTGCGTCTCGATTCGATTGGTGGAATGGGCAATCTCTTGGAGGACGAAAATTGGTCGGGTTGCGCTCCTACGTACTTGGTAACCATTGTTAAACATGTGATGGATCTGCTCTAGGGCCGGCTAATGTTTTCAGGGTGGAGCGGAGAATGAGCGCTAAAAGTGTCTTCTAGCGTACTTCCAGACCACAATTGTCGTGCTGAGCAGCCGTGCGAGCATCTGTGAACGCCTTGCAGTACCACATCCTTGACCATCACTTACAAAAGCTGCAGACTACTTACGAACGTTCAGGTGCTTGGGTTTGGGCACATGTAAGCAGTATGTAAGAAGCTAGAGACCTCAACAAGGTTATGGCTGTTGGCAACTACATGAGTCGCGCTGCTTCCAGGTCATACTAGTGCGAAGAGCAATGAGTCTGTCTGGGATTTAGTGCCGACATTGTGGTCTGATCTCAAGATGGGACGGAGAACCCTCCGGTTTGACAGCTTCTACACGACGATATGTCCGTTGCATCGGTTCCCCATTAAATTGGTTGAGATCATGGCACTGCATAACTAGTCTACAAATGATTCAACGCTTACCTGATTCTACCATATGTTTGCTTTTCCAATCAGGTCGCTGATTGAATCAATTGGACGTGGGAAGTATACTGGAAGACGCGATGCGCTCATCATAGATTATTCTATCGAATGACACATTATCAAAGGAAAAGTACGTCGTGATGTGATGGCTAAAGTGAAGATTCCTAAACAACCTCGCGCACAAATCAATGGCAGTGTGTATTAGAGGGTGTAAGAAAATACACCTCGTTGTAGGGATATGTTGAATTTGGCGGCCGCGGAGAACAGGTATGCGTTGATACAAGCACGAATCACAAGTGAAGACGCAAGACACTAGCCTTGACACCTCGTATACATCGTTGTTACTTTCGCGACGGATTTACCCGACTTTCACGCTCACCATTCCCTCGCCATCTCATCTCCACTCAATTCACTCATGTCATTTCCAATAACGTAAGATCGCGTCTCCAATGACATATATTGGTTCTTTGTACATTATCAGCAAAAAAATAATAAAGCATATAAGTAGCATGGCCTTCAACCTCGAGTCTTTGCTTTAACTCCCAGACGGCGGGATTTGCGGGGTGTATGAGGCCAGGACCATATAAGGTTTCGGATGGGTGTTCCTTCTTCAAAGCATTGCGCATCAGGAATAGTTCATGTACGATCAAGAACAATGTCTTCCACACTCGGGTCAAGGAATGCTATGCTTCCGTTCCACCATTTCTCCTATTCCTACTCCAGCGTATTGCTCCCAAATTGCGTCTGCTCGTAGTGCCTGTTCACATGTGCCTCCCTTTTTTTACAGTGATTTTGCGAGGATCCAGCGTTGTATTCCGTACTGGTTTTCGTGCTCCACCAACTTCGTCTTTCTACATCAATCGTCCAACTGGTGCTAAATTGGAGGTGGGTGGCGTTCTTCAACCAGCCGCGAGAATATAGCCCATGCTATCATTGTAGCAGAAAATATCAAGAGCGAGACCAGGGGGAATTCATCTCGAGTGAGCGAAATGCAAAGTGGTATGCCTGCTCCAATCAAGAATGAAACGCAGAACATGTGACCAAAGAATCGGTGATGTTTTCGTATGAAGAATAAGACGCTCTTGATTGCGGTCGCGAAGAATCTGAAGATGGTATAGAGGAGATTTCCTGTTGAAAATAAGACCCAACGAGCAAATCCTACTGGTGTTCGGATCAAGGCATTGCGCGGCCGCCGAGAGGGGCTTGGGCCTGCCCCATCCTGTCCCAAAAGAGGTGCGTTTTCGTTATTCTCGATATCCTCAGTGTACTGGGGGCTTTCGGGCTGGTATAAGCTCGAGGCGCTGTCTTGTCTGTTACTAGTTAGTCAGCCTGTTCAGCATGTCCTAGTTCGCCTTAACCAACCCTCCCAGCTCGCTGAAAACGACTTTCATATTCTTCATTGCTAGATTTGGAGCATACGGCTTGTATGTAAATCAACTACTCTGCCTAAAGCACGGCCTAAATCGCCAGCTTGACCGTTCAATGGTGTTGCCTACGAAAGGCAACCGACGATCCAGACCTGGGCTTGAGGGTGACCCGGTTCAAAATCCTAGCATTTGTAGCTTCTTTAGATTGCGATAAGAAGATCGCGATAGTTAAGCAGTCAAGCAGTCGCGCCCAGGTGGAAAGGGACGATGTGCTCTCTCAGGCTCGTATTTGTTTCAGCCTTCAATTATGAGGTTGCTGACCGACGCCATGCTAGGTAAGCTCCATGCACGACACGGACTTCCCTTCGCCAACCAATCATTCAAGAATCTCTTTAGGCTGTGTTCTGTTTCGGTCCGTTTTTGCATTCCTGAGGCAGAACAGAACAGCACACCGTGATGCATCAGAGCAACTTAAGTGGAATATTGTTGCTGTCTAATGCAGTGTTCATGCATTCCCAAAAATTTGTTTAGAAGTAATCGCAGCCGAAGAAAGCTCTAAAGAAAGCCACTGTGGTAATCCCGCATATCCCTGTTATAATTCTGATCGTCTTCGTGAAGCTCCTTAGCACCTGTGGAAAAATGAAGATCTATCTTCTGAAAAGAGCATGCTGAGTATGGAGGTCGAAGTGTTTACGCATAAGAACACCGCACAAGAGCAGGAATTCAAGCACTAGAAACCGTTTTACAAGACAGCAGCAATAATTCACCAAGATAACGTCTATTTTAAGAGATACTAGCCAAAAACAAAATACTCCTGTCTTAGTGCAAATTGTGACGGTATACCCAAAGGGTTCCATTAGGCCAGGGGCAGTCTCAATTAATTTGAGAAGTGTCAAGTTGCAATAGAAGGTTTGTGGAAATAAAGAAACCTAAACCTCCAGTGAGAGTAAACGGAAATGTGTCGAACATGCAATTCAGATAAATGTTGGGTACGCATTCCAGAGGGAACAAAAGCTCACTCACAGGGTCTACATCATCAAGACCAGTACTTAGCCCAATCTTATTTGTGGCAATCTGAAGTAAAGACGAATCTGTAGTTGCTGCTGTAGGTCTAGCGTTATCGTAGAAATTGTAATCTTTATCACATATACGAGTATATATATAGGTATCAGCTGTGATCTTAACATGGGCACTCTTCTAGCGAGGTACAAAGATAATTCCATACTCTATATGTGATATCTAAAGCTATGTAAATGTCGCTAGCTTTTAGGTAACGCTGGAGATCCTAGAACACAAGCAGCCTACCTGTGTTGACACTTTCATGTCGCTAAATACGCGTTTCTACCGATGTCGCAAAATCAATGGAAGTAGATTGTGAAGCTGATTGAAGATCAAAGTATTGCTCGTTCAACGGCCAATTGAGTAAATTCTAGGCTGACTTTAGAGTGACAAACATGAAGACGGTTTGTTTTAATACTATTCTTGTGAATCTCTAGCCTGTAACAGCATATCAACAATCACGACGAGTTTATTTGTAGAGAGTTACAGTGTCAATAGCCTGAAATTGTGGGCCAGTCCGATTAGGCTTTTTACACCGGTATATCCTTCCGAAGCCAAGACCACGTGTTGTAAGGAAGTCAGATTCGCATATCTCAGTTATTACTCGAAAAGCTTCTTATTCTCTTCAAATTCATGCCCACCAAAGACCATCAGAGCACCTTCAGTATCGAATTTTGTCTGACGATTCAGGGGATTGATTCATACAATGGGATACAGGTGATGGTTGTCGAAGCGCTGAAATTCATGATAACATATAAACCTTTGCAACCAGTTGGGTTGAACTAGTCTCCGCAAGGAATTGCTAGAAACCCACATACTTGCTCGATATGGCTATGCAAGCACGCTAAAGATGATGTAGACTATCAGCATAGGTCGAATCGTCAATATAACGAAAGTTTTTCACATCTGAAACAGACAGATCCTAATTACTAAGACATCATTCTTAACACCAAAAGTCTGGGTCAATGATGAATTCAGATTCCTCTAGTGACTGGCAATTTCAAAGTTGTACCAAAATGTACCGAAAACATTGCCAAGTTTCAAAATATCCTCTATCACCACCAGTCAGCGTCAGGCTCACCGTCACGCGATGCTGTCCACGGTCCTCGTTATATCAAGATGTATCCCCTTCTCTTTAAATGCTGAGTCACATCAGGCTACCACCCAACAAAGCTCACTTCATTCAGTCCTACAAAACAGCTACACGTTTTATGCGAATCAATGCGAGTTAGGCCACCAAAACTAAAGCCTCTACTCCAGAAAATATATGAACGAGATATGGTCTGGTTTCTGTGAGCTTAAATCCATGAATCCACTTAAAGAATGTAGCCGACACTAGATAACAGAGTATGCCATGATCCATCGAGGCGACCTGCAGCCTTAATGTGCACGCCGAGCCACCAACGCCTGTGCTTCACGAGCCTGGGGTAAAATCTCAATGTGAGCAGGTTATAGTTAATTTATACGAAGAACACGTAACTTTTCAGAAGAAATCATACTTAAGCGAATTGAAATCGATATCCCCATGTCTGTGGCCACCAGGAACGTATAACAGGACTGTCTAGAGCAAGCATAGCGTTCCAAGCTTCACTGTACTACCAGGGATTTTGCAGCTCTTTTCGTCCTTCTTCAGTTAATAGCTGCGATGACAGCTTTGAGGGTCTCCTCACCTTACATTGAGGTTTAAGGCATAGCTGCCGACGCAACGTGCCGAAAGGCTTTCGGGTTAGGGTTAGGATTCTCTAACCGCCGAAGCGTATAATTGATACGAGCATGCTCGGTGATAAGACTGTTGATATAATGATAATACCGGTAACGCCGAGTATGCAGCTAAGCATAGCCATAATGCAATCGATAGAATGAGTGTTTCAATGTCGGGATATGCAAAGTATCTTCTAATAGGTTTTTTGAGATGAACATACTCTGCAAAGCACGTAGTATAATTCGCACAATTTCGTTAGACGGTACTAGTTATTGTCTTTCTTATGATCGCGTCGCCGTGTAAATATACCCGTGTTTTGAACACATGGACAATGCGGAAGTCCCTATCAAACAAGAATGACGTTTGTTCGACTGAGCATCGAGATTGCTTTGTAAGCCCTCCTGACCATACTAGCCCTAGAGCGGACGTTCGATTTATGCTCCATTCTTGGTATGCCTTAGCATTGTAAGTCTTAATGTCGACAAGGTCCTTTTCCCTCTCCATTTTGGCATACCTCGGCACTAAATGCCTTGGCAACACTTGGCCTCGCAAGATTCAACCATGATCCGGCCCTTTTATGGTTACTCAGCCCCCTTGAACTACGTGGTAGCACCGAGTGATATTCCGGGCTTCTTTTTGAGCCATTGGCGGTATGATGGTAGAACGCTTACAGGAAATTCACGATGGTCATGAACAGCACTAAACGGGCGTGCACATCATCTACATGTACTTTGTGGTCTAGACGAAGGCGTCTGAGTGATCATGATGTCACAAACAATTAAAAGAGAACATTATCAGTTTAGCATACGCGTCATGTCCTATTGGACAAGCATGTAGGGACATCTGTACAGCCTAGCACCTGCTTCTGGTACGCCTTTCTGGGTTGCTCGATTGTTGTTTTCTCCACAATTGAATACTTGGCATGTTTGGGCTGGCTTTAACCAAGAAGTGTCTCTTGATCACTACCGCCTCAAGTATATAAGTGCTTCTGGTATCACCCATCTTCTCGATCACTAAACAGCTCCTCCAACATTCGTTACCTAGGTCATCGAAATTTCGCCCAGTTCAACCATGTTGTCTCTTCTTTCGGCTTGTTCTATAGCGGTATTGGCTATCCGAACCATCAGTGCCCAAGAAACATACGACTACATCGTCATTGGAAGCGGTCCTGGTGGAGGACCTCTGGCTTGCAACCTTGCGAGGGCAGGGTATAAAACCCTCCTCCTCGAGGCTGGCGACGACCGCGCGGATGATCCTATTTGGAACACACTTGCGAACAATTACGCTGCTGTTAACAGTCCTTTGGCTCGATGGGACTTTTTCGTCCAGCACTCCGAAGACCCCGCAATCCAGGCCCGGTACGAAAGGCAGACCTATCGTACCACTAATGGGTCTTTTTACACTGGGCTCGACCCTCCTGCCGGTGCCCAGAGGCTGGGTATCTGGTACCCCCGCGGTACTTCCCTTGGAGGGTGCTCTATGAACAACGCAGCTATTTCCTCCTTACCACCCGATGCCGACTGGAACATAGTTGTGAACCGTACGGGCGATCAAACTTGGAGGGCGGAGAATATGCTCCAGCATTTTGTAAACATCGAGAGAAACGAGTGGCTGCCTCGTGGCACCCCAGGCCACGGATTCGACGGATGGCTACGCATCAACACTAGGAATAACTCATGGACTCAACAGCCAAATAATGTCTTGCGCATGTTGACTGGTTTGGCCAACGCTACCAACCAAGACACCAACAATATGGCCGAGCTGGTCATTCGAGATGTCAATGCCGCTGGCCCTGATCGGGATCAACAAGTGGGGTTCTACGGAATGAGTCTGCACATGGACAGCAACGGTCGTCGTTCTGGACCTAACAGCTACATCCGCGATACCTTGAACGATCCGGCAAACTATCCGTTGACCGTTAAACTGAACAGCTTTGCCACCAGGGTGCTTTTCAATGAGAGCGGACCCATTCCAGTTGCCAATGGAGTAGAAGTACTACAAGGTCAGGCGGTATACCGTGCCGATCCTCGATGGACAGAAGGAAACAAAGGCAACTTGACAACATTCAAGGCCACACGAGAAGTCATCGTATCAGGTGGTACCTTTAACAGCCCTCAAATTCTAAAGCATTCTGGCATCGGCCCGGCCGCAGAACTCACCCAATTCGGCATCAAAGTAGTCAAGGATCTCCCCGGTGTTGGTGAAAACATGGCAGAGAACTATGAAGCCGGAATCCTAGGCCGAGCAGGCGACGATATTAACCGCAATGCTGGACAGACCGCCCTCCTTATCAAGACACCGACTGAAACAGGTGGCCGGAATATCCATGCTTGGTGCGGTGCCTTTGCTCTGGAAGGATTCTGGCCCGGGATGCCCAATAACTACGGTCCACGACAGTACATGTGTGCAATGGCGCATATGGAGCCCAAGTCTCGTGCTGGTAGTGTTAGGCTCAAGTCAGCAGATCCAACAGAGACTCCGGATATCAACTTTCGCTTCTGGGAGGTTGACGGCGACGAGGACTTGCGAGAGCTGGTTGATGCTATCAAGATCATACGTAAGGGATTCCAAGCTGCCGAAGCCCCAGCCTCACCGTGGAACGAGCTGCACCCTTGTCACGGCGATACTTCGGACTGCAGTGACGAGGAACAGCTCGAATATTTTAGGCATCAATCTTTTGGTCACCATGCTTCATCTACGTGCGCCATTGGAGCTGCAGAGGACCCTATGGCTGTAGTGGACAGCAAATTCCGGGTCCATGGTGTTAACAATCTGCGGGTTGTGGATACATCGGTCTTTCCCCATGTCCCAGGCGCATTCCCTGTCTTGCCAACATACATGATCTCAGACAAAGCTTCCGCAGACATCATTGGTGACGCTAAGACCTATTAAGAAGGAGTGTTTTCAGGTACACGCAGAGTTTTTTAGCTACGGAGCTGTAGCATTGGCAATTTGTATCGCCAATCTTAAATTGAAAACTCGGCTTCCATCTTAATTATAACCTCATTCATGTTGTCACTCTAACATCGCCGTTCCCAGTTTCACTCTTTTAGTGTCATATTTTTTGAAGCACATTGATGAGGTCTAGCCGCCGAATCTTGCGCCGCGTATGGCCTTTTTCAAGCTAAGCTGAGAATTACCTCATGGCTCGAGCGTGATATCTTAGCGAACACGTCACTATTAAGTTAGCGGAACCTTATTTAACCCCTGTCGTCTTGCCAGAAATCGCGGGCGACTGCGGTGCGCCTTCCTCCGCCCTTAGGAACAATTGATCTCCATGAGCATTTTAAAATTATATAGCGCAAGCAATGTTGGCGCTTCGTGATATGAAAGACTTCACATGTTCAAGGGATATTAGAAGTTCGATATGAGAATGTGAGCATGTGAACCGAAAGAGTAAAGATCGCCCTTTGAACAAGGCCTTTTTCTCGTCGATTCATAGCGCAGCTACATACTTCACAAAGGCCTTGCACTTTTGACTACGAAAAGAAGAACACTGCCAGCGCATGGTCCCTTGTAGCGCACCCAAGTGATCCGCTTATTATCCTGTGGACCCCTCTCAAATATCTCAATTCCCGGTCCAAACTCTGCGTCGATTTTATCCTTGCTAAGACCCTGGAACTTGACTGCCCCGGAATCTTGCTCCGAGAGAAACTTAAGATTAAAGGAACTCAAAGCAGTAAAATCGTTTCCAATCGTGGACAAGAGATCTCTCCAGTTTGAACCTTGAGTGAGCTTCATTAGGCTGAAAGAAATGTCGGTCAAGCTTTGTTTGGAATTGGCCAAGATGGCAAGCACGGTGTGTGCAGGCAGTGTTGACATAGAGAGGTCGAATCGTTTTAGCTTGAAAACAGGCGTACCTGTTGAAAGCGCCGAGTCGACCTGGGGGTTCCAGGGTTTTTCGAAAGAGAGTCTCAAATTCTCAAGGATGGGGGCATGATAGAATACCTGCTCCGACCAGTATGATGCGGCATCAGAGCCGAGACATAGCTCTGCTGATTGCAACATAGAGAATGCTACGTTTTGGCCTTGATGTTGTGGAGAGAGTCGTACAGATGCTTCAACTACCGACTGAGATTTCTTATGTATTCGCATTGACACAACAGCTAAGTTTGCTACGTCAATTATGTCCCTTAGGAGTGTGGCTGCAGGCTCTGAACTTGTCGTTTTGTTTCCACTGCGATAGTCTCGGATCTCGATTGTCTCTGGGTGAAGTCTTCCCTCCACAAACATGGCTCTTAGCCTCGCAACGCCAATCTCCCGTGACTTGACGATTTGCTCATCATCACGCGGCCAGATATGTGAAGTGTCGGTCGATGAAACTCTGTCAGGTCTCGCGAGTGACGGTTGTGCATCGCTCTTCTCGCTGTCATCCTCGATAGAAATGGTTTTTATGTATTTTCGTAGATCTTCGTTCAAAGAGATTTCTTCTAATTTCGTCATATCTGAGTCCATCAGGCTGGTTTTCCATGTTGCAAAAAAGCGTTGTGCTACGGTGTGTAGTGTCTGCGCGTCGGCCTGCCTACAAACTAGTCGAAAAGAGCTCAGGTCTGAAGGTTCTAGGTATTGCGCCCAATTTTCGACCAGCTCCATGGGAATTTTGCTAAATTGGGGGGATGACATGTCCGTTCTTTGTGTTATCTACCAGAACTTTCTAAAACAGACGATGTGCTAGTTAAGAAGTTGGGCCTTCGAAGGAAGAAGCCGTAATATTGTGACTACTTCTCCACGGTCAGGCTACGCAATAAAGGTGGATTTAGTGACTTACCAAGTGATCACGTATGTAAGTGGTTGGCTTGAGAGAGTAGTGCATAAATATTGGCGGGCGGCCGTATTCTTAGGCGTGCCTAGAGATATCAGACCAGAACAATACTCAACAAACGGATGCACGATTACTTGGTACGTCATCGCATTGCCGCCAAGAGCCCCAGTTCAGCCCCATTGCAGCTAAGATCATGGTTTCCAGTACCCCTAAGGACGCCTCAAAACAATTCCGGATACCCGTTCTTCGTAGTACGTAAGCTGACAATAAATCCCTATACGGAAAGACTAGTCAATGCAATTTGTGTCCTCAAGTGCCAGAGTGAAACTAGAAGGATTTCGCAAATACCCACCGCAGCGCATGGGCCACTTCCGAGGAGTGAGGATGACATGATATTCCCAGGCCAACCTTTGTTCTCAGAAGTAATGGCCGCGGACTGAAGTGTGTCTGGTGACACTCTCCGGCTTCTCAAACGAGAGATTAGAGAGCAGATTCTAGGCATCAAGTAAGCGTGGGACCTTATTATTTCAGGGGTACATAAATTTCCTTGCCGAATCTGGTGGTGACAAGAACATACTACCTGATTAGGGTCACGCCACATGGACGTAGCCGCGCTGAACCCAAACTAGCCCCACATGCTCTACTCTGCCTTCCCGTTTCGTTCAGTAAGAACTAGGCGTCTTTCTGCAAGAGGTCGATAGCTTACTAGGGCTAGTAGCTAAAGCGTGTAGGAAAAGCTACTAGCCACAACAGGGTATCAGGTACTGCTCTCTGATTGGAATGAACCACTTCTATTCTATTCATATCCTGCATATTGGCAGTGAATAGGGAGCATTGATGTCACTTTCATCCTACGCTAATCCTACAATCCGGCAATTGTTTGATTCACTCGTCGGACGCAGTATTCCGAAGTGCAGGATGGACATCCTACAACGAAGACCCGCTTGGATTCATCACGATGGAGATGTGTTTCTGAAATGCCATGCTCTGGGCGTTCTCTTATTCTTCATATTTTCTACGTCATTTTGACTCTGTCAAGATGTATAAGAAGGGGGACATTCACTGTGTGGTAGCTTTAAATCAGCTGCAGCCTTTCAATCGAGAAGTAGATTGCGAGAATACCCTAAGCTCACCGAATTATTAGATTCTCCGCCTTCCAGCCTAAGATGGCGCGTTATCTTTTGCTACAGATGCTCAGCGTCTCTTTCGCTTTATTCTTCTCACTTGCACTCTCTGCTCCCTCCAAAGCAATGTAAGTACCAACACTTTTACCAGTGACATATCCTGAATACCCCCAATTGACACAATCGTAGCGAGGGAACTGTAGGATTTTCCAAGCGTGCAAGCGCTCTCGACGACCTGTGGAGAAGTATCCCAAACACCAAGAAAGCAGGAGGTGACTCTGCGCTCTACTTCAAGGTCGATCAATCCCAAGATGATGCATGGGGCATCACGTTTCTCTATGGGTGTACAGCGCTCATGATTTCTGACCCTGAGCATGTAGTCGGTGAGTAGTATCTTCATGCACGGACACGTCGTAGAAGCCACAAGCTTGGGTTTTCCCACGACGGAGCGCTTCTAGTATCTATCGTTTTATGAGTAATTCGTAGCCAACAAACACTAACAATAATCCAGTGGCCCACATGCAAGAGATTGACTCGAATGCATGCATCTCATTGACCAACGCAGCTACAGTGCAGAGGTTTGTCGACGACAAGCTGACTCCCACAACGGACTTTGTATGTTCCTCTCACTACAACACTTCTTCCGCCGAGAACTCACTGACACTCCGCAGTTCGACCCCGGCCCAAACACTCGCGTAGAACTACTCTACAGCGCCCAGCAGAACGGCACTCCTCGCCTTGACATCATCGAGGACTTTCTGACCGAGGATTGGGGACTCGACGAGGGCGCGATAAGGAGGTGGGCTTCGGTCGGTGGTAGCGGTACCGGCGATGCACCTGGGAGTCCGCAGGGGAAGGCAGTCATTCAGGTATGTGGTGCCCTGCTTATCCAGCATTCTTAGAGAAATGGTGACGGATGATGCTAACAAATGATTACTGTAGTGGCTTGCGGGTAATGGACAACCAACGGGCACGCTGAAGGTTTTCGTTGGTTCCAGCCCGTCGCAGGAGAATCCTGTCCGTGAGGACAACTTTTAACCATCTTGGGGCCTGTTGTTAGATCTTTTCGATCTCTGATTAAGGTCACTATGCGATAGGATATGAAGGAACCGGTCTGTTGTGATATTACCGGCGGTGGATGGGAATGTATGTCTTAACGTTATGAGCAAGTCTGGGCATCCTTCAGTGCTGGAAGTCGTTCATATGCCACATGTTCCTCGTTTCCAAGTTTGCCAACATAAATTTTTACTAGTCCTCGCATGTTCCCTGCCGATGTTTTGTAGCATGTGGTGACCTTGAGAACAGCTCCCTTTGGGTTGTTGATGTTGTGAGAGCAGTCTGCGCCTTCCGTGTTAGGAAAGGTCAGAGGAAGTATATATTCGAAATTGCACATGTGAGCATCTTGGGTGTTAGGTATGCGCGAGTATGCTTTCTACCCTGCAGGAATGTGTCGTTATGTTCAAGAATAGCACTACTTGGATAATCTCGATTGCACTCACTTGGATAATCTCGATTACAATTCTGTATTATCCATCACTCTTCCTCACTACAAAAGGTAGAAGCAGGACTCAATCACATCAGATCATGCAAGAATACAATTACTATTGACATGAAGGACGAAAAAGTCATCATACAGCCTCGTCGAGCCGTTTTGCCATTACAAACAACGCTGGCATAAGAATACGCAATCAACATGTCCCTATGTTACTATTCCCACAACTGCGATGGGAGGTAAATTGGACTCCGTATGGGCTATGGCTCTACACCCTCAACCTTTCTCAGAAACTCTCTCACACGTCCGACCTCAACACCCTCTCCCTCCTCACTATCTAGAGCAGCTACCAGGCCTTCCAGACATTCTTCAATTCTGCTCTCTTCCACTTTTGTGCACAGACTGACCACTTTCCTGTACATCTGCTCTAGTTGGCCGTCCTTTTCTTTTAACTTTCTGCTCCGATTAAGCAGTGCAGAGTTGGTGGATGTGTACGTGTCTAGGCGATGACGTAGGACAGAAACCGAGGGTAATTGTTGAACGGCAAAGTTTTGGTATTGCGGCTGATGGGCAATTTGAGTAAGAGTGGACGAGTCGAGCGGGAGTGGGGTGGAGAGATATGAAGGGCCATCAGAGGCGTGGCGGATGAGGTGTTCGCCAGCTTGTCTTAGTTCATAGGGCAGGTCTTCTTCCTTGATGATGATGCCGGCGCCTTCTGCGTCGGCGTAGCCGATCCTCCGCTTCTCGTGCAAATCTGTTGCGCCAGCGTTGACGGACAGCATATGCCGTTGCGGTTCGAGCCAGCGCTTGAGATTTGCTATTCGCTTGGCACGGTCTTGTCGCATTCGTAGACGCATTCTTAGCGTTTCCAGTCTTTGTTGCTCTTGTTTTTGTTGGCTGGAGAGCTGTGTAATAAGCTCGTTTGTGCGATCTATTGCGTCTTGTTTCAAGCGGGCTTCTTGTGTGAATTGCATGCTCGCAGATTGAAGAATACCGCTCATCACTGGACATGTTAGTGCTTGCGTTTGATGATGAAAGAAATGTCTTACAAGGCTGAATCTCCCGGCTTGTTTCCTCCACTTTGCTTAGCGGCGCCTTGCCCTTACTCGGACTGCTTGCCGCCAGAACTGTCTCGCCGTCACCCAAATCACTGCCTACGCCAAAGTCAATTGGCCGTGTTCCTTTATGGTTCGGTATTGTTGGATCGGCTTGAACTTCCATAAGCTGGGAAATGATGTTGCGGTTGCCAATCCGTGCTGCGAGATTGAGAGCTGTGTTTCCGGCCTTATCCCGGGCGTTTACCATCTCTTGCATGAATCGCATCAATCCAATGGGCTTGGGGTAATTGCTGCTTTCGTGGAAGGAGGTGATCTGATTGGCGCCAATGTTGCTGCGGACCAGGTACTCGAGGAGGGCCTCGAGATAGTACTTGCTAGAGGCCGCGCGACCCTTGATGGCGCACGTTACTGCAATGTGATGGAGAATTGTGCGTCCCTGGGCATCCCGGAGTTCAATGAGCGGTGCAAGAATCTCTAGGGTCTCGGGGAAGCAGCTGTGATCTAGACTGTTGTTGACTGATACTGCGCTCATCAGTGGAGTCTGGCCCGAAGCGTTGCCTCGGAACATGTTGGCGCCCTTTGAGACTAGAAGTCGCATCAAGGATACCCGCGCCAGAGTTGCGGCCCAGTGTAATGCCGTGTTGGCAGAGTTGTCGATTGGCATGTCAAGATCTGCACCTGAAAGATGCAGAATGGCGGGATGATTTGTAAAATTTGTTCTTGTTTGATCGGCGAACAGATCGGTCAGCATGGCCTGCTTCTCTTCGTTGTGCTTGGTGTCTGGATGCGGCAAGGGTGGTAATGCTGAGGGCACCTCGCCGTCTGGAAGGCTAATGTGATGTCCAGTCTGGTGCTGGTAAAAGGATTCGCTCGGTTCGGTTGGTGAGCCAAGGTCGCGCATGGACATGTCTGGCCCAGTGGGCTGAGAGAAGGATTCTTCCTGTGAGGCGCGCATTCGCTTCCTGGGCGGCTCCTGGGCGTCATCCAAGCCAGTGCCATAGGCAGAATCGTGGCCGTTGGCGCCGCTGAAGCTGCGCTCGGAGGCTATGCTTTGCTGGCTGCTCGTCCGGAATGACTCTTGGCTTGCGATTGGGCCTTGCGATGGGCGGCCCATACTGCGGCGTCCTTGTGATGACGATGCTGGGCGCGGAGCCGGCGAGTTCAGGCGCGCAACCTTGTTCATGGCGGCAAGGGCGCTCGTGGCTGTAGACGATATGTTGGAGAAGAAGGTGCCCCCGACGTTCTGGCTGGTGCTGCGGCCGTCCATGCTCTGGGTGTAGAAGCGCTTCCGGTTCGCTGCCATGGCCTGCTCCTTGGTTGGCGTCTCAATGCCCTGGCCCTGGTTGCCGTCGACGCTGATGTCGTAGTCGAGCAGCGGGCGGAGAATGTCCTCGACGCCGTACTGCCGACAAAACTCGCGGCCGCGGCGGTAGTTGATCCACGTACCCTGGTACTTCCCGTAGCCGCCCTGGACTTTTTCGTGCTCGCCCGTCAGGATCTCCTTCTCCAGGACTTTGGTGCGCTTGCCCTTGTCGACGCCGGCAACCTTCAGTATCTGGGTAGCGTTGAGCCAGCCGTCGGAGCGGCGGCGCATGACGGCGACGCGGTTGACCTCCATCTCGTAGACGGATACGCCCGAGTAGACGGCCTAGGCGTGTCAGTGTGCAGGTTGCGACTGCGCTGGCGGGTGCTTACCGTGTAGATCTGCGGCTTCTCCATGCCGTGCTGCTGGAAGCCGTTCATGTCGGAGAAGGAGCGGTTGAAGCCGGGCGCGGCCATGAGGCCATGGGGGGAATTGGCGTACATGGCGGGCTGCGGCGGCGAGGCGGCGGGGAACGAGTTGGAGAGCGAAGTGCGCGCGACTTGCATTATGTCAGCGCAACGCTGAGGTGAATGCGCGGGTGGGCGGGTTGCACGGCGGTCAAACGGCGGGCATGGGGGAGGGAGGTGAAGAAACGGGGCAGTCGCAGTCGCAGGCGCAGGCGCAGTGGCCGGCACAGTCACAGTCGGGTGCGCAGGCGCGCAGGAGCGCAGTATCGTCGCTGGCACGGTGGTCGCCCGGGGCGATGGTGGAGACTCGACACGCTGGCTGGGGCTCGTGGGTGGGCGGGGAGTGAATTGGCCGTCGTCGACCAAGGTGGAGAATCAAGCGCGTTCACGCGTCTCGGCTACGGCGGCTCAGCGAATCAGACCCGCCCACTGTTTCGAGCCCAGTTTGTCACCACCACCCGTCTGGCATGTCGGCGCCCGTTCAGCTGCCCGCGTCGAGTCTCAGGCCCGTCCACCTGCTGCGCGCCCTCCTCCGCGAAGCCTCGTACCTGCCCGATGCCACTGCCCGCTCCTACCTGCGCCAGTACATTGTCAACCGCTTCAAGGCCTACCAGCCCCGGCAGAACGCGACTGCCTCGTTCGACCTGCACGCCGTCGCCAGGTACCGCCACCGGAGCTTCAAGAGGCGGCAGGCGGCCATCATCCATGAGCGCACGCGGCCGTTGCTGAGAAAGGGCCAGAAGGGCTTGAACTTTCTGCGGCGCGCCAATCAAGGAGAGCTGCCATGTCTGCAAAAGGTCCTCTACTTTGCCTACGGGCGTCTGGGACGGCGAAAGTATGCGCTGCTGGACAAGCTGCTCCGCCCTGATCCTGTCATAGACGGCGATGCAGAAGCTGTGTCAGACATGGAGGGTGGCCCATCGCCTCTGCAAAAGCTCTACCACAGCAACAAGCGCTACCTGCAGTACTTTGATGCTCCCAAGCTGTCTTCCAAGACACACCACACCATCAGCATATCCAGCCGCTACGCTCGTCTACGCACAGTCCTCACATCACAGTCCCAGAGAGGCATCGCCATCCACCGAGAGCTAAAGGGCCCTTCCTTGAAGACACCGATAAACAATGTCTGGGAGCGGCCCATGCCCATCAAGCGTGCCCGAAACAATGTCCGACGATGGTACGCAGAGACCATGACCAGGCTGCTTCCCCCTTTGCCTAACCACGAGTGGGATAACATGCATGCTATCATCTTGAAAGAAAAACATGTCGAGTTTGCAAAGCCAAGGAAACCTGCCCGTCTGCTCAGCCCTGATTGCCTGGCCGAAGAGGAGCCTTTTACTGCAGTTTTGAATGCTGGCCTAGCACTAGACAAGCCGAGCCGAGCAGACAAACCGGCGGGCATGCAGCGACCGCACACTATTAATGTAAAGTTCATGCGACGACTCTACACAAAACTTCTTACCCTGTGTTGCAAGCTGGAGTACGACCAACACAACAAACAATGGACCGCCGTCTGGGGTGAGCCGCAGAAGAGCATCAGCCCGAAGGTGTACAATCTACCCACTGAAGAATCCCTTTTTGCTGGCGTGGATGCGACGGGACGCATTCCCATGACGCCAAAGCAGTCCGACGCTGAAGTTGCTCCTCAGATACAGCCACGCAATGCGAAGGGCGATTATGTGCGCTTTCCATTCTTTACAGAGTACCTTCCCAGAACTCATCCCATGCGGAAACAGCTGGACAACTGGAAGCAAAAGCGCGCCGCGGCGTCGGCGTCGGACTTGGCGGCTACGACCGGGCGGTGAAGCAAGCGCGACTCCGACCAGGTCGAGTCCCGCAATTCTGCCACAACGCGACATGCAAAGGGCGCGTTGTGATGCGGCAAAGTTTGCCATTCCACCAACAAAACCGCACTCGAAGCTATACAAAATCCTATCGTGCTGTTCACAATGGCATCCACTGGCGCCACAATTCGTCATGCCACTCGCCAAGGTATATCCCCAACGAAGAACACTCTCCCTCTCTCTAACATCTGCCTTGGCAGACGTCTCTACCATCTTGGGCCTCGTCCAAGAGCTAGCCGACTATGAAAAGGCATCTTCATCTGTCGAAGCGACTGAAGAATCTCTGCTCAAAACTCTCTCGCACGCCGACCCGTCGGACCCCTCCAAGTTTTCACAGGGTTTCGCCAAAACCCTCCTCCTCACCGACCCCGACGGCACCGTCGCAGGCATGGCACTCTACTTCTACAACTACAGCACCTGGACTGGTGGGCCAGGCATCTACCTCGAAGATCTCTTCGTGAAACCCGCTTACCGAAACAAAGGGTACGGCAAGCTCCTGCTCAAGGAGCTCGCCAAGGAAGTGTTGAAGGTTGACGGCAAGAGGCTGGAGTGGAGCTGTCTGGATTGGAATGAACCAAGCTTGCAGTTCTATCAGAGCGAGGCTGTTGGCGCAAAGAAGAAGAGCGAATGGGTGGGATTGAGAGTAGAAGGCGATGCCCTAGGGAAGCTTGCCGGGTCATGATTGCTATTTAGTGTCTGACAATGAAATATCCATATCTGAGTCAATGACATTGGCATTATGATCTACATATCGCATCTCTTTCGTTCGCCCATCGGAATTGACTCCGAATCGCACACCCACTTGGGTAACTACCTTTATAGTTGTCACCAAACAGGATACTGATCTACAAAACACCAAGCCAATTAGTTGCTACTCACCTCTAGCTTGACGCGATAGTCCAAGCCTCGGCTGCCCAATGTTGGTTACTTGTGATAAAAGCAACATTCGCAGGACTCAATGGTCATCCAACTCACTACCAAGAAATCTTTACATTACTTGCGCAATGCATTTCTCCCTTGCAAAGCTCCTCGTCCTTGTTCCTGCTGTTGCAACTTGCAATGCTGTGCCTGCGTCTCGGCGCGATGTCCTTCCCACAGCACAGACAGTCAAACAAGACGTTATCAACATCCACAATGCTGTGCTAGCCCTCGACGAAATAGTGCAATCCTACAACGGCGCCCCGTTTCCAACGTCTCTCGTAGACGGCACACCAGTCCTTCTCGGAGTCGCAGAAATTCACCGCGTGAACCGTGCAGGGTTCCGACACGCTCTTGCCGCCTTGCCGTTTAGTGTCGACGACAGCGTGCAAGTCATCGACACCGTTGTATCCACCGGTAAGTACATCCTCCATGGACTTCCCCGTACCATCGTTCAAACCAACACATGCTGATTCCGGATTCCAACTCAACAGTAAACGTGAGTATCCCAGCTGCAACAACACATCTCAAAGACAAGGTCTCGGCATTCAAGGAAGGCGCGCTCGTCCCTGTCGTCATCGCCAGTCTTGCCCTGCTGCTGTACGACCACGACACGTTCAGCGCCGCAACACTGGCGAAACTCAGTCCGCGGATTGGCCAGGAAAAGACTGCACAGGGCGCAGATGCTGTTGCGAATATCCATAATGTCATCCAGGATGCGATTGTGTTCTACACTGCGAATGTTTTGTAAGACGTGGGGTTATGTAAGCATGGAAAGGAGTTGCTGAGGCTCTGCTTATGTTGTGTTGATTGGTAATTAGGTTTGGAAAGAGCGCTTTTCTCTGGCGTTTTTATTGAGGAGAGTCAGGATCCTCGTATCCACTGTACATAATCAATTCCCGAGCAAATTCTCAACCTGATGTAGAAGTCCTGAAGATAAAGGCTGCTCAGACCTTTGAGTCGGCATAATCCGTGTTGTCTCCAGCCCCAATTTCCCGTTCAAACCCTTCGTGTGGGAAGCTCATTCGCGACACTCTGCCCTTCACAGACTCCACACTCCACCGACGAGACAGGAAAATTCCCTTTTCCCAAGATGGTTGGGGAAATCGCATGAGTGTATCACAGCGTCCTTGGGCAAGCTGATGCTGCATTAGCCATAGAAACAAGACAAAATGTACTGAACTACTTACGAGTAAACCACAGAACAATGCGCGCCATGCGGAAGTTCCCGTTACTCACAACCCCAACGCCAGAAAGCCACGCAGCTAGTTAGTCAGAAATTAAGTTTGGCTTCAAAGTGTAGAGCCTTACTTCGTAAACACTGCTTGCTGATGTTAGGACACACGTCTGCTCCCACTGCGCCAAACAACCAAAAAGGTAACAATAATCTGCTCTGCGCAGATCACGCTGAACAGAATAGTACTTAACGTCAGTGCTATGGACCAGCCAGCAGCTACCTCGGCTCTCAGCACTATAGCCTGACAGCTGAGGTAGAAGAGCCGCGATTTATGGGTAGGGGGAAAAGGCAGCATGGCGGGTTGAAATTGGCTTATTAGTACTTTAGCAACCTGGCCTCATAAATGGATGAGATGCTGTTGCTCACACGCCTATAGTTACACTCGCCATATGTTTCCGTGGACTTTTCCAGCGGGGAGTAAGGCGCATGCCGTGCTTTGATATTTATATATATTCTTTTACTACATGGTCGCTGCATTAAGGGCATTCCAAAAACTTCAAAAACTCTTACGTCCAGCCTCGGAATTTTATGCATTACGGTCACCTGGCGCGTGTGAAAGTTCAATCGTTGTTTCTTTCAGTATATGTTTCTGGCTCTCAGCGTCGGAACGTTCCTCGTCTTCGGGATCGCGTCGAGACCTCTCTTGATATGTAGGTTTGCGGTTCATGGGCGTCATATGGTGGGACTGGCCATCCGTCGGGCGTGATGGCGTCGCATACGAAGACTGACTGAGGAATGGGACTAGGCGAAGTAGTGGCCGGAATGTAGCAATGGAGCCTGCAATAATACCCAAACCGCACTCAAGTATGGACCACAACGCGATTGTAGCAATACCAAGCATGTAGTTTTCGGTGCTCGTATACAGGGTGAAGTAGGCGAGGCGGACGATGGTCGCTGAGCTTGCTCTGCAAGGCAGGTTAATACCCAAGTTATGTAGAGTGAAGATGGTACGAGACTCACACTACGCCCATCGCGAGAAGCACAATCAGAGACACCTTGACGCGCATCTTGAGTTGAACGTCCCACAGGACAAAGGCTGGAAGAATCGCACAAGCCCAATCCGTGAGGATGCCATTGGCCGAGAAATAGTAGCTCATATTGGTAAGCAAGATGGCGTTTGGGCAGGTGCCAGCTCGAGCATCCCAATTCGCTGCGATGGGACGGCACCATAGGATAAGAGTGAGGGCCGTCGCGGTAGAAGCGATGAAACTCAGTCCCATGATGGCGTACAGTGGAATTCGGTAGCGCTTCTCTCTGGTGAACCGAAGCAGAGCCGTGCAAATACTGCATTTTATAGCAAAAGAAGTTATGACATAGATTACTTGACAGAGCCAAAACCACTGAATCTTTGGGTTAGTGTCCCGTGCGATAGCGCAATTGCTACACCTAGTACCAAACATACCTTGCGGCCATGACGAACAGACACTTCGTCCAAGTAGATGTCTGGGGAGCCAACCCCATTATATGTAGCGCTGAGTATACTCTGCGAGGCTATGGTGAAGAGGACCTACCATTGCTCAGCATGCTTAATAAGTTTGATTAGCGAAGTCATATCTTACCAGGCTAATGACCATCAGCAAATCATCCATCCCAAGGCCGTTAATCCACTTTCTGACCCAAATGCGAGTGATGACTGTCAGCCAGGACAAGGTAAGCATCGCGATGGTTACGCCGACGAGTGCGCGTCCCGAGCTCGATTTTGGTGGTATTGTCATTTTGCTAGCAGGATGTGTTGTGAGTCCTCAAGAGACTTGCGATTGGGAGCCTTCCATGTAAAAATGCAGAACCAAGGGCTTCGAAAAGATAAAGGGCCGCTGAGAGATGCTGGGTGCTGGGATGTGAAGACATTTGGCACAAAAACGGCGGGCAAGTCTCCCAAAGAAGAGCAAAGCCTCTCCAGCGAGCAGTCGGCAGTATCCGCTCTGGAGTACCGCGAAGGAATGGCGCTTACTACGTCTGGCTTTCGGCTTGGGCATCGTTGCAAGATTATAAAAGGGGGATGGAATCGCCGGGGTAGATGAGGCCAGGGTTCGACTGCATCGGCGTTTAAGCTCCAATCAGGTGACGCTGCTTCGTGCCGACGGGTGGCGGCTTCGGTTCCGCGTTGATGGCGTTGTTGTCCCCAGGTGTCTATAAACGGCCCGAGGCACGACGATCAATTTAATCGAGTCAGCACGTTATGCGAGCCATTGAGGGTGGGCTTATAGGCTGCACTGCCTTTAATCCGTCATTCTTGACTCTCGACCCAGCGCACTGTCGCCATTTCTGTCCGGAAACATGGAGCACTTGACGCACAGGTCAATCACCACCTCCCGATCCCTGCAGTACACCTATTATGTCTCCGAACCGACAGCCGAGTCAGTTGGCAAGCCCGCTTTGTTCTTCATCCATGGCTTTCCCGATCATGCGCATATGTGGAACGACATAATCGCTCAGCTCTTGCACCTGCCCTACCGAATCATTGCGCCTGATCTGCTGGGCTACGACGGCACCGCAAAACCAACCGACCCGCAGCAGTATGCCTATTCTCTCCAAGCCAAAGATCTTCACGAGATACTCCTTGGCGAGAGCATCTCCTCCGTGATCGTCGTTGGCCATGACTGGGGCTCGGCAATGACTCAGCGCTTCTACCAACACTACCCTGACATAGTGGCGGGCCTCGTACTCCTTAATGTCGCATACCTTGTGCCAAACCCCAGCCAAAAGTTCAATCTCGATGCGGTGAACCAACTGACAGAACAGGTCTTTGGGTATCCAATGTTTGCGTATTGGGACCTGTTCACCGCGGATGATGGACCAGCCTTGCTTGCGGCAAACCTGGACCGGCTTTACGAAGTTTTGCATGGCGACCCAGAGGACTGGATGCGCACTCAGTTCTGTAACAGGGGAGCTATGAGAAAATATCTCATGGGACAAACGGAACGTGTGCAACTAAAGAAGTATGCCACGGAGGAGCGATGGAAAAAGCTTTTTTTCGACCGTTTCGAACGAGATGGCTTTGAGGCGCCGGTCTGTTGGTACAAGGCAACGAAGGAGAACATTCAGTCGGAGGATGACGCCAAGATTCCTCCAGAGAGGTATAGAGTGGGCGTCCCTGTGTTGTTCATTGGCGCAACTGGAGATGCGGTGTGTAGGATTGACGCCATGGAAGACGCCAAGGGCAAGGGTCTTGTGCCGGACCTCGAGGAGAAGGTGATTGAGAGTGGTCATTGGAGTCCGATGGAAAAGCCCGAAGAAATTGCAGTGCTAGTGAAGGATTTTCTGGGACGCAGATTTCCATGACAGTTGAGAATAGGGTGTGTAAGCACGTTGCACGCTTTCAACAATGCAGGAATGGCAGTTTACTGACTCCGATGTGACTTCTTCCAGTCAAGGATTGCGTATCCTATGGATTAGTGATGAGTAAAATGTTACAGCGGAGAATTTCGGGAGACAAACACTTGCGATCTTACTCATTTCAAGCTCTGGATTGTCTACAACAGTTTTTCACATACTTCACTATCTTGCATTGAAATATCCATTGCAAAGCCGTGAATCAACACGCCTGTTGCAGATCCGCTTGCATGCGCTCCGAGGGTGATCTATCATCACCAGTCTTCCCAGGAGCTTTTCTCCCATAATGTCTTGCACTTTGAACGCGACCGGATTCCGCTCTGTTACTAACGCGGATGTATTACATGGCACATGTCGAAACTTATTCCTTTGACCGTGTCCCTCAAGTCGGCGGCAATTAGTACGACTGCGTCAGCCTGATGATGCTTTAAATACTTACGTCTATTCTAGGAATCGTGTATTGAACTACTTGCGTACAATAACATATGTGCAACAACGGAGGTGCTAGTGTCAGTTGAAACACCGCTATTGTGGCGCCGCTGAGGCGTAAAAGAGGGGCAATGGTCAATATAAGGCACCGACAATTACGCGTATAAAGTCACCATTTCCTAGCTTTCTGGATCAAACCGCACAACGTGATATCGCGATGCTGTCTATCACAGACCTTCTAGAGGAGCTAATATGCCACATCGCGTCGGCATTTGAAGGAGATCGAGCAACTCTGCATTCTGTGACCCGCGTATGTCGCGCATTCCACCGGGCGGCTCGAGCATTGCTTTTCCGTTACATAGGCGAACTCACGCCCGAAAGACAAGAGTTGTTGGGACGAAGCTTTATTAATGCTCCTGAGCTGGTTTCAATGGTGCGGTCGTACTACGTTATTATAGCACATGGAGAAATCTAAGGCAACCAACTTCAAACAGCGTTCCGGTTTCCCAACCTTAAGGAGTTGATTATGTATAGGTATGGCAGACCAATACCATCAGGCATGGGCTGACTGCAAGTATTGCAGGATATCATGTTCTGGCATAGCGCAGGACGAAGCATGAAGCTGGATTTCCAGTGTGGGTTTCTCAACGAACCTTCATTTGCTGGAATCCGGACCATTCGCTTGCATCGCGACTTTACATCCACGGACATTGTACGATTTATGCTGCTTCCAGATGTCAGAGTCCTAGAAGCGATATCACTTGATCAGATAAGGATGCCACGACTATCTGAGCCTTTCACATCCATGACTTCAGGTGTTACTTCTCTCAACATAACGGGTGGTTCTCGCTGGAGGATGAATTCGGATACCATACGAAGATTGCTGTCTTTCAGTCCGTGTCTTCGGATTCTACGCTGCGAACTCCCCGCGAGCACGGAACCAGTCAATGAGGCGCGATTTGAGGTGTTTCGTGGGGAAGGAGGACCAATCAGCCCAATTAAAATGACTCGCATGTTAGAACCTGTCCGTAACACACTGCAAGCGCTCTCGTTGTTGCAATTGCGCTACAATGTGGCGTATGATGGCTCAACCATGGACTTGACAGATTTCACTTCTCTACGAGATCTAGAAATCGCGTCATGTTGCCTTCTTCCCCCCGGCCCGCCATGCAATGATCGAGATTTATTGCCACATCTGTTGCCAAGGAGTTTGAGACGCCTGAAGATTAGTGGGCTCTATAAATTGCATTGTACTCTCAGCTGATCACAATTGGTGGCTTGAATTTTCTCGAGAATCTGGTGTCTTTTTTCACCACTTGGAAGGCGAGCCTTTTCTATCACAAGATCCAGCTGCAATCCCACCGTCCCGTTATCAGTGGGTCTCGAACTTGCTGTAGCACAAAGCTGCTCACTACAACAATCTTGTTAGCGTGACGATGTATGATCCTCCGGGAAATATTGGATACTGGCAGTGGTTAGAAACGAAGTGGATCTTGCCTCAAGATTTGGCGTAGCTGTCATTGAGAACCGGTGTGAAGCTAAACATAAGGATCAGCTATCCTCACCCAGATTCTGAATCAGTGACCTGGGAACAGAGGAAACGAAAATGCACTGTCAATGAGACACCAGTGTTCCCTTGGCAGTAGAATGGACCATGCCAACAACTTTGCTCTGAAATGTGGGTGAGCATTAAAATGCTTTCGCTACTCTGCTCTAAGCTTGTCTATTGTCTAGATATTGTCACCAACTACGATAGCCCAGCCGTGTGAGATGATGTCTACCTGGTACCAGGCATATATATATGTGGTACTGACTAGCAAAGATCGGGAGGGGTAGAACTGCCCAGTCAGCCACGTTGATGCCTTGCATCAACGTTAACCGCTCGCGCCTGCCTGCCTTAACCCCGCCTCTCCTCTCTAACCAGGTCACCACCAGCTGAGTTGTTACCCTGCCTATTTTAAAGCCAACTTCGTTAAAATAAATGTACCCTCATCTAGAATGCAGTACCCAGCCTTTATCTCCTCTGCTCGCTTATCCCAGCTGTCAACTACTTTTGGGACCTCACAGCGGGCTCTCTGTCTATTTGTCTATCTTAAGCTCAGTTAAACGTGTCATGAGGCTGTCTGAACGTTTGACCAAGTTATATGGGCACTTCTACTTTTATTGTCATTTAGACGTGCTGTCTCAGCCGAGGATCATTTATTAATCGTAATATCGCGCTCCTTCCTTTGAAAGACGTAGTCGTAGCATTGTACCCAGGGAAATAAAGACAAACCTTGCTATTTGTTGTTAGTCCTGTATGGATGATACTAGTATGGAACACGAACTTTTCGACGGATCGGCTTAATGGTTCTGAAGGCAAGGTTGAAAGGTGTTACTATGACCTAATGGGGAATGTTGCGGAGCCTGGAGTTCGCAAGTCCCCTCAAATGGAATAGCGTACTAGTTGTGACTCGAGATCATGTGAATACATATATTGACTCAGCCTTGCCGGGAGCCTCAATAGTCTAGAGCACAGATGCTATGCTGATCTCGATTGCTGCCAAGACACATGATATGCAACTATGTATTGTTAGCAGCGGAAGATATGTAGCAGTTGAGTAAGATTTTTTTTGCCATACCGGGGAAAGTAAGACTCGTTACAGTCCCAGCGAGTTATACTATGAGAATGCGAATTCAGCAAGGTGCCAGTATGCCATGACGTCACTTCCTTCAAATTTGCGAACGCTCACCGGCTAGCCTAGGCACCTCCACGTTAACAACACATTTATGCGGAGATTCCGGTGAAACCATGTCATTGGGACAATAGCTATATCAATTTGGTAACTCAAAGCGCACGGCCAGTTGTATGCTGGCTGTCTTACAGCCCCGCGGAACAACTTCGTCTGCAACAACTATTACTCATATGCATAATGAGACGAAATCGGTCAGATCCAGCACTGGTTGCAGTCAGTAACGGTTGCATTTTCGCAACCTGTGACCGCTACATACACTCGTGGGCTCTGGTTTGACGGCCGTCGTTCTTCGGCCTTCAGAAAATCTCCGGTGTACCGATTGCGGTATCACCTTCCCGTATGCAGCTACATAGTAGTTGAACAAGCCTTATTCTAGAGCTTTAATTGTAAGGCAACTCAACTTTGTCGCGGTTCTGACTACAATCTGGTGTGCGAAGTTGTTGTTAATCTCTCAAAAGTCACTCCCTTTACTAGAAGTTACTTTACGTTACCAAGCAAATCCTCTTACCTTCAAGAAGGCCTTTTCAAAGCTGCGAAGATGGTGGCTGGTTCTTCTGTGGCAGATGCGGGGAGGGCTTCATCCAATGTTGCACTACAGTTATAGTTCTTCGCATATCGCACATGTACAGACATTCCGAAGACGGTCAGTCGACATCCAAAATTCCGGTGAAAGTTTTTGTAATGGTGTGTGAGCCAAGTGGTCGGCTCAGAGAGTATAGCATAAAGGGCTCACCTAAAGGGTCTATGAACTCTCCACACTACCACCAATTCCCTTGTCAGATTGGAATAGCAGCCATACACTTCCTCACTTAACTATCCTCGGAACAATATCTGAAAAGATGCATGGATCATCGCAAGAGGTTGTATATAGTAATGAAGAATTGACGGAGGAGAGCCGTAGCCAGGTCGTCTTGCCTGTCAACAGAAGTAAAGTGAAGGTCATCGGCCTCTACGGTGTTTCTGGGTCAGGGAAGACAACATTGCTGACTAGATGGAAGCATGAGCTCGACCCTGATCGCTTTTCCTTCTATGAGGGTTCAGAAGTCATTGCAGACATGACTCCTGGCGGCCTCGGTGGCTTCCAAAAGCTTGACGAACAAGCCAAGAGAAACATGCGGCAGCTTGCCATTGAGACGATTCAAGAAGCATGCTACAAAAGTGGGAAAACAGCAATTGTAACCGGTCACTTCATGTTCTGGCATGAACACGATATGGATGGGGACATTGTTTGCACCGAGAGCGATATGGCCATTTACACTCACATCATATACATGAACGTCTCCCCCCAGATCATAGAACAACACTCTACCAACGATGCTAAGCGGCGAAGACAGCCGGTTCCAGAAACCCACCTTTTCAAATGGCAGCAAGCTGAGCTGGCCCAGTTGCGACCACTGTGTCGTAAGCACAATATCCTTTTCGCAGTTGTCGATTCTACACAGATCTCGCGCAAATTGGTTGAGATAATGGTACGTGATTTTGACCTTCACAACGAAGATCACAATAAGAATATAACCGAGCAAAAACTGGACCAAGCCGTCTCGTCGCATCTTATCCGAGCGGATACAGTAATGGTCATTGATGGAGACAGGACTCTTGCACCCCAGGACACGGGCGATTTGTTTTGGAAGATTGTGCTAGCGCGCCAGGGAGGCGAGGAAGGCGAATCTCCAATGAAGGCACTTTTCGGTGGACCTCTCGGTTATTCGTATACTGCATTCCGCCAGGCTATGCTTCTATATGAAGAAGCCGCAGACGATGAGTTGTACGAGGAAATATGCCAACAGGTCGCTTCAGCCGTAACCATCCATCCAGAGTTCTCCTCATTACTGCAGCTGGTAGGAGAGCTGGCGCCTGTTGGTGCCGTGCTGGTGAGCTGTGGACTTCGGCGGATCTGGGAGATTGTACTTGAGAGAGCGAACTTGCGACAAACAGTAGGAATCATCGCCGGAGGGCGTATTGGAGATGGTTTGGTGGTCACAGCAGCAACAAAGGCAATGGTTGTTGCTCGTTTGCAAGCGTATCATCAGAAAAGAGTCTGGGCATTCGGAGATAGCCCGCTGGACCTTGAAATGCTGAAGACGGCGGACCAAGCCATTGTCGTAGTCACTGACCAGCGCACGAGAAGCAAATCTATGGATGCTGCATTGGCGAATGCAATAGACACAGAAGGCCTTCGAGCACTTCAAGCGCTTCTACCCGATACCGCTCTACCGCGACTAGACATCACGAGGCTGCCAACGTGTGACTTGACGAAAATCCAGTTCATCAACGCTTTGTTAAGTTGGAAGAGACAAGACACACCACTTCCCATTTACATTGCGACCGAGGCTACATCCAAGCTATTGGCAACACCAATGCGAGACGCAGCCAGCTCTGGCCCGGATCTACGAAAAGCGCATAAACAAGCCGCATGGTATCTCACACTCGAGTATTTGCCTCGCATCATCGGCCTTGAGCCCTGTCCAATATCACATGTGCTGGGCCATGCAGCAAGCGGCTGCAATATCATGGAAGAGGATCGGACAACGATTGTGGCTCTGATGCGTGGCGGAGACCCGATGGCATCCGGTGTGAGCAAAGGACTTCCACGCGCTATGTACGTCCACGTGAAAGAGCCAAAAGATCTCAAGCTCCACCACCTTAAGGATCAAGCCCAGGTCTTACTTGTGGACTCAGTAATCAATACTGGCAGATCTATTATAGAGTGTGTTGAGGTCATTCGCCAGTTGAATCCCGCTATCCGGATTATCATTATTGCAGGCGTTGTGCAAGCGCAGTGTCTCTATAAGACAAGCGTTATGTACAAAGCGCTCTCCGCTAATGGAAAAATACATCTTGTCGCACTCCGCGTTTCTGATACGAAGTTCACTGGAAGCGGAACAACTGATACTGGCAATCGGTTGTTTAACACAACTCACCTACCTTAATCGTACCAAACCATGATTGATTTGCTGCTATCATGCTTTTCGAGTCATCAGCACGTATTTAATAGGAATCAGGCACAGAAGATATAAGCTCGGCAACCTGCTTCTTAAACTACCTAGGAACATTATATCAATGAAGGGGCGTTTTAATTTACTTTCCTATATGAGCTTTTGGCGCGTAACTAAGTCAAGATAATATTGTTAAAATCTAGGCTTATAGGCAGGGCACCGTCACTTTAAGTACTAAGTTCCTCAGGACAGACTAAGCTACAGGTCAATAATACTACTGCTACGTAATAGCCATACTAGTAAACACATAATCTACCACAATACGCTCGGACCATGTGGCAGCCGGGGTTGTGCCCACTTCATGAGACCATGCACTGGTAGAACAAGGGTGATGATTTCTTCTATCTTTGAGCTAAAGATCTACGTATAGGTCTACAAGAAAGAGTGTGTTTGAAAGTGGCTCACCGCAAACAGTGATGAGCCGTCACATCACATCACTGTTTGTGACTGGCTGTAACACCACGTGCTCTGGGAAGCGACTGTTTTAAATATCCAATACAATCCGTCCAACACCCCGACTGACGCAGCTCAACATGCTCATCTTCTTCTCTTCGTCGACTAATCCCGTCCCCCGATGTTCCACAGATCCAGAACATACGTCCACTCTGCAAGTACCGCAATTTCCAACTTCGCACGAGGAATCAATATCCATACCTACAGACCTCAATACGTCGAGGAGTGACTGCGTCGGCCCGACGTCAAGCGTTTTCCCACTCTGCTTCAGCTCCGCCGTAAACGGGTCTCCGGAAGTTGTGACGGTGAACTGCTCAAAGTGGACGGACGAATCGGGCATGCCGTACTCCTTTGCCATCGAAGCAACAGCGTCCATGAGTCGTTTCGGGCCGCATGAGTAGATGTGCGTTGCGGGGTCTGCGGTGGCGACGATGAACTTGAGATCCATACGCTGGCCGAATGATTTGTTGTACACTTTGGCGTTGGCGCCGAGCTCTTCGATTTGTGTGGCGAAAGGCACTTCGGAGGAGACAGCGAAATGCAGCTTGTAATTTTGGTTCGCCCGGCGGAGGTACTCGGCTGCTGCGAGGAAAGCAGTGATGCCGATGCCGCCGGCGATGATGATGTGCTTATCTGCATTCTTTGCCAGTGGGAACGATGCCGTGATACGGCCAATGGTGAGGATGTCTCCGATTTTGGTTTCTGAGTGCATGAACTTTGAGCCACCGCGGCTGTCAGGGTCGAGCGCAATGCCGAGTTGGAAGCGCTTCGTTGTACCGCCCACGACAGAGTACGCTCTAACGAGCTTGCCGCCCAGTTTGATGCGAACATGACTCCCAGGCTCGACGGCCTGAACGTCTTCTTCTGTCATGCTCTCCACAGCTTCAAAGACGAACGCAGTAACAGTGCTCGTCTCCTTTCTCTTCTCAATAAGCCGATACTCATTCCACGTATCCATCTTGTCCTCCTCTCCGCCAAACAGCCTTCCGGCTTCATCTTCTAAACGGCCCTTCTTCAACCTCTGCTCAAATCTCCCCTTGATATCCTCGCCAAGTTCCGCCAACCCAGCAATCTCCCGATTCATCTCTACGTTGTCCCTCTCCAAAAAGAGATAATATGCTAGCCTCGCAACGGTCCACTCCGAATGCACCCGCTCTACCAACTCTACCACTGCTCCCTCCTCCACAACCCCAGGCTCCAAAACGCGGTACAGCCACCCACTCCTCAGCAACGTCTGCACTCTATTTGCCATATTCTTAACCTGAAACCGGTGATTAAGTTTGTAGCACGGCGCCCGCGGCTCGCTAACCTCTAGCAACACGCCTCCGATCCGTACCTTATCACCGATGCAAAGCTTGGTTTCGTCCAGCTCATCGTTGAACAGGTTCTCGCCGAATGCTCCGGGCTTGAAGATGTGCGCACTTTCTGGGATCTCAGCAGCCCAGACAGGGTAGTGTGCAGAGGAATAGTGGTGGATTGCTTTGTCAGGGGAGCGGTGCGGTTCGTATGCGTGTTCGTCTCCAGCGATTCCGGACTTGGTGATAGTTACTGGGAAAGCGAGGGGGGACTTGTGGATGGCGGAGGTCATACCGGCTTTGTTGAAGACGGGGCGAACCTTTCCACTACGGAAGTGGGTGAGAGGGATGGGGTTGAAGGGAGGAGGGTTCTTCAGCGACTCGGGATCGGGTCGTGGTGGAGGTGTCCAGGGAGTAGGTGCGATGGCCATAGCGGTCGCTTTGGTAATGTAATCTTCAGCCAAGGATGCGCAGTTGTTATCAAAGTAGATGAATTGGTTTGATAGTTTGGTCGTTATAGGCTGACTTTGAAATTGTAGCTCAAGGAGGTCGTTTGCTAGAAGTGGCCAGGCGCACACTCAAATTCTTGTACTCTTCAGCCTAAGAGCAGAATGACGTGAGCACATCCGAATTAAAAATTTTGCTAATGAGGGTTGCGACTGCAAACTGCTTACCATGGTATGAAGGAAAGGAAGATCTACTTCAGAAGAAGCTTCAGTTTTCCTTCTTCTCTTCCAAACTCGTTGATTTCTACGAGAAGTGGGCGAGAGAGGTAGTATTTAAGCATTGGCGATCAGGCAGCTAACGGTCCCGTGGGTGGGCGCTAAATAAAGCGGGGATGCTAGCTAGGTACGGCAGGAGCGAAGCGATCTGGACCCTTTACCATGGCAAACACCGTGACTTCGCAACAACTCGGCCCGAACGCAGTCCTCCAATGCACGTCCATTCACCGACTTGTAATGGTGTTTCTACGCCTAGCTACATACGCGAAATGGCCGACCAACTGCTAGCTGCGCGTGGAGGTGGCCATATTGGCGAAAATTAGGCCACCAACCGGAAGTCTGAGATTAACCTCTGGTAATCAGGCACCGCAATCACCAAAGACTCCTATGCCGCAATCCTGCTATTATCAGCCCTTGTTGACCTTGTACGCAACGTCCAAGCCAGCTATGGCCTTCTGGACAAAGATGCCTACGACTTCCACGAAAACAGCTTCCAGATAGACGTTGGAGAGTCTATTTCGGTTATCACGGCGTCTGAGACATGTCTTAAACCACTTGGGGTCCAGCCTAGCAATTGTGAGTGGGCAACGTTGGTTGCTAGTATCGACGCTAGGCGCAGGATAATCTCACCTTTATTCATCTTTAAAGCAACACAACCTAATTAGGCCTAGCACCGCAACCCTATGCCCTAGCAGATACGCGTTAGTGATGACAGCTGCTCATTTCTTTACAATAAGAGCACGTGTAAGAAACATGCGGCAAAGTAAGACAATTCATTTAAGCTAATTTACCATAATGATAGCTTTAGAAAGTTACTTATTATAAAGAGTAGAAGATTACTTATAAGCTTGAAAAGCGATTATAGTTAACAAAGATCTTACTAAAGTTAATATAGCTACTTATATAAACTCTTACTTTAAGTAAACTATCAAACTATTATAGTAATTTATTCTATAATACAAGCCTGCGTAAATCTTCTGAATAATGGTTTAATTATCTTCCTAGTTATATAGTGTTACGCGTGCATTAGGTAGGGACGTGCATTAGGTAGTAGAACACGTCAGTGATCCCCATTTGGAAAGAGGGGTAACATTCGCTGGTTGCTATGAGCGATATCTACGTAGACTCACCTTATCTTCCATGAACCTAATTGCAAAACGGCGTATTGGTATTTTTAATTTTCTGGCGTAAATACTATTCGGAATGCTTCGTAGCTTAAGTACGGCCATAAGAGAATGGCGCCAGAGTCCAGCACTGGCAGACCTTCCACCAACGCCACACCTCTGCAAATCCTGCAAATGTCTCATCATCACTCAAAACGATTTGAAGGATATGCCAAAGTCGAAATCTGTAGATGGCTTCGTTTCGCTAGAACTTTCGCAGGGCCCTATCAATTTATCGGTTGTCAAAAAGGATATATGCCCAGGCTTTCCTGCATTGAAGAGTGTAGCAGATACAGGGTGCGACTTCTGTGCGGCTTTGTTCGAGGCGATCCAAGAGCACTCGAAAAGGCACTGGACACTATGGAAAGAAAACGTTCCAGACGGGAGTGTCGTGATTAGATTCCACTACAACTGTACACCCGAAATTGGACTGAGGACCATTGAATTTGGCGAGTGGCTGACAATGCTTTCAAGCCTCACGGCACGTATCGAGCCTAAATATCGCGACCAAGAGTCTGAGCCGATCGCTGTAGTTTTCAAGCTTCACTGTGAGCCAGGTAAGCATTCTCATCGCTCGTAATAGATACCCGACTTACGTCCCCAACCCGACGAAAGACTCGATAGTTGGCCAATACCTCCAGATCCATAGGCGGCGAGTTGAGTCATCGACCTTGGCTCAAAGAAATGTACAGATGGTGAACTCTTGGATGCAAGACTGCCATAGCAATCATCGCTCCTGCACGTCCTCTGCGACGGATAAAATACGTATGCCCACTAGGCTTATTCATATCGGAAACTGTAGTTCTCAAACTCCTCCACGACTTGTATTGAATGAAGAGATAACCCAACGACCTACATACGCTGCACTGAGTTATTGCTGGGGGCCCCCGTCGAGCATTCGGCTGACGACAACAAAGGATACTGTTGAGGCTCGAAAGTCTGGCCTCGTCTGGGATTCGCTGCCACTTACGATACGTGATACCTTCTTAGTCGCAAGAGCCCTGCACATAGATTATGTGTGGATTGACTCGCTTTGTATAATCCAAGATGACGACGACGATTGGACCGCTGAAGCAGCCATCATGGGAGACATTTACCGAGGGGCGCATGTCACTTTCGTTGCAGCAGCATCTGAGTCGGCTAACGATGGGTTCCTGAACCGTATCGAACCTTGTCGTAGTGTCCAGATACCATTCAAGGCCTCTGTTCATCAAGGAGTAGTTGGTCATTACTACCTTACTTTCTCTGAACAGGGTGACACCGAGGATTTTAATCGAGATGTGGAGTGGTCCACCTGGAACAAACGAGGTTGGACCTTTCAAGAACGGATGCTTTCACCCAGGATTTTATTCTTCGGAAAGCATAGGCTTTATTTCGAGTGCAGGGTGCATCAGCGGATGGAGGGCTACGAGGGAGCGCTCCGTAGGAAGCTTCCCATACACAAGCAACTGCATAACGCGAGCAACTGGTACCTGTTAGAACAACTCTGGAAGAAGATCATTGAGGAGTACTCAGCTCGTACGTTTACGTATAGCCGAGACCGGTTGACTGCCCTAGCTGGTCTCGCAAGTGAATTTACTTTGAAAGCTAAAATTAGCGGCTCTGAAAGGCCACTTTATGTCGCCGGACACTGGAGCAAATATCTGGAGCTTTCGTTTCTGTGGTTTACTCATGACGAAACGCATACAATGGATGAGAGCAACCGGAAAGTTCCCCGGGTTCCAAGCTGGAGCTGGTGCGCGACACTTAGGAGGGTTTCATGGCCGCCATTGGATCTAAACAATGTCCGAAGTCTTTGCAACATTGTCAACTTTCCGACAGCCACCAGTGGGTCCGATATGCCAGGAGCTCTTACCAGCGGAACCGTAGATATCAAAGGGCCCTTAGCTCGGATCTATCTACCATGTGACGCTACTAATTTCAAAGATGCAAAGTTGCAAAGACGTTGGTATGAGCTAGAGAGACCCGGTGCTTACTATGAGGTTGATAGAAACATGTTTTGGCGCGATTTATGGTATTCCGATAGCCTTATCCCACAACTCAAGCGCGATCCTTTGGAAGAGTTCCAAGGCAAGAGGCGTTTCCTGTACGAGTTGCCCCCTGAACCCGTATATACGATTAATATCGCACTTGATGAAAATAATAACCCGGAGGGCTTCTTATGGCTTGCCCTAATTTGCGACACTAAGTACACCGAAAATCACGATGCAATCCGCCAGGGAATAGTTATGATTCCTAGTCCTGCTTCCCCAGATCTAGGCGGTGATCGCAACTTAACCCCTCAAACAGCAACTTCTAATATTGTAACGTTTCGTAGGTGTGGGTATTTCAGGATCAAGGGAGAAACTGGGGGTTTACAAACAACCCTGGAGAACACAACATATGGTCGATATTTCATAGACTGGCTACCACAATCTGTAGAAATCGCATTCGGGTTTCAGAACTGTGTATTTCGAGTCCTTTGAGAAATCAAGAGCAACATCATGTAATTCTTAAGGCTATAGTCATAAATAATTTAACTGATCCGCTGTTGATATTGCGGCACTTTTCCATCTTAAATCCTATCACCTTTTCCCTCTCGGCTAAGTACTGTCGATGCGTGGCCGACTTTGGGCGCTGGCTCGCCCGCCAGGCCGCACGACCCCGTTCAAAAAACCTGCTCCTGTAGAATAGTGGACGGCGCAGACTTGAATGACTTCGTTCGTTAATCCCATGGATCCCCTGACTCGTGCCCTTTCGCAATCGAGAACTATGGCGCTGGACTTTTGCGCTTGTCTTGGAAGCAGCGGGCGAGCTTGCAAAGTTGCGGGGCTTGACAGCGTGCTGTGCTGTCCGAATTCATGGGCGCGAGTGGCGCAGCCTCGATTTGCTGTCAAAATATAAGAAACAGCGGTTGCTATTTAGAGTATACGAAAACGTGTTCAGCCATGTATATGTTAGACATAAGGGCTAGGTCTTACTGTAGTAGTACCTTTGCTAGAGTGTCAATAATATGGGCTATTTTGCGATTTTTTGCGAAGTATTTATCAAACGGTTAGCTAGAGTTAGTAGTATGGCGATAGCTATACGTACGATAATAGTTTTTACATTTGCGTAGTCTAGCTATTTCCTCTTCGCTGTATAGAGATAAGATGTCTTTATTCCTAAGGAGATCTTTAGGCAAGTAGCAGTAGATTAAGAGCTTATAGAGCAGCGCCATGTGTTTAGAGTCGGGCAACACTAGCTAGGAGCTGCTTTGTGTGGTGTTGTTCTTTTCATATTAATTTAGTAAGCGTGATTATTTAGGCTATAGAGTAATACCATTAACCTGTGGGGATCGACGTAAGTGCGGTCCTTCAAGGCTAGATCTTTGAGATCTAGTCTGAACCTAGTTGATATGAGCTGGGCGCGGTAAGAGAATAACTGCCGTGTGCTTTGGAGAGCTCTTTAGACGCTGATAAAAGGCAGCTTTACCCTTAAGGACATTTGCAGGGATGCATTGTTCCTGTCTGCGTACAGGGTTGCTTTGGGATGCGGATATCTTCGGACGGCCTGGCTGGAGATGAAGGGGCCTCGTTTTGGTTTGTCGCTAGCGAATGCGGCTTCGCCCTTGCAGAGAGCTGCAAGGCCGCGTCATGTTAGTGCCAGCAAGTGTGTTTAGCCTGCTATATCTTATTGCATACAGCTTTGTGTCTTGCTAAGACACGTTGCAGCTTCTAAATCCGACTCTAGCCCTCTCTAAATCTTTGATTTATGATCCACCTAGCTGCATTGCACAACTTGGTTATCACACCCCGAGGAATTGGTGACCAGCTACGCGCTACATCGGTTTGCTATATGGATTCCAAGGAATTCGGGTCAGTCGGAGGGCTGTATCGAAACGAAGTCTTTGCTAGGCCCATAGCCTTGTCATAATCGATATGGAGTCCAAGTGGTTTGCGCAAAGCTGGCTGTTGATGCCTTGAAATTCCTGGCTGGGCACTTGAATGGAGCACCAGATGCTAGGAATTCTTAGATACCCGCCTAGTCCCCTCACTTGTGGGGGAATCTCAACCCACTTTGCATCATTGAAGTGCCTCTCAGCTTTGTTCTCTCAGAATGACGCGCAGGAATGTGGCTACCGGTCTGCTGAAGCACTGCCTCTGGTAGTACAGAAGGCACCTATCAGAGTTGCCTAGGAGAACTCAAAACAGAACACTATGGAAGGGAATTTATAAATAATGGTGATAGTTGATCAAACATGCATAGGTCTTCTTCCCCGGGCTGACAGGCAAAGAAAATGCTGTGGACAACAACACGTTATGAAAGTGGAATGGTGTGGTCAGTGTCTATTCTCTATCCGGGAAGCTTTAGCTAATTCTTAAGATGCCTGAAGCGCAATTAATGGCATGATTTGACCTATCTAATATGATAATTTCACGAATCCGTGCTGCCTAGCGGTTTCGTTAAGAGCAGAAATCCTTCTATTGACGTGTATGGCGCCGGATCCAGCCGTAGCTTACCGTCTGTTTTGGAAATATAAATCAGCACACCAATCATAACACAAGGTATATAGCTAGTGTAGAACGGAAAACTGCAGAGAAGGGGACCCAAAAACACAGTTTGGATCTCAAAATAGAGTTAGAAAAGAAGTTCCTTACCGTCCTCGCCCACATCCAACGCATTATACCTCTTCACCTTCTCTCCGTCTTCCCCTTCGACAGGATATGGCTGCAGCCACGACCACACAGCCTTACTTCCGGCAGCCCGGATCGGTAGCCGCAGGGCTGCCGTGCCCGGCTGCGTGCGTATGTTTTTCTGCGTTTCCACCCATGTGTCTGGTTTAAGTGGATGCGCTTCGTTATATGTTGATCGGACGTTACGAGACACTAGAATAGGTCTAAGGTGGAAAAAAGCGCCTGATTTAGAAACTCTTTTAGCGATTTCCAAAAAAGGGCGTTGCATGTCAAAACGAATTTAAAATAGAAAACCACTTACTCATCTTTTGGAGAGCACGTTGAACAGCCCAGGCTGGCATACGAAGAGATTTTATCGGGAGGATCGGGCTGTATATGTGGGTTGAAGTGTATGGGTCGATTAGCATGGTCTTGACTAGGTACTTGGTAGCATGAGAGGCTCTAAAACTTCCGTTAGTTAGCGGGCCGACTGGATCTATATGATAAGGGCTTATGCTAGGGAAGTTTTCAGGCAATATAGGAGCTCGCGGATCACCGGAAGTGGTGGCTCCCGACGCTGGAAAGTACGTATAGAAGGTGTCCCATGCTGTGGCGCTGGATGTGTCATTTTTCGTATCAAAGTAGCCTACCATTCCATCAAACGGCCTCTCTTTGTCACCGATTTTTATTGGAAATTTATAGGAGAATAGAATGTCAGCGGTAGAAGGTGTTGTTGGGACACGACTAGGCGGTCGTGTGGATTGAGACTCCAGCGGTGGGAGGGCCAATTCGAGGCTGACTCCGACGTTCACAAGGGCCAGCGGTTTTCCGACAATAGATGTAGAATAGGCGGCGTAGTCGGCTGGCGCATATGGCATGGTCTCCACTGCATCGACAACCACTTCATACAAGGCCTGTAGATAAGCAGGGCCAGTAACCGGTTCGGTCATTTTCCCGATGAGCTCCACCAGCTGACGGGACACTGGAAGGGAGTTGTTCTTGGGAGGATTAAAAGGTAACCATTTGGGCCTTGCAATGCTTCCCATTGGACCCTAATCACCCACATCCATCAATTTAGCGGGAGACATGTGACAGGATGTTAGGATACTTACCCCAAGGGACAGCTCAATGTAGAAGGTGCCGTCGGAAGTAAAGAATTGCAGGCCATAGTCTGCATAGTTTATGATGATCCTATCACTTATCGTCAGATCCTCTGACTTTATGTCAATGACAAATGAATGGAAGGAACCTACCACCCCCATGCCGGCTGGTCCCAATCTTCGGCTGCCTTCCATTCGGGAAATGCCTCGTTGCTCCCGGTCGGAAGAAAGAAGTCAAGATTAATTCTCGTAGCCTGGTTTATTGCCGGGGTGAGCTGTACAAAGGGACATAGCGGATATCCGCTTGGGAAGTGCGGGTCCGCCTCCGTCAGAGGCGCCACCGTGTTCAGGTGATTTGTGCCTTCGAGAAGTCCAGGACAGACCTGGTCCCCGAGGCAAGGGAACATTGTTTTGGGCAATTGCGTAGGCTTGAAGAGTGGAGGGTCTGGGTCGATGCCGCTGATGACTTGGCCGAATTTGTCGACGATATTCATCTTGGTGAAGTACAATTGCCCGTGTGTGACGCCCTTGAATGGCTGGTAAGCGGCCTGGGAGAAGTCGACCAGATTCCCATATGGAGTCTGAGCGGTTTCTCCCGCTATCCTCCGCATATCCGCTCGTCTCATTTCAATGGGGGTCACAGCTGTTACACCCGGTAGCAAGGGAATTCCATTCGCTTCACCGGGGATGCGCAAGTTGGGTTGAACGTGTGAGCCCTCAAAGAGCGTCAGTAGATTGCTAGTCAATCCGCTAATGTCTGAAGATGCAAATTTGAGTTTGCCGACGTTATCCAAAAGCACTTGCTTTTGCTCTGGAGTGAGAACGACTCCCGGGGTATCGATTATCTGTTCAACCAGTGCTTTCAAGTTGACTGAAGGCTGAGGGAGAAGAATGATCCGGCCAGCGACAACACGCTGATCATCGAGATTGGAAGGATCATCCGCAAGTGGCTCCTTGACGCCGTAACGCACCTGGGCGTGATTGTTACCGACAGGCGAATTCAGGATCTGGAGAGACCATTTTTCAAAGGCTATGTCAAAGTAGATTGCCTCCCATTCGATGAACAACGGCGCCCAAGGCTGGCCGGACCATTTTTTAAAGCCTATTTCAGCGCTGTGGTCGCCGGCAGAGAGGGCTTGCTGAAGTAGAAAGGAGATTCCCTCGGCGATTCTGACATCGCCAATTTTGTCGGCATTGACGCTTGATTGGTATCTTCTGTCGGTGATAAACCGGGCAGATATGGTTCCGAGATATTTTGGATCCCATCCCGAGTCCATTCCAGCGATGCAGAGAGTCGGGTCTGACTTCTGAAAAAATGCAGGCTGCGGTATACGTCGAGCCGGGACGAGTGGCGGTAGTGTCGTGCCTTCCTCTTTCCGGACAATGACCTCGATCTGGCCCTGAAGGCCGGTGTTGGGATTTGAGATCAAGTTTATCAGCTCAATTAACTGCTTTCGAAGGACTTCTACTTTTGTCTTGTAGGACTGCTGAAGGGCGGTGTCTGCATTATTTGGCTCTGATACAAACTTCCACCAAACCGCAAACAAGGCCCAGCGGGTGTGCCGCAGCTTTCGGGTGGCAGCGTCAAGATGGAACTGCAAATCGTTCACGGCGATGAGATAGTCCACTTCGGTTTTCCCGTGGGCGTCCTTATCCACCGCGTTCGGCTGAGCGGGGGCGCCGCCGGGAGGAGCCTTGCCGTCATACTGCCAGGAAGTTCCTGCCGCCGTGGGTTGGAAGTTGTGCGCGTAGATTAGATCCGCTGCTTTGACACGGGAGTCGTAGCTGTCCTCGCTGGCATACAGCAGCTCGCTGAGGTTGAGAATCTCCCTGGCTATCGAGTCGGCACCGTCTTTATGGGCTTCCAGAAAGCTGAGAATCGCATCGAGCCCCGTGGTCCCGACAGAAACAGGCTCCATGTTCACGTTCGAAGTAAACAAATCTGCAAATTTCTCTGCAAGAATGTCGAGCTTCTTGGATCGCTCGAACCGAACGTCGTATATCGTACCGAAGCTCAACAGCCTGGTGGCGTCCCGGGAGGCAAAGTAATTGGCAGGCGTCTTCTCGTCAAGCTTGCAGAACAGAGCCAGCAGACGATCAACCATGGTGGCCTTGTCGGGATTCACGCCAAGTGGATCTGACTCCTGGGCCGAGTGCCAGCCAATGACGATGTACTGGCAATTTGCCAGTCTTAGGAGGAACTTTTTGCCCTCCGCCGTCTCCGCCTCGAGGTGATCAATCATGGAGAAGACGTTGGCGTTGTGCATGGTGTTGTCGGCGAAGGAGAAGTTGGAGGAATTCATCGCAGTCAGCGGGACGCGCGGGACAGCGGTGCCTCTCTCGGTCCACGTTTCGACTGGAATCTTCTCGCCAATGTATACGGCGGCCTGCTTATTGAGGACATTTGGAGATGTTTCGTCACTGGATGTATAGTTGACGTACGGGGACACATCCGTCTCGGGGTCGACATCCGGGCCCAGCTCGTCGACATTCCACAACCTGTCGCTTTCCACCACCCAGCCCGTGACCTGCTTCTCTTTGGGCACGGCGGGCGTGGAAGACTTGATGGAGCGGGCCACGAGCCAGCGGTTGGGCACTGGACGGAACGTCGGGTTGGGAGAGGCATTTTGGTTCGTCCTGGGCGGTTTGGTGCCATCTGCTGCCGCCGTTGCAGCGCGGTAGAGACGCGGGAGGCTCCAGTGCAGATGCACACCCACGCGGTTGGTGCGGAGCGGCGGCGTGACAACCCGCTCTGGCTGCGATGGATCCAGGACCGAGAAGTCGGTCGTTTCGGTGACAGAAATCCGTGCATTCAGCGAAGCCGGCTGAGCGCGGTGAACATCCACGGGGGGCAGGATATCAGCCCGTATTTCAGCGTTGTCCGGACGGAGGCCGTGATAGTCGGGCTGTGTGACGGGGGCAATGCGAACTGGACCAGCGTCACACACCTTATCGTTCAAGATGAAGGCGTCCAGGTCCATGGGAATGTAGACGGCCGGCAAGAAGCCCCTTTCGCGCACGAGGGGCTCCATTTTGGATTTGGTATTGTTTACCCTGGTGGTGCTGCAGTTGCTAAAGGTCTGAGCGTAGGACGATTTCCCGCAGCGCCAACGCCGAAATGCAAGCTATAGCCCGCTAAGTGAGAGGCGGAGACGGAGGGAGGGTTGTGAGTAGCCTAGTGGAAAGCAGCGTAACTAATGGTAGGAATAATTATAATTTACATTTCTTTGGCAGATGCTGCTATAACTGGCTACTGCGCGGCTGAAGACACTCGTTCTGGATGGAGCATGGGGGTTCAGCTGCCAGCCACGGCCGCCTCCAAATACCAGGGGGGTCGGCAGGGGTCCAATGATACCCAATAAGAGCGAACAGTCAGCAACCCGTTTGACTGCGCAATGTATTACTTTCCCCCTCTGGTTCCTACCTGCCAACGTTCAGCCCTGCGGGCCGCTGCTTGGCTTGTTTGCACGGTTTTGTGATCACTGACCGACGACCTACATGGGGAAGTGCCAGATAGAACCGATTGCCCTTCTTTCACCTACGGCCGACGTTTCGGGTCTATGTGGGCGATGCTGCCTTGACAGTACTTACTGCTAATCGATATCATAATCATGGCGAGATCTCTGGCGGATCACATAGTGAAAAGAGCAATCGCTACCGCCATCGCAGAGCCGCCAGCAGATGGCAGCGACTTGCCCTTGGGCCACCAGAAACTCTTCACCTTTTGCAGGCCTCCGCTAGATCCAGGCGTATATGGCATAGAGGCAATACAGGAGATCAACGCTCCAAACGGCGAGGCACTCTCGGTCTTCAACTATGACAGCACCGCGAGCTCCCCCCAGCCTGTGTCGTTACAAACCTTCACCGTCATCGCTCCGCAGTTCCAGCTCGATCCAAAAGATATCAATTCCTATTACCCCCCGGACGGCCACATTGATGAAGGCCGAATCCTGCCTCACATCGTTTTCAATGATCCCCATGTTCCCTGGCAGAGGCCAGCCTTCTCGACCAACTATGCAAGACGGCTTCCCTATCAAGTGCCTTGGCTGGCCCTGATTACCTTCGACCCCGAAGAGCTTGCCGTCACCGCCGAGGAAGCCCTTGGATTGGGGATCCCTGATTTTGATCCCAAACAGCCGCCTGGCTCAGGAGCGTATCCTATGAGCGTGGCTCAATTCCTTACCAAAGTCAAATCCAGGGCCAACTATGAGGTCATAAAGCGCCAGAAAAACGGCCAATCTATTTGGAAGAACCTGACGAATTCACCTGATCCGACCTCGGTCATATTCCCTCCCGTATCCGTCATCGAGCCGCTGTTCCCAAAGGACTCTGTTCTAGGCGTGTTGCTGTCTCATGTGCGGGAGGCCAATGTGACCGGACTTCCAGATGCCACGCATGGAAAGAGCGGTTTGTACTCCATCACCATCAGCCAGCGGAGCGGTCCAATGGACCTCACTGCCCCAAAGAGTCAGGTTGTGCATCTTGTCAGCGTCGAGCACATGGCCAGCACGAATTTTGACGATATTCGATCGTATGGCCGCATAGGGATGGTGTCTCTATTCAGCTGGAGGTATCTCTGCGTGCCTCCAAATCCCACCAGCTTCATTAGCATAATGAAAAGGCTCGGTGATCAAAAGCAGATGCTACGGCCACCGCACCCTCTGATATCGTCCATTCGCAGCCAGCCTGGAAACCCAACTGACACTGACACAGACACTCAGCATGGCCCAAGGCGCCTGGCAGAACGCCTGTCGCTAGGCTATTCAATCTCGCGATGGCGCGTTGCAACAGGAGAGGAAACAATCTCGTTCATCCGCGGCCCTCTGGTTCCGACTTTGACGCCCCGGGAGCCTTCGAAAGGCGCAGACTGGCCTGACTCGTCGAATTCAGGAAAGGACTATCAGATTCTGGATCGAGACCTGGGCGTCATGGACAACACCTACTCTTCGGCCTTTCAAATCGGCAAACTCATGGCGGTGTCTGATCCAGTGTTTGCCTCGGCTCTGTTTCGCTTCCGTTCGCTGGTGCAGAATCGGGCGGCCAGCAGCGCGAGAATGACGGTTAATGGCGTTGTCCCAGCAAGCACCGTCATCAACGACGCTGCCAAGGCTGTAGCTGAGATTCGCAGAACCATCAAGGGAAACTGTGTGCCTGCTCGCATTGTCCTCCCGAGCTCCAGCACGGTGGCTCCGCCATTGAGAGATGCTAGCATCCTCCCCACGTTCCAAAGTGCGATTAAATCAGCGGTGGCCCTGCAGACTTCGGCAGGAGAGGCTATCTACAGCGACTACAATCTGGGGAAGTCTAACAACTCGGACTGGGAGATCATCCACAAATGGATCAGTGACAAGCTGTTCCTTGCAGGCATCCCAGCGCACTACTTGATAACCGACCCCAGCCATCTGTTCGGCCTGCCTGTCGATTACAAAGAGGGGCAGCCCATAGCCTTGACCTCCGAAGCCCTCCGCTTCTTTTACATCGATGACGCCTGGATGGATTGCTTCATCGATGGCGCCCTCTCGGTTGCGAACCATCTCGATCCTGGAGACGATTTTGTGCGCAGGGAGATCAAGGAGGTCTACAATGTCTACTTAAGGAACACGATCGACCCTGCGCCTGTGAAGCCTCCCATCCCACTGTACGGATTCATCATTCGCTCTCTGGTCATCAAGGCTATTCCTGACCTCCGGGTGACGGTCCTATGCCGCAAGGGGACGGGCCCTGGAGTCTACGACGTCGACGATTCAAGAGCCCCGTTGATTCGTCTTACCAAGATTGATGATTTTACTATGCTTGCACTGCTTGATTGTTTCCCAGAGGACATACACGACATCACCCTGTCCCAGCCGCCACATCAACAGCGCTTCACCGCACCTACTTCGCCGACCGAAGGACTGGCCTTTCCAGTGAAGCAGCTGTTTACCAGTGGCGCACCGGATGGGCCATGGCCGATTTGGCCAGACAGCCGATTTCCAAACAAAGCCCAGTGGTTTACGCCTGCCACCCGCATGCTTAATCTTTTGCCCATGGCCCAAGACTTGAACAGCGGCATGAGGTTCTCAGAGCCAACTCGGGCCTTTGCCGCCAACATTGACCCAGCCATCTTCAGCGTCATCCTAAACGACGACAACTACCAGCTCACCATTTTTCCTCCCCTGCTCAGCGCACCAGGGCCTTACCCTCCGCCAGACCGCCAGCTATGGGTGAACCCGCCTCCTGCCGCAGCCCAACGGGAATTGCATATTGCATCCTCCAACGATGTCAAATCCATCACCCCCTCCGTCCACCCCCTGTCCATGCTGCAACCAATCCTCTCCCACCCACCTCCTCTCAACCCATCTGCCACCCCCATCACCATTGCCTCGCCTGCCACCCTTCCAACCGCCGACATCTCCAGTGAATACATCTTGTCTATCCACCCAGACTACCGCGGTCTGGCCCCGCGGCCTTTTATGCGCGTCTTCCCACCGCAAAAAATCTACTCGGCGCGCGACTACCTCCCGACCACACCCACGTACCGCCCAGACGTCATCTTCTCCATCCACAAGAACCCGTCTGCTCCCGCCCGGGATGCGCTGCTCATCTCTCTGGAAGTCATCATCCCCACCAACACTAGCGCAGGCAGCGACGAGCCACTCCTCCAGACGCCATACGTCGGCGCCGGTGCCAGGATGATCTACAACCACCGCCTGATCTTGCTGATGAGCGCACCCACAGGCGGACAGGATCTCCGCGTCAAGATAGTGCCCCGCAGCGCTGCGCTGGGCCAGATGGTCGGCCTGTCTAATCTGGCGCTGGAGGACGCGAGCTTCAAACTGGCGGGTTGCGCCGTAGCGCCTATACGTACGCCCAGGGCGGTGCAGGTGCATGGCCTTGGGCGTGTCATGAGGGGCGTGTGCAAGGTGCTGCTGGTGGAGAGGTGGGCTTTTGCGAGCGGGGCGGAAGAGGAGGCGCTTGGAGTGGTAGATGTGTTAAAGAAGGAGGGGGGCGATGTCGATGGGTTGGGGAACGAGGTGTGAGTTTTTGGTATTTCTTTTTTGTCTTTTTTTGGGGGCGTTTTGTGCTTGTTTCCTTTTGCGCTGCCTGGGAGAAAGGCTCTGGGGAGCATGTTGGACGATCAAGATGGACAGAGAGGCACATTATGGGAAAGACTCCGTGGACCTATTCACCCTCCAATTGAAACACACGGAACTTGGCACTAGAAATTTTAATCTCGAAGTTTTAATCTTGAAGTTTTATTGAAAGATAAAACTATGTTGACCCCTTGAAACAACGCGGTATGACGATGTTATTATTCCATTTTCTTAAGCAAAAAAAATACTATTCTACATGGCCGAGCCCTTCAAAAAGCAGCACCAGGCTACGGCAAAGGGTGTGAATCCTGTTCCAGAGACCAAACGTATGGCGATGCTGTATTTATTTCCAGGAAGGGCCGGGAAATCAATCACCTCGTAATTGTTGTCGAAACTAGTTGACGAGGCAACCTCGTTGCCGGCTTCGTCCAGCAAAATGAGGTCAAGGTTGAGCGACAAGACGGAAGATTCTGCATTGGCCAGGTTGTGCGGCATACCTCTGAAGTTAATGGTACTGACCCACGCAAGGGTTGCCCGCAGATTGAGTTCCTTGAGGATCTTATCGTCAGGGGCGTGCTGGGATCGGCCGAGAGAGCTGGGACCTGGATGAACCAGCGCGTCTTGGACAATTTCCTAACGCCCTCAAAGTCTGCGGGCTGCAGTCCAGAGCGGTCCCAGCCGAGGGCGCTGGGAGGCGAAGGTGCCTGCTTGAGATTTTGCGTGATTCTCACCGCGGCCAAGGCGTCGAGGGCGCCCGCGCCGTCCTTGCCATCGACGCGCTGCGGCTCGGGCAGGGTCTGGGTGCTGAGGTCCGCCCACCACCGGTTGCCAAAGGCGTTGCGGCCCGCACCGGCGAGCATGATGGCACGGCAGGCTTCGGGCCGGATGATCAGGTCTTTGTTAGTGCTCTGCAGGATGGCGACGGTGCCGGCTACGGCGGGTGCGGCAAAGCTGGTCCCCGTGTGCGAACTGCCCATGTAGTAGACTTTGATTCCCGGGGCAACCATGTCCGGCAGCTCCCGGTCGTGGTGCGGGCTGGATGGGTTCCGGTAGTTGACCCATTGCGGAACGTTTTTGCTTGGGTCTTTGGTAGACAGGTAGGTAATGTGCGCTCCGACGGTCATGATGTTGAAGGCCTTGTGGACCACGTAGTCGGTGCTGGGTGGGAGGTTGTCGTAAGTTTCGGGAGGGTTGGCATCCTCGTTGATCCTTGGTTGACCGCCGGCTGTGACGAAGGTTGGGAATGGGTGCGTGGCGGAGAGAAAGTCCATCTGGACGTCTCGTGCCGACATAGTCGGCGTTGTGGCCTCGGGGCGTTCGTGCGAGCTGACACAGACGACGGAGCATTGATTTGCTATCACCCATTCCAAGGACTCGGTTTTGCCCCGGTCGGTTTTCACCCTGTTGGCTAGATAGAGGGTACATCCAGGTGCGTAGCCGTTGACAACATTGGTGCCTTTCGGCTCTTTGTTCTTGATGTACCGCAGACAGCTCTTGCGTGCTCATTCTGGGACTTGGTAACCCCTGAAGTATCAGTTTCCAAGCGACCGGCCAGCTCCAGATTGGTCACGTCCGTCGGGCCTGTTTCCCAGAGAACAGCTACTTTGATGTTTTCGCCGTTATGGCCTTTTTCCAGCGCCTGGGTGCCCCTAGCTAGGCCGATGGATCTGGGAATAACCTTGTCCTTGTCGTCATCGCCATCACGGTCCACGCCGGCCGTCTGCAAACATGGGTAGATCTTCCCTACATGCTCTGATTTGGCCAGTACCCTAATCTGCGAGACCGTGAGACGGGTCGAGAAGGACGGTAGTAGAGTGTGATCCGTCACCTCTCCGCCCAAGCCGGCCACCAGCCTGATCAGCTCCTCCTTAGGAATTCGATACGCATCCTGAACGGAGCGGCCGTCGCCCTCCTTTCTCATTAGGAGAGGGTCGAACTGCAGCAGCGGCCAGACGGTGACTTCAAACGCGTCTGATCCCTCGGCCGCCTCGAGCTCATGCCAGAGCGAAACGCGTTACTTGTCTAGACGTCTCGCTTGTATATGACATAAGTCCTAATCGCAGAAACATTTTTTTCTAAGCAACGTTGTGCCGTGCCTGCGGGGAAGCCCAGCAAAACGATAAATACCAGACTACTTTTACTTTGCTCCACATAATACCCGAGGTTCACCCCGTAACGAAACACCCCGCGTAACGCAACACTTGAACACCAAAACTCACAACTAAATTGAGGCTATTGAGCCTCACACTATAGCTGTTTTTGCAGTTTTTTTGGTGGAGCAATTTATAAGGCCTTAAACTATCTATAGCTACTGGTATTTGATTGGAAGTTTGATTTCGCGGCCGCCACGTGACTGAATACGCGGTAGGCATGATGGAGCACCTGCAACCTTCTCACCACTACCAGGCCTCGCAACCTGCCTTTTTCTAGTAACAACCTTTGCAGCAGTTTTAAGGCTGTTCTTATTTCCTTTTTGGGACAATTTGAGAGCTTGTTTGAGTTGTTTTGCAGCCTTGCGAGCAGCCTGTCTGGCGGCCCGATCAGCTGCTTGCTCTGCCTTTTCCTTCTGCCTCAACAATCTGGCCTCAGCCCTAGCTACTCGCCTTGCTCGAACCATCTCAGCCTTGGCCTGCCTTCTCTCCTCACGATGCCTAGCTGCTTCAAGCTTTTAACGTTGCTGCTCCTCCTCCTCGCGAGCTCTAGCCTCCTGGCGATCACGTGCCTCCTTTACTTTCCTAGGTAACCAGAATACTGCACCACCATGATAGTTCTCATCTTGCTGCAGTGGGAGGACCTTACTCTGTTTCCTGCGCTTTCTCTCATAGATGAGGGCGTCTCTTATAGCTGCTACTTCGTGCTCAAGGATAGACTTTTTAGTACAGATGTGGTGAAAGATCCTGCTAAGTTTTCTAGCCCCTTTATCCTCGCGATTTTTAACAACGCGGCGTACTAGCGCCTCTAGCTCCCTCTAATTCTTAGCACTCAGCTCTGAGGACTTACTATCGCTTATAGTTGCCTGGATAGCTAGCTTAGCTTTGAATCTTTTAAGGATAACCTCAGGATTGAAGGGCTGGTTGGTTGGTTGGTTGGTTGGTATTCATTTTTCGTCTGTTAATGGGGATGAAGTCCACCATCTCGCCTCCCGAAGGGCATATACGACGTGCTAAGCTATGGAATTACAGTGCTAACACCTTACCTTAGAAAGCATTTCTTGCCTGCGCGGGTATTACTACCATTTCAGAACTACAGCTCCCCTTCCAGTTGGGGAGGCTGAGCAGTGTATGTACATTAGGGGGGTTTCCTTGCATTCTGAGGCATCTATGTGCCGAGAGAGAGAGAGAGAGAGAGAGAGAGAGAGAGAGAGAGTGTGTGTGTGTGTGTGTGTGTTTGGGGGGGGTAGAGGGGTGGGGAGTGTCGCAGCCATTGTGCTGGACCTAGTTCCACTAGGTGCTGCATTGCTTGCTGCTGTTACAGGACTGCAAGAGCTAGCGGGGGCAGATCTTGGTGTAGTACTGTGTAAGTTTGATAAAGGCTTCAAAGGCCTCTGGATCGCCTACTAGTGTTGCAGTGTACGCTAGGCCCTCTGCCTGGCTAGATGGTGGTATAGGTGGTCGAAGTGGCCATCTACTAAAGATCCCTAGGGTCTTGCGGCATAGCGAAAGGTGTTCTGGTGTCTTATCCTGTCTGCATGAGCAGGTAAGGTTCGCATCCTTGTGGTTGTACTTTTGGTGATACCAGGCAAAATCCCCATGCCTGGATCGGATAGAAAGTAGTCTGGCTAAGGTGGCTCTTGGTAGGTCTAGTTCCTTTAGACTGCTGCGTGGTGCATAGTCCAAGTCCCAGCTTTTGTACCATCTAGAGAGTTTGTTCTTCTTTTCTGACCACCAGATCTGTTGTGTGTGGCGCAGTGCCTTTCGGGCAATTGACTTGATGCCTGAGAGTGTAGGCATAGCCGCTTTTCCAGTTGGGGGTGATGGGTGCTGGGCTTCTAGGTTAGCAAGTCTGTCTGCAGCCTCGTTCCCTTCAATGCCTAGGTGTCCAGGGGCCCATTTGATGAAGACATCGTGAGTCTCCATAGCGCCGTGGCACTCCAGGAAGGCCCACTGAGAGGTAGGGGGTGCATCGCCCCTAAGGCACCATATTACTGAGGTGCTGTCTATGCACAGCCAGATCCGGCGGGTGCTGAGCGCTGATTGTCTTATAGTGTGCTGGAGGCCTCTCCACGCGCCTACTGCCTCAGCGTCAAAGACATGTGAGGTAGAGCTAAGTGAGCCGCGTCCATGCTGCAGTTGTTTTCTGTTCTGGTACACTGCAAAGCCGTAGGTAACCCGCTTTTCTCCTTCCTTTGTGTACTGCTCAGAGCCATCTGAGAAGATGGTGACGTCTGATGGTGGGAGCTGAGCCCACCATTCTTTAAAAGCTTTAGCTGCAGTCTTCTTGTCTATGCCAAGCGTTGGGTCTGTTCGGCAGCTAGGTGAGTAGTGAGGGCCTGTCAGTGTTGTCCTAGGGATCTCAGGCAGAAGAGACCCTAGCTGTTGGACTTTGGTCCGGGATCGTTGCAGCTGTCCAGCTCCCTTGCCTCTGTTTACCCTAGGGACTACTGTGCGGCTGGTGAGTGGGTGGTCTGCATCTATAGTGCGTAGATGCGTTGCAAACCGAAGTTTAGCTTCTTCTAGTGCAGCAGCAGCAGAGAGTAGTCCAGCGTCTCGGAAGAGAGTAGCAGTGGGGGTTGTTCTCCACGCTGGTAGGATGCCTCTTGCTGCTATAGCTAGTGTCTTGTCTATAGCAGCTATGTGCCACCCAATATAGGCGCTGACCTCTTGTGGCCTGCCTGGTTTAAGTGTATGTGGCTGTTTCGTGCGGCCTCTGTACCAGCATTCAGTCCCATATAGAAGTGATGGGTACACACAGGCAATAGTAGCCTTGCGGAGGGAGCTAGCTGGTGGTCCATAGGTAGTCCTAGCTAGACTGCGAATATGATAGGCTACCTTAGCAGCTTTTGCGGTGCGCGTGGCTACATGTCGTCTAAAGGTGAGTCTGCGGTCAAACCAGATTCCTAGCCACCTCAGGGCTGGCTGGCTATGTTCTCCACCTGGAAGGATTGGATGGATTGTGAGCTGCTCATCTACCACACAGGGCGGTGCGTAGCTGCTTCGCTGTCTAGTTAGGTGTATCATTTCCTGCTTTTCTGGAGCAAAAGTGACCTTGTTGGCCTCTCCCCATGCTCTGATCTGCCTCAGGTCTGATGCAAGGAGCTCGACGTTGTTGTCTATAGAGTGTGAGGCCCGGTACAGACATATGTCGTCTGCATATCCAAACCTCCGTTCTGTGTCCATAGATAGTAGCTCTGCTAGGTACAGTGTGTATAGGACAGGAGAGAGAGGCGAGCCTTGGGGTGTGCCACAGGCGACAGGGTAGCTAGGGGTAGTGACCTGTCCAAGGCGGACTTGAACCCTCCGGTCAGTGAGGAATGAGTCTACAAAGAGTATGGTCCTTTGTGGCCAGCCCTGTTGGGCCATCCGGTGTAGCAGGCGATTCTTGAGGAGGGCATCAAAGGCGCCTTGAACATCTAGGGTGACCATAGTGACATGCTTTCCAAGTGCCCATGCTGCTTCAGTGTCATGGGTGAACGCTGCAGTGAGGTCTGCTGCAGAGCGCTTTGGAAGGGCGCCGCCATGCTGGGGGCTGAGGATCTTGTGTGTCATGGCAGTCCATGCAATTCGTCTAGCCACTGTTCGTTCCAGTCCTTTTCCAATGCAAGAGAGAAGCGCTATAGGTCTCCAGGAGCGGGGTGATGTTCGGTCTGTCTTCCCTGTCTTAGGTATCATTGCTACCTCTGCAAGCTTCCATTGTGCTGGGAAGTGGTTGAGCTCAAGGCATCGCTGGAAGATTCTTCGTATGAGTTCCCCAACCTGAGCCCAACAGGCACGGAGTAGTCGTACAGTAGAGCGGTCCGTGCCTGGTGAGGTGCTTGAGACCCCTATTGTGTTTCGTTCAGTTTCCTCTAGTGAGATGTGTGTGCTCCACGGGAGGGTATCTGCATTCTCCTGGTCTGGGTAGTGTCTGAGGTCATCGTCTGCTGTGTACCGGTTGAGAACTTCCTCTCTAAGAGCCTCCGCCTTCTCTAGGGGGTCTGATATTGTCATGTTGTTCACTATAAGAGGAGTGTCCTGGTTCTCTGGTGTAAGCTTGTGCCAGGCAATGATCTTAAATAGGTCCTTGTCATCCTTAGCATTGTCAATGACATGCCTCCAGTACTGCCTCTTAGCCTGTCGGACTGTAGTCTTGAAGGCCTGTCTCTTCTCTAGTAGACTGCCAGAGCCGAGCTGTCTAGCATGTTTGTAGGCCTGGTAGGCAGTTTTGCACTCCTTGGTCCACCATGGTGCCGCGCGGCCTTCCTTGCGGTCGAGCTTGCCTGCTGTCTGTACAGAGTGCTGTACAGTATCTGTGAGCAGCGTGACGCATTCATCTAGCTGTGCTGCGTCCTGTGTTGCAAGCGGGTCTGGGATGCTCTGGACACCTATTTCTACTAGCCCAGTGAATTTAGGTAGGCTTGCCTCTGGGACTCTGTAGTGGTACTGTTCTAGATGCGGAGTGCCTGGTGTGGAGATAGGGACAGAGGTTACTATTGTCTCATGGTCTGAGCCACTGTGCATGCTAGCATCAACAGCAGACTGGGCAAATGGGATGTTAGAGAAGGTAAGGTCAAGGACATGGCCAGCGCAGTGTGTTGGCTGCCCTGGCACACCAATGTAGTCCATAGATGCATTAGCAGCCCATCTAGCTAGCTCCACACCTCCGTTGGCTGCAGTGATAGTAGGCTCAAAGGATTCATGTCTAGCGTTAAAGTCTCCTCCTATAAGGCAGAGTTGAGGGGGTATAAGATGTGTGACGTATTGGATAACGTGTGGGGTGTGTGGTTGTCTGTAGCAGTTGAGTATTGCAACTCCATTCACTACAGCCCATAGCATGTCTGGGTGGTTGAGGCTCTCTCCAGCCTGGTATCGTAGGTGGCAACCTTTGCGGATGTAGGTCATCACCCTAGGGCGGGCTGAGCCTGGTGTGTTAGGGCTGACCCAGGTGCTGATAGGTGCTAGGTGTATGAAGCCAGGGTGGGTGGAGGTTCTTGAGTCGTCACATGTGAAGGGCTCTTGAACACACACGACATCTATGCCCTTCTGAAAGGCCACCTCTAATATGGTGATGTGCCAGGGTGAGCTCCTGCTAACATTGGCCCAGCATACACGAAGTTGTTTGCTTGGTAGGCTGGGCTGTTGATGCCTGTTGTAGGCTGGGATGTTGTAAGGGTGTTCTAGCATGATGATGGCGGGTCATCGCTCATGCTGGCGTCTTCCCTCTCCGAGGTGGACGGTTCAGTGTGGATAGTTGATTGTGGACGAAAACTGCCGGCAGACAGTTGTCCTACATTAAGGCTTCTCTGGCCTGTGGCGGCCCGCCTTGGTCTCTTTTCTCTGCCAGTAGTAGAGGAGGATGCATAGGAGGCAGTAGTTGTAGGAAGTGAAGCCCTGCTATCTCCTTCTTGCCTCTGGGTGGAAGGGCGGGGAGGCACTGTCTCTGATGCCTCTATAGGAGTAGCCTCAGGCTGAAGTGTTGCCTGTCTAAGGGTCTCTTCGACTGTCTCGTAGAGGTGCTGCTGCGCTATTTTGCCTGCGCGACGGATAGCCTTCAGCTCAGTCTTTGTGGGCTTAGTGATGTGTCCGTTGACCCGGCGAGGGGCTGCAGGGCAGTTGGTGTGACTAGCTGGATGGGGGCCATGACAATTGGCACACGTAGCTTTGTGGGCGCAACTGTCCCCGTACTGTCCTTGGTGTCTATCCGTGCGGTCACCGCAGTGTGCGCAGCGGGCTACTCGGGTACAGCGGGCGGCGTTGCAGTAGCCCTGGCAGCCTGGGTTATGTCGCTGTATGGTTGGATGCTTGTGGATTTCCTTTGAAAATTGGCTGGTGCCAAAGAGCCGGAACGAGCGGACTGGCTCCTTGTATGAAACAATCCAGGTAGTGAGGCCCTTCTGATTCGCCCCGTGCCGTGAGGTCCTGCAGCTGACTGGCTGCTTGCCTGTTTGTGAGCAGACCTCTTCCTCCACTAGCTAGGTAGTAGTGGGTAGTTCTGTGCCGTCCAGGGTCCGGAAAGAGCTGGGTACTCCTTGTACTGCGTAGTTGATCCAGCGTTCTGGGATCCTCACTGCATCTCCGTCTAGGGCTCTTACTAGAAGTTCCTGGTTTTCTTGAATTAGAAGTTGATCCCGAATTTTCTGATTTGCTGGGGTAATCGCCCAGCCTGTGTTGATTGGTGATGCGGTAGGTATGTCTTTAAGGGTGATTCCTCCTATGCTCTTGCATATTGCCTGCCTTACTGCAAAGGGTGAGGGTTGTTGCAGTCGCATTGCCGGGTTAGAGATGGTTATGAAGATTCGCCTGTCTTCTTTTGGCTTAGCCGGCGGGCTAGGCCGAGACCTAGCAGGGATCAGGGGCCGGCTGCCACCCCTATCTGAGATCTGGGGGTCTCTGGCTACGTCCGCCCAAGAGCGGCGTCCTGACTCTTGGCTCCTGGTGTCGCTGCTCCAGCGGGAGCTAGGAGAAGAGTTGCTTGGGGAGAGGGAGGTAAGCGCCCGTATGACTTTCTGCTGCAGCTCCTCTGCAATCTTGACTTCTTGTGGGTTAGTGTAGCTCTCTGCATGTTGGTCTACAGCTGCTGCAAAGGCAGTAGCAATGGTGTTCCAGAGCTGGGCAATTTTCTGTGTCTCGGTAATGTGGCGTAGGACAGCATCAGAGACTCGAGGTTTGGGAGCGCCCCCACCGGGATTCAGGCTGCTCAGAAAGGGTGCATGGTGATGCACGTCCTTCTGGGGCCGTCTTGGGGCGCGTGTATAAAGCTGCTGAGGGATCTCAGGGTCTGGGGACCCTGTGTGCTGGGAGGAGGGAGACTCTGCCGTCATGACAAGCTCCTTTGCGCGGCAGCGCGAGGGGCTAGGTGGACGTTAGAGGTACTCCCAGAATCAGCGCAGTGAGCTTGTTCAGTTGCTGGGATTTTTAGGGCCTCTGAGAGGGTGACCCAAAAATCAAAAGATTGGTGTTCGGTGAGAGAGGGTTGAAAGGCGCAGGATTGAAGGGCGATAGGCCAGTTGCCTTAAAGGCCTTAAGGATAGTCTCCTTTTTAAATGAGGCTGCCTAGGCTGCTTTAAAGAAAGGATAGAAGTCTCTTTTACTAATAGAAACTAGCCCCTGGCTTCTCTCCATAAACTGTAAGATCTCCTGTGAGTACGCTGATAAGAGAGGCTTAAACATGCCTACGTCAAGTAGCTGTAAGCTATAGGTTAAGTAAGGAGGATAGATAGCTAGGAGGATCTTATTTTAGTCGCAGTAGTTAATAAAATCTATAGAAACATAAGATCTATAGCTATCAAGGATAAGTAATTGATACGAGGATCGAGCTTTTGCCTTAGTGTTGCGATCAAATACATGTTTCAGCCACGCTAGGCCTATATTGTTGTTTGTCTATCCTAAGGGAGATGAGGTAAAGCGAGCTTAATTATCCTTAGGATCAAACTCTTGCAGCCAGCTGTCCTGGATTGAGCATGAGGCTGACTGAAATATCAGAGCAGGCTCCAGGGATAATCCATCCGCGCAGATGCAGGCTATTAAGGTAATCCACTCTCTATTACCACCCTAGATAAAGGATCTATAGTTGCCCTGCTTATATAAGACCCTACTAAATATCCTCTTTAACCTGCCTATTACTCCTAAAAGGAACCCCTTTTTATCTATATTATATATATACGGAGCTTCTATCTTATATTGCTTAATCTTATTATCTAAAAGCTTAAAATAGAGGCTGTACTTTACAGACGAATTAGCTTTATAGCAGTTGTTATCTATACTAACTACATATTGAGAGATAAGATAGACGTTGTGCCGCTTAATAAAGCGATCAACCTAGTTCTTTCCAACGTCCTTTTTAGCTATTTGAGATGCAAAGGTTTGAATTAAAGCCCTAGTAGGTGGTAGGCCTCGCTTAGTGAGCTGGGTGATGTACTGGATAAGCTCCTTTCCCTAGTATGGATAGAGATTGTGTTGGTTTTGAGCTTTAACCTCACGCGAGGTAGATGTGCCTTAACTGCGCCTTATCAGTGTTATAAGCACAACACTATACTCTCTAGCGATTTGCCTATAAGAGACCTCTTCTCCAGGCTTCAAGGATTCGATTGCCGCAAGCGCATCCTCAAGTTTCCCCATATTGGCTGAGTTACGTGGTATTAAAAAGTTGGTGTTGCATACTAGGCTGTTGCGTTACGCGGGGTGTTTCGTTACGGGGTAAACCTCGGGTACGGTAGACTATTACGCCACGAAGGTCGGAAACCAAAATCCGAAAACCAAAACCTCGAACCTAAACAATAATAACTATTTACCCGCCCTTACGCTCTATAACAGGGTATAAATAATAAAGTAATAAACTATAATAGTTTTTATTTATAAATTAAATTTATTAATAAATAGTATTATTATATAAACCTTTATTACGTATCGCACACTTAGAGATAAATTTACCCTACTCTTAGTTCTCTACTCTATTCTATTACAGACTATTACTAGTATTTATAAGCTATATATAAGACTATTATTAATTATTACTAGTATACCTTAGTATAGTAAAGTAACTAAGTAAAGACTTTATATATAATACTAATTAAGCCTAAGGAAAGGAGGTAAGCCTTATATAAACCTTACCCTCTATAAGAAAGAATTAAAAGCACTTTTTAAAGAAGGTCTTATATTCTGTTAGCTATTAGATTAGCTATGTAAGAAGTATTATATTAAGTGTAGTATAACTATACTTAAGGATTACTTTAAGAGATAGGAGGTTTAACGTTGTATTACGCCTAACGTAGAGTAACTCCTTAAGAACTAGATTATTATACTGTTTTATTAGCTTAATCTAGATAACTCTAAGATTCTTTAGATACTCTATACTAAAGGCTATACTAGTCTTATAAAGGCAACTATTATAAGACTTTAGCTATTACTAAGACTAAAATATTATATCTGTAATAAGGATAACTAAGAGGTTACTAATATACTAGCCTATAGGCTTATTAAAGAGGAGCTAAAGAAGGGTATTATTAATAGCTATAGGAAGTAGATGCTATAAGTCTACTTTAAGTAATAGTATATATTCTTTTCTCGCGATCGTCTTTTTAGAGTATACCGCTCTTTAAATCTAGAGGTAGTAGAGTAACGCCGTAATAATTAGTAATAAAGAAGAGGTAAATATATTATGCCTAGCCTAAACTAGTGCTAGTCTATTAATAGCTATAATAAACTAAAACCTTTTAGAATCTAAATCTATAGCTATATTAACGCGTACTCTTAGTATATTATATAAGTATATATTAAAGTATCTGCAGTAACTACGCTTAGCGTACTCTATTAATACTTATATACTATAAGAGATATAAAGGTGTTTCTGTAGTATCTTTACTCTAATTATAGTAGTAAGACTAAGCAGATCTTATACGCATATTATATACTCTTAAAGTTAGGCTAACTAGATATTATATAAGATAGGTGTTATATATATAGTATAAGTATAGTAAACTAACGTATTAAATCTTAGTAGTAACAGCTATTAAAGGGTCTGCTCTTTTAGTAGAGGGTAAGTAAAGCTCTAAGCTCTTTATTTAACGTAGCTTTAGACTATTATACTAACTATTATAGGTATACTTTTAAGACCTATAAACTACTAATTATTTCTTAAAGGACCGCCTCTCTAATATAGTAGTAATAGTTACTATATATCTCTTAGTCCTACGCTGTAAAATAAAGTCCTTTATCTTCTTATAGAATTACTATTATATACAGAAGTAAAAATACTATCCTAATATTATTACTAGAAAACCTAATATACTCTATATATATCTACTAGTAAGGATAGTAGACTATAAGCAGACTCTACCCTAAGATAAGGACTAAAGAATCTGTTAAGAGGCACTAGCATAGGATATAGACGCTATCTTTCTCTTACCTACTTAGAGATAGTATAACGTCTAGTTATAAGATATAGGCTTTAATCCTTATACTAAAGACCTAGGCAGCATATGTAACGTATGGTTTCAGGCAATAGTACTTGCTTCACACCACAGATAATAGTGAAGGGATAGTTCTGTATTGCTGTCACTCAGCTATAGGAGAGAATAATACTTGTCGTCCCCGCTCCGCGCAGCCAGCGCAGGTTTTAAGTAGGTCTGTCGTGGTGCGCGCTAGCCCTTAAAAGGGTCTAGCGTAACCATGCTATAACACTAAGATTTAGATTTACGATACTTTATTATAGAGCCTTCCCCTCTAGCTAGCGTCTTAACAGCATTAATAGCCTTAATAAAAACCTAAAACTATACAGGAAAATAGGAAAAGAGTGTCTATGTATGTGTGTTTTAATTGCGCGTCCTAGACGCGTCGTTATTGTGTGTTGTAAGCGCCTTATATTTGCGCTCCTGCCTCTAGCAAAGTTAAGGTAATTAAGACTTTTATTCCCTAGTAATAAGGTGCAGACCTACTTTATAATAGTAGAGTTTTCTAGTGTTATTATAATATCACGCTGCTCCTTTACCCTATTATAACAACACTATTAAATCGCATACGTAACGCACATAACTCGCTTAATACTATAGTCTATTACCTAAATCTAAAGTATATTAAGAAGTCGCACCTTCGCAGTACTAGGCCCTTTGTGTAGGCTATAGCTAATAAGCGTGCTAACTAAGACGCAGCGACTGAGACTTGCCTGCGCTGCGCGCAGAGCATTACTAACTAGAAGAAGAACTGTAATAACCCTAAGTACTAGCGCTGTAACTATTATGTCGCAGGCAACTGTAGCGCCTATACTCCTGTAAGTCTTTAGTCTATAGCTCGCTCTAGGCGCGTTATTATTAATAAATATAGGTCCCTCGCGAGCTTAATGCCCGCTTAAACTAATTATACGTCCTTTATAACTAATATAATACAGTAGTTACTGCTGCTACTACCCCCTAAACTAATGCCGCAGTAATTATAACTAGCGTTAAGCTCGCGCGCTGCCAGCGCTAGTTTAATCTAGAGCTTGCTAGCCGCCGCCGCCACGCCGCCTATACTAGCACACCTATAGGTGTTGCTACCTAAGTGCCTACTACCTTACCTTAGTTTCTAGGGCTAATCCTAGCTAAGCAGCGCAGGATTGCGGCTGCCCTAGAGCAGCTCGTAGCCTACGCGGCCTGCATAGTATGCTAATACGTTACTTGCATTAGAAGTGTAAGCTAACATCTCTAAAGGGTGCTGTCCTGGATGATACTAATAATAGTAACAGTAGTAGTAATAACGAGAGTAGAGGTAGCGGGGGTGGAGGTTAAGATAAAGAGGAGGAAGAATAGTAGGAGAATAGGGGAGGAGGAGGAGGAGGAGGAGGAGAGAATAACAGAGGAGCGGATAATAGAGAGGGTGGCGGAGATAATAATAGAGGAGATAAGCAGGCTCCTGCCTCGCGCTGTGGAGGCGCTGCAGCGCGTCGTAACGTAAGGGGCAGAAGTAGAAGCAGGGGCGGAGGTTGAGGCCGTAGTAGGGGTAAAGGTTAAGGCCTAGGTTAAGATAGAGCTAGAGATACTCTAAGCTACAGGAGGTTTAGGAGTTTCCTATTAAGCCCTAGTAAGTAATAGTAGCGCCTTAAGCGTAAGTAATGCTAGGGAGGAGATTAAGCCTAACGCAGGTAATAAGGGTAAGGTAGTTTTAGCGTTTTTAGGGGTTTTCTTTTACTTCTTATAGATACCTATAAGCCTAAGGCTATAATAATAAATTCTGCTTTCTTTCCTAGACTTACTTCTCTTTAGCGCTTTAGTTGCGTAACTTATACTTTCTTTCTCTTCCTTAAGCGCGTAGCTCTTCCCTCTTATTTAAACTCTTAGACTAGGTTATCTATATTTTTAAAATCTAATACTAGGGTCTAGGTATCCTAGGTCTTATTATAGCCTTTCTACCTTAGCTAGTACTACAGTTAGCCCTTCTTTATACGTTTACCTAAGATCTTTTTAACTTCCTAGACTTCCTCTCCTTTAGGAGTAATATTAGGTAGCTAGGTATTTTCCTCTTCTTCCTGCTAGGATTTCTAGCGTTTAAGAAGTAAGATGTAGAATACGTTATAAATGCGGTAGTAAAGTAGTAGAATTAAGTAATATGCCTGCGTTCTAACTACTTCTTATACTCTAAAGGGTCTAATAAACTTACTAGATAGCTTTTTATTTAGTTAGTAGGTTAAGTTAATGTGCTTAGTACTAAGTAATATAAGATCTCCTTAGCAGAATGCTTTATCCTTATGCTTTTTGTTATAATATTAGCTTTGATACTCTTATGCTTTTCGTAGGTGTTCTACGAGCGCGGTCCTTGCGTTATGCATGCGCTTAACTCTGTCTATTGCATCAGGCATCTCCCCCTCTAGCCTGCTGTCCTTAGGAGGTGAGGTAACTAGTAGGTGCTTGCTATATACAGTATAGAAAGGAGTTAATTTTGTTGACTTATAGACTGAATTATTATACGCAAATTAAGCTGTACTTAAAAGCTTAACCTAGTTGTCTTAAGCTGCTGATATAAAGACTCGAAGGTACTGTTTAAGCGTCTGATTCTAGCGTTCTGTTTGCCTATCTGTCTGTAGATAAAAAGCTGTGCTCAGCTTGCGCTTTACCTGTAGTTAGTAGCAGATCTCTGCCTAAAAGTTGGAGGTGAAGACAGGGCCTCTGTCTGATACAATACCTTTCTGTACTCTAAACTTTAAAATTATATAGTTAAAGTAAGCTTTTATAAACTGTTTTACGTCTTATATCTTTAAAGTAGGTATATAGAGCGCTATCTTTAAGAAGCGATTAATAATTACAAGGATTACATTAAATACGTAACCTGAACTATCCTTTACTAGGGGTAACCTAGAAATAAAGTCTAGTGTAACTTCCTTAAATATATCCCTAGAAACTAGTAGAGGTGCTAGCTTTCTATATTAACTATGCCTTAGAGCTTTACTCCTTTAGTAAACAGTATATATTCTTACGTACTCTTAAATATTATAACTAAGCGTTAGCTAATAGTATAGCCTTCTAATTAGCTTAAGCGTTCTACGTGCGCTAAAGTAGCCTACTATGCGCGTGTTATAGTTCTAAAATAAAATCTCTTGCCTAATAGCTAGATTTTCTAGAATATATATTCTGCTATTATATCTTAGGACTTTTCTTTTATTAAGACGCTAAACGGGCGCCCCTCTACTACTTTAAGTGCGTTCTACGTGTGTAGAGTCTGTAATCCGCTGCTAGGTAAAGGCGTCCTCTTACTACAGTTAGTATAGGGTCTCTATCCATGTTTTAGACTCTACTATTGCAGGTTCGCTACTAACTAACACTCTAGCTAGTAAGCGTAGCACGCATAGCATGCATTCTATAGCGCCAGCAGTAGGGACCTTTATAGTTCTGTAAACTGTAGTAACGTGCGTTTTATACGCGCCTACTAAGCTAAGCCTAGTTATAGATCCTCTTACTCTACTATACTCTACTCTTACTAGTAGTTTATTCTGTAAGGTAGGTAATAACTAGGTTAGTAATAGGTTCTCCTGTACGTAATCTACCCTTTATAAAGGGCTGTCTGCAGGGTTTATTTTCCCTAGGCGGTGCTTTACCTTAAAATTAAAAGCTCCTAGATAGATCGCCTAACGTGCTTAACGCAGGTTTAACTTCTATACTGCGCGTATAGAGCGCAGGTTGTTATAGTTACTTAGGACCTGTATAGTGTGCTGCGTACCTTAAAGGTAATGCTGCTACTACTTAAAGCTATATATAATTACTAAGAGCTCTAAATTATATATTTTATAGTTTAGCTTAGCGCTCTAAAGCTTCCTTAATATAAAGGTAATTAGATACTATTTTTTATCTTTAAATAACTGTAATAGAATGCCTAAGATAGTAAAGGTAGACGTATCTGTCTCTACGTGTATCGCGAGAGCAGGATTAAAGTAGCGTAGGATTAGCGCACTTAAAAAGCGCTCTTTAAGCTTCTTAAACGATATATTTACTATATTATTCTAATAAAAATCCTAATTACCCTTAAGTAAATTAGTAAGAGGAGCTGTTTTGCGGGCGTATCTTTTAATAAAACGTTAGTAAAAGTTAGTAAACCTAAGAAAGGACTAGAGTTCCTTAATATTTATAGGCTGTAGCTATTAAGTAATAGTCTTAACGCGCGCTAGATCTGTGCAGATTCCGCGCGTTATAATAATAAACCTAAGGAAGTAAACCTTACTTAATGCAAAGGTACACTTTTTAAGGTTAGCAAAGAGCTCTACCTTTTGTAGGGCTTTAAGTATAGAGCGCACTGCGCGCTTGTGTATTATAATGTCCTTGCTATAGGTATAGATAAGTATATTATTAAGGTAAACTACGTAAATATAGTCTAAATGTTCGCTAAGCGCCTTATTAATATATACTTAAAAGCTTACTAGGGCGTTAGTCAGCCTAAATAGTATAACTAAGTACTTAAAGTAGCTATATTAAGTTTAAAAGGTAGTTTTCTACTTATCTCCTAATTAAATTCTTAGGCGGTAGTACGTATTACGAAGATCTAGGGTAGTATAATAACGTGCGCCTAACAGGTAATCTAGGGTCTCTCTAATTAATAGAAGCAGGTAATAATCCTTAATTATAACAGCGTTTAATCCTTAATATTTAATACATAGGCGAAGCTTTCTATTCTTCTTAGGGATAAATAGTATAGAGGCTCCTGTAGGACTTATACTATGCCGAATCTAGCCTTTACGTAGCGCATCCTCTATATAGTTACAAAGTACCTTAAGCTTATGCGCGGAAAGGTTATATAGTAGACTGTATAGAGGTTCTTTATTAGCTATAAGTAGGATAGCATAGTCTAAAGTCTTAAAATTTAGTAGGGCTTCTGCCTTTTTATTATTAAATATATTGCTGTAGTTAGCTAATGCGTTAGGGATGCGCGCTTCTAGCGCGACACGCGCTCTAAAGATGCGAGCATTACACTCTAAACCTTTACTTATAACTTATAGTACTCCTAGAAGGTATATGTTAGAGCTAGTTTACTCTATATCTTTATAAAGTTCTATAGTAGTAACGAGCTTAATATTAGCTAAGGTATACCCCTAACGCTATGTTTAAGAGCTATAGTTAATATAAATATTCTGCTGTTATAAAAAAGAGTTACTAAGTAGAAGAGGAACGCCCTCCTTATCTACTCTGTACGCTGTAACCTAAGCTTAGCGATTAACGCTGTTGTTATCTATTAAACGCACCTAAAGCTTATATGCTATATAGGTGTTCTAATATTAGGTACTAATCTAACCTAGTCTTAGGAGCTCTGCTCCTTTAAGTAGTAGTAGTCCTATCTTAACAGCTAGTTTCTAACTAATTAAGCTGATGTTAGCCTAGGGGTTAAGGATAACTTAGAGTTCCTTCTTAGGGCCTGTCTCTGCGGCTGCGCTGCACTTGCGCTTTATACCTAGCAAAATGTTAATAGGTATGCGCTTTACTATTCCTAGATTACTAGTAAGGCTTAACCTTTTCCTGTCTAGTTAATGCGTACTAGAAGGTGGTTTAGATTACTACTTTAGCACTTATTAGCGTAGTGTCTAACTTTCTTATAATTAAAGCAGGTAACCTTACTTTTATTCTATAGTCTACAGGAAGGCTTATTTAGTTTATATTTTAGAGTGCTTTCTTAGGATTTTCTCTTAAATATGTTACGCGTATGCTAGTCTTGCGTTAGCAGGGCTTAGCGTAGGTTCTGCTTAAGTGTAGAGCTTAATACTATTAAATCCTCCCTAGTCGCAGGAATCTAGTAGTAGTTAGTAATAGCCCTCTGTAATTTAGGCCTTAACTTTAAGAAGAGATACTAAACTCTTTATACCTTAGTATAAGGCGTAAGTTAATCTTTAATAATATTAAGGTAGGTTACAAAGAACTAAATAGTCTAGTCTTTCTGCTGTATAGCCTAAGCGTGCGCTGTAGCCGCTTTAAGGCTGCGATTAATTAGGTTAGATAGTAAGTTAAGCATATATTACTTAAAGTATTCCTAGGTAGGTATTATTCTATTTGCTTTAAATGCGCGCTTATAGTGCGTATACTAAAGGTCTCTTAGGTCTCCTCCTAGGTACTATATAGCCTAGATAACTTTATTATTATTAAGATAAAATTCCTGTAGTAAGAGTTAAAATACTACTTTGTATAAGCGAAAAAACTTATAATATTCCTTTAAGTTCCTTCCTTAGTATTTAGATAGATCTCTAGGTTTAAGCGTGCGTTTTACGTGTAGAGGCAGGGACGCGTTAGGTGCGCTCCTCTTGCGCGCCTCTGTAACCTAAACTTTAGGAGTTCTATCTACTAATAGGGCTGGGGTAAGGTCGCGTTTAATGCTTTCTAGCTGTGCGATTTCCTCCTTAATTGCGCGTAGGCGTAGAAGCGCTTAGAGCTTATCGCGTCTCTTTTTAGCGGCTAGGATGCGCTCCTTAAGAGTTAAAGGTGTGCTCGCGCTAAGGGTTAGGAGTTCTTCGTCTACCTGCGGGTCGACTTTGATAGGGGGGTTAGGCGTCTCGCTGGCAGAGGCGGCCTGTTTACTAGATCGCGTAGGGGGAACTATCCCTAGACTATTGTACAGAGAAGTATTATTATATAATATATAGTTTTAGGCAATAGTACTTACTTCACACTACAGATAATAGTAAAGGGATAGTTCTGTATTGCTGTTACTTAGCTATAGGAGAGAATAATACTTGTCGTCCCTGCTCCGCGCAGCTAGCGCAGGTTTTAAGCAGGTCTGTCGCGGTGCGCGCTAGCCCTCGAAAGGGTCTAGCGCAACCATGCTATAACACTAAGATTCAGATTCACGATACTTTGTTACAGCATATATAAACAGAAACAGCTATTTAAGCGCTATTATTTAGAGCTGCGTCGTCGCGCTGCTCTCTATATTAAAACAAGGTAAGTGCCTATACTTTAACTTCTTAAGTTACTAACTAGTAGCTAGGATTTCTAGGTTAGTTTAAGTGCTATTATTTATAATAAGGTACTAACATAATTACTAAGCTACTAGATATAGAAGGATACAACTTTACAACTAATAATATAGAAGGTTAATACAAGGAGAATTAGGAAGGGGTTTATGTGTTAGGTAATAGTTAGTAATAGTACTATTTCTAGCTTAGTCCTAGCTACAGTGTTAGCTCGCATATAACTATTTAAAGTCTATTTATCTATTAATTAGTCTATCTATAATATACTCTTATTACTCTTCTAAATATAGCAGCTATATAGGGTCTATTCTATATAGATAATAGTAGACTATATAATGACATAGATATCCTAGTTGGTTATTATTGTACCTACTGCGGAATTCGAAACCCTGGGCTAAATAGCAGAGACAGTAGGCTAGTAGAGATAAACGTTGATACCTTACTAGAGCAGGACTAACTATCTTAGCGGTTAATAACTGTTACAGTCTCCTAAATATAACTATCTCGAAAAGTTAATTAGCTTGCCCTGCTTATCTCTACTATACAGCGTGCCTATCTTAAGAATAAGGCAGCTCTTTAGCGACTTAAATTAATTAATAGGTAGATAGGCGCCTAAGCCTAGTAAGTAAGTACTAGTAGTATAATAATAAAGTCTATATTAGGTTAGGCTTTAATTATTAAAGTTACCTTTAATATTACTTTTATCTATCTAATTTAGAATAGCGGCACTATTATTAAGGCTATTAATCTATATAGTACGTAAATACTATTCCTTATAATAGCCTGTAATAGTACTAACAGACCTAGGTAGTAATATTAGTGTTTAGATTGTAAGTACTGTTAAATTCTCCTCTCTCTATAACTTCGTGCAGGACTTTCTTCTTTCTAAAGTTAGCTAAGTGCGCTTATAAGATATACTTAACCTACCTTATATATATACTATTAAACTAACTAGAATAACGCCTTAATATTTCCTAGAATCTACGTATAAATGTACGTCTCTGCAATCGCTGCTTAAAAAGATACTATAGAAAGAAAGTAAGAATACTAGATAATTTATAGTTTACTTTAAAGATTATATATAAGAGGAGGACTATAAGCTAAGGCTTATAACTCTAACACCTAAAAAGCCTAGATAAATTAGTTAGAGGCCTAAGATAAAATTAGAGTTATAAATTAAGGTAGAGAAGAGTAGTCTAGTTAAGGGTAAGAGTAAGGCTATTAGGGCTCTTAATACTGTTAGCAGCTTTAAAGACTTTACTAATATTAACGCACTAGACTTTATAAGTAATAGGGCTATTACGCCTATAGTAGAGACTATTATATATAAGAGGGGTATTTTATAGGTAGAGTAACTATAAGTAAGTTAAACTACACTAATACATACTATCCTAGAAGATATAAGTAAAGCTAAACTAAGTCTAATAAGCTTTACGTTTATAGACTAAACTCCTATTAAGGATACGCTGCTAATAACTACTTATTATGCTACTAGACAGAACCTAAGGGCTAAGCAAATATTTAATTAAATGTACATTCTTTACTTAAATAATAACGTTACTTTCTTTTTAGCTACTCTTGCCTTTTAACAGCTTCTAGCGTGTATCTTGTTGTATACGTAGCTAGTTATATGTCTAGTACTCTAAAAGCTTAATATTAAACGCTAGTAATCTACTAAACCTTACTTTTAGTTAGAAGTTTATACGTTAGCTATAGGAAATACTCTTGTCTATAAGGATTTAATTGATAGATAGCTAAGCCTTAGAGCTATTAATCTCCTTAGCTTTCTGAACCTAATAAATACTAGCGTAGATTCTGTAGCTATTAACAGCTGTTACATAAGCTATTACTCTGCGTCTATATATTAATAATATAGACTATTATCTAGAAAGCTTCTCTAGTTCTGCCTACGTAAGCCTACGTTCCTCTTCGTCTAGTAAGTATAGCTAATCTTCCTTTAGCTAAAAAAGGGCAGCCTTTACTTTACTAATATATATATTATTTATAGATTATACCTAAGTAATAAGAAGTTTAGAGCTCTTAGCCTTACGTAACTAGTTGCGATATCTATTATTCTTCTACGTAAATTTATTCTTAGACTTACAGCATTATGTAAACAGGTCTAATAGAGAGGGTAGAGCGTAGGGTAATATTATGTTAGCAGCTATTAACGCTATAATAAGATTAGAACTTATTAAATAAGTACTTTAAGTAGGTAATAATACCTATATAGATGCGTTCTTATAGGATATTTACTATAGTAGTAATAGTCTTATAATAGTAGGTGTAGAGGCAGACGTATAGATAAGTAGACAGGGCCCTACGTAGAAAATTAACTAAAGCTAATCTAGTAGGCTGTGCGTAAGAGTAGAATATTACGTAAGCATATTTAAGTGTAGCGTTATTATTAGTAGAAACAGAGACAGAGGTAATAGTATGTATTAACTAGAAAACTATCTAGTTATATAGTCTAGAGGCATCCTAATATACTAAAGTACTACAGCATTATCTACGTAAAAGCGCCTTAAAGCGCCTAAGTATTATATAAACTTAAGGCTATTACAGAGAATACCTAGACTATTATAATCTAGAATTATAGTAGGCTTATATTCTTTATCTATCTAAAGGATTAAAGAATATATTAATATGTTTCTCTAAGGGTATATCGCTAGTTTTGCAGGTAACTATATTAATAAAGTATTTAGCCTTTTCTTTATTAAAGTGCTTAAGGGGGAACCTATTAAAGGAGCTTATATATATTAGTAATAGTCTAGTAATAGTTTATATCTCTGCTTACTAAGCGTTAATAAGAGTGCAGTAATAGTATAGCCTAGGGAGAGATATTAGCAGCCTATCTCTTACTAACTAGATCTTAGACGTTATAAATATTCCCTTAAGCTAGTAAGTATAGAATATAGCTAGAATAGTATGTTCTAGTTTTATAAATAGCTGCTAGAAAAGAAGTATTAGAAGCCTAGAATAACCGTTACACTTAAGACTACCTTTATTTTGCGCAGTTAAGTGCTAATACACCTAGCGAAGGATACTACACTATATTATAGTTAATATTTATATCTAGTCTCTAAAAAATAAGGTCTTACTCTATCTCCTAGGCGTATATATAGCTAGGCTCTATTAAATATTTATATAGACCCTAGTAGAAGAAGGCGGAGGATTATCTATCTATATATTAGCCTATATAATAGTTAATATATTAGTTAACTCTTACTTTATACTGCCTATTATTTATACGGCGCACGTAAGCTTTAAAGGGGTATTTCTCTAAATACTCTAATTTCTCTGAAGCTAATAGGATAGCTTTAGACTAATATCCCTATATGTATTCCTAGGAATAAGATGTATAGAGTTTTAGTATATTAAACTAAGTCTCTTAAATAATTTTATTGTTAAGATCTAGGAGCTACAGATTAATCTCGTTGTCTTTAGGACTAGGATCTACAATCTTTATTATAGTATCTTTATCCTACACCTTAAGATTTAGGAGGCTAGATATAATAGTACCTATAATAGTTAAGAAAGAAGTAAAGGCGTAAGTAGGTAGTATAAAGTCTAGTCCTAGTTAAAAGATGCAACCCTACACTATAATAAAGTAACTTATTAGTAGAGTTAGCTTTATAAGAAACTTATATAGTAGTATTTATAACTAATACTTATTTATAGTAAACCTAAATTCCTGTTAGAGCTATTATAAGGACTATTATAAAATCTTACTACTTATATACTAGAATATTTTTAGCCTAAATGCGTAGTTCTGCTATAAGACTTAGTTTATCTCCCTAAGCAGTATTTTATAAGAGGTAATACGCGGCTAGAATAAATTTAAGGTTAAAGAATTATAAAAGAGCAGTATTAAAAGCAGCTTTGCCTTTTACCCTACTAAAATTACTTCCCTGCTGCTTCTCTTAACAAGCGTTATTTTTATTAGTATTTAGATTTATTAAATATTACTTATTAAGCTTTCTCTTCTTCTAATTAGGCTACTCTATATTAATATAATAGGCTATAATAGACTATAGTAGTAGAGTTATAGTATAGAGTTATAAGTTAAGAAGTAGTAAAGTTTTCTATATATACTACATAGGATAGCTGCTATTAGGGATTACGTAGCTACAGGTAAAGGCAGGTAAAGTAGGTAAGTATAGATAGGATATACTATATTTACGTAGAAAACTGTCGCATTCTAAAGAAGACCTATTTTATAATTATATTAAGCAGCTAGTTTAGAAATAGGCTATTATAGTAACTATTACTCTACTGTTAAATTTTTCTAATTCTAAGAGTACCTAGAGCCTAGAGTAAATTTAACTTCTAGTAGGTAAAAGAAATAAGTATAGATAGAGTATACTAATTTTACGTAGAAAACTGTCGCATTCTAAAGAAGACCTATTTCGTAATTATATTAAGCAGCTAGTTTAGAGATAGGTTGTTATAGGCGAAGAGGCCTAGCTAACGAGTGTGCATTTATCCTATACTACAGAAGGAGAAAGATAGAGAAGAGGTTACAGGTATCCTTAGAGGATATATATATATATATTTATATAAGTAAAGAGGAACGTGCTCCTCTAGCTACTAACTTATACGAGCTAGTAAGAAAAAGGGGTAGAGGAGATTAAGGAGTCCTTTCCTTATGCAATAGTAGCAAAGCCTCTCCTACTTAAAGGGCGCAGCCTATTATAATACTCTCCTCCTCCTTAAATAACTATATTACTTCTTTATACGTAGTTTAACTTTAACTTTATACTTATATAGGTATTATTATATTATTATACTATAAAAGTAGAGATATTATATATACTTTTTCTTATTTATTTATAGGTAATTTTCCTCCTTTACTTATTATTATTGCCTAACAACGTAAAGTAGAAGAGAGGTTAGTTATTTACTCGCTCGTGCGTATATAAAGAGCTTTTCCTCTAACTCTTTCTTCTTCTCTTACTACTTAACTTTAACTTACTTACGTACAACTTATCTTCTTATTATTACTAACATGCCTCCTAAAGCAGCTCCCTTAGCTAGTTAGCCTAATTATAGGGTGTAGGGTCCTAGTAGTTATAGCAGTAGTATAAACTATCTTACTCGTACGACTGCTAGTAACATTATGTCTACGCACGCAGCTACTAGGGCTAACATTACTTAAGTTACTTATACTTAGCTTACTTAAACAGCTTCTAACTAAACTTAACCTACTAGTATTATTATTCCTACTACTTAGGGTAATACGTCTCTTCTCTCTACTAACTACGTAATCTAGTATATCCTAGATACTCTAGTTATAGATAAGTTTTACTATCTCTTTATAACTGCTTCTATATGTCTTATTCCTCTTTACTTTTCTATTTCTAATATTATTTAGCCTAAGCTAGTTCGCGTTACTAAGTTCTTCTTTTATCTTATTAATTAATCTCTATATAATACTTAGTAGGGCTATAGTCTTAATAATTTCTCTCTTATTATTACTTAGTAACTCCTCTCTAGTTATTAATCCTACCTTAAAGCCTACCTTATCTATAGCTGTAGTTCTCTTAACGCTAACTTCTATTCTAATAACTATACTAAGGCTATATAAGAGTGTTATACGTTTATAGCCTTTACTAGGTGTGTCTCTATTACTAGTGAGTAGAGTAGGGCTTACTCTAATTGCGTGTAGCAGGATTATAGTACGTCTTATATAGCTAGGCGTACTCTACCTCTTCTACTTTCTAACAGAGTCTCTGTTCCTTAGCGTAGTTAAGGTTAGAGTTAAGTCCTTACTAAGCCTAAGGAGGATAAACGTTTCTTAGACGTCTTAGGTTAGAGGGCCTTATACAGGGTTAGTTAGCTTATACTAGCTTATTTCTCTAACCTTTTAGTAGTTTCCTAGATAGTAGCTATACAGGCTGTGTATAAGTCCTCTATTTCTTATAGGCTTCTATAGTAATAAGATTCTCTTCTAGCTCCTAAGTTAGGTTATAGTACCCCTCCTATTTTATATAAAACTTATTATATTAATTTTATAAGCGCTTATCTTAGATATTTTTAATTACTTATTTAAGGTAGTCTTCTTATAAGTTATTATCTTATACGATAACAGTAGCAGGGTTTAAGTTATTAGTTTGTTATAATAAGAAGGGGTCTTTAGTAGCTAGTCTTAGCTTCTCTATATAGTATAATTTAGTTCTTTATAGTATATAAAGCTTAACCTAATAGGGGTCTTATACGCGGGCGATTTAGTACTTCTTACTTTTCTAGTTAAGTTTCTTGCTTCTGCGTGTAGTTTGTACGTGCCTAAGGTCTAACTATACCTAGTCTCTAACCTTATACTTAGGAGCTGGGCGACGTGTCTTATTTGCTTGTGCTTCCTGTTGTTATTAAGTGTGTGTTCTAGCTAAGATAGCCTAGTTAGCAGCTTATTTTAGCGTTTATATAATACTTTCTACTTATTTGCTAGGGGGTGTTACTCTGTTAAGTAGGTTACTGCTAGCTAATTTCCTAGGTAGCTCTAGGAAGGGCGAGTTTAGATAGCTGTGTAGAAGGAAGAAAGGAGTAACGCCTGTAGAGGAGTTTATACGAGTGTTTAGTATTAGCTTAAGGATTAGGTATAGCGTTACCTAGTTATTCTAGTCGTAGTTATAAAAGATTTAACTAACTACTTTAATATTACTATTTACGTGTTCTATAGTGCTGTCTATTTATAGGTAGTAGGCTATTAATAGGTTCTTCTATACTCTTAAGAGTTTATAGATTTTTCTCTATAGTTTACTTATAAATTACGTACTCATATCTAATATAATAGACTTAGAGAGCCTATAGTAGTAGAAGACTTCTTATATAAATGCTTAGGCTATATTATCTACTTTAATTATCTTAAGTAGGATTAGTATTACGCCTTTACCTAGGTAGTCTTTAACTACTATTAAGTTAGTGCAGCTAAATAATAGTAGTAGACTAGTAATAAAGTTAACTATTAAGTCTTACTACGTACGACTAGGTACTAGTAACAGGCGTAGGTATCTATGCTTACTATCTCTCTACAGGGTGCTTTGTCTACATAAGCTGTAATTCTGTATGAATTAGTAGACGTTTTTACTTATACCTAGCTAGTACTAGGTACTAGCTAGCGTGTAGTACGTTTCTTCTCTTCCTAGGTAACCTGTTTACATAGCTAGATATGCTTACTAGATAATTCTTGTATAAAGGGGTTTATTTTTAGGCACCTAGATCCTAGATCTCTATTAGAGCTTTCTCTCTAAGTTAATTATGCAATCTCCTAGTAATATAGTAAGTTTCTTTATTATACTAGGTAGCGACCTAGCACCTAGCTTTATAGCGTTATAGACTTCCTAATAGGTTAAGTTATCTTATACAGCTTAGTTCTAGTGTTTAGTAATTAAGTCCTTAAGGATTAGAGCTTTTAGTAGGGACTTAGCTATAATTAAGCTATTAAGGGTTAACGTAGGGGTTCGTACGACCCCTATAACTATTAGATCTTACTATTAGGCTAGTACTAATATAATAAACTCTCTGCTTACTAGGCGGCTGTTATCTGTTCTTTATAGTAGGTCCTAGTCTCTTCTAGATAGTGCGTCCGCTTAGGTATTCTCTTTACTTAGATAGTACTACAGCTTTATATTATTAAACTATAATAGGTAGACTAACTATTATACGTATTATTCTATTATCTTTTACTTCTTTATAAAGTACTCTAGGTTCTTATAGTTAGTAATTACTTTAAATTCTTATATACTATAGAGTTCTGCGTCCTATTTATTTAAGTATGTAATAACTACTAGTAACTCTTTATTATAAATTAGGTAGTTACTCTTATATAACAGAAATTTCCTTAAGAAGTAAGCTACTATATAAAGAGTTCCCTACTTATCTTCTTATAATAGTACTCTGCCTATAGTAAAGCCTAAAGAGTTATATTCTACTATTATCTATTATTTAGGTAAGAAAGTAGTAAGGACTTTATCTACTAAGAATATATCCTTAAGAGCTTAGAAACTCTACTCTTATTCTATATCCTATAGAAATTTCTCTTCTTTTCTTATTAGCTATATAAGAGGCTCTACTAGTTAAGAGAAGTTTAGGATAAAGCGTTTATAGAAGTTAGTAAACCCTAGAAATCTTTATACGCCTTTAACTATTATTAGGGCTTCCTATTCTTAAATAGCTTAGACTTTCTTAAAGTCTATAGATATACTCTTCTATACTTCTAGGATAAAGCTAAGGTACTTTATACACTAAATATTAAACTTATATTTACTTAGTTCTAAGTATAGTCCTACTTCTTATAGGTAATCTAATACTTTTTATATATAGGTATAGTACTAAGAGAAGAATATCTTAGTAAAGATAAGGATATTATCTAGGTATGCAGAAGCGAAGTTATCTAAGAAGTCTTATAGAGCCTAGTTAATATACCTCTAGAAGGTACTTAGTATATTTACTAAGCTAAAAGGTGTTACTAGCTACTTATATAATCTAAATTATATTTAAAATGTAGTTATCTATTCTAATCCTTTACTTATCCTTATCTTATAGAATACTATAGTAACGTCTAGCTTAGTATACTATATAGCTTATCTAATTTAGTTTAACGTCTTACGTATAAGAGGTAGTAAGTAATAGTCCTTCTTAGTTAGGGCGTTAAGAGCTCTGTAGTCTATACAGAATTGTAGTCCTCCTCCTAGCTTACGTACGAATAGTATAGGTAAGGCTGCTAGTAAGCTACTTACATAGATAAACCCTTTATCTAAGAGGTCTAATAGCGTCTTCCTTAGTACTAAGAGTTTATCTCTTACTATTACGTAGAGAGGTCTGTACAGTATCTCTAGCTTCTATCTATCTTTCTCTTCTAACTCTATTATGTACTCTTATTATAGGCCTTACTGTAGGAGTAGCTTATTTCTTTTCTTAGGTAGGAATATCTTTAGATAAGGTTATATATAAGCTAGTAGGGTGTTATATATTTCCTATAGTGTTTTCTAAACCTTTAGGCGTAGTACTTTCTTAATATCTTTTAGGCTTATAGTAAAGATTTAAGTCTTACTATAGCTTTATTTATAGTATTGTATATAGTATTAGAAAGCTATAGCTAATACTAGGATATAGCTAAAGTCTAGGGTAGCGTGTTCTATACTGCGTATAGTAACCTTATATACTTTTAAGTATAGAAGTTTCTTCTCTGCGTTAATAACGCCTTTAATACTCTCTAACTAAGTCTTCCTAAGGATTATATTATATTAGTAAGTAGTTAGGGTAACGTACGCAGCTATATACTGCTATATTCCTCCTATGTCTAATAAAAATTTAGTAACGTATAATACTATACTCTTTTATTTATTTACCCCTTTAATCTTAATAGGGAGGATCTTAATATATAGTAAGTTTAAGTCCCTTATAAGTTTCTTACTTAATAAATAGTAGGTGTAGTAACTATTATTAATTATAGTAGTAGCTAGTTATATAGAATTAATAATAATATTTATAGATATAGGTTTTATAGTTACTAGCTATAGTAAAAGTAACTTTATTATTTATATAGGGTTTTAGACTTATGCAGGCTCTAGCATATAACTTTATACTAGAGCTACTCTTTTCCCTTATCTAAAGAGGATAGGGATTCTATTACTTATTTAGTAGTTTTAGATATAATCTTTATAAGTTTTATAGGTTTATTAACCTATCTTATATAATAGCCTTCTTAGCTATTTAATAACTTTATTATATACTAGGCTACTTAGTAGTTATACAGACTGTACTTTAAACAGGCGCTGTTCTCTTTTCTTTCTTAGACCTATTTACGTATTCCTTAGAATTCTTTTCTAAGTTTTATATAGAGCTAGTAAGCTCCTATAGAAGTTATCTAGTCTATCTTATTATTATCTCTTTAAGTTATTAGTTAGCTCTACGTGTTATACGCTTTACCTATATAGCTCTTACTTATAGTAATTCTCTCTACAGCTCTTAAATTTTCTTAGGTTACCTTAGTCTATTATATAAACTCTTTATATATTTCTCTAAATAGTAGTTAATAACCTGCTTAGGTCTTTAGTAGCTTACTATTTAAGCTACTCTTAAGATAGTTAATCTTCTAAACGTAGCTTACGTTATCTAACCTAGCTTTAAGGAGCTTAAGGTTAAACGCTTAGATATAAGGGTTAAATTTTTTTCTTCTTTACTTAGTTATATAAAGGTATTTAAGGGCCTTCTCTCTTACTATAGGGTCCTTAAAGAAGTTATTAAGGTAGGACTATAGCTTAAGAAGGAATAGCGTTACTAGCCTATTTATAAGGTTTATTATATATAGGCTAAGGGCGTTAAACGCTTAGCCTGTTATATAAGTAATAACGTAATTTACTCTACTATTATTATTTAGGTAGGCTATATAGTCTCTGTACAGCTTTACTTAGACCTTTATTTTCTATTAAAGATATTACTTATGTAAGCCTTTTTTAAAGACTTCTATATTTAGTAGTCTTAGTTTCCTAATCTCTTATATAGGAGAGTCTTACTATTCTATTAAAAAGGGGGTAGAGACTGTGCGTGCTGTCTATACACTGCTTAATTTAGTAACTAAGTTCTTTAGCTCCTAAACTTAGTTCTGTAATAACTTATACAGCTAGCTCTACTATTAACTAGCTAACTCGTTAAGGCTGTCTTATAAGGAGTTAACTGTTACTAATAGGTCTTCTGCTAAGGGTTAGTTATTGCGTGGTTGTTGGGGGTTGTGCTGATGTAACTGGTGTTGCTGAGGTGCGTGCTGGTGCAGCTAGTGTTGCTGCTGTCCTAAGGCTCCTATTATCTATATCTGGTGCTCTTGTTATTATAGCTCGTACGCTTGTTAGTTTAAGGGCCCTTAGTATCTGTCTATTATTTTTTTAGGTTATTAATCTTTCTCCTTATGTTATAGGCGAAGAGGCCTAGCTAATAAGTGTGCATTTATCCTATACTATAGAAGGAGAAAGATAGAGAAGAGGTTACAGGTATCCTTAGAGGATACATATATATGTTTGTATAAGTAAAGAGGAACGTGCTCCTCTAGCTGCTAACTTATACGAGCTAGTAAGAAAAGGGGGCAGAGGAGATTAAGGAGTCCTTTCCCCGTGCGATAGTAGCGAAGCCTCTCCTGCTTAAAGGGCGCAGCCCATTACATAGGTTATAAACTATTACTACAACTAATATATCTATTAATATGCGTATAGGCTTGCTTTTATAGGCTTCTCTTACCTACTTTACCTAACTTTACTTTACCTTTATATCTGTTATCTACTAAATATATATATTACTCTCTCTAGCCTTATTCTATAACCTTACGCCCTCGCTCTCCTACCCCTTATACTAGAGCTACTTTAAAACTATTACAAACTATTATAACTATCTTAATTTAACTATAATAGCTTATATAAAGACTTTATATAGGAAACAGGGAATGTATAGAGGTAAAGGGTCTAGGAAAACTACTATAAAGTCTGCTAGAAAGGCTCCTTAGAAATCTAATAAAGCTTCGTATAATAATGCTAATAAAGGTAGTAGTTATAATAGTCTGCCTAGTACTCCCTTACTAATTACCTATAGTTATTTAACTATAGAAGGTAATCTCCTATAACTTTAATACTCCTAGAGCTGCTATCTATAGAGGAGTATCTAGTAGCAGCGTTATAAAGAAGAAAACACGCAGTAGTAAGCTTAAAGTACTATAAATAAAAGACTATTACTAATTTATAATAGTAGAAGTACTTTATAAAATTTAGTACTACTAGAAATTAACTAGCACGCTTATACTACCTACTTTATTCCGCTGCCTTATTTAAGAGATCGCTAGAGAAGTGTTAGGAAGAACTACACAGTAAGGAGGGTGTCGCTAGTAGCTAGCAGCGCTTAACGCCCTACAGGAATTAGCTAAACACTTTCTAACTACTATCCTCTTAGGTAAGAACTAATTATAATAGTCTGTGTAATAGATTAATAACTATCTACAGCCTTAAACTTAGCTGCTATTTATATAAAGCGTATTATAATCTAGTAGAAGGATATAAGGTTAGTATTAAAGCTATTAAGTATACTAAGTTTATAGGCTCCTATTATAGACTAAGTATATAAGATAATAGGCTACTAGGATAGTAATAGTTGTAATAGTCTAATAAAGGCCATACTAGTTATAGGGTAGGCGGATAGGTTTACTCTGCGAAAGCAATTCATAAGAGAGGGAATTTCTCTATAGCTTATATGCGAGGTTTAGGGTTCAAATTCTAGATAGATTAAATAAAAACTATTACAGTCTATTACTTTATTATTTATACCCTGTTGTAGAGCGTAAGGGCGGGTAAATAGTTATTATTGTTCAGGTTCGAGGTTTTGGTTTTTGGATTTTGGTTTCCGACCTTCGTGGCGTAATAGTCCACCGTAACATAACTTATATTCTGACAGAATATTAGGTATAGTGATGCACTGGTGCTTGTTGCCGGCAGCAGGTAATTCTGACAACATAGGCATCTTTGTATCTAAAATTTACCATTACGCTGGTAATTTCTTTGCGGAGCCTCGTTTCATCATAAAAATAACTTCACTTGTTACAGCACCACTTTTTTACTGTCATAACTCCCAGAAGGGCCGCACGTAAGCCTGCAGGTCTTCCGCAATAAGAATTTAGGAACCACACCTGACACCACGTTTAAAGTGCCCGATAAACCTGGTAAATAGGGGTATAAACAAGTAGGCTATCTCTCTTTTTATCTTTGCTCATAGTATCAACGCCATGTTAAGACGCCCGCCTATTGCAGTAAGCTGAAGGAGAGTCTAATCGTAAGATCCCTAGGATAAATTTCGCATATTTTTGTTCGTTGGCCAATCACAATAAATCTGTATATCCTTTAAAAGTAATAAAGTTCAAAAATAGGTATAGAGACTAACAAGGCTATTCACATCAGAAAAGGTAGCGAGAAGAAGTTTTTCTACGCCAGCATGGCCATTATCTGACGCGGAGTTGAGTGGCATTCATCCATTGTTATCGGCGACCGCTACATCTGCTCCCTGCTCTGCTAGCAAGTTCACAACCTCGAGATGTCCCTTAAATGCCGCTGCATAGAGTGGCCTCCATCGGCTGCCCTGCTGGCTCGTGTTGGGATAAGACCCCGCCCGCCCAGCTTCTATCCCGGTTATTTTAGCGCACAAGAGCCAGCGCCCCGCTCCGCTTTTCAACCTCGCTTCACCAGAGCAATCTATTTCCTTAGGTCTAGATTTTGCGTTTCTCGTTTTCCTCGCGTTCTTTGCTCGTCTCCATCGTGCTTCGTGTTGAAGATTCGGAATGGTTGCAACTTTGGACTAGTAAGGCTACTCCAGATAAGATGCCATAGGCGAAGTAATTAATACCGTCGCATTGCGCTCTTCTTGAACGATGAAGAGGTTAGAATGTCGTATCGCCTAAGTGTTAGCGCATGAGTAGTCCGGAGAGGCTAAGATTTCAGTTAGTAGTTTGTTTGTACTAGCAGTTCTGCTCCGAAACCAGGTTTGTATAAAGGCAAGAGGTGCTACGAAGGATGTACGTTTGCGTTCGCAGCTCTTGGCTGTTGCGGTTCATCGTGTTGCACAACTTCTCCTCACCATGCATTTCTCTACCACTGCGGTCCTGCTCCTGGCTTCCATTCCTCTGGTTTTCAGCAGCCCCACCCCCGAGAACACCCTGCAGGTTCGGGATGCAGTCCCAGAAGAGCTAGTAGCCCGTGCCTGCAAGAACAACAAGTGCAAATGCAAGTCTGGGACAAGGCAGGGGCAGTACTGTGGAATCTGCGATCAGGTAACCAATCTTGGAAACGGAGGGAGCTTGTTTCACATATGTAAGTTCACTATCAAATCGAAGTGGGATTCCACTGACAAAAGTAGATGAGTGCAACTCAAGTGGTGGATGCTGTGATTACGGGGATTCCAATGTTTGCCTCAACGACTTAACCAAGAAGAATTGTCCCAAGTAGAAGGGAGATGTTAAGGAAATGAGCAGGCCATCAGACTCAGCCAGTGCTATGGGACGGTCCAAGCTGATTTTCGAAGCCTCTGTAGCAGCTGAGCCTGTCTTAGGATATTTCGAGAATAGAAATCTTCTAAGCCAGCTTGTGAAGGCATTACGCCTGTTTGTTGTGAGGCTACCGAGTTAGAGATAGAGTAATCTTGGACTCGCATGGTTGATCTACACAAGGGGGAGGTTGCTTCTTAACATTTGAAGTTCCGCAAAATGTGCAACAACTTCTTTCACTGGTTCACAAAACAGGGCCGCGATTAAGTAGTGGATACACCTTGTGCGATAAAGGTAAAGCTCGTAGTTAATGCCACCCATTAGCTCAGGGAAGGGCACCATGAGCAGCAGAGACAAAGATGGGCAGATGCCTATTTTTTGTAGAGGGATCACCCGCATTGTTCAATCAATTAAAGGTCATGCAGTCGTTATTTGCTTTTAGGTGTCACTATATTTTTAGTGTTTATGGTGTACTGCTTTTCAGGCTTTAAAGAGGGATATAGCCTGTGCGACGTAGATGAAGGAAAATTAAAAGTATGTGAACTGTATAGTGAGGAAGAACAAAAGCTACAGATCCAAGGCAGAGAATTTTACAGAACGAAACCCTTGACCACTATAATATGGTACAGCGTATTTAATATATAATTTGTTTGCGAATAAACACAGTGATTCGAGAAACGGATTTATGCGCACAGTGACGCCCAATCCCATAGCGTCGGAATAGCTACTGTGGTTCTGTTGGCCATCTTTCAAGGTGTCACGGAGGGTGTAGGTCGATAGTGAGAGCTGATACTATTGACATGTTTCAGAACGGATCTGAGAGCAGCCATGCGAATGAAACGTGTCTCCATTTCCACAGCAGCTATAATATGCTCTCACCTCTTCTCTACCACCTACAAGTGATACCCTATATCCTTATCACCTGCCCTAACCCGCTCTATATTGTCTGCCCTCCCCCACCCACCTAATTTCCTCACCACCATTCCGAGGACACCCAAAGAGCCTCCCTAGCCATTTCTAACTCCCTCTCCATCTTCATCTCCACTAGCCTCTTGATTTCAACGCGCTTCCAAGGCAGTGGCCTAAACCGTCACTTGGATCCTTGAGCTCGGCTCGAAGTGTGGCGCACGAGATGTATTTTATGCTCTCGACTATGAAATTAGGTGGCTTGCGGTGATGGCGGCGGTTGTGGACTGTGGGATGCGTGGTGAAAGGGGAATGCGCTTTATGATGTCGCGGGTTGAGTCTAACCAAACATCAGCCATGAATTCATAATCTCCATATATTTATGTTAGTCTCAATGCGAGGGAGGATATGCACCGGGTTTAGGAAATAAATCAGTTATCGCTAAACACACGATCGCAGCACATTTCTTAACTTAGAATAAACCTTAAGCTCCCGCTAATGCTCCGCGCATATGCCTGAGCAACTCGCAGTACATTAAGTATTTAGGCCTAGAACATGTCTCCTCTTTTGAGATTGTAGTGCTAGAGCTTAGTAGCTAGTGTCTCGATTGCCGGTACTAACGGCTGATCGCTTCTTCAGGTCCCAGCAACGAGTGGAAGGATATCAATCTAAGCCCCGCAGAACTGATCGCCCTTGGCCCTCGGACTGGCTTCTTCGGAATTTTTAGTAACAGTGGGTGCATAATGTTGCACGATGAATGGATTATTATCTTTGAGGTTGCGGGAAGGCTTCGCTGTCTTAAAGGTACCCTCTTTAATAACGTGTCCCACAAGCGAGCGCCGCGCACAAGCGAGCGCCGCACCCCACCAAGTTTGAGCACCTCTCTTATCTTAACGTATAATAGCTTAACACTACGCTCTTCAAATACCTTCAAACGAAGTAGATATCCAGCTTGCTATCTTAGCTATTTATGCGCATTAAATTAGTAGTAACTAGCCTGCTGCAGCAATCTTTAACGTGTCTGAAAGAATAATCTGTCGCTAACGCGCTAGGACTACTGCTCAACGCGATTGCCAGCCTAACTTAAGGAAGCTTACCTAGCTAGAAGAGGATATAATAGTTAATTATATACTTAATCTAGATTAACGTAGATTTCCGCCTACGTACGTAGCTATCCGTAATATAGCTAATAAGCTACTATTAACGCGTGGTAGAGGTCAGGTTAGCATAAATTGGCTATCTAACTTTGTCAAGCGTACAGACAGTCTAACAACGCGTTTTACCTAAGCGTACAACAGGCAGAGAGCTCTATGTAAGGATCTAAAGTTAGTTAACAGCTAGTTTAAGTAAGTAGAGGAGATAAAGGTAAAGTACAGCATACTAGATAAGGATATATTTAACTTTAACAAAGCTAGCTTTATAATAGGCAAGATAACGACTTAGCTAGTCGTAACTAGGTTAGAGAGGAGAGGGCGGCTAAAAGCTATCTAGCCAGGCAACCGTGAGTAGGTAACGTTAATTTAAGGCATTAACGCTGCTAGCTAGGCAATCCTACCCTTCCTAATCTTTGCTGGCTAGCATTACTATGGTGCCTAGTACTAGGAAGAAGCTATCCTACGCGACTAGGCTATCTTAGTTAGTAACAACGGCTGGACAACTAATTAGCTTAGAGTAGCATAGCTAAAGCACTTTAATGCTTATACAAAGATAAGGGTAGTAGGCGCGCGTCGGCTGCTTATCCTTAATGGCTATGAGAGCTATCACTCTCTTGAATTTTAAGAGATCTGCAGAGAGAGCAACATCTATACCCTCTGCATGCCACCACACTTATCTTATCTGCTGCAGCCTCTTAACGTTGGCTGCTTCTCTCCTCTTAAGAAGGCGTACAGCCGCCAGATAGAGAGCTTGATCAAGGCCCACATTAACCACATTACTAAGCTTGAATTTCTGCCTGCCTTTAAAGCAGCATTTGATCAAGCTTTCACTGCAGTCACTATACGCTCAGCATTTCGAGGAGCAGGCCTTGTTCCTCTCCAGCCAGACGTTGTCTTGTCAAGGCTAGATGTCCAGCTGCGTACGCCATCACCACCAGCTCAGTTAGGAGCTCAGGAAGGAGCTCAGCTAGGAGCTCAGCTAGGAGCTCAGCTAGGAGCTCAGTTAGGAGCTCAACTAGGAGCTCAGTTAGGAGCTCAGTTAGGAGCTCAACTAGGAGCTCAGCTAGGAGCTGAGCAAGGAGCTGAGCAAGGAGCTCTATGGGAGCCTCAAACACCAAGGAACCCACGTGAGTTTGAGGCTCAATCGACTCTAATTAGCGATCGCGTTCGACGGCATAAGAGCTCATCACCAGCCCCAATTATTGAGGCGCTTAATTAGTTTACAAAGGGGGCTATAGTAAGGGCATATCGAGCTAAGCTGATGGAGGGTAGGATTGATAGCCTTAAGAAGGCTAATGAGGCAGTAACTCGGCGAAAGTAGCGCAAGAGAAAGTGGATTCAGAAGGGAGGAGTCTTAATAAAGGGAGTTGGAGAGGATATAGCTACTCAACAAGAGGCTGATTAACAGATTAGGCGTGAAATGCGTCAAAGTAGGGAGCAATCAGGCCTTAGCAGCCGGGCTCTATCGCGCTGTAAAAGGTGCAGAGAGACTGGGCATAACTCGCGCACGTGTAAAAACGATACTATAGGTGCTACTTAAGCTTGCATATTAATATCTATAGATTACTTGAATTTATGGTTGAGCTGTACGCTGGTAGAGGTGCTTAAACTTGGTGGGGTGCGGCGCTCGCTTGTGCGCGGCGCTCGCTTGTGGGACACGTTAGATAGAATTAGATTCGTAGTATTAAAGGGCGGAGCGCTTTGATTGGGCTGTTCAAAGCTAAGTCCATGCGTATCAAGGTATAATGTCGACTTTGTAGATGTGGAATGCAAGGGCTCAATCCCTACAAACCAGCTGAAACTTGCTCCGTGAAAAGCAGCGACTGTTGCCTAGCGTTCACCTAGCCAACCTGAGCCCGAGCCTAACGCCAAAGTTAGCCGCTCTCTCTGATGTATTTAGGCAGGCTTCCCCCCCCCCCCCCCCCACTACAAGGTAAGAGGCATCTGCTATTTTGTCTATATCCTTTTGAATAAAGCTTCTTTCGACCAGATCGTTCCAACTGTGCCTCGAAGTCTGCCTTGCATGGACTTATCTCTTTGTGATGATTGTGATGATTCTACCTGAGTGCTGCCTCTAGAAGCTGCGTTAGACATTAAACGGATTCTTATTTATATCTACTATTACAAATTTGTCTAAATATGCACTAAGAGCACCCTGGTTTTGCGTTGTCGCACTTTGAGATTTTGGCAGTAGATCAGTTTACTTGAACACCTGCTTTGCAAGGGTGAGAACTCACTGCGAGCGTTTCAGATCTACAACCCTAGTAAATGGTCTTTTATTTTGGCCTCATATCAGAAAGTCAGACGCTGCAGGGAGGCGCATAATAGCTCGATCTACAGTAACCATTTGAGGAGTGTTGTTTCGCCAAGGTCTTCGAGTTGACTCATCAAACGTGCATGGCTTGGCGAATTCAGCTGCCTAAAATAGACTAATTAGCTCGCTAACGTGTTCCACCAGTTAGTGGCGAACACCAGTCAGTCGCGCACTACCACGAAACGAGAGGATCTCAACGTACAATAACGCGACAACCACGCAGTAAATTTGCTAGTAAATATAGTAATAATATTCTCTATCTCTAGCTATATAAGGTGCGAATATAACTTTAAACTTTACACTTACTATAAGTTAAAGGTACTTATTACTAAGGCTAAGAAGCCTTACTTTCTACTTTTATATTTAAAGCTCTTTTAGCAGCTATAGCTAACGTATAACCTACCTTAACTTATAACGCGCCTCTAGCTATAATATATTATTACTACTTATCCTTTTTATATTATAAACGCGTATTTAAGGTATAAAGTTTACTATTTTTTTCTACTAAGATTTTAGCTAAGTTTATAGCTAGCTAATAGCCTTTAATAAGCTAAGTAAGAGCTCTACTTAAGGAGCTTTATAATTAATAGTAAAAGAGCTTATATATAAGATAGGCCTATTAATTAAGTTAATTTATTATATAAGGCGTTTTTATTATCTAAATAGCTTTAGCTATAGCTTCTATTTATAAAAGAGATAGTATATAGATAACTATAAGCGTTAATAGGACGCGTTTAGAATAGAATAAAACTAAGCTTATTACCTAAAAGCTTCTAAAGATATTTAAAACTAAGATAATAGTTATATATATACTGTCACGAACACACCAGACCTAGCGGGGGACGACCTAGCGGAGGGCCCTCGGACCCATACCGGATAGAGCCTGGAAAGGCTCAGGACTATACTAGAGACGGGCTAGTATATAAATAAGAGCTACCCCCTTAGAGCAGAGGTTAAGGATTAGTCTTAATACTATCCCCTATCACTTAACCTCGACCTCTACTAACAGTCCCTAATAATTCTAATCCTTCTTACTCTAGGGGTAGTAGTTAAGAAACTCTCCTCTGAAGTACTGTTGAGAGCCCGGGGACAGCACGCCCACATCCTAACGGCAAAAGAAGAAAAAAAAAAGAGGAAGTATTATAGTAGGCACTTGCAGAAGACCTAGGAGTAATACTAACCTAGAGCCTCCCTAAGGAAGTACCAAAGACGCCTAGAGAGACCTAGGGACATTAGAAGACCCCTAACAATTAAACACGTTAGACGCCCCAAACCAAAACCCCTAGGACTCTAACACAACAGGTACCCTGCGGCAAGGGTTAGGACTACCCCCAGACTAACGCACTTATAGCAGTAGACTTAACTAGGTTAGCGAAACCCTAACGGAGGTGTCTAGTGCCGCTAACGTCCTAGCAGAAACCTAACCTCTTTCTGCTAGGAAAAAGCTAATAACAGGAATCTTAAATAAAACGTTTATCTAAGGTCTATTAGCTAACCTCTTTAAGGCAGAAGAGACTAGAGCCTTAGAGGAAGCGATTAAAAAGCTAAAAGACTAAATTAATTACGCGTTATAAGCACTAGGGGTAGGACAGGCCGGGAAGCCACTAGAACCCCCCTAGCCCGCCTTTAATAAGGTAGGGAAGCTTATTAGGGCTCTAAACAGTGTGCAACCTAAACTAAAAGTAGGATTAGAAACCTGAGCCCTATTAGTACAGCAGGTGGACTAATAGGTGAAGGATGTCGAAACTGCCTTTGCGTACGCCTAGGTACTAGAAGACATAGTAACCCGTACCTATTAGGCTCTGGGGACGATCTAGTATCACGTCTACTAAGAACTCCTCTAATAACACATTAATAAAGGGAGTATTACCTTATAGGCTTACCTTAAATAGGAGGAATGTAAGCTAGTTTAAGATCCTATCCTCACCTGCTATAATAACTACCTCTAGTTCTTTAACTTTAAGTAGCGGAGGGATAACAACGTTAACACCTTCCTCCTCTAGCTAAGGAAAAAAGAATCTCTTCTAACCTATAACTTCTTTAAGCTAGAGGACAGGGAGGACGACTACAAGCTAAAGATCGCCTTTATATAGTTAAGACTTCCAGAGGAATACTGCAGGGAGATTATGCGCACTAGGGTCCTTAAGACTATTAACTCATAGCCTAAGTTTAAAAGGGCCCTACGTAACGCAGAAACTATAACTCGCGCTAATTACTTCCTAAGGGACACCTAAAAAGCTACTGCTAAAGGCCCTTCTTAGGGTAAACACTTAGCGTTAAACTCCTTCTCTAACTTGTAGAGGACTAGTAAGAAGTAAGATAACAGACCTTTAGAGATAAACTACTCCTAAAGATTGCCTTATCTAAAGCTTATATGGAACCTGCCGCAGTACTAGGGGACGCCTAAAAACTCTTAGGACCTAGCTGAGTAGGGTATAACCTAACCTTACTAGAAGAATTGTAATTAGGGAAACGTAAGAGGCAGAGCTAATAAACAAACTTGACCTAGGCCTTAATTAGGAAACGTAACGCCCTAGTCGCTAATCTGTCCTAACTGCTACTAGGGCCTAACACCTAGGGGAAAGCACTCTAGATAGCAATCAAAGTCTAGCTATAGGTAGCTAATAGACTTCTGTTCCCCCTCTAAGCCCTATATAACTTAGGCGCGGAGATTAACATTATATTAAGCGAGATTATCTAGCTTTACTTCCTACCTAGAGTAAACTACTACTAAAAGCCTACGGTAAGCCTAGTTAACGATTAACTACTCCTACTAGGAGCCGCATACGATCTGTCTATCTAGTGCTAGGACTTAAAAGGCACAGTAAAATAGGTAGGCCTATAACTGTTTTAGTCTACTAATATTAAAGGCTATAACCTTATTCTAGGATACCTATAGCTAAGGAAAGCTAATCCTAAGATTTAATTCTCTATAGGAGAATTTGAATGGTAGGCTGCGCGAGATACTGACTAGGTCTAAGTTGTTACTGCCGCGGACCTGTTAGGCGATGTCGGCCCTAGAGAGACAGCCTACATCCTCTACCTAGGAGCCCTAACCTGTAACACCCTAACTAGCGAGGCTGAAAGAGCAGTCTGAGAGGAGATACGTTAGGCAACCGCCGCGAATCTGTTAGAACCTGCTAAGCCTAGTAGAGATATAGAATATAACGCAGAATAGTTCTATTGCTAGGGCTTGCTCTAGCTGCGAAACCTAGTCCTTAGTATTACAGACTACCTAAAGAAGTGTGTCTGAAGGGAACCCTAGCTAGCCTAGCTGCTTATAGAGACGGTACAGCGCGTAGTGTCTAGTATACGCAACAGGAACTCTAATTAGCGTGCCACCCTCTTAGTAGCACCCTGTATCCTCCCCAGCCTAGCTAAGGAGGATGCCCTGCGGGTTAACCCCGCTAGGGACCGCCTGGATGAAGAGGAATTAAGGCACGTCCCCTAGAAGCTGCACTATAAGTAGCTCGCCTTTAGCAAGTATTAGACAGAGGTACTGCGCCCCTATAGGGAGTATAACTACGCGATTACGTTAGAGGAGGAATAAAAAGTCCTAAACCTCCCTATTTACAACCTCTCGCGCTAAGAGCTAGACATCCTCTAGGAATACCTTAATATAGCGTAAGAGAAGAGATAGATCTAGCCTAGCACGTTACTAGTAGGGGCCCTAATCCTTTTCGTACTAAAATTAGACAGAACACTCTAGCTATGCGTAGACTACTAAGGCCTAAATAAAGTAACTATAAAGAACTAGTACCTAATCCCCCTTGTAAGCGAGATGCTGGACTGCTTCTTAAAGGCGTAAATCTTTATAAAGTTAGATATCTAAGACGCCTATTACAGACTTTAGATTAAGGAGGGCAACGAGTAGAAAACAGCGTTTAAGACGCGGTACAGCTACTTTAAGTACCTTGTTCTACCCTTTAGATTATCTAACGCGCTAGCGACCTTCTAGTCCTATATCTATAGAGCCCTCAAGGGGCTTATAGACTGCACTTGCGTAGTGTATCTAGATAATATACTAATCTACTTAGAGAATAAGAAAGATTACAACAGCTACGTAGAGGAGGTCTTAGACCAACTTATAGAATAGAGCCTATACTGCAAGGTAAGTAAGTGTACCTTCTCTACTAGATCTATAGAATTCCTAGGGTTTATAGTAACCCTAGGAGGCGTAGTAATAGACCCCGTAAGAGTACAGACTATTAGAGAGTAGCTAGAACCCTAGGGCTATAAGGACATCTAAGTATTCCTTAGGTTCGCTAACTTCTATTAAAGATTTATCTTTAACTACTCTGCTATAGTACGTCCGTTAGTAAACTATATAATAACCGCCTAGAACCTAGCAACAGACCTAAGTACGCCCCTTGCAGGTAAGGCTATAAACAAGGCTGTAAAGAGTTGTAAGGGACCTACGAGATAGTACTGGCCGTAGGCGTAGCCTAACCACGTAAGGAACGCGTTCCTTACGCTGCGTTAGAAGTTCTTAGAAGCCCCCGTGCTTCAGTACTTTAACCTAGTAGAACTAGTAATAGTTCTTACTAACGCTTTAGACTTTATAATAGCCGCTATCCTCTTATAACTAGCCTTAACTAGGCAGGTAATAGAGCGTTACTAGAAGCCTGTTGCGTTCTAGAGCAAGAAGTTCTCTAGACTATTCCTAAATTAGTACACCTATAATAAGGAGCTCTGCGCTATTATAGAAGTATTTAGGACGTAGAGGTACTACCTCTAACATACTCTAATAATAATCTAGGTACTCTCTAACTATAATAACCTCTAATACTTTATAATAATAAAGGAGCTCTCTCTTAAGCAGGCCTAATAGGCTAAGAAGCTAGCAGAATTTAACTTTAAAGTAGAGTATAAACCAGGACCTAAGAACCCTACTAACAGGCCCTCTTAAAGGCCTGACTTTGCGCAAGGACTCCTAGCAGGAGAACCTTAAGCGTTAAGGAGTGCGATGCTCCCCACGCTCTAACAAAAGCTTTAATAGTAGACACCTTAAGAGTCTATAGCTCTAACCACCCCGCAGGTAGTATAGAAACTATACCTCCCTAGGAATAGAACCTAGCTGGGTCCGCGTTAACCCCTAAAAGAGAATCTACCTACCTAGGAATTCCCTAACAAGCAGTTAGTTATTAGCGATACATTGCCTGTCCCTGCCTGTAGCTAAACTACAGGCGATAAAGCTAGTACAGAGGGAAACTTACAAGCTAGGCTATCGTACTTACTAGCTACTAAAGGGCCTTTACGCAGCTTAGGGTTCTAAGTAATAGCACCTAACTACCTCGCAGTAGTAGCTACGCAGGAAGAGTCCGCCTACGCCCTAGAAGTTCTAGGACGCCTTCTTAAACACGTCTAGCTAGTGCAAGCACAGGATTAGGCCCGTCCTAGCTTTACAGCGCTAGCGGGTTAGGACGCGGGCGAAGCGAGGAAGGAGGCTAGTACTTAGGAAGTCGACCCTAAGGGCCTCCTGCGCAGGAGCAGGAAAGTGTAGATCCCTAAGGACGCCTCACTCCGCGCGAATATACTCTAGAGGAACTATAATAACCCTATAAGAGGGTATTATAAGGTAGATAAAACTACTAAGGTCCTCTAAAGAAAATACTTTTAGCCCTACCTTAGGAAAGATACCTAGAAGTATATTAGCTAGTGCCTACAGTACTAGCTGAACAAGATCTAGAGACATAAGCCCTAAGGCCTGTTATTACTACTACTCCTTCCTAAGATAGCATAGAGGCACTACTCTCTAGACTTTGTTACAGACCTACTAAAGTTAGCAGATAATAAAAGGAACAAGTATAACGCTATACTAGTACTAGTAGATCGCTTTATAAAATATATCTAGTACCTGCCTGTAATAAAGACAATTACGTCCTAGCAGGTAGCAGAGTTACTGCTAAAATAATACTTCCTTAAGCAGGGGCTACTAGACACCCTTCTATTAGATTAAGGGTTAGTATTTATAAGCTAGTTCTAGTTAGACATTTATTACTACCTTAAAATTAAACACAGGCTTAGCACTGCTTTCTACCCCTAAACGGATAGGCAAACTAAACGCCAGAACCAGGAACTAGAGACCTACCTCCGCATCTATATAAACTACCAGCAAGACAACTAGGTAGAGCTACTACCCTACGCGGAGTACGCCTACAACTTAAAAAACTACTCAGCACACAGCGTAAGCCCTATTAAGGCGGTATTTAGGACAGACCTAAAGGGATTTAATAGAATCCCTAACAGCTACTAGCTCTGTAAACTACCTCTAACCTAGGAGGGTCCCGCAGGAGCACCAGAACTTAGGCGGTAAGTTAGTAACAGACTAAATAAATAGCACTAACGATAAGAGGAGGTAAGGGTACGCCTAGAAAAGGCGCAGTAAAGTAATATAAAGTAGTATAATGCGAAACAGTCTAACTAATACTTCTCTGTCAGAGACCTAGTGCTGTTACAGGCGAAGAATATAGTAACCTTAAGACCCTTAAAGAAGTTTGTGGTAAGACACCTAAGGCTATTTTATATTAAAGAGCGTATTAGTAAGCTAGCATACAGGCTCGCCCTCCCGCTATTAATAGCGCGAATTTACCCTGTCTTCTACGTATCCCTATTAGAGCCCTGGGTAGAACCCCTAACATAGAGAGGGTTCTAACTAGGCCCTGTCTAGGACTTAGTAGACGCCCCTATAGAAGATTAATATAAAGTAGAAGGAATCCTAGATTACAGGAAAACTCTTATAAGGGGGCGTAAGCTTAAAGTAAAGTAGCTAGGTTAGAGTATTAAAGATGCGACCTAGGAGCTAGAAGAGAATCTTAACTACTATAACGAACTCCTATAAGACTACCTAGCATCCTTAGAGCGCAACCCCTAAGCACCCCTTAGAAGATAACTAGAATAACAATAGGGCTAGCCCTAGAAGAAGCTTAGAAGAGAATAGGAAGATATTTATAATATTACTATATACCTATAAACTAAACTAATACACCCTGTATAAGGCCTACTAGAAACACGCCCTAGACTTGTTCAGTCCCCTATCTCTACGTTACCACCTCTACGCTAACTAGCATCCGCCTAACGCAGGTAATTAGAATAACGCGACGCATAACTACTAGTAGGAGGACTAGTAAAGGGCGAGGGACTACTACAAAAGACCTCGTTAAACGCATTTATAGGAATAGGACTTAAGGGCGACTCTGTAGAATAAAGGGCAGCTTAAGGGCAGGCAGACTAAGCGCTAGGGGAAATAGAAGGCTAAAAGGAAGGTAATATAGAGGCATTACGATCCCGCTTAGGACCTAACGTAGCTGTAATCCTAAGCGCTAAAGCCTGGCTACTAACAGAACTACTAAAGGTAGGAGGTGAACCTAAATAAATAGACTTCTTAACAGGCGAAGGGGTAAAGAGTAAACTAACGTTAGACTTAGCAGAAATATTAGTTCTGTAATAGTACTAGCGACGCTTATAGTTACTATAATACCTAGTAGACTAAAAGTTACGCTTAATACCTTTATCTATAACTATATTTTCTAGGCGCTTTAAACTAGACGTACTAATTCCTAACTGCATATATTAGCTATATATTACTAAAGGAAGTAGTAAGAAAGTTACTTTATATCGCTTAACGTTTAACTCTTGAGACACCTAGCAGGCCTTCTTAAACTTAATCTCCCCCTTAGGATAGGAACAAATAAGGTAATTATAGGCCTGCGATATAGTAGAGAAGGCCTAACGTAACTCTATAGAATAATCGTAAGCACGCGTCTAAGTAAGCGCAACACAATTATTAATAATAAAGATCTTAGACAGCGAATCCCTGGGTCGAAGACAGGATAAGGCTGTATTAGTTTTATAATTCGCAACTGTAATTAGCTAGTTAAGTAAATTAATAGCACGCTAAAACGAAAGTTTGATCTAGGAGACCTGTTAGCCAAACCTAGAAGTAAGGGCAAGTTACTTACCTTAACATAACCCCCCTTCTTCTAGGAGGAATAATAGCTGCACACACTGAAGTTGTTCTTGCAGACATAATAGCCTTCGCCTAAGTAAAACGTGCAAAACATGCCCTAAACTGTGCTGTTAGGGTCCCTGCAGGACACCGTAGAGAGAGCGGAGATACAGGCCTCGCACTAAAACTAAGTAAGCAACAGCTGCAGCTGCATGTTGCTAGGCAAACTGTAGATGTAACTAGGAAGAGGCGCGTTACTTACGCTAGTTAGTATTTAGGAACCTATTAAGTAAGTTAAAGAGTAGTATAATTGCCTAAAAGAAGGAAGTAGATGTAGGTAGCAGAGAGAAGGGGAGCAGTACACTTATATACCTCTGCGCCCACGGACCCTCTGAAACCCAGCCTCTTACCAGGGCAGTTATAGGCAGCAGCTCACCAGTAACTTACCTATAAAGGGTAAACTACGTGAAGGAGCAATAAGCAGCTAGTAGGGATAGGCTATAATAACCTACCTACGTAATAGCGTTACACACGCAAACTTTATAAGCTAAACACGTAAGGCCCCAGCTAACAGTAGTTGCAAGAAAGGAACACGCTAAGGCAGCTAGGAAACAGCGACCGTACAACAGTCGTGAAGGCAGCTACCTTACGTAAAAAGATTTATAGGTAAAGCTATAAAAGCTGCCTACAGGAAATATATTACGTTACCTAGTAAACGACTGGAGACGCGTCGGGACTAGGGCAGCGCGAACAGCATGCGCGTAACGTCTATACAGGTTAGGGACAACCCTTAAAAAAAAGAGGAAAGTAATTATTACGAATACACTAGACCTAGCAGGGGACAACCTAGCAGAGGGCCCTCAGACCTATACTAGATAGAGCCTAGAAAGGCTTAGGACTACACTAGAGACGGGCTAGTATATAAACGAGAGCTACCCCCTTAGAGTAGAGGTTAAGGATTAGTCTTAATACTATCCCCTATCACTTAACCTCAACCTCTACTAACAGTCCCTAACATATACTAAGATATATATATAAAAACTTATCTTTATTAATAAACTATACTTATTAGCGCGTACGCTTATCTATTATATATCTATACACTATTTTAAGAAGTAAAAAGTAACTAATATTAAGAGGCTATAGCTTATAAGATATATAAAGAAGTATATAAAAAGTAATAATATTCTTCTTTAAGTAGTAAGTATTAAATATAAGTATTATATAGCTACTATAGCTATCTAGTATAAGAAGATAATAACTTCTAATTATATATAAAGCTATAAGGATATTAAAATACTTTAACTATATAAAGCTAAAGTTATTAGTTATTTATCTATTATTACTTATACTAATACTTTAGTTACTAAGTAGCTAAAGCTTAAGACTATACTATAACGCTTAGTAGACTTTACTCTTAAAAATAATAAAAGGAGGTAGTATATAGCCTATAGCGCTTATATACTTAATTATTATTATCTAGTTATAGTTACTAAGCTATATAATAGTTACTTATCTAATAGTATTAGAGCTAGTAACTACTTTTAATATTAAGGTAATACTTATTATAAACTCTATCTTATTAAAGTTATAAGTATCCTCTACTACTATCTTATGTATCTTAATTATATTCTTTATAAGGCTATACTAGGCGTCTAATTTTATAAAATCTTTATATTTTATATACTGTAAGTAAAATTTATAGTTCTATTTTATCTAAAGCTCTAACTAAGCCTTAATAAAGTAAGAGACTTAGTTCTTACTAAAAAGTAGTAGAGAAAGCTGCTAACTTTATATAGTAAGAAGAGCGTCTTTTATCTAATATACGTTAATAATATAAGGTAGAAAGCCTTATTAATTAAGCTTTAGTATCTATTAAATAAGGCTTTATTCTTTAGTAAGTAATAGCTTTTATTTACGTGCGTTAATAATAGTTTAAAGTAGGCGTCTATTAAGGTAACCTTAGAGTATTAAATTAGGAATATTAAATAGCTTTACAGCCCTCTAGACACTTATTATCTACTTTAAATTAAAGGCCTGCGATGTAAGAAGGACATAACCTTCCTTTTAAGCTGTAGGAGGCTGTTATTAAGAGGTTATTATTGTTGTTTTAAGAGCAAGCGTGGACGATTTGGTGGGGTGCGCGACTGACTGGTGTTCGCCACTGACTGGTGGAACACGTTAACAGCGATGATAACGTAATGCACAACTTATCAGACTTGCCCTTGTTTAGGTTATACATTCAAAAGCATCACAAACAGTGAGAATTCAATGTCTGGAATGACTGTCACAAAGCTATTAAAGCACACCTGTTAGTGGCCACTACGCTTTGCTCTGCTTTAATCTAATACCCCTAGATTTTGTTTTACAGAGCAGATTTCACGGGGGTACCGACCACCTAGTAAGGGAGGATTGAAAAGGTGGGAATCTGGGTGTTTTATAAGGCCATCGACGAAGCCGTCATTGACGCTTGCGTCAATGACGGTTTTCGTCAAGGTCACATACTCGTAAGGATAGAGGTACTCTCCTAGCTCACTCAAAACTTGCTGAGGGAACGTCTGGCAAGCAAAGAACTGAGCTCACTTAATTGCTGGGTGTGCCGCTGCGATACCGCCAAACACACCCAGACAGCGCTGAGCAAACATATAATCGTATCGGTGGCCTTTTGAGCATCTACTCCATCATGAGCAATTTGCGGGTCGGCCGTAGACGATTTCAGCGACGCTTTTAATATCTACAGCACCATCTTTAAAGGCAATCGTAGCAAAGTCATGAAGCCGGTTATAGTCGACATTTCCATGGCTCACCAATGCCCAGGTTCTGGCACTGGTAATATCCTCGGTCTGTTCGCCGCCGTCAATGCCCGGTGTTTTGTAGCCCTCGCTGGTGGCTCCGTAAATCGTCGCAACGCGAGTAGATCAAGTCTAGCTACTCTGCCCCCACTACCCGCCATTTAGAGTCGCTCGTTCCATGACGAGCCCAGAGGAGGTTATATCTGACTACGTAGGGTGTCGTTCTTGTCTGGATGCGTATGGGTAACAGTGGCGTCGCAGAAACTGACAGGTTCGTTGGGAACGAAGCTGTGGTTACCGTATCCTCTGAATGTAGCAGAGTAGGCCTAATTTTAGATATAGCAGGTTCGACAGAAAGAAACTGTGTCCTAAACAAAGAAGAAAAGGGTAGTCCTGCAAGTGAGCAGTTGCCGGCCACAGGATATGACAATGTAATAAAAGAGAGCCGACAGGAGTTGCTGCCAGTTGTGCAGGAAAAACTTTGTAGTTATAATACCCAGAGTCTCAGGACTTGCCATAGAGTTACCATTTTATGCATATACTACACGGTGGTACCCGGGGCGTGCATACCCTGTCCGTGCTGTGCAGTACCTAATTAGACGTTAATTGGCGAAGAAATTCCCGCACTTAGAAGCACCGCCAACTCGGAAGAAACGAATACTAGCTTTGCTTAGTTTAATGATAGTTGATTTGTCGCCACGAGGACGGACGAATTATTAAACCTACCACATCATGCAAATGTCCTTCCAACAGATTTACCGGCTGAAAACGGACGTCCGATCCGCTGACTATATTGCTCATCGCGGCCACCAAACTCGGACAACAGACCGGACAAAAAACGGCGTGATGTACAAGGCAAACAGACTCAGAACAGAAGTCACAATTTCTCAGTTAATTTACGATCAACTATGACGTCTAGACATCCACATAATGTGAGGAGGTTGTAGCAGGAGCTAGAAGAAACGGTAAAACAAGTGTATTGATATGAGACAAACCGTTGAGAAGCACTCAAGGTTTGTGAAGACATCATAGCTACTGAGGCACGTAACCTACCCTCATGTAACCCATACCAATAACTAGTACAACAATCATTGACAGATACCTTCCAGCAAGGTACTAACTATTAGTGTGAGAGCTCTAATACTGTGACGCATATGATGAACGTTTCAATAGACTTCTATTTTGAAAGATGTCTATCTTTCTACAGAGCACAACCTATTCCTTCATCTCTACGATTTTAGCTTCAGCGCGTCGGCCTGGCCGACGGTCAATCCCATATTCCCGATCTCATCGAGAGTTTACGGTTTCGGTTTCTCCTAGCTAGATATCACCATACTTCCTAGACCTGCCAACAGAAACCAGGCTACCAGGCCTGCCGCCTGGCTGGCAACTCTGGCATCTCTTGAATCGAGTTAACATCTATTATTACAAGTTGCCCAACCGCACTATTACTGACTGCAGTCTGCGAAAGTCTAATTGTTCAAAATTATAGATTTGTAATCTACATCTCAGTCTGTCTGAATTTAGGTATTTTAATAGGTGGTTCTCTGCATGCAGGTTTCCTTGGCGCATTTTCTGCATTCTTCGGTTAAATTGTCTTGGCGAATAGTACTACCATAAAGAGACTAGATCGATAGTATGCTTACAAAAAGAAGGTTTTCTAGAGTAGTAGACTAGCTATGAAAGGGCCGATAAACTTCTCTGCACTAGGCAAGCATTAATCAGCCGTACCTGATAACTCCATTAGTTGGGATCCCAGGTAAATTCCGAAACCGCTAGAACCAAATCGATTTTATTTATCGTTATCGCAGAGTAGAGCTACGGGAAAGCCGAGAACGGCTCCGGACAGTTTGAAAACGCCGAAAGCAGCAAATGAAAGGATAAATAGTCTTCTTGCACCTCTCCAGAAACCATCCAAACCCTACTATTATCATCCTTCATCTGGTTCTTCACCAAATACCAAGAAGTCCAAGTTCTTACTGCAATAACGATGTCCCGATACGCAGAAGCTCATGCAAACCCCAGTGGCCCTGGAGACGCTCGCCCAACAGCTTTGCAAATTATCAAGGACGAAGGAGTAGAAGGCAAACTAGTCGGCAAAGTTATCGTCATCACAGGCACTTCTGCTGGAATCGGGATTGAAACAGCCCGTGCTCTATCAGTAACAGGCGCAAATCTGTTATTGACTGCGCGAGATTTGACTAAAGCCAAGAAGGCTTTGGACGGAATCCTCGAACCAGGACGTATCGAACTTGTTGAAATGGACAACAATTCCTTGAGCAGTGTACGTGCTGCTGCGAAAGATATTCTCCAGAAGTCGAACAACCAAGTCAACATCCTTATCAACAATGCCGGTATTATGGCTCTGCCCAAGCTGGAATTCACAAAAGACGGCTTTGAGAAGCAGTTCGGAGTAGACCACCTGGCCCACTTTCTGCTTTTCGAGCTCCTGAAGCCGGCCCTCCTTGCTAGCGCAAGCCCTACTTTCTCATCTCGAGTTGTCAATCTCGCTTCTTCTGCTCACCATGTAGCTTCGATCAATGAAACAGGCAACTATAATTTCGAGAAGACTGAATACAATGAATGGGTTGCGTATGGACAAGCAAAGACCGCAAATATCTATATGGCCAACGAAATTGAGCGCCGCTACGGATCACAGGGGCTTCATGCCAACAGCCTCCATCCCGGCGTGATTGCCGTAACGGGGCTTCTGCAATATATGGACCCAGCCGTAGTAGCAGAAATGGCGAAGGACAAAGAGGCCCAAAAGATAATGAAATCGCCAGAACAAGGCGCAGCGACGACAGTATGGGCTGCAATTGGACAAGAATGGGAAAAGAAAGGTGGAGAATATCTTGCTGAGTGCGGACGCACAGCTCGTGGAAATGACAAACACGAGATTACTGGTGTAGGGTATGCAGGGCATGCTTACAATCCTGAGGCTGAGGCTCGTCTTTGGAAAGATTCGCTGAAGATGGTGGGGCTCACAGATGATCAGTAGAAGGGTTTTTCCCCTCTAATCTATTAACATCAGTCATTAGTCTTTAATGAACGATTCGTAAGCTTTTCTAGTGTTTTTCAGTTCGTCTTATATTCTGTGATCTCATCCATCTCTGTCTTCATCATTAAGCGACTGTGGGTGGAATTTCCTCTGCAGCTGCAGCTGCAGCGTGCGGTAAGTTATCATGTATGTGGTAGGTATCTGTATTCGTGGTAACTATTCTCTGTCTTTCTACGTACGGTTAAGGAGGGTTCTTATATAGGGGGTACAGAGCTTTGGCCTTAGTGCCCAAAGCTTCTGTTGTCATGTGATAGCGCGCGACAGCTTGACGTCGCGCGTACTAACCTCATGCACTGCGTACGGACAAGACTATTATATTTGACGTTAGGCACATGCTTATCGCGTGACTGCTCGAGGCCGCATTGCAGGCATGTTGACCATCTTGTACTAAGCAATGCGTAAAGACCCAGGCTGCACGATAGAACAGCAGAATGATCACTGCATGTGTTGTTTCCTGGTCAATTTCAAAAAGTAGGACTCGCTATTTGTGCTGTTTTTCTTGTAGTAGTATTATCCTTACAATATTGGGGTTGGTTATATCGTTTTTAATAGTTACGATTCCCATTTCAATTACTTCAGAGCCAGTTTAAAGTTTAAAGTGGAATTGGATCCACCTATTTACATCTAAAGCTCAGTATACTATATCAGGAAACCCGATCTGCTCAGCCGCAACCGCAGTGTGTTGTAGAAAAGGCTCGGGCTGTATAGGCTCAGTCTACACAATATCTATCTTCAAGCTCATCGCAACAGAAGTGTTTTGAAGAAGCCAGATAACAGCTTTTATCTAAAACAACCGTACTTCGAAGTAGCCAATCTTATTAGCTGTCTCCTAAGAGACCTTGAGCCCCTCTATATTATGGTCCTGCAAGGTTTTATTAACTAGGCTCTATGTAGACAGTAACTTCTCTGTCCCTACAAAATCTATGGCTAGGCTTATGTATCCCTATGTAGCATGCGGCAGCTAAAACAGATTATATAGGCTTAAAAATATAATTTTAAGTAAACTTCTTAAGATAGTAATATCTATAGGTTAAACATGTCTGCTTTAGATTCTTTAACAAAGTTACATAGTATCTGTACTTATAGATCTAGCTTACTTACCTCTTCGATATTTAGATGGGCTTCTATATTACTTAATTACTTCCTAGTAAAGTCGCAGGTGAAAGGTAACAGTTACCTCTACCTTTCACCTAGCTGAACTACTGGATTAAGCCTAACGCCTGAACTAGCGGCTCTAGCTCTTGTATTTAAACAGTCGAAGGTAAGAGATATCTGCTATTTTGTCCACTTCTTTAAAATAGAGTTACTCTCAACTAGACCGTGCTAACTGTGAGTGTTGACTGCCCCACCGAGTGCAACCCTAGGCTACTATAATACTTAGCTAATCTAGCATAAGGTATATTAGCTGAGTCGTTATTTTTAGCGAAGAGTTATTAATAGTCTCGGATAGCATATATAGAGCTTAGGGCTAACCCTTACAAATAACACTTCTATAAAAGATTTATAAAGCACTATATAATTCTCGCTTCTCTAACCTTTGCGCTATCTGGCTATATCTCTCTTACGCTAAATTACTACATCTACTAAAAGTATATCTAATTACAGCCTTCTGTCAGGCTACAAGGCTAAGAGCCGAGGTAGGCTGCTGTAACGTATGGTTTCAGGCAATAGTACTTGCTTTACACCACAGATAATAGTGAAGGGATAGTTCTGTATTGCTGTAACTCAGCTATGGGAGAGAATAATACTTGTCGTCCCCGCTCCGCGCAGCCAGCGCAGGTTTTGAGCAGGTCCGTCACGGTGCGCGCTAGCCCTCGAAAAGGTCTAGCGCAACCATGCTGCAACACCAAGATTCAGATTCACGATACTTCGTTACAGCTGCTGGCTGGATGCATAGCAATGACAATAAGTACTATTCTCTCTAGCCTGATCTGCAGATAGTAGATTATTGTAACCTTTTTGGTGGCAAGGCGCGGTGGGAGCAGACCTGTGTTGTTACAACTTCCGCCTATATTGGGCTTCGTACATTTTATAGCTAATCTACACAATATACTATAACCTTAGCCATAACGCTTAATCCAATATAGCGAGCGTAACTAAAATAAAGGTATTCTCGACTAATATTAACGCCATGTACAGGCAGCAGTGGGCTAGCCTGTTGTGTCGAGCGTCGTAATCTTTGCGGTATGCTGCAATCGTACATGGACCACTCTCACCACTATAGAACAGGCGGGATGAAAGCCCCGTCTTTGCTAGCTATCTTTAGCAGCTCACACGTTATTCATCCTCACCACTTGTCCTACTTTAACAGGAACACCCTTGCTTGAAACGTGCAATGCTTCCCAATGCTTCCCATCAAATCTCCGCCCTGGTAACGTTCGACTGAGATAGGCGATAAACCTTCTCACACTCAATTCGATTCTTAAAAGATCTTAACAATACTCCAGCTCTCACACCCGCACCGCACTAGCATGCCACATGTGCCCCATCTGACTGGCTACCCAGCTCCCATTCTTCAACAAACAGTTACCCCCGGGTTCCCCATCCGCCACCATATCCGTCAAGTTCGCGCCATATATCACACCTCCGCATTCCAGATTCTCTGCACATTTGGCCATGCAGCTGGTGAAGTTGTACTCGATGAATTGCGCGATGTTGTGGAGAGGGACTTCGTCAGCACCGCTAAGCGCTGGGAGGCGCCTGCAGGTAATGTTGAATGTTGCGCCAGTGGTGATATATGGGTTTGGTATGTTGCGGGGCTTGGCTTGCGGTGCGGAAGGTGGGGAGACAGTAGCTGGTTCGCAGGGGCGCTCGGCGAAGCCAGTTGTGCCGCTGGTAACGGTTGGCATGGTGGAAGTTGGGATGTCTGAGGGGCTAGAGATAGGCGTTGGCAGCTGTCATGGAGTTTGGAGTGAGGTGCAAAGGGGAGATAATACATACTCTGACGTTGGCGTAGGAGAGTTAGACCTATTGGTGTAGTATCCTCCAAGGGCTCCTCCAACAGCGGCGCAAACTATCACGATAGCGCCCATAATCGCAATGATAACGAAAGTGCGCTTTGGAACTCGGCATATTCTCTTTCCTCTCTGTTCCTTCGCAGCATCTTCAATTAGTATCAGTCCCACATCATCGTACCTCACTTGTTTTCCCTCATTCTCCTCGTGCGCAAAGGGCCAATTGTGTGAATTTTTCGCACGAGTATTAGGCTCTGGATACGGTCCATTGGGATCAACCTGCAGGCCCTCAGCGTCGCGATTGAGTTCCGGTGCTGGGTTGCGGTCGTACGGCAAATGAGCCATCATATGTGATCGTTACGCGGCGGCTGTTTCACGGATCCAAATGTGTGGTTGTTGCGGTCGACATACGAATTCACATTCTTTTCTTTGCCCAGTTATTTTTTATTTGAGATCACAGGCAGCGTGAATCGCGCATTGAAGTGTTTCGAAGCCGGGATGCGAAAGGAGGATTACCCCCCTCACATGTAGGACGGCGGAGCGTGATATTACTGTTAAGGCAAGCCATTCAACAACTTGATAAGGCATGCGCGTCGGAGAACCCTGCTGGGTGATATCCAATGACTGGACAAAAGCAGGTCGCTAAGCTATTACATCAGCCCCTTATAGCCTCAGCTCTATGTTGATCATCGAACGGAAAGTCCGTTTCGCTCGGTTCCGAGCTTTCCCAGCATGGTCCCTTGACTTTATGAGAGATGTGCAGTTTCAATCCCTCGTTTCTGGCATGTGGTATTCTGCGCCCTCTTATTGTTGGGCATGACGGCATTGTTAGGTCATTGACAAGGAGTCCGCGAAGGGGGATGTTAGTTGCTCTTCCTATGACGTCGCTTAACGTGCCCCACCACCTGAGGAACGCTACCACCTGAGGCACGCGCTAAAAGAAAACTACACCCCCTCTAACTTTCTAAATACTATAGCTATTAATATATAATTTTGATATATAACTTTACTATATATAAGCTAAAAATAAAATTAAAAATTAAAAGATTTAAGTATATAATTATAAAGTTATTTAACTTTTAAATTTTAGCTTAAGAAAACTATTTACTTTAATATCTTTATAAGTATTAATAATATAAGTATAAAATTAAAATAATGTATTTACTATATACTATATAAGATATTATAAAAATTTAAAGTTTTAATAATATAAGCTTGTAAAGTTATAGTACTTTAAAATAGCTAATTATAATTATATTTTATACTTAATGAAATAAAAGTATATAATTTAAAAATTAAAGTTAAAAGTATTAAAAAGTAATTATATATATTAAAGTTATAAATATATATAAGTATAAAATAATAATACTAATTCTAACTATAATTATATATCTTTATAAAAGAAAATTGTAAAAAATAGAAAATTTTATAATATTATAATAAAATTACATATTAAACTTAAATTTTAAGTATATATATTATAAATATATCTTTATAGAATATATATATTAAATTAAGGAATATTTAGTATAGTATTTAGCTTTAAATTTTAAAAAACTCTCTTTTTTATAGTTTTTTTTCTATTACCTTATAAGAAAGCAATAGTAATTATCTATATATACTTAAAAAAGTTAATATATATATACACCTTATATAGCTATAATATTTAAAAGTTAATTATAGTATAATATTATATAATTTAAATAAGATATTATAAATATAAAGAACTTTTTAAAAGAATTATATAAAGTATATATAATTATAGTTAGAATTAGTATTATTATTTTATACTTATATAATTTTATAACTTTAATATATATAATTACTTTTTAATACTTTTAACTTTAATTTTTAAATTATATACTTTTATTTCATTAAGTATAAAATATAATTATAATTAGCTATTTTAAAGTACTATAACTTTATAAGCTTATATTATTAAAACTTTAAATTTTTATAATATCTTATATAGTATATAGTAAATACATTATTTTAATTTTATACTTATATTATTAATACTTATAAAGATATTAAAGTAAATAGTTTTCTTAAGCTAAAATTTAAAAGTTAAATAACTTTATAATTATATACTTAAATCTTTTAATTTTTAATTTTATTTTTAGCTTATATATAGTAAAGTTATATATCAAAATTATATATTAATAGCTATAGTATTTAGAAAGTTAGAGGGGGTGTAGTTTTCTTTTAGCGCGTGCCTCAGGTGGTAGCGTTCCTCAGGTGGTGGGGCACGTTATTAGCTTGGCGTAAGTCTCCAGCGGCTGGCGATCAGCCTCGTGTCGGCGCTAATTGCTGTATCCTATAAGAGGTGGTGAGCGACCTATTGCGCTTCGCTCCGATCATCAGCTCAAACGATCTTGATGTCAAGTAGATCACACCTTTTCTAAGTCTTGTCTCGCTACCTACCATATGATACTGCGAAGATGACTTGCATGGCATACAGCGAACGCGGCGCCCAAAACATGTTGACTTATTTTATTGTTTAGGTACGATTTGCAGACTAAATACCAGCGCCAATCAACTATATGATTTGGGTCATATGACCACTGTCTTAATCGCCCAACTTGACAGCGTTGATGGTACATGCCGCTCACACAATGTCACGAGCGCGGAGGCACTATTTCGAACTTGCCCGTCAAGAACATACGCTAACGTGGACGAACTGAAGGAGCATATGGTGGAACTCTTCGCTGATTTCCATCCCTCACCACGGACGTTGATCGCTACCGAGGATGAGCCTCCCGCCGCTTCCGTATGCTACACAAGTGCGCAAGCCCTGGTAATGCAGCGGCGCTTGCGCTGGTGCTCGGTAAAGGAAATAAGGGCGGAACAGATGCATGAAAGGTTAAAATAATCCTTTGCTAAACGATATGACCGAACGAAATAGTTTCAGGAATTTGCACGGTGTGTTGGTTAGTAACACCCGAGAGTCCTGGGCATCTTTGGCCCAGTTTATCGCCAAGATACATGCGCCTCTGGAGAGTAGAAGCTAATGGAATATTTGCAGAACACGACTAGTCGAAGGAATTAGGAATGAGGAAGTTGGCTTAAATTCTCGTAATCCTCATTACTTTAATAACGAAAATAATGAAATTCGTTTTGCCTTCTGTAAAAGGCTGTGTAATGCTGTGTTTGACGGGTCGGCGACGAAGAGATGGCCGCTGTATCGCGATGGTGCGCAATGGCTGTTGTGGCACTCAGTTATTGACGCGAAGACGATTACTGGCAATAACAACGAAATGATATCGATGCCCTAGAACCCCAGGGCGCAATTGGGTGATGACAGGTGCACTCCATGGAGCACTGTTCTGGTTTACGCGCTGTGAGAATTTTTGCCCCGCAAGGTCTCCGTAAGACATTGCCTAATCATTGCCTCATTGGCTCTAACCTATTCCACAAGGTCTCTAGCCGCCCCACCAAATCTAACTAGAGGCGGAAAGATCGACAACTCGTTCCTTCTGCCTTCCAACTCGCTTTGATATTGTCCAGCCAAACTTCATCTTCTCAAGCAGCATTGGTATTACTGCAGACGTTATCGCCTTTATCGGCATGATCCTCAAAGCCTATCATCCCTCTTCTATGTTCCAGCCATGTGCGAAACTCGCGGATCGGCAACGCAGGGTTGGCGCCACCTCGTAGGATCAGAACGGAAGTCACCCAATGACTGGATTTTCGACCCCAAATGATCCTCAAGAATGTGTAACCTCACTTGTCAGACATCTCACATGACGCAAGCAACACCGCATGGCTGACCACTAGGTCGACTTCTGAAAACGAAATCCCCCGCTGACCTCTGCTGCCGTGTTCTGGAGAACTTCACTTCAGACTTCAGTATGGCTACGCAAAGCGTTGACCCTCTTTTCTGCAACAACGTCGGCAATTCATCAACGAATGACCTTCGCTGCTGCTATCCTGACAATCAGAATGCTCACATATGTCGCGACATCTTCAACAATCCGAAGGTCTTCGCCAATGGCTGCGGCAGTAGCTGTCTTGCCAATTGCTCAGACATCAAATATATTTACTCTTCAGTCCTTCAAGAGACGGGTTTTGACGGCACTGGCGCTGCCCCTGTCCGTCGATACCTGACCTGCGCCAATGTTCCCAATATGGCTGGCTACCTCTCTCAGAATGTTCTGCAGCCGAGCATCTCATCACAAGTCGAGAAATACATACCTCGAGATGCATCAGATGACGCTCTCAAAAACGTCACCTTCGCCCTAACGGATTGCTTGACAGCAACGTGCCGAAATGCGAGGCAATCAGACTTCTGCAACTACAAGTGCGCTGGAATCAACTTGGTGACGAATAGCACGACACCAAACTTGAAGGGTTTAAGTGAATGTCTGAATGCGCTCTGTACTGCCCGGGAAAACTCCCTGCCTTTTGCAGACGCAGATGTCGTGGGGATCGGAGTAAGTATACCAACCTGCCACATATGGAACTGTCAAATTAATGAATGCACAGGTTTTCGCTTCATACATCCTGCAATGCATATTGGTCGTAATCCTCTGGTTTATGTTTACGGGTTTTACGATTTTCAACTCTCCGAGACGCAAAGCACTTCCCAACGCAGAACGCACGGAGGAGAAATCTGAGGAGAACCCAAATGAATCATGGTTTTCTGAAAATGGAAAGTGGATCCCGACCCACCAAAGAATCTTTGAAGAATTCCTCGAAGAGTTCCACAAAGCGCAATGCTACTTCAGCGCCACCATCCAAATTGCAGCCCTCACCTATGGCATCTTCGATACGGACATGCTGGTCACATTCATGCTCGTCCCTCTAGCGACTAATGGTGTTCTGCCTGTTGTCTTTACCTTAGTCCTGCTGTATAGGTGCGACAACAAATCGGGTCTAGATGTCATGCTCCTTACGACTGCATGCTGGCTCCTCTCATCCCTAGTTTTTTGGGTTCTCTATTCGCACATCATACCGATCAACAGTGAGATAAAAAGTGACGACAGGGAGTATCGTGCTTATCAACAGTTCTACTACAAGCTAAGTTCGCTCGACGCTTGTGGCGGTTACTCTGCGCTTGCAGCATGTCCAAACAACTTTAGACTAGGAAGAGGCAGTATCATCACTGAGTCACACAAGATTCGCATTCTTACACCAATCATCTGGACCTTCTCAACGGTCTGTTTGCTTGTTATTCTTGGAGCCAAGCTCTCCAGTATCAAGCTCTCCGAAGTCAAGCTGTTAAGCAGTAAAGCAGGCTCAAGTAAACAAGCATCACAGCAACTGTCTATAACTAGGTCGAATGGCTCGGTTGAAGATGGCTCAAAGCCCAATTCAGCAGACGAGCTTCACCCACAGCATAATCACCAACCAAACTCTACTGTCAACAAGATCATATACACAGTGGTCACGCTATGTTTCCTCGCAGGGATTGGCATGCAACTGTCACTTTTGTCAATTGTAACTTCTCTGCATATGATGGACCGGATGCACTGGAGTTTTGGACAAGTAGTCGCTGTAACGATCTGGCTTCCTCCATTGCTGGGATACATGTACCACGAGTTGGAGGTAATGATCTGGAAATTCAAAAGGGTCCGAATCACTAGAAAGTTGAGGAACTTCCTACTTACATTCGTCAACCCATCTAACGAATTTACAGGGACCATCTCCAAATTAAAGCCGGACTAATGGTAGCCAAACGTCGATAAGTGGTGGAACGATGTATATATATTTATATTGACATCCCTGCCCCTCTCTGCAAGAAAGAGTTATAATAGAATAACATGGATGAAGGGTGATGATAACCTCCCTCAATTTATAGGCTACGAAATTTAAAGATTTATCAGGCAGCTCCAAGAGCAGGGCAACGGATGATGGCAAGTTGCGGGGGCGCGCTATTCAGCTGGTGTTGGATGCACCTAACTCCTGACACGCAATATGACCCAGACTTCTAAGCACTACAGATTGTTATTACTCGAATATTAGTGATCCACACAGAATCTCTCTCACCGAGGAAGATCCAGTTCGCTTGACTCGTAGAACGTATTGAATCAAAATGGTTAACTGCAGGGCCAGGTGGGGTCGTAGCCCTTACCAGCGCAATTCATTTTGGACTACCATCCGGGCTGGAAACTTTCACTTGTGTACAAAGTCTAGACCAAACGCCATGCAAAGTTCTGGGTTTGAGCATCATTGGAGCTATAGCATGCAGAAGTCTCTACCTCGACTTGCATCCTCAAGTTTCCGTCTCTGCCAAAGCAGGAAGGGCCGTGACCATCTCTCGGAAATGGCCAGTCGTTCACGACGCTACCCATGACGCTGTCCTGACGTGGGCGAAGAATATAGGATTCGTCGGGTGACTCGGGTCCAAAATCACCACCGCAATGGAGTTCTATGGCGATCGATTCTCCGGAGATATAATTGCTCTTCATATGAGGAATAACAATAGTGTTAATAATGGTGAGGAGTAATATGTCGCCAGGTTCTGGAGGATCCACAATAAGCTCTTAAACACGGAGCCAGCTGTCTTGCATACTATAGTATGGCCCAATTAACCATTAGAGCTTAACTAAAGTAGCTTGCATGTACCAGAACCATTACCGATGCGTTTGTTAACTGTTCGATAGGGATCGTGCACTACACCTTGGGCTTAGCCCGCCACTCTTCCTCTCGAAGGGCAAACCTATGTGCCAGCACGTCAGAGCTTCGCTCCTTGGGAGCACAGATTCCCTGAGACACCAGATTAGTTAACCTCTTAGCTTAACATGTTCCACCAGTCAGTGGCGAACACCAGTCAGTCGCGCACCACCACGAAACAAGAGGATCTCAACGTACGATAACGCGACAACCACGCAGCAAATTTACTAGTAAATATAGTAATAATATTCTCTATCTCTATCTATATAAAGTATAAATATAACTTTAAACTTTGCACTTACTATAGGTTAGAGGTGCTTATTACTAAAGCTAAGAAGCCTTACTTTCTACTTTTATATTTAAAGCTCTTTTAGTAGCTATAGCTAATATATAACTTACTTTAACTTATAACACGCCTCTAGCTATAATATATTATTACTACTTATTCTTTCTATATTTTAAACACACGTTTAAAGTATAGAGTTTACTATTTTTTTCTACTAAGATTATAGCTAAGTTTATAGCTAGCTAATAGCCTTTAATAAGCTAAGTAAGAGCTTTACTTAAAGGGCTCTATAATTAATAGTAAAGGAGCTTATATATAAAATTAGCCTATTAATTAAGTTAATTTATTATATAAGGCGTTTCTATTATTTAAATAGCCTTAGCTATAGCTTCTATTTATAAAAGAGATAGTATATAGATAACTATAAGTATTAATAGGACGCGTTTAAAATAGAATGAAACTTAGCTTATTACTTAAAAGCCTCTAAAGATATTTAAAACTAAGAAAAAAGTTATATATATATATTAAGATATATATATAGAAACTTATCTTTATTAATAAACTATACTTATTAGCGCGTAAGCTTATCTATTATGTATTTATACACTATTTTAAGAAGTAAAAAGTAACTAATATTAAGAGGCTATAGCTTATAAGATATATAAAGAAGTATATAAAAAGTAATAATATTCTTCTTTAAGTAGTAAGTATTAAATATAAGTATTATATAGCTACTATAGCTATCTAGTATAAGAAGATAATAACTTCTAATTATATATAAAGCTATAAGGATATTAAAATACTTTAACTATATAAAGCTAAAGTTATTAGTTATTTATCTATTATTACTTATACTAATACTTTAGTTACTAAGTAGCTAAAGCTTAAGACTATACTATAACGCTTAGTAGACTTTACTCTTAAAAATAATAAAAGGAGGTAGTATATAGCCTATAGCGCTTATATACTTAATTATTATTATCTAGTTATAGTTACTAAGCTATATAATAGTTACTTATCTAATAGTATTAGAGCTAGTAACTACTTTTAATATTAAAGTAATACTTATTATAAACTCTATCTTATTAAAGTTATAAGTATCCTCTACTACTATCTTATATATCTTAATTATATTCTTTATAAAGCTATACTAAGCGTTTATTTTTATAAAATCTTTATATTTTATATACTATAAGTAAAATTTATAGTTTTACTTTATTTAAAGCTCTAACTAAGCCTTAATAAAGTAAAAGACTTAGTTCTTACTAAGAAGTAGTAGAGGAGACTACTAACCTTATATAATAAGAAGAGCGTCTCTTATTTAGCGTATATTAATAATATAAAGTAGAAAGCTTTATTAATTAAGCTTTAGTATCTATTAAATAAAGCTTTATTCTTTAATAAGTAATAGCTTCTATTTATATATATTAATAATAAGTTAAAGTAAGCGTTTATTAAAGTAACTTTAGAGTATTAAATTAGGAACGTTAAATAGCGTTACAGCCCTTTAGACACTTATTATCTACTTTAAATTAAAGGCCTATAATATAAGAAGGATATAACCTTTCTTTTAAGCTGTAGGAGGCTGTTATTAAGAGGTTATTATTGTTATTTTAAGAGTAAGCGTAGACGATTTGGTGGGGTGCGCGACTGACTGGTGTTCGCCACTGACTGGTGGAACACGTTAGTACACACAGTTGCTGCAGCCCAGCATGTTACGTCGCCACAGGAAGTGAGAAAGCAGATGACCTAGCAAAGAAAGCGACAAGTGAAGACCTGCCACCGATATCCGGACTCACACTACCGTCGGCGCTAAAAAGGATTCACGCCCTCTTACCAAGGACAAAACTGGATAAGCCGGTACCCCTAGACGCAGTACTACCTGGCCGACACACGCGAATTATGTACGACAACCTCACATATAAGAAAGCAGCGATACTGTGCCAACTACGTACTAGAAAGAGTTAGCTCAAGAGTTACCTTGCGAAAATAGGCGCTACGAATTTAGACTTATGTGAGTGTAAAAGACAGACCCTAGAAACTGTTTACTACTTCCTCTTTAAATATTCATAATAGGACGAGCTTCGTCTAGCACTACAGAAAGTCGCAGGTAATAGGTAGAGCAACTTATCCTTCTTTTTAAGAGGACAGTTAGAACAATAGCTACCCTCGGGCGAACTACTAGATAGAAAGGCGGAGTCTTAGAAACCTAACCTTAATATGCTTAACAGGACTGTTAAGTTTATTATTGCTACTAGATACCTAGGGTGAACGCGATACTGTAGGACCCTCCAGGCTACAGGTTATATCCTCGCGGACTTAAAGTTAGCTAGCCAGTAATAAGAAGGTCGACAGTCAGGAAACGGCTCTTAGATACAGAGGACCGTAGGGATAAGAGTAAGGCAGGTCCTAGACAGTATAACTACAAGGAGTAGAGAGGTTAGAGTTGAGAGGGACGAAGCTGCTTTAGGCTTAGAATAAAGCGTAGGCGTACCGAGGTCTAAGCGATTAGGTTAGATAGGATAGTTAGCCTATAGGCCTTCTGGGCACCCTGTGGCGCAGTGATGGGCAAAAATTAGTAATTACTATTTTTTCAATTTTTTTAAAAGGGTTATATTAAATTACTTAGTAATCCTAAAATTCTAATATTCTAGAATAGAATACTACTTAATCTAAAGATTAACTTTAGAATTTTAGAATTTCTTAAATAGGCCTAGTTCCTTAATAATAAAATTTTTAAGAAAAAAAATAGTAAGCTAAATTAGTAAATTAGTAATTACTATTTAGCTTACTATTTTTTTTCTGCTTAAATTTTTTCCTAAAGAACTAAGCCTATTTAGGAAATTCTAAAATTCTAAAATTAATCTCTAGATTAAGTAGTATTCTAGTCTAGAATATTAGAATTTTAGGATTACTAAGTAATTTAATATAAACTTTTTAAAAAAATAGTAATTACTATTTTTCAATAGTAAGCTCCCATCACTGCTGTGGCGTAAGAATCAATCAATCAATCAATCAATGTTACGTCGCCAGGATGTTCCTACGGGAACCGCGCTGGCCCCTTGATGCCTAGCTATCCCTGTCAGCCTGCCGTCTCTTTATTTTGCCTTTTGAGTGCTTTGCATCCTTGACGCGGACATGGGACGAATTGTTTGCCTGTCGATCATTGCTGTTCTTAACTAACCGCTGCGATAATCGCATGGAAAGTAAAGGAGCAGTGGCCGCCCATGATGCTTCGACTCGACACTCACGTATGAAGGCAATAATTGTAGAGCAAGTGAGGATGGCATTTGGTATCTAATTCACCAGAAAATTTTACTTCGTCCCGGCAAGCGGTTCACGATTTCGTCCTATTGCATTCCTTGGCCTCTCAATTCAGTCGTCAGGCTAGACTGCTATTTCGGCGATTGAGGGACGTCTCAGCCTCGACAGGGCGTGCTTGGGACGTGGAAATGTGTAACGTTGGATTCTGGCGCTGAGCTGAGGGGTCCATGCATTGGTTGGGTACGAAGACCTTGTCCTGATTATGGGAACATGCATACGTATTCGGCTTTCTTAGGCGCCCTAGCTCAGAATTGGAATTAATGTAAGATTATCAGCTGGTGACTGCAGGATACTACTATTGTGTAAACAAGTCGTTCCATCTTCCCTGAGACTTCCAACAACCACTAGTATTAGCTGATCGTGTGCAGGGACGTCTTTGTATCGGCGGTAGTTTGTGTAAAGGTGCATTTAGTCATAACTATGCATGCATCGACTGGACGGATGATTATATCGACACACGTCTATATTAGGCTATCTAAACAGTTGAAGAACTTAGGCGGCGAAGCTACGTATTAAGGTGATATCTTAATACGGAGATGCCGCCTTGCTTTATTAAGGAAGATATCTATAGGTTCTCCGTTCCTCTTTCACCGCGTCCCTACAAGAAAAAGCGCCGCCCCTAAGTAGTGAAATATTAGAACGAGAAATGTGACGGAGAAGGACTATGCAGCTAGCCTAACAGTCGTAACTAATATAAGCCCTAAAGCAACACTTAAAACCCTTCTATTCTCTTTCTTACTATAAATGTACAACAGTGTAACTACTACTATGCAAAGAAGAATTCTGGAAGAGTTGCTTTTGTTATATAGGTTTAGGCCTTAACTAATTAGCTACGGCTAAAATGGCTTAATTAGATGTCTTACGGAGAGAGCTAGTCGCAAACACAGCACATGTTGCAACAAACGTAGTGATATTAATCAGAACCTCGTAAGAGCCCTGGATATTAAGGGCATAGAAGACACTAATACTACTAGAGATAAAGACGCCGATGCGTATCGCAATCTAGAAGTTTAGTATTAAGTATAAAGAGTATAAGAAGATAAGTATAATTTTAGCAATCAGGAACTGGAAACGTTAGGAATCTATAGCTACGAATGTAGAAGCTTAAAGAACCTAAGATAACTATGTCTTTCTTATACTCTGTGACGACAATAATTGCTTCTAACTAGAAGTGACACTAGTGTAGGTGCCAACCTCTGGGGTCACATGCCGCAGTTGAATCAGGTGGTAGGCATAATGCGTGGTGGATCACGATTAGGGTGATGCGAGCAGCCCGTCTAACCTCTCCATTGCGTTCTCGAACTATCGAGGGAAAAGCTAGACGGTACGAATCCCTAATTAGCGTTGTGCCGAACATTAGGTAGCTAGCAGGAAGCAGGATATAAAGAGGGGTGTCTCACATTAGACTTCTAAAGCCCATCGCCTCCTTATTCCGCTTTCTAAGCTATCTATCTTCGTTTTAGAGACTATTAAACGCTTCGACTACCTTTAGAATAAGTTCGTAAGTCTCTGACTGTTAATGAGTATAGGCTAGTATTATAAAGATAGTATTAAAGACCTAATTGGCACAGCTTGCCCTACCGAGGTATAAGACAGTCCGTATTCTTTCCTATCAGTTTCTTGCGCCTCATAGTCAACCCCGGGCGATGAGGATAAGGAGCATACGAAAAGACTACCTTGCAAGTCAGCAGGGTCATCGCAAGGCTCTGAACTCAGTATGTTTATGCAGATATTCAGAAATACTAGCTCATTTAACAATGTCCAAAAGACAGCTCTAAGTTAGATGTTGTTCGGATTCGGCATTATTTCGGCGAGCTGAAGGAATGCGAGACGAAAATGGTAGGAGGTATCAGCTACTTGAATATAGGGCTTAAGAAGAGGAGATTTATAATAGTGGGTTGGCAGAAGAGTTTAGTAAAAGACAGGATGAGCGTCAGACTCAGGAATACCTTAAAAGAAGAGGGAGCTTTAAGAGATACAAGGATGAAGAACTTGACGACGAAGATAGTAGTCACCGGCATCTAAGAATTTACGGCGAAGCTAGAAAGACAATATATAGACGAGGTCAAAGATCTGCGACGGTTATAGGGTATAGCTAAAGAGTAGCCTTTCCTAGCGCTTCCAGCCCTACAACATCTCAAGAGCCTGAATTGTATCTATCTTCCATTTTTCAAGATCGGTCAATAACGTGAAAACGGACTTGCTGGGTTTGCTTGTAGCTTTAAGCCCCCCTATAGCATTCTCTCGTTCGGCAAGCTTCTGCAGGAGTAACCTCTGCACGTTTATAGTTTCCACGGCTTGACGTAGGTCTCCTTGTACTTGCTCTGCGGCTTCCTCAGGCCCTAGGCTTGCTTTTGCTTTTCTAGCTCTTCTAATGTTAATTCTCTTAACTATAGAGGGATCGCTACTAGGGCTTGCAGAGTGCCGTTATTCATGTTTGAGGATGTCTCTTAGGGGCGTGTCTCTTCTTATATTTGTAGCATTACGTTACATAGTAGCGACATAGATTGTTGCGGCCTATAGTTTCGCATCAGTACAATAAAGGACGGGAAAAGGCGTAGGGCTTAGGGAATTGATCTCGCCGCACCTATTGCGTAACTGGGTTAGGTACCTAATGTCACATTATCATCGTTCAGCCTTAGGCCAAATGCGCTAAGTAAAGCACTCGATTTCGCAGGGCCTATTTTGTTCGACCGAAAATCACCTCTAGTAAGTCTGAGGCTTAATTCTAACCTTGTTAGAAATTACTAAGAATATAAACAGATGATATTACATAAGTTCCTATAGACAAACAATAGCCTTTACATGAAGTGAAGTGGGTTAGCTGCCTAAACTAGCTGGAGGGCCACCTTTTGGAACCGAGGAGGCTATTTCGGGTCCCTGTTTGGTAGAAATACTATTAACAAGAACATGCCTCCTACAGACTAAGCATGTTATTGAAAGCGATCCTGCTATTAGGCTTCACTGCCGCTGCGGTTGCGTTTGTTGTTCTAATAGCTAAGACGCAATCACAACAAAACGCCGAGACCGGCATACTCACACTAAGTGTAGGAGGAAGCTATGTATTCTAACAGCATGCTTACTAATGAATGATTCCTAACAGCTAAACATAATAAGCTTTATACATAATGTTATCCTAGGCGCAGGCTTCCTCGGGCGCTGCGACATCCTCTAAGATATCTAGAGCGCAGCTAAGAGGATTGCGAGTAGCGCGATAACGGTAGTTCCTAGTGTCTTAAGCAACGCTAAGAGCGCTATAGATGCTGTTGTAACTGCAGCCCTAGAGGCCGCTAGCTGGATTAAAAGCGCCGCAGGCTCTCTTACTACTCCTATTTAAGAAATAGAAGAGCATACCCTAAAAAATTGTTTAATAGGCACGCGGCAAGTGTGTGTCAGTTATTCGTACAACACATTCTGCTCTAGCCTGCCGCTGAATCTTTCTACTCTAGTATTAGGGATTCTTTCAGGCTTACCTGACTTATTAGACGGTAATACTGAAGATGCGCTTTAAGATAAGGTAAGCTAACTTTAGTCTCTAGCAGACCGCCTTACAAAAGTCTCTGCATACCTCTAATAAGGGCTGGTCCTAGGCTTAGTACTTATAGTAATTCTTGCTGTTATTTTCTTTTACTTAGTCTTCGCCTCTCTGTTGAACATTGCAAGCGTTGTCCTTCGCCTTGGCGTTTGTTGGAGGGTGATAATTCTGCTGGTTTTAGGCTTGGCATGTTGCGCCCCCTTTATCCTGCTTGCAGCCTTATTTATAGTATTACAGACGAAGATGGAGGGGTTGCCGCCCTGGGTTAAGGTACACAGTAGCGAGGTTAGCAGATTATGTTTCGGAGCACTCGGGTGCGCTGTGGTATGTTGATTTGAGTACTTAAATACGTGGCATATGTGATGCAATTCTTAATAGACTTGCAATTATCTCTATTTTAAGTTGTCTTACATTTTCTCTTTAGAGCGCAGCCTAGCCTTTATAGCTATGGCATTAACTTCAGCTCTTCGGACTGGCTGACGGTTAACCTGATATTCTTGGTCCTACTGAAAACCTAGAATTTCGGTCTCTCTGATCAGATATCACCGTACTTTCTAGACCTGTCAACATGGTAATGGTACTGCTTACTGCAATTACGCCTATTGTTACATAGATTCGAGCCGAAGCGCGCAAAAGCCTAGACTGTAGCTAGTGTAATAGCAGGTTGCGCGGGGTATGTGGAGTACAGTAGATTACAAGGGCATGTTCTTTACTCGTCGTACTCGAGTAATGAGACCATATGTAACTAACTAACGTGGCTTACTGCGTAGCGAGATACTGTTGGTATATAAACCGCTATACACTATGACCAGGCATGGATTCATGTTTTTGGTCTAACTTAGTGGTTAATTTACTACAGCGTCTCGCTACGCAGTGGGTGACGTTAAGTTATTGTTATATCCTTTTCACCCTCCTGAGGGATTAAATCAGATATAAGTATTTTAAACATTATTCTAACATAAAATTTATAACATCCCTTACTACGTAGCGAGAATCACTGCGTAGCGAGAGAATTTTATTACTTTACTACTAAAGCCTCTCCTACGCAAGTCTATAAAGCTATAACCAGTGTATTGGGTTAGTAGGTTTGTGCTATTTCCGCATCTAGCACCGGTGTATGACTAGAAAAATACAGGCCTGTTGGCGGGCTGCTAAGATTTGTCCCCCCTTTGAGATTTGTCCCCCGCGCTAGTGCTACAGTAGCGGAAATTATTCACTCAACCTAGCCTAGCGCGTAATCTATGAACGCAACACCAGCACGAAAACAGCGCGTCTTCGTCACACGCAGGATTATGTACAGGCGACTGTGGTATTAAGGTTATTATCAGTCGTCTATATCTCAGTATGGAAGATATTACACCTCCAGATCTGATAACATGCGAGATTGCCCGCGTGACTGCAGCCAGCTGTACATCAAGGCACGCTAAAGCATTTTGCTATTAGATCGCTTTTTAGCGATCTTCTCTTCCAACCAGAGAAACTGCCGGAATGCAGAACTTCTAAGCAAGAGTAGTTTTTAAAGTCAAGAGATACAATCCCCTTTAATTAAGCTTTCCCTCTAGCCCCCCGAATATTAGAGAGAGCCCCTAAGACGCGCACAAACGGGGGGGTGTCGCTGGCGAGTCAATTAGCGGCGGCGACGAAACGATCGACAGTATGACCAACATCATGATAGCTCTCATCAGAGGCTGGTAGCCTGGGAGAGAATTAACTATAGAGCATTAATGTATTAAGCATAGAACCGCCGGCATGCGGACAAAAAGAGGCTAGGAGTATAGGTTATAGAGATGACAGTGGTGCTGGGTAATTGGAATACGAACGGGCTTATCCAGACGCTCTACATACTAGCAGAAGACCCTGACAATATCACAGCTAAAGTAGAAAGCGACGACAATGGGCTTTACAGACTATAGGTGCCTAAAGTGTCTAAAACACCACAGATTCTATATGCTTTTCCCAATCCGGTAATTCCTTGGCTATATTATTAATTTAATATCAATCATGGGTCTGGATATTAATACAATATCAATATCACCCTTATTAATTAATATTGAATTGCCGACAAGTCTGGCCCTGAGGCCACCTAGATTAGTCGAAAATAGACAAAAAACGTCAGCGAAAGGATGGAGTAGGCGAGCAAAGAGATGCTCGGCAACCTTGCTCGCAGTCGCTGGCTCTCCTACAGTAGATTGCGCACGAGCGACCGCGTGATGGTCTCGTGACACTCGTCGTCTAGCGCACTTCGTCTCAGACTTGTCTCGGTATGTGATAAAGATTATGTTTGGCAGTTGGAAGTACTCATAAATATTGTCTTAGGAAGTGAATGATTATTTAGCTCTGATCTGATAAACTTGATTGATATGCTCAATTTGCTCGATTACCGTCCTAACCCTGTTTAGTTGTAACTCATTATCTCCCATAAAGAAATCAACGAAGTTTCCGGCAGGCCGTAGTGCTTCGAGTTGCTCTACCCGAGGAGCTAGATAGGCTTCGATTAGTTTCCGTATTAGAGGATGTGATGTTTCGCACATAGATAATCCTGATTTTAACAGATATCTGAAAATTCTATAATAGGTATCCCGCACAACCACCATTTTTAAGTCTAGTCCTTGCTTCCGCAACTTGTTAGTGAGCGTTATAATAATGAAGCTGCTGCTTGACAACGACAAGAAACCTATCATATTATTCGGGTGCCTTAAATGCCTTTTGTGTATCCTTTCGATAATAGAGCGACACACTAGCTAAGAGTCACGATGCGGCATCCCTGTGAAGCTTTTTATGATTAGACTACTCTGGTCCCTAAAGCATAAGGTGTGGAGGAAAAAGGGAGAGCTTGGCAACAGTTACCCAGGTGATCTATGAGATGGACCACTGTTTTGTCTAGGAGGCTTTAGGAGAGCCAGCTATATAAAGGAGAGCTGAGCACGGCCTATTACAGGGGCCATTATACGGTAGGAGCGTGAGCAGCGTGTACGCGTGCGTGAGCGCGTACGTGATCGCGCACGTGATCGCGCACGTGAGTCTACCTTCAGGTGTCTCCTGCGTGAGCTTGCCCATCAGCTTGCACGTGAGCGCGCACGTGAGCGCGCCCTTGAATGCACACATAAGTGCGTGTCTCTCCAGGGTAAGCTCCTACGTCAGCGCGCACGTGAGCCTACCGTACCCCAGGTCACAGCGCGTTGTTTGCAACATAAGGATAATCAGGCCCTAGATCCTTCGTGTAAGTTACGTCGAAATAAGTGCTTCCTAACCTAGTTATGGCCTGGCTGGCTCAAGCTGGTTGGTATTCCCTTGTCGAGCTTTCTAAGTAACCCCTACTTTCTTAACCAGCCACCTTAAATTTACCGACGATAAGCTTTATGAACAGAAGAAACAATCACCGTCTCTATTAAACGTTGATATCCTCTTAATCTGTGCGGGTAACACATCAGCGAATTATTTTGAATTTTACTATTACGCATCAGACGAGGAACATGTGATCTGATACTACCTATGTTATGTTCGTCACGCTAGTACTGTAAAGGCCTAGTTTCATGGGAAACTCTGTGGTGGACCTGGCACAAACGGGACCTACTTAACTTAACTCTTCCGGTATTCTACTCCAGCGGAAGTGCGAGCGCGGTTGCAATTTCTGATGTGGGAGAGGGTAGATGAATTCGGTAACATCACCCTGGAAACCCCGTACGTTCGAGAGGTTCGCTTTGAGACGGTTTGCTTGAACTCTACGTCTTCCCATTCGTTCTGGGGCGACAAATCGTCGTAACTGCCAACATCGCCATTTCCTCGTAGCAGAGAGACTATTTGACTCGATATTTTCATCAACAGTTAGCAAACCACACTTTTACAGTCATTAAAGCTCAAGCAGAGTGTGTACATCCTAAACTTTGCGTAGAGAAGTAGTAAAACGCCTGGCTGATCCATAACAGGCCTAGCAGTGACCAATCTCTCATGCATTATTTCTATAAGGGCTATGGGCTTTTATAATAGAATCCTATCATGCGAGGACACGGACCCATTTGTTGGCACCCCAGCGCCTTCTCTCTTCCCTCCAGCTCCTTTTTCCTTGTCCTCTTACAACTCAAGAAACATTTTATAATACAATAGCAGGCCCCTCGGGTAATCACCGTTGACAATCACTCTAATGGGCCCTAACCCAGGTTCTGAAGAGCCTTGCCCGCAGCCACCTTGCGTCATACACCAAACTAACACCTGGGCTAACGACCCATTGCAAGCAATAAAGCTGCCAGGTGACTCGAACAGCGTGACAGGACTGGGTCTACTCACCCACATCATCACAGATCTCCATGGGGAGCTGCCTGATGTCAGTGTATAAGTAAATCTATGTTTCGCTGGTAACAAAACGCGACGAAATGATATGTGTACCTATCAGACGTGTCAACAAAGAAGCGGAAAGCCAGCAGTATGCTTACCAAGTTCACTTGGGAGCCTGCTTTCAGGTTAAGTCGATGGTTCATGCGTGGTTAGACGCTGCAGGAGCTTCTTGCCCCGAGCATAGTCGAGTTCTTCTCCCAGGAATGTCAAAAGCTTTGTGACAAAATATCGCTAAAGTCATTGATCCACAAAATTACTAGTATCCCATACCAAGTGCTCGACGGAGCTCCTCTTTCCCAGTTCGACGTCAACGAGCGGCTGCGGTGGAAAGGCGACAGGGAGACCAAACGGGACGAAGATGCGTGGTATTCGTTATCAGGCATCTTTAGTGTTGAGATAGCGCTAGCCTATAGCGAAGGTGCGGCGAGCGCGTTTAGACGTCTAATGGACGAGATCTATAAGCTCGAAAGATGCATTCAACGACCTCTTACTCCATACACCCATAGCAACATATAATAGGGCATTTGCAACCACGAGTGCGTAGACGCTATGCGTATTTAGTCATAGTCAAAAGCGTACGGGCCAATGGCACTTAGTGACACTAGCACCTCCCCTCGTTAGGATCAGCCCTAAAATGGTCAGTTACGTTAATAAAGAGTTGTATAACGTAGGAACAATACAAAAGTACTTACCTATAGCGCCAATTCCCGTAGGTTGTATCACCTCCCTTGCCGCAGTTGAAGATCTCACTGCTAAGGCCGTCGTAGCACTCGCGCTCATCAATTGCGCGCGTCGAACCAGCATTAGGGCCTGTAAGGCCAACGGTGAGCTTCACCTGCTTATTACTGCTGAGGTTGTAGCATTTGACACGGGTTTCGCGCTTGTTGTATCTGCCGCTGAAGTCATTGTTGCAGGCTGTCCAGGCTACGCTTAAGGCAGTGCTTTGATCGTTACCAAAGTTCGCTCCAGTCTTGAAGCAAGCTCGCTTCTCTATAGCGTGCAAACTGTCGTCAGGGTTGGCGATAGACGCAGCGGAGGCCAAGCCAAGGTAGTTGACAGCAAAGAGGAGCAGTGTTGATGTCTTCATTTGAGAAATGTTGCGAAGAACTTGAAATTTAACAAGTGATGGAACTGAATTTGGATAGTGAATACTCTTGCACGAGGAGATCGAGTGCTTGTTGATGTTAATGACCTAGCGTCTAACGACTTGAAGGGGGAAACTCGACCTCTTATATAGAAATGCTGATGCTGTGGTGAGTCATATAAAGAACACTCATTCAACTTGCTAGAACAAGTGGCCAGACGCTTGCTTGAGAATTGGCGAGTACGATGCTCACTCGTCTAGGCTATGAGCTTATTCCTTTGGCCGCGGCCTGTGGCTTTTAAGACCCTACGTAAGACGAGAGAGGAAGGTCACTACGAGGCTAAAGTACAAGATAGAGGCCTGATTACGAGCTAGTTATGCGATATTCCGGTAAGATCTCGGCAAATACAAAGTTAAACACGCGCAGGAATACGAACGACCTATTGCTTGAAATTAAAGCTGAGCTGTTGCTGAACAAAGTCCTGCTATATATGGCAGCCACTTAACAAGACGCAGCAAGCATAGAAGACGATGGCAACAAACGACTGCTCCTTTGAATTCCCCACCGAACTTCTTTGCCGATCCTTCTGCGAGCCTTCTCTACACGTGCTTCTAGGAGTGCGTCACCAATAAAGACGCGCATGACGCTAGAACTGCCCTGCAGACACGAGGCCTTATCCCATGCGCTGCCGGCTTTTGCCTTCAGTTAAGCAGCCAATCGGTGTCTCCGCGGTGACATGGGGCGGCATTTTCCGGATATAATTTGAATGAGCGGGGCTGCCAAAATGGGCAAGGTTGAATATATTGCGATGTATTTACAGATACCGAGATTGCCTATTCACCTCGTTCAAATGATCAGACCAGCACTGGGCTCTACACAGTGGAATTTAGCAGTAAAAGCAGCCAAACTTAGTCCTCTTAGGTATCTTATTTTGAACAGAGTTACTAGAGATCTTACCTAATACCATGCGCGAGGCGCTCCTTTTACCTAGGGCAGCCCAGTTAGAGCAGCTTTTCTATTTTTCAAGCTCATACTGCTTATAGAGCCTATTAAGTCTTACATTTGTATAGGGAGCCCTATAAAGATGAGACCTTACTTGCTACTTGCGGCAGTTGATTACGAACGCCTGGAGCTGAACTAAGTTACTGTCAAGATGGAATCCGGTCAACAAACCTTACGGGGCCTTATTGAAGGGGGGGTTAAGGTCTCTCAGGAGATAGCCAATGAGATTGGCCACTTTAACGTACAGTCTTTTCGGATGAAAGCCGTCATCTAGCTCCTTCGAAATAACCATCTGTTACGCGAATTCGAGACTTCTGCGTTTAAAGAGATAATTACTGCTGCTCACCCTGAAGCCGCAGCCGCGATTTGGAAGAACTACCAGTTAGTTACGCGTTTTGTAGTGACACAATACGATCTACTCCTTACTACCGTACGCCGACATCTCTTATGTGCGCGCTTACTATTCCACTTTACCTTTGACGGCTGGACGGCAAAAGGTGGCAAGAAAGCGTTTCTTGGCGTCCATATACACTATCTTGATGACGATGGCAATAACACGAATATCCTATTGCGTTACCACAGCTAGCCGGTGCTCACACGGGCGAGAGGCTTGGTGAGGTTGTTAATGACGTAATCCAGAAGTTCGGGATCGAGTCTAGGCAGGTTGGCTATTTTGTACTCGACAATATTGGCTCTAATAACGTTGCTGTCAACATCCTCGCAAAACACTACTACTTTAATGGTACCCATCGAAGACTACGCTGCGGCCCTTACACGCTTAACCTCGTTGGCTAAACTGTAATCTTTGGCATTAATAGGAAAGCACTTAAAGCAGATACTGGGGAGAGCGCTGAAGAAGCTAAATTAGAAGCAAGATATCTGCAAGAGTAGAGAAAAGACGGGCCTCGAAGCCAGCCCTAGTCTTGCCGCTATAGTCTGCCATGACCATATTGTTAAAGCCTGTAGTGGCGGGGTTGTAGTCAGTAGCCATGATGCCGTTACTAGTTGTGGCCATGTTCTCAATGCCAACCAGGGTTGTGAGCCGAGAAGTTGCAAATAGGGAGCGGCACTTTGTGGCAGTTAAGGCTTTCGTGAGGGGTAAGTTGCTCTAAGAAACTTGTGGCTAATAAGGCTAATAGCCTGTGGAAATCAAAGACACCTAAGTTAAAGCGGATGTCTGTGCGCAGAAAACACGGGTGTTGGAGGAATCCCGATACCGGTTGTGCAAGCCACCCACGCGGAAAGCAAAATAAACCGCACTGCAAAATAACCGAGGATGCCCCGCGTTCCCCAACACTACCTAAATCACCACCAAAACAATGAATTATAGGCATAATAGGCTAATAATAGTCGAAATGAGGCTGCTAGGTAGCATAATATAGTTATATACATAGGGATTCATGGCGTTGAGCCCAATTTAGTCAATACCCAGTCATTCTACCCTCCATATTAATACATTCTTAAAGCCTTGTTAGCATACTATGAACTCTCTCATTTATAAAGTCTTATGAAACTAGCTACCAGCCCTCATAAGCTAGCTCTCTTATTTCAAACTCATCCCAATAGGGATACTTCTTAAGGTGTTGCTTTGGTGGTTACTAACGGTTCTTAATAGGAGCTAGGTCTAGTGAATTAGGACAATTGAAGAAGTAGTCTAGCTTATGCTTATGCTTATGCTTCTGCTTCTACTTAGCTACTATATTATGAGCTAACTTGCCTCTATGACTAGAGTTATTATCCTCCATAAGAATGAACCTATCTCTGTGATTAAGCCATAGCTTAATAATAGGCTCAAGAATCTGATTCTAATAAGTAGTAAGGGATAGCTTCCTATTCTTATTACTTCGTACTTTATAAAAGTAGAGGTTACTCTTGAAGTTATATCCTATTGCTGCCTATGAGTGAGTAGCTTTAAACCGACCTAGATATAATTACCGCAGGCGATCGCGTATCGCTTGCTCTGCGCAGAACCTTATCTTCTTGTAGCCATCCTCGCCGACACCGGTACCATCAACCAAGTCTTTAAAGGTGACCTCCTTGGTATTGGGTCCCTATGTAGGTCGCTACTAGATGGAGATGCTCTTGTGGGCCCTCGCTTCTCACACCTATTTAAAAACCAACTCTTGCTAAGGACAAACTATATCCCTTGCTGGTGATCAAGTCGCCATCCCACTGCCGCCGAGCTCGTTAGTGTGGAAGCGCAGGTGGTCTTTCGGAAGGGAGTCGCTAGAACACCTCAGGTCTAGGGTCAAATGTCAACGAAATGGGCTCAACGTCGGCGGGGACGTGTTTTGGGCTCCAAAGAAGGCGCTACAAATAAGTGATTCTAAAATAGAAAGGGCCCGAAAGATAAAGGGAGCCCAAATTAAAAAAGGGCCCAAATCAAAAGTGACCCAAATTAGGTCCAATCTATTTTTATCGCATCGTAGGGTTAAGACAGCCATAAACCCTTAACGTGTCTTTCACCAAGATACTGTCTCCTCTGGTACGTACTACATTCCACCAATGCGACTACGCTAACAAGCTATGTATGCTTGTAGATGTCGATGGCATCGTCCCTTGTGTCTCTGCCCCTGGCTGCCTGCCTTGAGTACGTATCAGCGATAGAAGGCTACACCAGTGATCTGTGGACACTACAACATGAGAGGTGCCGAAGCCGATATGGTTCAATCGACCTTCAGGGTATAGTGCTAAGTGATAACACTTTGATTTCTTCACCATGTTGCCGTCACGATGTCGACCAATCACATTAGCCGCCTTGGAAGTAGAGCGAGGTCGACCAAGAAGCGATTGCACGGCTCAATGCTCTACTCCTCCGACACACACTTGCCGCGTGCCTATTGAGTAGTTTTTCGGGATATGCTCATCTATTTCTCGAATGGGAGTAGCGAGAGAGCCTGCGGCGCTTTTAACCCGGCTAGCGGCCTCTGGGGCTACAGTTGCAACAGCATCTATAGCGCTCTTAGCGTTGCTTAAGGCACCGGGAACCGCCGTTGTCGCGCTACTCGCAATGCTCTTAGCTGCGCTCTTGATGACTTGGAGGATGTCGCGGCGCTTGAGGAAGTCTGCACCTGGGATAACATCGTGTATGAAGCTTGTTGTGTTCAGCTGTTGGAAACCATCTGTTAGTGAGCACGCTGTTAGAATACTGTAAGCCAGTATTGATCACATGATTTAAGAATTAGTAATCTCTCATGAACATATAGCTGCAGGCCACCCTCCATCTTGTTGATAGGTCTAGAAAGTACGGTGATATCTGATTGGAGAGACCGAAACTTTAGACTTTCGGTGAGACCGAGAATATCGGATTCACCGTCGGCTAGACTGAAGAGCTGAAGTTGAGGCCGTAGATATAAAGGAGCAGGTTGCACTCTGTAGAAGAGGGAAAAAAAAACTCAAAATAAAGATAGTTTCAAGTCTATTGAGAATTGCATCACATGTGCCACATTATTAGGGTACTCATACTAATACATCTCAAACTGACAATTAACATAAAATGCACTTCTATAAACAATTTCTTTGTGCACCCACCAAGGCTTACATTATCTAGCTTATACAGTCGTCCAAGCTGAGGGGGTGTGTCAGATGTAAGGCCCGATAGGGTGTTAGATGTCACGTGTGGATTTCCAAGTTGCAAGATCCTAGATGGTAGCACAAACTCTCGGGTGTAACCACTTGGTAGAGGGGCATACAAAAGGCAGAAAATAGAGAACACACAATCAATCACGTTCATCATCAAAATTCGCCAAAGATCAAGCCAAATAGTCCTTGAATCTGACACTAGCACGCTCGAGGCTTGAGCTTGAGCACAGACCTAGCCCCTGAGTATTCTTCTGCACCTGAGTTTCTGTTCTCTTCTCTTCTTTACGCAACGTCTTGTATTCCACCTGAGATTGTACATAGTATAATAATCAAGCTACCTAGTTAAGCGTTGAAATCCCTACTCGTAGCCTCTCGTGACAGCTATCTATAAGGTGTAATTAGACCAGGTATAATACGCGAACCGTACTGTAGCCTTTGTTGTAGGCAACACAAGTATGTATTAGTGCTCTTGATGTCACACCATCTATCCTGGAAGCAGGTCAGGTTATCGCTATGGATATCCGCTGCCGACTTTGCTTTACAAGAGGTATGAACGTTAAAGTAGCGGACGAAATCTTGTTTGATTAGGTCGATGAGGCCGCTCCTCAGGATAAAGTTGTTGGTTTGATCGAATGCAATGACTTAAGCATAATTCCCCTCCTTGAAGATATTTTTGTAGAGTGCCCTAAAAATAGTTTGAGGATCAAAGGCTGCAGTACTATTAGCGGTAGACTTGTGTCTCATAGCATAATGCTACTTGCCATGTGCTCTAGGAGGGTGGCTGTTGAGAAAAAGGGCAGATGCGATTATTAGGGCTGCAAACTTAGTTAGCTAGCGGGACGATGTAACCTGTCTAAGGAAGTTTAATATATGTTCATTGAGCTCCAGTGCTACAGGATTATGCATCCTCGACGCCTTGACAAAATCGAACGGCCGGCCTATCAGGTCGGAAAAATGCACACTTGCTAATTTGAGGAAGGCAGCGAAGTGGGTAGCTGAGAACAGCGTTCGCCTGTCTTCTCTAGTTTTCCGTATTTAGTCTGATCCAACCCCAACCTAACCTATACCTAAGCTCCTACCACCCCAACCCTAACCTAACCCAAGGTCCACGTGACCCTAACCCAACCCAACCCCAACCCAAGGTCTGTGCGACCCTAACCCAACCCTAACACACTTAGGGTTGGGGTATACCTGTCACGGGGCAGCGCTGTCTGTCAGGTGATCCTGAGTTCTGTCTGGTATATGTATGCGAGAACCGCGTGAAGTCGTTGACTTCACGTCCTAGTCTTTTGCTTAGTGCAGCGGAAACGTACGTACAGATTCCTGCGTAGGTGGTCCGTGACAATACCCACTGACCAGCCTAGGCTGATTGAAATGTTAGGGCAGGCTCTAAGGATAACCTATCCGCGTAGATGCAGGCTATTAAGGTAATCTACTCTCTATTACTACCCTAGATAAAGGATCTATAGTTTCCCCGCTTATATAAGGTCTTTGTAAGGAGGGCGACCTTACAGCTTGCCTATATATTAGGTACAGAGCCTGGTACTAGCCGTTGTGCTAGTATTGATGTACTTTTGGCTATTTGGCGTAGTGGGGCTCTGCACTATTACAGCCTTACTAAATATCCTCTTTAACCTGCCTATTACTCTTAATAGGAACCCCTTTTCATCCATATTATACGTATACTAAGCTTCTATCTTATATTACTTTATCTTATTATCTAAAAGCTTAAAATAGAGGCTATACTTGTTAAAGGAATTAGCCTTGTGGCGGTTGTTATCCATGCTAACTGCATATTGAGAGATAGCATGGATGCTGTGCCAGTTAACAAAACGATCAGCCTAACGTGTTCTACCAGTCAGTGGGCAACACCAGTTAGTAGGCCACCTCATCAACACCAACGCGCTTACCCACACAACAACTTAAATAGCTACGTAACAACAGCCTCTAGTAGCTTAAAAGGAGGGCTAAGTCCTTCTTACTTCTTAAGTAATTAATTTATAATAAATTAAAAGTGTGCGTAGGGCTATGCACCTATTTAGTGTCCCTTAAATAACGCTATAACAGCGCCTTAAAGGCTATTAGCCTTAACTTACTACTAACGCATAGAAATATAAGCTAACGCTTACTAAGGAATAGAGCCTTATTTAATAGATACTAGAGCTTAATTAATAAGGCTTTTTACCTTATATTATTAACGTACGTTAGATAAGAGATGCTCTTCTTACTACACAAGGCTAGTAGCCTTCTCTATCTCTTCTTAGTAAAAACTAAGTCTCTTATTTTGTTAGGGCTTAGTTAGAGCTTTAAATAAAGTAGAACTATAAATTCTACTTACAGTACGTAAAATATAAGAATCTTATAAAGATAAATAGCTAATATAGCCTTATAAAGGATATAATTTAGATATAGGGTAGCAAATAGGTATAGGTATAGGTTGGGTTGGGTTTGATTACATAAGACCCGTACCCAACCCAGCTCTATACCCAATCTTTATACGCTAGTAATAGGTATAGGTTGAGGTTACTGTGAATAGGTTAAGGTTAGGGTTAGGGTTATTAGCCTCGGGTACGTCTGGGTCTGACTAATCACGTCTTTTTTATATTAAGTCTAATACTAACTAATATGTATCTAAAATAGCTAGTTATGCTACTAATTATAGTAAATTATTATGATTACTAAGCAACCCTAGTGGGTACCCGTAACCAAACCTAAACCTATACGTGCATAACCTTAGCCTTAACCCAACCTAGAGTCCGTGCGACCCAACCCCAACCTATACCTATGGTCCGTGCGACTCAACCCCAAACCCAACCTACTTATCTATAACCCTATACCCAACCTATACCCATAGCGGGTACCCGTAACCTATTTGCTACCCTATTTAGATATATAAAGTATTAGATAAGAATACGTATAACTTTAATAAGACTAAGTTTATAATAAGTATTACTTTAATATTAAAAGTAGTTACTAGCTCTAATACTATTAGATAAGTTACTATTATATAGCTTAGTAACTATAACTAGATAATAATAATTAAGTATATAAGTACTATAGGCTTTATACTACCTTTATTATCCTTAAGAGTAAGGTCTACTAGGCGTTATAGTATAGTCTTAAGCTTAAGCTACCTAGTAACTAGAGTATTAGTATAAGTAATAATAAATAGATAACTAATAACCTTAGTCTTACCTAGTTAAAGTATTTTAACGTCCTTACAGCCTTACGTATAATTAGAGGCTATTACTTTTTTATACTAGATAGCTATAGTAGCTATATAACGCTTACGTTTAATACTTACTATATAGAAACGAATATTATTACCTTTTATATACCTCCTTATATATCTTATAAGCTATAGCCTCTTAATATTAGTTACTTTTTACTTCTTAAAATAGCGTATAGATAAGTAATAGATAGGTTTACGCGCTAATAAGTATAGTTTATTAATAAGAATAAATTTCTCTACATATATCTATATATATATAACTATTTTCTTAGCCTTAAATATCTTTAGAGGCTTTTAGGTAATAGGCTTAGTCCTATTTTATCTTAAATATATTCTATTAATATTAATAGTTATCTATATACTATCTCCTCTATAGATAGTGTGCCGATGCACTTGGTGACCTGGTCACCTGGCCACTAAGGGCATCTCAGCTAGTTAGATGCAGCAGTTCAGATGCAGCAGTTCAGATGCAGCAGCTCAGGCCACATCAGCTTAGTCCACAACAGCTCAGACTTTAAGGCAATTAAGCGAGATTAGCAGAAAAATAAGGATATAAGGAGGCAGGCAGGCGGAGGAAAGCAAGGGAACATCGAAAAAACGATCCAGGAATCCAAGCATCCACTATTGAAGGAATCATCTAGACAACTATCGAAGGAACCATCCAGGAATCCAAGTAGTTCCACTATCTAGGGGGAATATCTAAGGAACATCCAGAAGTAATTAAGACAGTACAGACAGACAGACAGATACGGCTACTACAGTTATTTACCCGGCCCCCCCCATTATTGTTCATCCTTGTTTACCTACCTCCTACCTCTCATCTCATCCTTGATGGGATGACTACCTAGCTGTGTTCAGTGTGCTCAAGGCTACCATCGACAGGGAGAAGTTGGCTGAGGCCTCTGTTCCTGCACAATAGTAGCTATAGCTAAGGCTATTTAGATAATAGAAACGCCTTATACTACTAATTAACTTAATTAATAGGCCTACCTTATATATAAGCTTCTTTAATATTAATTATAGAGCTCCTTAAGCTAAGCTCTTACTTAGCTTATTAAAAGCTATTAGCTAGCTATAAACTTAGCTATAATCTTAATAGAGGAAAATAGTAAACTTTATACCTTAAATATACGTTTATAATATAAGAAGGATAAATAGTAATAATATATTATAGCTAGAGGTACCTTATAAGTTAAGGTAGGTTATGCGTTAGCTATAGCTACTAAAATAGCGTTAAACTTAAGGGTAGAAGAGAAGGCTTCTTAGCCTTAGCAACGAGCACTACTAACCTATACTAAATATAGAACTTAAAGTTATAATTAGACTTTATATAAATAAAGATAGAGAGTAATACTCCTATATTTACTAGTAAACTTACGGCGTAGTTGTCGCGTTTTCGTGCGTTTAGATCCGCCTGTTTTGATAAGGTGGCCTACTAACTAGTGTTGCCTACTAACTGGTGGAACACGTTAGTTCTTTCTAATGTCTTTTTTAGCTATTTAAGATGCAAAGTTTCGAATTATAGCCTTGCTAGGCGGCAGGCCTCGCTTAGTGAGCTGGATAATGTACTGGATGAGCTCCTTTTCTTAGTGTGGATGGAGCTTTTGTTGATTTTAAGCTTTGACTTCTCGCGAGGTTAAAACACGCTGGTGCCGCCTTGCGAGCGTTATACGGTTAACTACGGCGGACGATTACAGGGTGTAGTGCAATAGCCTTTTTCCGAGCTGAGGAAAACCAAAACCTCCAAAATAACTAACATTAATTATTGTACAAGTGTAAATTATAGTATAAAAATAAATAATAACTATAATAATATACAAAAAGTATAAAGTATAGAGTTAGGTTTAATTTTCTCTAGTTCTATTAAAATCTACAGCGTATAAGGGTCTTACTTATATAAGTTAAGATTACCTTATAATAAGTAGTAAAGTACTTAACTCTTCTTCTTTTATCTTATCTTTTTATACTTTAATAGTATTTAATATCCGTACGTTAAGTAATAACCTCTTAAGAGAAGAATTATTAACTATATATATAGCTAGTAGAGGGATATAGATTAATCTTAACTCTTTTTAGCTTAAGCTAATTACCTAATTTTATAAGGGAAAAAGTTCTAGAAACTTTATATAATAGTTACATAAAGAGTATAAAGTTAAGATTAGCCTTTATATACTTAAGTTATAGTTTAAGGAGTAAGAGATATCTAAGAGACTAAGTTTTAAAGAGGAGGAAGATATCTAGTACTATATTAAGGTTCTTTACTTCTAGGTTAGGTTAGATAATAAAGATATACTTATTAAGTTAAGAAGGTAAGAGCTTTATATTAGACCTTATACCTTTATATAACTTTAATTTAAGCTAAGACTTTATTATAAGATCTATAATCCTAAAGAACTCTAATAGGCTAAGCTTATTATATAATAACTTATTAAAGAAGGCCTCTAGTTAAGAGTAATTAATAGATATAGTAAGTAGTATCTCTATCTCTATTACTATTAGATAGAGATAAATATTATAAGAGATTATATATTCTAGGCCTATTGTACGATAAACCTAGTTAGGATTAAGAAGAGAGAGATCTCTATAAAGAAAAAGAGGTAAGTATATTATATAAGGACTAAACTATATCTAGTTAGTTAATAGATATACGAAGTTAAAGCTATATAGTTTTAAGATATATGCCTGTATTAATGCGTACTCTAAATATATAATATAGGTATTTATTAGTATTTTAGCTAGTACAGTAGTAAGCGTTAGATAGTAATATCTTAGTACTGTACGACAGGCAGGTATAGTGCCTTAGTTTATTTAATTAGACTGTAGGAGAGAAACTAGGTAATTAGCGTACGCCTAATTCTACCTCTTATAAAAAGCTTAGCTAGGAATTTAGTTTTAAGATTACTATATATATAGTATAAGTACTGTAAACTAAAGGATTAAGTTATAGTAGTAGTAACTCTTAAAGAGCTTACTTTTTAGGTAGAGGGTTTATATACGTACGACTTTATAAGTATTAAACTAATATTCTATAGACTTATTTTAAGTAGCTTAAGTAGGATAGCCTTTTTTCTACATACTATATAGCTAATTAGATTATATTATATATAGTCTATTTCCCTATTCTCTAGGAGGAGATATACTTATACGTTAATATATAGAATTCTTATAGGATTAGGTAGTAATTAAACTAGCTAAACACTGTTATTAGATAACTATATATACTTTACTATAACCCTCTAAAGCCTACTAGAGATTATAGTATATTATATAACTAAGAAATACTAGAAGATCTTAAGAGCTACCTCCTATTATAGGATATAATAGCATATTATCACGAGAGGCTACGAGTACGGATTTCAACGCTTAACTAATAGCTTAATTATTATACTACGTACAATCTTAGGTGTAATACAAGACGTGGCGTAAAGAAGAGAAGAGAATAGAAACTTAGGTGCAGAAGAATACTTAGGGGCTAGGCCTGTGCTTAAGCTTAGGCCTTAATAGGGCTAGCTAATTTAGGTGTTACAGGAACTATAGTAGTTACTGTAATAGTACCCCTCTCTTACTCTTAAGCTCCTGCAAGAGGTGTTTATAGAGTAGTATTATTACTAGTATTAGGTTTATATCTTTACGTAGTAAGAACTTTACTCTTACTCTTATATAGTTTTAGGTAGCTCTAAGATATTAGGGTACCTCTTATAGAAATTAGTTATAGCTTAATTATCCTTTAGGCCTGTAGTAGGTTCCTAACTTATCTTATTATAGCCTATCTACTTTACTAGATATTTATATTAGTTACGTTATCTATTAAGACGTAGGTCCTCTATACTTTTAATAAAGTACTCCTCCTCTTTATCTACTATTACTAGTCTAGGTAGTATTACTTATTAACTAAGTAAGTAGTCTAACTTAGCTGCAGCTAGTTAGAGTAGAGAGACGTAGAAAACTAGGTATATCTTTATAGATTTAGGCAGTTTAAGTCTATACGCGTAAGACGAGATCTTCTTAGCTACGTAGTAGGGGCTAAGATTCTTCTAGTCTAGCTTCTTTAAGGCTTATTAAGTGTAGATATTTTAAGTATTAAGCTAGACTTTATTACCTACTTTATACGCAGGTGCTAGAAGGCGTTTCTTATTTACGTGTTCCTATTAACAGGCTTAGGCCTATATTATTTCTTTGCGGATAAACTCTATTATATTATGCATCTTCTTAATTATCTAGTTAGCTTCTTAGGCCTGTAGAGCCTAGTATAAAGCTCTCCTTGTATTTAAGAGTAGTTTAAAATCTATTTGTAGGTTCTAGCTAAAGCAGGCTATTATTAGGGATAACTTAGTTAATTCTAAGACTGTGTTATTAGCTTTAAATTAGGCGATAGGTAAGCAGCTAACCTAGTTAGTTTACTAATAGTTCGTATACGCGCGTAGGACCTACTCTATTACTAAATTTATAATCTTAGTCTAGCTGTTAGTTTTAGGGTAGTAGCTAGTTAAATAGTGTTAGTTAATTTTTAATTATTTATAGAGTTTATTAAAGAAAGTAGAGATAAACTATCTGCTATAGTTAGAGATAATTGTATTTAGAAGGCTGTAATATACCTATATGTAGCGAATAAACGGCTAGGCGATGTCTAGAGCTTCTATCTTAGTATAGGATATTAGGTAGTAGTATTTAGATAGCTAATTAACTACTACTATAATATTAGTATATCCTTTAGATTTAGGGAGGTTAGTTACAAAGTTAACTAATATATCTTACTATTGTCTTTTAAGTACTAGTAGAGGCTTAAGTAGGCTGTAATACTTCTTATAAGAAGCTTTTAATTATTAGTAGGTATAGTAGTAAGTAATATAATAGTAGATTATTTAGAATATGTTTAGCTAGTAGTATTCTCTTTAGAGGATTTCTAACGTCTTTCGTTATCCTAGGTAGCCGCCTACAGAGGAGTTATATACTGCGCGTAAGAGCTTAATAATAAGTTCGTTATATATAGGGATTACTAGTTATCTCTAGTAGTACAGGCGCTAATTTTATTCTTTACATTCTAAGAGTAAGACTTTCTTAGATTACTAAGTATTAGTCTTTAATAGGGCTAAGATTTCCTATATAAATAGGTTAGAGTTATATTCTGCATTAATAATCTCTTAGATAGAGCGTTTAGTTTCTAATAAGGAAAGATTATAAGCGCTAGAGGGTACCTTAGATATTAGATATTTAAATAGATCTAGTTATAGTAGTGTCTATTTATAAGCGTTATATACCTCTTCCTAAGTAGGCTAGTCTTAGGAGCGCTATATTAGTGCGTTAGGTTTTTCTCTTAGCTTACCTAGTTAATACGTAATCGTAAAGTTAAAATAAGATAAGTACTCTAGCTAGCAGGCTTATTAGTAGCTTAGTTATTTTATAGTCGCGAAATACTGTAGGTTCTTATAATTACTTAATATATTAATTAGGAAGTAGGCTCCCTCTAGTTCTAGTCTCTAGTGTTTAAAGCAGCGTACAATTACGAGTAATTCCTTACTATATATCTTGTAATTACTCTTAGCAGAGTTTATTCTCTTTAAGTAATACGTAATAGGCTAGAGGACTCCTCCCTCGTCCTTCTAGGATAGGACTCCTACCGTTATATAGTCTAAGGCGTTAGCCTTAATAACTATAGGCAGGTTAGGGTTAAAGTAACAGAGAATTAGAGCAGTTATAAAGGCTTATTTTAAATTATTAAATACTTCACAGTAAGCGTTAGTAAAAGAGAACTTAGTGTCCTTCTTTATTAGGTATACTAGAGGTGTAACTATATATAAGAAGTTATTAATAAACCTCTAGTAGAAGTAAGTAAACCCTAGGAAAGCGCATATATCTTTTATATTCCTTAGGTATTCCTAGTCTTAGATAGCTTAAACCTTTCTAGAGTCTATCTTTACTCTACTTATAGTAATTACGTAGCCTAGGTATATAACCTTAGATTAGTAGAACTCGCACTTATTAACGTTAAGTTATAATCTAGCTTCTTATAAGGCTCTAAGGACAGATTAGACATATTTTTAGTACTCCTACAGGTTCTTACTATAGATTAAGATATTATTAAGGTAGGTAGTATAGAAAATATCTAGGTATAGACGTAGGACGTTGTTTACAAAGTGTTACAACATACTTAGCGCGTTAGCTAAGCTAAAGGGTATAATAAGATACTTAAATATGCTATATCTCGTATAGAAGGTAGTTAGCTATTCGTCTTCTTCTATAATATAGAGGTAGTTAAAGGCAGTAATAATATTAAGCTTTATATAGTACTTAGCTTTACTAAGTTAGTTTAGGGTTTCCTAGATTAGTAGTATTAGGTATTAGTTCTTAATAGTAATAGTATTAAGGCCTTAGTAGTCTATACAGAATTAAAGGCCTCCTCCTAGTTTCTTAATAAAAATAATAGGCGAGGTAATAGAGGATAAGCTAGCTTAGATAAAGCCTTTTAAAAGGTTATCTTTAAGGTATTTACGTAATATAAGTAGCTTATTCTAAGATATACTATATAGTAGCCTAAAATTAGGTTATTTACCTTCCTTAAAGTTAATATTATAGGTATATAGCTATCTTTTAGGTAGCTAATCTAACTCTTATTACAAAAAGACTATAAGTAGATTATAATATTTAGTAGGCACCTTAGTAAGCTAGGTTAGTGTAGGTCTTAGGAGTAAGGGCTTTATTAATATTAGTAATTAATACTATAAATATTTTATAGTCTTACTTCTTAGCTAGGTAAATAAGTAGTTTAGCTCTAATATAGTATATGTCTAGGTTAGGTTAAGATAAGAGGTTAGGTTCTTCTTCTCTATTAGGTCTTAAAGTAGGAGTCTCTAGGAACTCTTCTATAGGTTCTTTTAGTTAGTAATTTATCTTAAGTAACTAGTAGTTATGTTAGTATTAGATAGTTAAGTTTAGGTAAGTAGGCCTAGAGCGACTAGTATAGACTAGTACACTAGCTAAGGCTTTAGTCTTTAGTAGGTTTATATTATAGTTCTTGCGTAGACAGTGTTTAGTACACTGTTAAGCGTTAAACTTTAGCTATTTATACTTATAATCTACGCTAATCTTATACTTATATATCTAAAGTTAGCTAAAGATTATATTATAATAGCCTGTATTTATAACGTATAGGTACAGGTTCTTTATATAGTTTCTGTAGTAGAGAGTTAGGTTAACAGTATAAGAGACTTCTCTACTATTAAGTACAGTTCTAGTAAATCTAGTTAGGTATATAATATAAAGTAGCAGTATTTAATTTAGTTTTAGGTTACGCGCGAGATCTCTATAGATATAACTAATACTAGTTACTCTAGTATTAATAAGGGCTTTTAGGTTACTCTTTATAGGGCTTTATTAGATTAAGTAAAGTATAGTTATACTATATTTCTATAAGTCTTAATAGGGCGTAGCCTAGAGTTTAGTAGAGATTTAGTAAGTGCGCAGTCTTAAAGAGTAACTTATCTTTAAGATAAGGCTTTTCCCTTATAAGAGTAGGAATAAGCTGCTTTATATCTGTAAGATTATCTTAAGCTACTAGTTAAGGTTAAGAATTTATAACTCTAAGGGCTTTTTAGTAACTATAGATAATAACTATTTATATATAGTTAGGGTAGAGGAATAGAGTAGTAATAGGAGATATAATCTTTAGAGTCGCATTTAAAACAGCGTCCTTCCTTAATCTGTTTTTAACACTCTGCAGAACTAATAGGTGCGTAGTTAGTAACGTTAATCTCTATTTCTGTTAGACACTAGCGTTATTTAAGTTAAGATAGCAGGTAACGCAAATTATTATTATGTAACGTAATTAGGTTCGTATAATTATTTAGGGACTAAAAGATTAGTACGCTAACTATAACTCTTCTTAAATTATTAGAGAGAGAGTAGTAGAGTTAGTTAATCTAGGCTCCTTTATTTAAGTTAGTATTAGCTACTAGCCTTCTAAAATTTACAAAGTAGGATAGAAAGTTCTTCTTTCTCTATTTTAAGTTATCTAATTAGCTCTACGTAGTAAGTTCTTAGTTTAGATCTCTATAAGTAGCGTTAAGGAATCTAATAAGTTAATCTATAGTTATAATATCTTTATCTATAAGAGGGTCTACTAGTATAGTAAAGTTACGCTTAAGAGAAGAGTGTGCGTAGATTAGGCGGGCTTCTTTATTTATAAATTAATTAGCGTTTCTTTTTTACTTATATTACAGTTTTATTAGGAAGAATAGGAGGTCCTTCTTCCTTCTACTAAACGTAGGTAGGTTAGAGAGTTATTCTAATTTTAGCCTAATTATAGAGAGTTTAGAAAGAGAGGTTTAGGTTATAAGTAGGGTAAGAGTTATAGAAGAGGATCTATTACTAGATAATATCTTTTTATTACCTAGTTAGCTCTTAGCTTTAGTTATTATAATAGCTAGGGTAGTAGCAAACTTTATCTTAATTACCTTAAGTTCTTAGTATAGAGTTACTATCTCTTTATAATAGCGGGCTTCTTACTTAGATAGGGAGGCCTATAAGGCTTTATTTCTAGCTTTTAATACTTTACTACTAACTCTTAGTTCCTACAGCTATTATAGGATAAGCTAAAATAGATCTATATTTTCTTAAGAGGCTATAGTAAATAATATAATATAATATTATAAGAGGCTATAAGTAGGGATTTTAACGCTTAACTAATAGCTTAATTATTATTCTACGTATAATCTTAGGTGTAATACAAGACGTTGCGTAAAGAAGAGAAGAGAACAGAAACTTAGGTGCAGAAGAATACTCAGAGGCTAGGCCTGTGCTCGAGCTCAGGCCTCGACAGGGCTAGCCAATTCAGGTGTTGCGGGAACCATAGTAGTTACCGTGACACATATCTTCTAGAAGAGATAATAGCTTAGTGTATAAGTAAGCTAGCAGAAATTAGATTTAATCTGTATAAGGTAAAAATACAGATGTTTAAGAACTAAGAAGAGCTATTTAAGGACATATATCTTTAGCTAAGGCGGCTAGTAATTAACTATATTAGATAAAGTAGCTAGCCTAAACTTAGTCTACTACTACATCTAATAGGTAGCTAGGACTAGGAGGTAAGTTTTATATAATAAGAAATAACGCATATACTAAGAGATCTAGCCTCCTCTCCGCGAAGCTTATATTATACGCAAAGTTAATTTAGATATAGACTTTCCTGTAAATAGTTAGTAATTAATAAAATAGTAGTATATAACTATAAGCTGTATAAGCTACAGGATCTAGATATAGTAAGGAGAAAAAGGTTGTATAATAGATAAAAGGTGTATTGCACCTTCTCTTGCACCTTCTCTTACACTCTCTCTTATACTCTTTCTTATACTTTTCCTTATAGTCTATTATACGCTATTAATCTTATACTATCTAAGGGAACTTATTAAGTAAATAGTTTATTCTACTATAGAGCTGTACAACTTAGAGAGTTCTGTTAAGGGTATAGTACTAGGAGAGACTTAGCTATTAAATAAGAGTAACATACTACTATACAATAACCTTATAATATTACTTAAGGTTAGGGTAGTAGCATACTTGGGCAAAGTTGTACGTACAACACGTTGTACAACGCGTTGTGTAGTATAGACCTAAATCTGTTGTACAATAACTACATGTTACAGGTAGTTGTACAACTGTTGTACAACACACTCTAATTAGTCCAGTTGATCTTATCTGTTAATTAGTTTCCACTGTATTATAAAACTTCTAGATCTCAAAGGCAAAGTATTAAGCAATACAACCACCTTAAGAACATCGTTCTATCCCTAATCTTAATAGACTTAACCTGCCCTTTTAGTACAGCTGACACAGGGGGATCTTTAGGAGAAGTGACAAGAGAAGCTAATCCTGTTATTCTTTTCTACATTCGCTCGTTTTTTAACTACAATTACTCTACCTAAAGGTTTAGCCATTCTAGTCACCTATTTAGGTTAGTTTCTCAGCACTCTTACTGTACTTAAGTCGCTCGCTTTCTACTGTAGAATAATCAGACCTTTTCAACCTTTTAAACTCACCAAAGTTCGTCAAATCTCTATCAGAATCTATCGTTGCCATATTAACAACCGCATCGTCATCATTTCTAGTCCCTTCTACGCCTGCCTCATCATCTAGGGCGCCCTCAGAAGTCTCTATAGAACCTCCTCCGCATTAGATAAACATCTAGACTCTATTTCAACTTGCTAAAGGCTCCGAACAGACTTATATTATCCAGAAAGTCAGTTTAAAGCGACACAAGAAGGTTCTACACTATTATATCCTATATAAGAACTAGAAAACGAAGCTAATCTAGAGCAATACCTATACAAGTAATACAAAGGAGCATGTTTAAAAGAAGCATAGAGCTAAGTAGAAGGAATAGTATCGCAATTACACTAATACTTCCCTCAGTATAGATAATCTAAAACAAACATTAATAGATCAGTATGCACAGCCAGTTAGAGAGCATCATTCAAGGGATCTAATCCTCCGCCAGGCCTTCAATAAGCCACGATTCGTTAGGGCGTTTATCGCTCTCTATACTAGAAGGAGACTATTATTAAGCGCAACAGACTAGCCAGAGCTTCAGGAGCTTATATTAGCAGGTAATCCTGCTATACAGGACCTTTTAAAGCTATCCTAACGGACGCTTATACGCCTACTTGAAAAGAACCATCTAGAGTATCGCAAACAGCTTCACGTAGCTATACAAGACGCTGTCAGCCAAATACACTTCTCTACGGACATGTAGACATCACCAGCACGTCAAGGGCATCTCGCAATTTATATACAATAGGTTAATTATAAGTATAAGCTTCGGAAGGCTCTCCTAGGCCTTCCCCAAGTGTTGTACAGCCATAGCAGAGAGTCTCAGGCTGTACACATCCTCAGCGTTCTTAAAGTCTATAGTATTACTACTAGAATTAGCTGTCATACTAGCGATAACGCTACGTCTAACGACACGCTTTTAAGAGAGCTATTAAGCCATTTAATAGCTAAATACTAGGTAATTACGATAATACTATTCCTAGATCTCTAGGCTAATCGTAATTAGATCAAATTCGACCCTATTGCCTGCCGAATCTAATGCCTCAATCATATCCTTAACCTCGCCCTTTAAGCCTTCTTACTAGCTAAGTTAAAGGAGGCTCTTAAAGCTGCCCTTAATGCAATCAATCTCGCTAAAGATACCAACCCGTACGAGGTATTTTCTGCGGCGATAGGGGTACTAATAGCGCATAATAATACTAATAGGGCAAGGGCAAGGGATATTGCCGAAAGATCTAGTAAGAGTAAAGGCAAGGGTAAATAGAAAGGTTTTAAAGGCTAGGGATCGACTCCTGCACTCAAGAAGCTCTACAACCTCGCTATATAGCTTCGAACTAGCTCTATCTATTATAATCTATAGGATTAGGCTATTAGAATTAGTCTAGGGATCGATAACGATACTAGATAGTTATTATAGTACTTCGTGATCGATCGAGCAATCCGCAAGAAGGATAAGATTATTAAATTTCTACACGAACACGACGAGGCTTATAGCCCTAACACTTTGACTCACACAGATTAGGAGATACTAGGGCGTACACACCTATTTCTCTAAGTCTTTAATAGTGGCACTTTATAGATTGAAGGCGATCGTGCAGGCCTATCTTAATCGCTTGAGATAATAGACGCAATACTTGCCTTTTTCGAATAACAAAAGGTTTGTAGCTATTCTTATAGCTTTATTATTAAACAGCTAATAGATCTATAGAATCTATACTTATCTAGAGAGCGAAAGGATATTCGAATGGTTCATTCGATCAAGATAGGATGGTTCATCCTTAACAAGTATTACAAACTCACTAATACCGTTCCCGTGTACGCCGCCGCGATCCTACTTAATCCCTCGAAGAGAAGCCGATATCTTACACAGAACTAGCCAGCACAATAGCATTAGAAGGCTCTTAATGCTACACATCGTATTTAGGAGGACAAATATAAAAATATGCCGCTTAATCTGTCTAAGGATAATCTCATAGAGGTTAATAGCTCTCCACCTTCTCTGGAAACACCGAAAAACGAGCTAGATCAATTGAAACGCTCTCTACAGGTTAAGACGGCTGATCTCACAGATAAGGACAATGTACAGCTATTTATCAACGCTAGGCCTATCGCAATCAAGCCTCTAACTCCCTTAGAATAGTAGTGTTTACTAGAACAGCGACAGCGTTATCCACGGCTCCATCGCATAGCCATCAATATCCTCTCAATCCCTCCCTTATTAGCAGAGCCAGAACGAACCTTTTCAGGTGCTCGTCGTACGCAGTCATAGGACAGGCTTCAGATAACAGCAGAGAACCTTAAAAGACTTAAGTATATCAGCAATTAGCTAAGGAACGGTTATATTAATATCGTACACATTATTACGGCGATTAAAGGGGTGAATAACATAGCAGTTAAGCTAGATTTTAACTCAGATAAGATAGAATAGATAGTTAACTATCATAATAGGCAAATACAGCCATTTTAAGCCGTTTTAGAGACCTAACACGAAATTAACCTCAGATTATAGATTTATTATCACGTGTAAACAACATATTATACAACAGGCATACTACACATAATACAACGCGTAGTTGTAGTATAAAGCTCATACTACATTTGTTGTGTAGTATGAGGCTATACTACAGTTGTACAATTTTGCCCAAGTATGGGTAGTAGTACTGTACAAGCTAGATTTCTTCTAGGCCTATAAGATAAGGTTATTAGGTTAGACAATAATAAACTAATACTAAAAGTAAAGAAAGGATTATTTATCCTATTAGCTTCTATCTAGGTACTATAGTAATCTACTAAATCTTAGCGTACTTACGCTTATACAGCTATTAATAGCGCCTACTAGTAACTACTATAAGGCTGCAGTATAATAGTTAAGAAGATATTTCTTAAAGTTTAGCTATAGTATATATACTACTTGTCTAAGGATATATATAGTATACATAGCTACTAGTTTATTATAGATAAGTCTTAAATATTTTATACGTAATATTAGTATATTTTAAGGTTTTACTAATTAATTTAGATCCTTTATCTCTTACGCTTACTAATAATAATATTAAAAGGGTAGATAACTTTCTTAATAACTATATCTTGAATAATATAGATAAAGAGTAAGAGGAGTTATATAATAAACTACTACAGTACCTTATAACTTAAGTTACAGTGCCCTTCCAAAAGTTCTCGCCGCGCACGCACGAGCCACCCTCACCAGCACATGGGCACAAAACTTCAACACCATGAATCTCAGCCAATATATAATATAATTTAATTTTTTTTGAAGCAGTAGTTGCGCACGGGTTCAATATTTCGTTTGCCACCCTCGCGCTTTCTTGCATGCATCAATTCGTCGTGGCATGCTCATGATAAGGCGCCGAATCAGGCTGGCTGGTATGCGACGCCAGCAACTTTTCAATGCAGCGCAAAAGCCATCCCACTCCTCTATAGCTTGACTATAATTGTTGTACTAAGGATAGGATCTATACATGAGCTTTTTGAGATACCACCAGAGGTGCTCAATTGGGTTGAGATCAGGTGAGTAGGGTGGCCAGTCAACAGTACTGATGTGGTGCTCAGCCAGAAATCTCCTTGTGGCTGCAGCTGTATGTACGCGCGCGTTGTCCTGCATGAAAAGCTGTGAACGACGCCATGATCGTAAGAGGCCTTTCTTCAAAGCCTTGATGTAACTTTTGGCGGAGTATCCATAGTTTGGAGCATCAGGATCGCGCTCCATTATAACCAGAGGGCTCCTCTGCGCACACCCACGTTCATCCAGCCATATTAAACCCCACACCATCTGTGCTACCTTCTTACCACAGCTATAGGTTTAAAGCATTATTATCTTCTATTTCTCTTATAAATTGCGAAATACCCACTCTTGTGTTTACCCTGAGCCCTTCTAAAAGGAGCACTCATCTAAGAAGCGCATAGTGCGTCGATGCCACGGGAAAGAAGAGTACTCTCTACAGAACTTAAGCCGCCGCAACGCACGCGATTTGTTAAGCTTTAGACGCTTTTTATAAGGAGATTTAGTGAGGCCTTGTCCTTTAAGATACCGCCGCAATGTGGAATGGCTAGGTGGCTTCAAAGTAGTGCTATCTGGATTCATGACTACTGCCTCTTCAGCTAGCTCTTTGTACGTAATTTTTGGCTGTGCGCGTGCTTTGCGATAGATGATCTTCTTCTGATAAAGCGATAGTATAGGTAGTCTACCGCTGCGAGGTTTATCTGTTGTTTTGCCAGTTTGTTAATATCTTTTCCTAATGTCGCGTATACCGCGTTCACTGCGGCCAAACGCGTCAGCAACTTCAGCGACTGTAGCACCACCATGCAGCATGCTAATAATTTAATTCCGCTGCTGGACTGTTAAATTAGGACGTCTGCGCGTATTTTAGTCTATTTCTTGAAGAATTTGGCGTTGTAGTGGCATAATTATAATACTGCAAAGTTGAGGTGGTGTTGTTGTGATGGGGCGCGTCGCACTAGCGCGGCGAGAACTTTTGGAAGGGCACTGTAATACTAAAACTAGCCTAGTAAAGCTCTTAGCTTTTATAAAAAGAAGCTATATAATATATTAGCTTATTAAATTAGCCTTATTTCTCTAATTAGGTAAGAGTATAATTTAAGTTTATGTCTGTTTTAAAGATACTGTGTACGAGCCTTAGCCTAAGTCTCCTACTCCTATTACACCTTCCCTACTTCTATATTATATAAAGAAGCTAAAGGGAAAACCCCTATTTATTAAGGAAGAGAAGGCTAAGTTTTTTACTAGAAAGAGTACTATGCGTACATATATACTATCTTCTAGTACTTAAGTAAAGAATAAAGTAGATAATAAACTTTATTAGCTAAAAAAGAGAATAGTACTATTATATAGTAGCTAAAAGAAGAATATTTTACAGGTATCTATACTATAAGATTCTAAAATACCTCTAAATATAAGAGAGAATATAGGCTAAATATAAACACTTTTACATAAGAAGGGAGTACCCTTATATAATAATAATACTCTCCTTAAAGAGGATAGTCTATCTAATATTCTTTTTCTAAGAACTAAAAGTATCTTATATAATAATTTACTATATAATCTTTGTAGTAAACGTAGATAGAAAGGCTAAGTATAATCTTTTCTTACTCTTATTACTATTATATAAGCCCTTTTTACATATTTCTTTACTCTAAACGCAACTTTCTTTATTATATAACTCTTCTCTTTACCTTATTCCTTCCTTAATACTCCTTTCTTACTTTATCCTGTATTATAAAGTAAATAAATATAATCTCTTACCTTAATCTTAATAAAAATTAACCTAATATATAAGATAATTATATTTTATAAGGTATATATATTTAAATAATTATTATATAACTATGTAATATAAGAAAGAGATAGAATAGTTATAAATATGTCTACTCTAACTGCTACTACCGCAACAGCCCTAGGTTTAAATCTAAGTGTAAGTAATAAACCTTCTTCTAATCTGTACTTGTATAACCTAACTAACTCTTAGGCTTATATAGCTGTAACCTAGTATACAGGCAGTACCTACCTAGATTTAGTACTTTAAGGCCTATACTATAATGTAAATCCCTCCTAAATATTAGAGTTATATAACTAATAAATTTACAGGACTAATAGAGAGATGCGTATAATAAGAGTACCTATAACATTAAGTCTTAGTTAATATATATAAAAGAATTATAAATTCGTAGTAGTTAGCAATTATATATTAATGCTATACTTATCTAAAGCTGTAGATAAGAAAATCTTAAAGTAAGTTCCCCCCTAAAATTACTTGTATAACACTAAAATATATAGGCATATAGTAATTATTACTTAGCTACTAGTCTAAAGCTATTTACTAGTTATACGAGCCTTCTAGGCGCCTAGAATAGTGCCTGTAGAAACTATAAGTAGCAAGACTATAGCGTAAAGTACTCTGCTTAGGGAGCATTAGACAATAATAAGGAAGAAGACGAGGAGGAAGAAGACAAGGAGGAAGAAGACGAGGAGGAAGAAGACGAGGAGGAAGAAGATAAGGAGGAAGAGGAAGAAAATAAGGAGGAAGAAGGCTCAGACGAGTAGGGGAAAGGAAAAAAATAGGAAAATAGGAGTTAAAGGTGCTTAGTACGATACCTAATACGATTAACAGTTTTAGTTTTATTTCCTTTTTATTTTTTTATACTATAATTTATACTTGTATAATAATTAATGTTAGTTATTTTGGAGGTTTTGGTTTTCCTCGGCTCAGAAAATGGCTATTGCACTACACCCTGTAATCGTCCGCCGTAGTTAACGCTATACCGAGGCTCACCTCGTAACGCCCGGCCCTCGTAACGCCCACTCCGAACATCAAACCCATTAATAAACTTGAGGCTATTGAGCCTTATACTATAGCTATTATCGCGATTTTTTCTGGTGGATCGATTCATAAGGCTAATAGCTATCTAGAGCTACTGGTACTTGATAGGAACTTTGATTTCGCGGCCGCCACGTGACAAAACAGGCGGTAGGCCTGATTCTGCACCTGCGGCCTTCTCACCACTGCGAGGCCTCACAACCTGCCTTTTTCTAGTAACAGCCTCTGCAGCAGTTTTAAGGCTGCTCTTTTTTCCTTTTTGGGACAATTTAAGAGCTTGTTTGAGTCGTTTTGTAGCCTTGCGAGCAGCCCGCCTGGCGGCCTGATCAGCAGCTCGATCTGCCTTTTCCCTCTGCCGCAGTAACCTAGCCTCAGCCCTAGCTACTCGCCTTACTTGAACTATCTTAGCCTTAGCCTGCTTTTACTCCTTACAATGCTTAGCTGCTTCAAGCTTTTAACGTTGCTGCTTATCCTCCTTGCGAGCTCTAGCCTCCTGTCAGTCACGTGCCTCCTTTACCTTCTTAGGTAACTAGAACACAGCACTACTATAATAGTCCTTATCTAGCTGCAATAAGAGGACCTTACTCTGCTTCCTGCGCTTCCTCTTATAGATAAGAGCGCCTCTTATAGCTGTTACTTTATGCTTAAGGATAGCCTTTTTAGTGCAGATATAGTAAAAGATCCTGCTAAGCTTTCTAGCCCCTTTATCCTCGCGATGCGTGATAACGTAGCGTACTAGCGCCTCTAGCTCCCTCTAATTCTTAGCACTCAGCTCTAAGGACTTACTATCGCTTATATTCCCCTGCATAGCTAGCCTAGTGTTAAACCTTTTAAAGATAACCTTAGGATTAAAGAGTAATAGGCTAGTTCCCTTAAAGGCCTTAAGGATAGTCTCTTTTTTAAATAAAGCTGCCTAGGCTACTTTAAAGAAAGGATAGAAGTCTCTTTTACTAATAGAGACTAACCCCTAGCTTCTCTCTATCAACTATAAGATCTCCTCTAAGTCTGTAAGTAAGAGAGGCTTAAATATACTTACATTAAGTAGTTGTAAGCTATAGGTTAAGTAAGGAGGATAGATAGCTAGGAGGATCTTATTTTAGTCGCAATAGTTAATAAAATCTATAGAAATATAAGATCTATAGCTATTAAGGATAAGTAATTAATAGGAGGATTAAGCTTTTGCCTTAGTGTTGCGATTAAACACTTGTTTTAGCTATGCTAGGCCTATATCGTTGTTTATCTATCCTAAGGGAGATAAGGTAAAGCGAGCTTAATTATCCTTAAGATTAAACTCTTGCAGCTAGCTATCCTAGATTAAGCATAAGGCTAACTAAAATATTAGGGCAGGCTCTAGAGATAATCTATCTGCGCAGATGCAGGCTATTAAGGTAATCCACTCTCTATTACTACCCTAGATAAAGGATCTATAGTTCCCCTGCTTATATAAGGTCCTGCTGAATATCCTCTTTAACCTGCCTATTACTCCTAATAGGAACCCCTTTTCATCTATATTATATATATGCTAAGCTTCTATCTTATATTGCTTAATCTTATTATCTAAAAGCTTAAAATAGAGGCTATACTTATTAAAGGAATCAGCCTTATAGCAGCTGTTATCTATACTAACTGCATATTAAGAGATAAGATAGATACTGTGCCGCTTAACAAAGCGATCAACCTAGTTCTTTCTAATCTCTTTTTTAGCTGTTTAAGACGTAAAGTTTCGAATCATAGCCTTACTAGGTGGCAGGCCTCACTTAGTGAGCTGGATGATGTACTGGATAAGCTCCTTTTCTTAGTGTGGATGGAGATTTTGTTGATTTTGAGCTTTGACTTCTCGCGAGGTTGAAATGAGCTGGTGCCGCCTTGCGATCGTTCTACGGTCAACGCCATAGGTATTCGCCAATTTTGTGTAATTAATATCTTCTCCAGACTCTAAGGAGTTGATAGCTGTAAGCGCATCTATAACTGGGTCCATATTGGTTGAGATACGTGGTGTTGAAAAAACCGTGCAATTGTTGAGGAGCGGGCGTTATGAGGGGCCGGGCGTTACGAGGTGAGCCTCGGTAGGCATTCGCTAATTTTGTGTAATTGATACCTTCTCTAGGCTCTAAGGAGTTAAAAGCTGTAAGCGCATCTGTAATTAGGTCTATATTAGTTGAGAAAAATTCGTGCAATTGTTGAGGAGCGAGGGGACGATCTTTACGAGGCTCGGTATAGTTAGCGTACCCCCAATTAAGATTAGTGCTGCTTGAAGTGCCCCGCGCTTTTCTAAATAGTAACAGCTACCCCACCACCATAGAGATTAGAGTAGGGACTAGGTTTGCAGCGCATCTCGAACGCGTTTTGAGGTAAAATAGAGCTCGATTGTAGTGAGGCTACTGAGTCACATAGAAATCGCTATACAGAGATATTTTCTGGTGTTGTAGCAGGTGTATGGCACCGTTTTTCAGCACTTTTTAAACTCATTAACCAGTCATCCTTCCCTCCATGTCAATACAGTCTTGAAGCCTTCGTGGCATACTACCTACACGCCAGTTTACGAAGTTAAGAGTTATTTTCTCCTAGCCGTCACGGGCTAGCTCTCGCGTCGCTATCTTCTTCTAGGATAAAGTAAGGCTGCTCTTCAATCTAGGGCTTGACTACTGGCTTAAGGATAGTATCTCTGTACACCTTAAGAGAGAGCTTACTATTCCTGTTACTAGAAGTGTTATAGAAAGTAAGGTCGCTCTTGAAATTGTAGCCTACAGCAGCCTAGATGTGCGCAGTCTCCCAGTCTCTCTCGTCCTCTCGGTTGAGCAGCTCTTGAATACAGTCGCTGCAGTAACGCTCGCTAGGCCTGCGGGTGACTCGAAGCTTTCCCTGAGGCCCTACACGGCAGGGTACCTCGTCTGAGAAACGTACATCTCGCCAGTCCTCCTTGGCAGGTTTGAGAGCAAGGCAGGTCTCGCTGTGCTCTACTCTCTGCTTTGCGCAGCGCTGAGAGACCCAGCCCTTAGTACAAGCGATACATTTGCGATAGTCCATAGAGCCTAGGTGCTCGCGAAGGGTTTCTCCACAGACATCTAAGTTAAGCTCGTAGGCTAACTGCTCCCAAGTAAGGACACAAGCTTCCCAACCTTAATCTTGGAGGAAGCGGTCACAGCGTTTAAGGTCCTTGCTACTAAGCTTCGATGGCCGCCCGCGCTTCTCCTTAAAGCCAGGGTTGTTATAGTAATTTCTATTAAAAACTATCTCTGCTAGATTATCTGAAACCTCCTCTTCTCTTCCCTCCTTAAGTATAGCCCAGCCCTGCTGTTTTGAGACGCCGTAGAACTTAAATAAGTCGGTATAGTAGTATGGGATGCCCATTGCGTCATTGAAGTCAGCAGCGCCACGTATGCAAGCTTTTTTAGGGGTACTGATATTCAGAATACCACTTCTAGACATGCTAAGAAAGATGCGCACATAAAAATAATATATTAACTATGTAGTTGCGCTGTAAAGTAAGGTTCAAATTAGGAGCTTGCCATCTCAATCTGGTGGGGGCGCTTTCGGAGTCGGCTCTTTTTTTTCCCGGCGCGTGCCAGAGGGCGTGGAAAGCTCGCGTTTTAGTGCCGCGTACGAGGGGCCTTTGAGGGTTGGTCTGCAAAAGCATCTCAAGTACCGAGGTTCCCCCCGTGACGCACCACCCCGCGTAACGCACCATCTGAACACCAAAACTCAGAACTAAATTGAGGCTATTAAGCCTCACACTATAGCTATTTTCGTAGTTTTTTTTGGTGGAGCGATTTATAAGGCCTCAAACTATCTATAGCTACTGGTATTTAATTGGAAGTTTGATTTTGCGGCCGCCACGTGACTAAACAGGCGGTAGGCCTGATAGAGCACCTGCAGCCTCCTCACCACTACCAGGCCTCGCAACCTGCCTTTTTCTAGTAACAGCCTTTGCAGAAGTTTTAAGGCTGCTCTTATTTCCTTTTTGGGACAATTTGAGAGCTTGTTTGAGTCGTTTTGCAGCCTTGCGAGCAGCCTGTCTGGCGGCCCGATCAGCTGCTTGCTCTGCCTTTTCCTTCTGCCTCAACAATCTGGCCTCAGCCCTAGCTACTCGCCTTGATTGAACCAACTCAGCCTTGGCCTTCCTTCTCTCCTCACGATGCCTAGCTGCTTCAAGCTTTTGACGTTGCTGCTCCTCCTCCTGGCGAGCTCTAGCCTCCTGGCGATCACGTGCCTCTTTTACTTTCCTGGGTGACCAGAATACTGCACCACCATGATAGTTCTCATCCTGCTGCAGTGGGAGGACCTTGCTCTGTTTCCTGCGCTTTCTCTCATGGATGAGGGCGTCTCTTATAGCTGCTACTTCGTGCTCAAGGATAGACTTTTTGGTGCAGATGTGGTGAAAGATCCTGCTGAGTTTTCTAGCCCCTTTATCCTCGCGATTTTTGACAACGCGGCGTACTAGCGCCTCTAGCTCCCTCCAATTCTCAGCACTCAGCTCTGAGGAATCACTATCGCTCATAGTTGCCTGGATAGCTAGCTTAGCTTTGAATCTTTTGAGGATAACCTCAGGATTGAAGGGCGATAGGCCAGTTGCCTTAAAGGCCTTAAGGATAGTCTCCTTTTTAAATGAGGCTGCCCAGGCTGCTTTGAAGAAAGGATAGAAGTCTCTTTTGCTAATAGAAACTAGCCCCTGGCTTCTCTCCATGAACTGTGAGATCTCCTGTGAGTACGCTGATGAGAGAGGCTTGAACATGCCCACGTCAAGTGGCTGTAAGCTATGGGTTGAGTGAGGAGGATAGATAGCTAGGAGGATCTTGTTTTGGTCGCAATAGTCAATAAAATCCATAGAAACATGAGATCCATGGCTATCAAGGATGAGTAATCGATAGTAGGATTGAGCTTTTGCCTTGGTGTTGCGATCAAACACCTGTTTTAGCCATGCTAGGCCTATATCGTTGTTTGTCCATCCTGAGGGAGATGAGGTAAAGCGAGCTTGATCATCCTCAGGATCAAACTCTTGCAGCCAGCTGTCCTGGATTGAGGATGAGGCTGACTGAAATATCAGAGCAGGCTCTAGGGATGATCCATCCGCGCAGATGCAGGCTATCAAGGTAATCCACTCTCTGTTACCACCCTGGATGAAGGATCTATAGTTGCCCTGCTCATATAAGGTCTTACTGAATATCCTCTTTGACCTGCCTATTACTCCTAAAAGGAACCCCTTTTCGTCCATATTATACGTATGCTGAGCTTCTATCTTATATTGCTTAATCTTATCATCCAAAAGCTTAAAATAGAGGCTATACTTTGCTAAGGAATCAGCCTTGTGGCGGTTGTTATCTATACCAACGGCATATTGAGAGATGAGATGGACGTTATGCCGCTTAACGAAGCGATCAACCCAGTGCTTTCCAATGTCCTTTTTAGCTATTTAAGATGCAAAGTTTCGAATCAAAGCCCTGGTAGGTGGTAGGCCTCGCTTAGTGAGCTGGATGATGTACAGGATGAGCTCCTTTTCCTGGTGTGGATGGAGATTTTGTTGGTTTTGAGCTTTGACCTCGCGCGAGGTGGATGTGCCTTGGCTGCGCCTTATCAGCGTTGTGTGCACAACACCATGCTTTCTAGCTATTTCCCTATAAGGAATATTATCCCCAGGCCCCAAGGAGTTGATTTCTGCAAGCGCATCCTCAATTTTCCCCATATTGGTTGAGTTACGTGGCATTGAAAAGTTGGTGTTGCATGCTCGGATGGTGCGTTACGCGGGGTGGTGCGTCACGGGGGGAACCTCGGTAACGTGTTCCACCACTTAGTGGGCAAAACCAGTTAGTGGACAACCCCACCAAAATCAACCTGTACCACCACGTTCAAACAGTAATAGCCTTAACACAGTAACTCCAAATAGCTTAAAAAGAAGGTAGGGTAGAGCTAGCTATAGCAGTAATTCGAAAAAATTAAATTTCTAAAGTTTCTTATGCAGCTGCGCTGTACCGAAGTTCCCCCCGTAACGCACCACCCCGCGTAACGCACCACTTTTTACACCTAAATTTAGTAAAATAGACTAACTTTAAAGATTAATATCTTCTTAACTACTAATTAGAATCTTTTAGTTTTTTAAAATTCTTAATAAGAATATCTTAATGATTAACTTTAGAATTTTAGAATTATTTAGTTAAATTATATAAGCAGCGTTTTTTAAATACTAGTAAAATTTAGCTTTTTATACAAGCCATTTTTAGAAATTCTAAATAAGCTAAAATATTCTTATTTAGGTATGTATTCTAAATTTAAAGTATAAAAAGTTATTATTTAACTAGATTTTAAAAAATTACTTATCTAAGGTTTCTTAGAGTCTATAAAAGTTTATTTTTTATATAACTTAACTACTACTTAACTTTATAACTTTTATATTTTAAGTTTAGAATATATACTTAAATAAGAATATTTTAGCTTATTTAGAATTTCTAAAAATGGCTTGTATAAAAAGCTAAATTTTACTAGTATTTAAAAAACGCTGCTTATATAATTTAACTAAATAATTCTAAAATTCTAAAGTTAATCATTAAGATATTCTTATTAAGAATTTTAAAAAACTAAAAGATTCTAATTAGTAGTTAAGAAGATATTAATCTTTAAAGTTAGTCTATTTTACTAAATTTAGGTGTAAAAAGTGGTGCGTTACGCGGGGTGGTGCGTTACGGGGGGAACCTCGGTATGCAGTCCCTCGTTTAACACTTAAACGCCGCTTTAAAGGCACTCTACCTTAAGCTGTGCGCAACTACTATAAGTGTAAGCTAGACCCTACTAAAGAGTAGTCCCTTATTTAATAGATACTAGACCTTACCTAATAAGGCTTTCTACCTTAAATTATTACTATACAGTAGATAGTAGATGTACTGCTAGCTGCGCGAGGTAATAATCCTCCTCCTTAGCCTGTTAGCAAGAACTAGATGTTGCGCTTTATTAATTGCGAGCTAGAACTCTATATAAGATAGAATAGAAAGCTCTACTTACAGCGCGCTCTAAGCGAGGACCTAGCTTCTATTAGTGCGTGGTTTAAGCTTATATAAGAGACGTGCTATGCGTACAGCGTAGTAGACGCAGACTTCTATAACTTTAATAAGACTAGGTTTATAATAGGCGTTGCAGTAACGTTAAAGGTTATTACTAGCTTAGACACTATAGGACGAGCAGTTATAGTTCAGCTAGGTAACCGCAACTGGGTCACGGCAATTAAGTCTATTAGCGCGACAGGCCGAGTGCTGTCTCCGTTCATTATCTTACATGCTAAGATGCACCAAGCTGGCTGGTACAACAGGCTACCTGCAGGCTCAGCAGGCTTAGTACTCGCAGTTAGCGACAATAGCTGGACAACAGATAAGCTAGGCCTTGACTGGCTGAAGCACTTTAACAGGCACACGGCCTGCTGCGCTCAAGGAGCCTATCGCCTGCTTATACTAGATAGGCACAGCAGCCACGCAACACCTAAGTTCGACTAGTACTGTAAGGAGAATAAGATTATTAGCCTCTGCATGCCTCCTCATACCTCGCATCTCCTGCAGCCTCTTAATGTTGGCTGCTACTCTCCTCTCAAGCATATGTACGGCAAGGAGATAGACGAGCTTGCGCGTAAGGGTATATTTCATGTTAATAAGCTAGACTTCCTCTCTATCTACTATACAGTCAGACGCAAGGTATTTACAGAGAAGAACATTAAGCCAGGCTTTCGAACAACAGGCCTTGTCCCAGCTTGTCCTGAGCGCGTCCTCTCGTCGCTCACAGTTGTCCGTACGCCGTCTCCACCAGCGACAACAGAGGTAGCAGCAGCTGAGTGGACAGCTGAGACGCCGCGCACGATATCTCAGCTTAAGAAACAGGCTCAGCTAGTTTAAGACCTCCTGCATCGTCAGTCTCAGAGCCTAAGTAGCCAAGCTATTCGCCAGCTTGTTAAGGGTTGTCACCTTGCTATAAACTCAGCAGCTATCCTCGCGGACGAGAATACAAAGCTGCGTGCAGCTGCTCAGCGTAAACAACGTAAGAAACAGCAGCGCAGGCAATATATAGCCCGTAGAGGAGCTCTGCAGGTTGAGCAGGGCCAGCTGCTTGCTGCAGAGGCTGGTAGGGTAGTCAATGAGGGTAGTCAAGCTCAGCCTAAGCGAGTGCGCCAGCGCGCACTACCAACGTGCAGCAACTGTCATATCCAAGGACATACTCGAACTCAGTGTAGAGGTAGCTAGACTAGCTTATCCATTAATTTTATCTATTATTTACTATGCTGCTGTTGAATAATTAAGTAAAAAGGTGCGTCAATTTTAGTGGGGTTGCCCACTGACTGGTTTTGCCCATTGGGTGGTAGAACACGTTACGCAGAATGGCTGAGACAGCAAATAGCGACCCTATTCCCTCGAGTCACAGGCTCAGGAGGTTGAAAAAAAACTTCTCCCCCCAGTAAACAATAAGATAACAAATCCCCTTATTGATAAAGAATGCGTATATACTACCACTTTGTAACCCTGCAACTCTATACTCCGATATCAGTCGCCGAGGAGTAGCCGACCTTCCGCAATCATTATCCATCCATTAACATATACTAATAAACCGGCTGCACCAATCAGCACAGTAGCAGCAAGAAGCTCAGTTGGATTTTGTTTGTCCATCATTATCGCAACTGGAGTAAAAATCCCAACAATTCTAGCCCATGCTCTGTCAATAAGTCCGACTGTATCACTATCCTTCAAGGTACCTTCTCTGGCTTTGTCTGCATAATTTCCTATTGCGGGAGGTAGGGCACTGATTTGTAATACGATCTGGACTACTGGTTCGACTCTTCTCTTCCAGATAAGATCATCACGCAATGCAGAATGTTGCCCCGCCAGCGTTTTCAAAATGCTGAGGTCTGTTATGAGATTTGCCATCATATTTTCCCATGTGGTAGAGTGATTGAAATTGCCGATCATTTGGGGAACCATGTTGGCCACAGTTGCTGCTGCATCGGTGATGAGCCATTGCCTCGGGGGCGATCGAGGTGAGAATTCCCACTTGACGCCAGCGCACAGTTGTGCAAGAAATCCCGAGGCTGCAGCGAAGAACCTGGAAACGGCATTGACAACGTGGTATGTAGCAGTGTAACTATCAACATGTGCAGGAGTAGAGTCTTCGGCCGTAGTGGTCCCATTCGAGGTTACTGCAACAACTTCAGCTTCTGTTACGACAGCGATCGGCGCAGAGGCGGCGTGGAACTCTGCCGCATGGATTGAGCGCACGGAAGTAGCTTGGCCTCTAACAGCGGCTTTCCGTGCAAACATTGGCTGGGCAAGAACTGTATTCGATTGAGACATAAAAATGTCTACGATGCTTTGGAAACTTGGCGCGTTAATCAGGGCGTGAGTAATTGCATCGTCAGCGAATGGCGCAATCTCAGCGGCAATCTTGTACATGATAGTTGCGGGTATAGCCAGGACAAGAACGACCAAATCCAGAATGCTGAGTTCCGCATCGGCAATCTGCTTGTACAAAGGCCCCAGGATTGGGATCTTGATTGGCGCGTCCAGAATGTTCAATACTACCTCGGCCAATTGCTTGATAATGTCTAGGGTGTTCACGATGACATTTTTAGCCGTCTTGAGCAGGAAGTCGCCAACGATTCCCAGTATCAGCTGTATGACTTTGAGTGGCGTCAGCTGAGAGTGTTTATCGACAATCTGAGTACGAATCTGATCGACCAGGGTCTTGAGATAATCGTACTCGTTCACTGCCACACCCTCGAGATCATGTAAAGCGGCTTGTAACCCACCAAGATCGGATTCCTTTTCTTCAAGATAGGATACAATAGCGTTGGCCATGTTCGAGTGCAGGTGATTCAGACCCCAATGGAATTGAGGACTGCTCGAGCCGTCGTTTGCATCCTTCGGGGCCACAACAGACCCCACAGTGATGCCTGGATCAGTAACATTGGTCAAGGCATTTAACTTCTGCTCCAGTCCCTCGAAAACTGTTGAGACCATTTCCTCGGCCGTCGGCATAGAATCGAAAGATTTGCGAATCTGTTGCTGAATGACATTCTTCATAACCTGATGGGTTCGGACAATATCCTTCCAATTAAAGACAAAGCCTAGCCATGCCATAAGCTTATCCCGCACAATATTAAGCTGCTGGAAGATCCATTGCATGGCGTGGTGAATGGCAAAATAACAGTCAAGTAAGGCGTGATACACTACGTCGCCAATCTTGGCAAATACGTGGTTAATGCCATCGATGATCCGGACTTCCAACGTGTGTAGACCGTCAACAATTGCGTGACCAAGCATTCTGAAGAAATCTCCAATTTTGACAAATACGGCTGGCTCCGTGCTCGAAGTCGATGCGGAGGTGTTGGCAACAGCTGTGGTTTCCAGTCCAGCAGACAGTCTGAGAGGAAGGGAAAGGACGTGCATGCCTGGTGCGCTGTTAGTTCGTGAGATCAACATAAATTGAAAGACTGACCTGATGCAGAGGTGACGCTTCCAGCTGTCACGCTTGAGCTGGCTTGAGAAGGTGACCCGTCAGGTTTGAGGCCTTTCGCGACCCCACAAAACTGCTTCAGAGCCTGAGCTGCGGCGACTCTGTCATCGTTGCTGACTGATGGGTCAATTAATGGTTTATTGGTACCCTCAGGATCGGTGATGTGAATTGCAGTCAAATCATTCTCGTTTTGTATAGCTTGCACTTTGCTCATTACCGAAGAAGTTGGATCAATAAGAGTCGTTACATCAACCACGGAAGCATGATAGCACACTGCAGAAAGTGTGTCGGTCTGCTGAATGATGGTAATTGCGCCATTTGGATCTGTTTTTACTTTGACAGGATTATGCGCAGTCAGAATGTAGTAAACATCGTTGACGTAGACAGGCACGGGGCTGACAGATGTCAAGCTAATTTCGAAATTAGACTGTGGCGACTGGTCGTCATCAACAACCTCTACTCTTGTTGTGTAACTGTCAAACTCAACCATGTCCGTGACATCGGTACCGGGTAACAATATATTACGTTGACGCCAATTAGTAGTTACCGGATCTTGGTCGAGTTCAACTATCTGTTGTCCGGCTACGTGGGCGAAGAGCGTGTGGCTGTTGGAGGTCATGCCGTTGTAGAAGGCGAAACGCTCAATCTGTGGAAGCAGCACAACTGGCGCGGACCATTTGGCAGGCTGGGTCTCGCTACCAGCCGGACAGGTGGCATAGAACAAACCACCTTGCGCATTGCGTCCCCAAACCGAAGTGGTTGAGCCGACCGTCATGGCTTGCAACTGCGAGGCGCCTGCAACCAACGCGCCACCGATACACCGCACAGCTGTGGCTGAGTCTCCTTGACCTGTCGGGGGAAAAACAGACAAACCATTGGGGTCAGCGACAAACAGGCAGCTGTGACCATCGTGGTCGAGGGCGGAGGACATCGCTGTTGAGCCTGGAGATATAACCAATCGGGCTGGTGTAGGCGCAACATCCGGTCGGAAAGCATTATACAGAGGGGCATAGATGAGCCTCTGCTGTCCATCAATACTGCCAAAAGTGTAAATTCCTGCAACGTGATCTTTGCTCCTATGGCCGAGTGTGCTGTCAATGCTCCCAGCATCTAGATCAATGGCCAGCAGGTGTTTGTTCCACTGTGGGAACTGACCAGGTGTAATATAGTATCTGTCCAAGGAGTTGCTGGTTCCGGGTGCTCGCCAGATATCAACTACGCAAGTACTCCCGATGTTAGGAATATTTAGGACGAAGCTGTCTGCAATCTGAATTTTGGGGGCATTGGACCCTGCAGCATCGAACGGAATCTGAGTCCAAGTCACGCCTGGAGCTGTTGCGAGTTGCGCGTTGTAGTCATTATTCTGAGAGATGAACAAGTGGTCCGAACCATTGATTGTCGCGGCGAGGATCAAGTCCCATCTCCCGCTCACGGCGTTTTGGGACACTGCAAACGCCCTGGCTTGAACTTGAGCATTGTTAAAGTACTGAGCACCAATGCGGCTGCTCAGATCCTCGCGGTTCCAGCCAACGGCAGTTGACTGCACTTCCTTTGTGGCCCAAAGCTGTTACAGGTCAGTCAAAGGCTGGGAGACTGTATCTTGTACCCACAATGCCATCTGTTCCCAGTGAGAAGAAAATCGATGCTTCGTCGTTGGTCTGAATGACATCGAAATGTCCACCCGGAGCCATGACATCGGCATGCTTCTGGGCTTTCATCCATTGTGACTGGGAGGTGAGCATCATTTTGGAAGGCCTTTGCGCTTTTGGCAAAATGTATCAAGGTGTTGTTGAGATATTGTTATGTGAAGTTGTAAAATGGTAGTTTACTTATACTCAATGTACCCAGAACAACCTCCTCTCGCCAATCTTCCACTCTCCAGCTCGCTATTCCATTTTTCCTCTACTCTGTGGCGGAACTTCACATGCGTCGCAAACGGCGTCTGAAAGTCAGTATCACAAAGTTAATTTGATGACATGCATAGCTGAACCTGACACATATGCTGCAATTTCTGGACCGCACTATAGTTCGACAAGGGTGGGCTTCGAGGAGGGGTTTGGCAACTAGAACGGAGGGCTTGAGTGCCAGCCGTCCATCCCCGTACTCAATGGAATGCATCATACATGTACCCCGCTCAATCATTCGAGATGACGTGGTCTGGCCCGTAGAAGAATGATAGCTCGTAAAGTGGTAATAGCGCTAAGAATAACAAACTTTCTGGGGACGTCGTTGTTGTAGGGTTGTGATAGGTTGGATACAAGGACCTAGCTAGATTCCATGGTCTCGGAGCATTTGCAAGTTGTGCTGACAATCACATGCATTTGCAAGATGGTGCATTAGCCTTGTCGATGAAGGGATGAGGACGGGGAACCAATACCGGTAATGTTGATATTTGGCTCAAGCCGCTGCAAAGAAGCAGCTGAAATGCCTTGCAATGCAAACGCGTCATTCTCAACAAGGGGTGCAGTGAAGCGAGTCAATCAATATAGCCCGCGTATGGTATGGTCGTGTCATCTAAATGTATCTATACACTGCTTGAGAGATACGTGATAGTTCTGTAGAGTATCCAGCGGCGTCGAAGAGAATAACGATACGGTAGCATCATACAGCAGATACGTGGTAGCATGTTGTCGCACTGGACGTGCTAAAACGATGAAGTTGAGATAGTGATGATAAGCAGCAGCGTTGTATTGATTGATGTTGTGTCTGAAGTGTGGGGTAATCCAACCCGCAGATTTACATGCAGCATCACAGCTGGATTACTAATACAGTTGCTTCTTGGGGCTCGCCCGGCCTGCGACAACATGTCTTCAGCCGCAACATCGTGCATAACCCATTCAGCCCACTTCAACCCACTTCAGCCCACTTCAGCCCTCACCACTGACTAAGGCCCGATCCGTCTTGGCCATGCACATGCATGATGATGGTCCATGCGCTCGAGCAGCTCCGCTTAGCGCACCAAGCAGAAAACGTCTGCTTGCCAGCACCACCCAACAACCACCTTCGCCAGCACCTCTCGAGTCCGTGAGAGGGGGTGTGGATATGCGGCAGGCTGGCCGCTAGCCTAGCCCTTTATCGGTCTAGCGAACTCTAGTGCAAAGTCTCCACTCGACTGTCGCTCAGTCTATCAGGCTGGCCTTGACTTATGCCTCGTCAGCTTCGAATCATTCGCCTTCGACCATGGCATTCCCCAACTCAGGTTCTTTTTATGTACCGAATGTGTTGCAGCCGCGGGTCGGCCATCTATATAACTTAAGTGGCCATCGCCTGTCATCAAGGTATAATCCCATCGACATCTCTTTTGCTTCGGCTCCAGTTGGCCTCACACTTATATGATCAATATGTCGAACACTGCTGCTGCTGCTGCTGCCGCGGTGGCTGCCGGTGATGCCTCCTCTGCGCTGTCTTCCAATCTGAGCCAGATTGGCTATGATATGGTGGTTGCAACCACCCAGAAATCGATCAACGCCACCATGCTGCAGTATTTGGATGGATCCGACAAGATTGAACCGACGGTCAAGTGCTACGCCTGGAAAAAGGTCGTTGATCCAACGACAAAGAAGAAGAGCGAGGTTTTGACCGAAATAACCTTGGCCGACCTTGCCAATGCCGCACCAGGAGTGGACCCTTTTGCAATCGCTGACGACGCAGATCCAGACAGCGATGTTTCCTTACAGCGATTGAGGTTTGCCAATTTCGCCTTAGCATATGTACGTGCATGTAAACTATGCTCGGGACCACTTGCTAACCTCGTGCTTGACAGACAATCACGCCAGGTCTTCCCCAGGGCATCAAGCCACAAGATATGCCCAACATTATTGAGCTTGGAGAAAATACATCCTCGGCTAAATACAATATGCTCTGTGCCGACTTTAGACTTTGCGCTATGACTTACACGGGCATGGATGTCAGCTGGAATACCTTTTCACAGCCTGTAGGCGACGCCTGGGCTTTCTCTTGCACAGTAGACCTCCGCATGACTTCGGATGATGCTGGATCTGCCTTTAACAAGCTCGATCCCGACATCCAAAAGCAGATTAAGAGTGACTTCCAGAACGAGGATGCCTTCAGCGTGCAGCAGCTGCTGTTCGATCTCAACAATGCCGGCCTGCAAACTGTGCCTACAATGCAGATTCTCAAGGGCAAGAATGTTTTGGATCCCACGGTTGTTGGCAAAATCAACGGTACCTTCCTCGGTTCCTATTTTGCCGATATGCATGCCCGAGGCCAACCGCTATTGCATGTGTCGGTGGTGTCTAATAAGAAGGATGAGTCCGAATTCCGGGCAACAGATATGACTCTGCAGGTCTGCCAGCTGTTGGACGACTCTACCCACAAGCCGTTCGTTAGTCCAACGCGAGCTATCCAGGAAATGTCTACAATGAATTATCTATGCATGTCGCAAAATCATCCGATGCCGACGCTGACCCGACCCTCGTGGAACTGGTTGACTGAGGCTGAGAATCGTCAGTATGATGGAGTCATGGCTTGCTCACGCAACGTCTTTGCAATGATGTTGAAAGATCAGCTGCAGCCCTTGATATTGGAAAATTGCTACGTTGCCACCGCCAAATGCTGGCTCAATGCTGGATCTATCCCACAATACGATGTGGACATTGCTCGATTGAGTGACGAGGGCCAAACCGGTACTCCAACCTTTAGTATGACCATAGCTCCCAACCCGATGGTCATGCAGTGGACATGGAATCAGGAGAGTTCACAGAACTCCAATAACATAGGCGTAGTCTTTGGCTCTCTAGACCTGAAACCATCATACACCTGTCAGGTAACATTCTCTGGCAATCAGGTCATCATCGACCAGAACATTAAAGTCTATTTGAAACTTATGAAAGAGCAAAACACCGAGGATGGCAATGTTGTTGGTCTAAGCATGACAGAAAAATTTGACCTCAAAGTCGATAACGGCAAGGTTGTGACAGAGTTGGCACCAAAAGTCGTTGTCACGGATAACTCTGAGACGCCAACGAGCAACTGGTTCATGAACGCTTTCAACCAGATCAATGACGAGATTTCTGCGATCAAGAACAAGTGCACTGCAATGACCACGAATTTTTCGCCAGCCCCAATTAGCGCAGTGCAGAGATTTCAGTTCCCAGGAGGAAAGACCTTTGCGTTCCGTGGCTTTCAATTCTCCAATAATCAAGATTTGACGTCAGCGATAACCTACGTGGATCCCACCCAGTAGAGAAGTGACAAACTGAGGCTACTCAACGAGATAGCTTGCAGATTTATCTTCGACTTGTCGATCCCTCAGAGGTTGATTTGCATGAGCGTTCCTTATGATGTAGAGTGAGCTCGATACTGTCTCTCCTTGTCAGATACGTAGATGAAAGTTCTTCTTGAATGCCAGACACTAGTATCAACATTCAACTGATGCAAGTCTTGCTCGATGGAGATATCGATCATTGATCTACACGATCATTTAGGTTTCTGTAGCCGTCACTTGAGTTCCTCGCTCTAAGCAGAATATGCAATATATCGATCGTGCAAACTCTTGTACTCCCCGAAATTTGCTTATCTTCTGGCTATACGTAAATAGGGCGATCCTATCGCTCTCTAGTTTCTCTTCAATTGCAAATCCCTCGCGATCTATAAATTTGCAAGAATGAACAAGTTTTGTAGCGCTGTGATCAGCAATCATAAGACTTCTAGAACATGCATGCTGCCATGACAAGAGGCTAAATGTATATATTAGACAATATACTAACGTATCCCACGGGTAAGTGGCCAGCACGGGTAACGTGCTGTAAGGACACGACGTAGTGTTGCAACAAGATCGTGTCGCTGAGGCGCTTACCTAGTATCGTACTATCGAGTAAAGGCCTCTGCAGCCTTAAGGGAGGTCGTAGGGACTAAGAGGAACGACATAAAGTAATCTTACTTTACAACTATCTTCCTCTTGCCTCTCTTGCGCTCTCTGATATATTACCTCCTAATAATTATAATTTATTTACTTATTCTATAAGATAGCGGCTTAGTATAGTAAAAACAGAAGATAATAAGCTTAAAGCTTATAGAGTACTTTAACTAATAAAGTTTAAAGAAAGAATAGCTTACTTTAGAAATAGGATAGCGTAGCTAAAACGCTCTTAAAAAAAGCCTAAAGTATAGGTAGAGATATAGTAATTAGAGTAAGAAGTAAAAAGAATAAAAAGGCACTTAAATAGCGACTAGGAATCTATCCTTAGTACGCTACTATAAAGTTCTATCGCGCTAAGCGTAGACTTTAATAACTTAGAAGATAGACTTACGTGGTAATAATAATATAATAACGAGCGTCTATTAACTTTAAGGCGAGAACTTAAAATTAAATAAATACTTAATTTTAAAAAAAAGTATAAAAAATATTATAACTTTAAAATAACACTTTAGATTACGTTTACGCTAAACTCTTTAGTATTTACTCTTAAAAACTAAAAAATTACGTATATACTTTAGTACCTATAGCCTACGTTTTATTAACTATAGCTTTAAAAAGAATAAGAAAATAATAGTATAATACTAGATTAGCGCGATATAATAGCTTTTTACTTAATTAGCTGAAGGGCTTTATTAACTATAAATTATAAATTATAATAGCTTACTAAATGGTAGTTTAAAAAGATAACTAGTCTATTAATAAGTTCTCTACTTATTTATCTACTTTAGAAAACTAAATTAACTTACTATATAATCAAAAATACTTTATTATATACTTATATAGTAGACTACGCTTTAAAATCTAAGTAGCTTTATTTAATTATATAGAGTTTCTTATAACTTATTAAAAACTAGTTAAAAAAGCTATAATATTAGAAGATAACTTATAAAGGAGTAAAAGTTTGCTATTATACTTCTAGTAAGCTAGTAGAACACACTTTCTAGTAAGGACGCTCTTATACAGTAGCTCTACAGCGCTAATTAAGTTAGGTGGTTTTCATGGGAGCATACATCGTCGTGAGCGTGCTTAAAGCCTCAGTAAGCTGTTTGTCCTTGATAGTTATCAGATGAATGTAGTCTTTTACTATCTTCAACTAGATTTGCTATGGCTTGCTGAGCAGTGGGAGCCGTGAAGCTGGATTTTCCTATTGGTGCCCTCTATGGTGAAGACCACAATTTCATGCATGATCTGGAGTCATTCTTCTGGGTGTTGTTCTGGGTGTTGTTCTGGGTCTGCGTCCATTAGAATGGACCTGGTCGATCAAGGAGTAAGATAAACTAACTACGATTCTTAGAACTACAAATCAAGAAGGGCAAAGTGGACGAGGAAGACAAGTTCATGGAGGAAGTGGAAATGGAGTTCACAGCTCAGTGCAAGCCTCTGGTCCCATGCATACAGGAGCTGCGAGAATTCGTCTTCCCTGGGGGAAAGCGCTGGCTTAGAGAAGGTCGTCAACTCTATTAGCGCATGATCCCGTTCTCCAGTGGGCTGCAATTAGATACCACACAACAGTAATATCGTTGAGTGAATTGAGTTTTCCTCTTCCGATATCTTTGGCAGCGAGCTAAAGCCTATTGAGACCTTCCGATTCCGTCGCCGTCTAGAGTAAATACTATGCAGATATCTAATAAACTTTACAAGTTAATTAAAGAAAGGATTGAACTTTGCCTATCGAACTGTAACTACGTACGCCCAGGTTTTCGGCGTCCCTATCTTCTGATAATCCCGTCTCGTGCTCAGAAGTAGCTATACTATGTACGACTGTCTTAGGTGCCTTAATAGCTTATTCAAAATTCGCGCCCGTAAGAGTTTAATACTCTTTATCCTCTTAGAGCATTACTTTTAATACTGTCTATTCTAGGCGGTCTAACTTAGCTCTCTAAGCAGCAATTTCTTTGCGTTTTTTTTTAAGTCTTAACTCTAGTAAATCCTTATTATATCTAAATTTATTAACTACGTACCTTATTTCCTGTTGTAAGCGCGACAGTATTCAGGCGCAGTTATTATTGCTAAGTAGATCTGCTAGAGATTCTGCTTTAACTATAAACTGCTTAACCCTATTTGCAGTTACCTAAACCCTATAGACAGCAGTATGTCATATCTCTGCTGTTAACTTCAGAAAATTAGGAAAGGGCTTCCTAAGCCTATTAATCCTGTTAACATTAAACCTGTCTTTATTATAACTAAATACCTAAGTCTATATATTTAGCTCTACATATTCTAGACTATCCTATCCCTCTTTCTACAGTATATCCCTTATAATATTATACCTAAACGTATAGTATACGTTTTATAGTAGACCTTGCACCCTCACTAAGAGTTAACGTTAACTTTTAAGTAGTAAGTATAGTAGATACAGGGACGGGGTAGAGAAGGATACATAGTAGGATTCCTTCTAAGGCTAAGCAGTCTAGGATAGGGTATCTATGTAAATTAGCGGAGAAGCTATAGAGATTAGAGCCTATACCTATTTATTTTACCTTGCCCTGTCCTAGAGATGTCTAGCATTCCCACTAGAAATGCCTATGTAGGGTAGCAAATGGGTTACGGGTACCCGCTATGGGTATAGGTTGGGTATAGGGTTATAGATAAGTGGGTTGGGATTAGGGTTGGGTCGCACGGACTCTAGGTTGGGTTAAGGCTAAGGTTATGCACGTATGAGTTTAGGTTTGGTTATAGGTACCCACTAGTGTTGCTTAGTAAGTACTTCTGCCCAGATTAATGCGGTAATTACGTTTTATTTCTTTAAGCCGACGCTGTTTAGCGGCGGTGATATTGCGACAAGTAGCTTAAGTTAAGGACATGTCTAGGACAGTGGCTAAGAAGGCTTCTCTAATAACTATATTGCGTGCTCGTGCTAATTACTGATGGTTAACGGGTGCTACGATGGAGTATTTTCTACTTAGTGCCTATCATCCTTTTCAGCCCTTTAAGGCCTGGGATCGTCCGGAAGGACGAGTGTACCTCTTTGGCTACTCTTGCACCGTTCTGACGAGTTCAGGGACTTCCATTTGGCTTATCCTGAACCCGCTCTCGATTGCTGAGGTGCTTCTTCGCCTCTCGAGCCCTTTGTACAACGCAACTTGGTCAGAGCTGCGAGGTCTCATCGCGAGGGAGCTGGAAACTGCACTTCAAGGCGCATTGACGAGCCCAGGCTTACCAGCACTTATCCTAGATCCCCCCTCGATTGCTGGGACGCTTCTCGCCCCTTAAGCCTCTCTACAACCCGGCTTTGTCAAAGCAGCGAGGTCCTATCACAAGGGAACTGGTGCGAGCACTGCTCTCGGTGCTGTGACGAGTTCAGGGCTACCAGGATCGTCCTAAACCCCCTCTCGATTGCTGAGGCGCTTCTCGCCCCTCAAGCCCATGATACAATATGGCCTTGTCAGGACCACGAGGTCCATACAACATACAGCTAACATAAGGGAACCCTCACTCCCCGTTTTATATTAGCCGTAAGCGATACGCGAAAGCGCCGGGCTCATAACCTGTCAAAACCTTAGGGGTGTAAGAGTTGTCTCATTAATCAAGCTAGGCCTAAGACTAAGTAATGACGCTAATTAGTTATGTAGACAAGGTCACATGACCACTGCCTTCATCGCCCATCTTGACAGCTTTTCGGTTATTCGCCCCTGAAGGCACGGTTTGCATGGTTCTCGTGGCTCTACATTTCGAATGCCATAGGCTTGCTTCTTGAGCCGCCGTAAGTTTGAATCGCTCAGATGAGCCAGTCAGTTGTGCCAAAGCGCCAATTGTGGGCTGACATGGTAGGCTGGAAAAGAGAGATTTGTCCATAGGTCGAGCGCATAAACGCCATGGTATTTGCTTGCAGTATATGAGCTCTTCTTACTTGACTTATTGCGTATATTGGCGCCCTTGCTAGAGAATTCGACCTTAGCTCCGCGCTCGAGCAGCTGGGGTACGGATATGAGGTTTGCATGCGTTACCGGGGGTGACTATGCTAACAAGCCATCTACACTTACAGAACAGGCATGATTTCTTATAGATATTAATAGCTCCGTTCGAGTATCTCGAAACCGCCTACTTTAGATCAGCTTGGTTTGTATGCCGACCTTCTACCATACTAGTGGCTTTATGAAACGACTCCAGCTGATCATGAATGTTAGCCAGCTGCTCCCAGTAAGGTGTGTTGGGACGCTTATAAATGGTCCTACCTGTAACCTACGCTCCTTAGTGTTTTACGTCGCCACTGCTATGAAATCCCGACTGTGACGTTAGAGAATTATCATCAACCATGTACACGGTGTAGGAGGCAAATCCGCCACGCAGGTCGGTATAGGTTGCAGCTTTAAAAAATTCGGTAACACAAAACAGAATTGCGCAGTTCTCACAGAAGAGCTAACTTATAATGTTATATTTACATGTGTACACACACATCGGCCCAGCCATGATCTCTAGTCAGATAGATTGCTCGAGCATTTCCACCTCTTGTGTCTGGACGGATTAGGCAGATGAGGGTGTTGACCGGTGTGCCCCGTACAGCGTTTTTATCTTTGGAACGAAATATGCAAGCCTTCCAATAGGTGCTTACGATCATAGGAATAAGCCTTACGTAGTGAACCTTTCGTGGTGAACCTTTCGTGGTGAACCTTTCGTGGTGAACCTTTCGTGGTGAACCTTTCGTTGTGAACCTTTCGTGGTGAACCTTTCGTGGTGAACCTTTCGTGGTGAACCAGATGCGGAACTAATATTTGAGCTGTGAACTAAACGACTGCCTCTCGATCGGTGCATGAAATTTGAGCAAGAGTTTGGCTCCGTTCCCCCAATTTTCCTACCTACCCAAAGCGTGGAATTTCAGCTGGCGGAACGTACCGCCTGCAAGTCATTGAGCTGAAACATATCATGGCAGGTTTACAAGGTTGCCCCCGCTACATGCAGCAGAACCTTATTTGTACGGGTTTGGAACCACCAATTGCTATATAGCCTGAGGTAATTCAACTGGGTGTTGACTTTGCATCAGCTTCGGCGCGTTCCCGCTCCAGCAGCCCCTCACCATATACAAAATGAATGCGTGATGCTTAAAAAGCGGGGAGAGTGCGTCTATTTTGAGCTTGAATACGTTAGCTGGTCCACGAAGAGCCTAAAAGGAGCTACAGTCTGTCCGTCGAGATCATGAGAGCGGAAGGACCGGGCCAATCAGGCGGCCGGGTACACTGGCGTGCCAACCAGCAATCACTAGCTACGTGATCGCCCCACTGGCGAGCAGTGCTCGTCGTGATGACCGCCGGAACCAGAGCACCAGCTAGTACTTTCACGTATAGGCCTTTTAGGCTAATGCACTATCATACCACGATTGACAGTGACAACTATGCCTATTTTTGGCGCGGTACCGTTCTGACCTAGCTATTATCTTATGGGCCTGTAGCAATCCTAAACACAACAACAAATGGAGAGACTCGAAAGAGGGCAAATATAATGCAGACCGATAGGAACTTTGAATACAGCGTTCAATTCGTGAACACGTTCTTTTAATTTGACATCACACCACTAATTAAATGGAATCAAAGCATAAAGCAACCTGCAAATGGTCGTGACTAATAGCTGCAGTAGTGTTTCCATCAATCTCTAGTATTGCTCCTGATTTGGGGGCTTTGAGTGACGAATTCGATCGTGGTCCATAACAGAACAAGATTGAAATTTTTCAAGGCTCTATAAGCCATGCATAGCATAACATTCTAACCAGTTTTAAGCAATATGGGAGCCGAAGCCTGATCTCTATTAGCGTATAACTTCAACTGCGCTCAGTTTAGATTTCACGGCACGCTCCTCTTAGTCGTGCTCACTGCATTGTTGCTGAGACGATAATGTATGAATATGAATCCTGTATGTACGGAACCTTCCGCCGTATCTCATGACCCTGCAAATATTGAACGCACCATTTCTAGGGCGAATTCAACTGCTGAAAATTCACTAATGCGAATTGACATCGGGAAGGGGCTTGAGCTAGTGAGTAATGGCCATGTCTTTTGGTCGGAGCAATTACGAGCTTCTAATAATAACCCAATTAGAAATCTAATGGTTATCACTATCTTTAGCTTTAACCTTCCTGTGGATTGACTGCAGCTCTTTCAGCTGAGGTTTATCGCTGGTAACTGTTTGCTTCAATGCCTGAATATTTAAATACGTGGTATTGTCCGAGGGAAGGGGATGTCTGCAAACAATCAAATCACATACGTTCATCACTTCGACTTGCAGAGGAAAAGATCTACCATTATGCGCTTCTTCATTGTCATTACTGCTATGGCAGGCCTTGCTGTGGCGTCCCCCATCTCCGATGTAGAGAAGCGAGATTCTAAGCCAGATCCAAACGAGGTGTATATAGACAGTACGTTCTCCGATCTTCCCCCACTCGTCATCCCTCATCTAATTTACAGACCTCTTCCCTAACGCTTCCCATAGATGTCTCCTGGGCCGGCACAGGATGTCCGCCCGGTAGTGTAGATGCTCATGTCCTCGAAGCTGGGACACTTGTCTCGCTCGCTTTCAGCAAATACGTTGCTGCAACGGGACCAAATGAACCCGCACAGAACGCTCGCAAGAACTGCGACGTCCGCGTCACGCTACATTACCCGCAAGGTTGGTCCTGGACCGTGGCGTCAACGGATTTGAGAGGTTATGCGCAGCTTCCTGGCCAGTGCTCTGGGAAAGTTGGTGCAATCTATTTTTTTAGTGGACAGCAGCAGGATGTACGTTTCATTCCGTCCTCTCAACCCCTTATCGATTTGGAAATGCTAGGTAGAAGAAAACTTTATGCTGACATGTTGTCTAGGCTTCGGCCATGGTACCTTTCAAAGGCCCGTACGATAATAACTACAATATTCACACGGAAGTGGGGCAAGCTGCTCTTGTGTGGGCCAAATGTGGCGCTAAGGGTCCGTTGTTCAACGTCAATTCGCAAGCAGTTCTTACCTGTGATAAGAAAGCATTTTTGGGTGTGGACACTCAGGATACAAAGTTTGAGATGAAATTGCATTTGCAATGGAAGAAGTGCTAGAAGGATTGAAGAGGTAAGGAGCGGCGGCGGGCTGAGGGTAAAGCGTAGAGGAAGGCTTGGAAGTTAAAGGGAAGGTGTTATTTGGAAATTGACTGGCAGAGTTAAGGTAAGTGGACGAAGAAACTAACAAAATTGTTAATTTGAGAGAATTTGGAAATAACTATCTAGCATATTGTTCTTAATACATTAGCGTTTGAAATAACGTGTTCTACTAGTCGGTGGGCAACACCACTTAGTGGGCAGCCCCACCAAAATCGACGTACCTTTTTGCTCAATTGCTCACCAGCAGCACAGTAAATTTAATAGTTGATAAATCGATAAGCTAGTCTACCTACATCCACACTGATTTCGTTTATGTCTTTGAATATGACAGTTGCTGCACGTTGGCAATGCTCGTTGGCGCGCTCACTCAGGCTGAGTGTGACTACCCTCATTGACCACCCTACCAGCCTCTGCAGCAAGTAGCTGACCCTGCTCGACCTGCAAAGTTCCTCCACGAGCTACATAATGCCTGCGCTGCTGCTGCTTACGTTGTTTACGCTGAATAGCTGTGCGTAGCTTAGAATTCTCGTCTGCAAGGAGAACTGCTGAGTTCATAGCAACCTGACAACCTTTGACAAGCTGGCGAATAGCTTGACCGGATGGGCTCTGAGACTGACGATGCAGGAGGTCTTTAACTAGCTGAGCCTGCTGCTGCTGCTGCTGCTGCTGCTGGAAACGGCGTACGGACAACTGTAAGTGATGAGAGGACGCGCTCTAGACAAGGTGGAACAAGGCCTATTGCTTGAAAGCCTGCCTTGATGTTCTTATCTGTAAACACCTCTAGTATAACCTTAAAATAGATAGACAGGAAGTCTAGCTTATGGACGTGAAATGTGCCCCCGCGCGCTAGCTCTTCTATCTCCTTGCCATACTCGCGCTTGAGAGGAGAGTAGCAGCCAACATCAAGAGGCTGCAGGAGATGTGAGGTATGAGAAGGCATACAGAGGCTGATAATTCTGTTCTCCTTGCAGTACTGGTCAAACTCAGGCGTCGCGCATGGCTGCTATGACCGTCTAGTATAAGCAGGCGATAGGCTCCTTGAGCACAGCAGGCTGTGTGTCTATTAAAGCGCTTCAGCCATTGTGGCTGACTGCAAGTACTGAGCCTGCTGAGCCTGCAGCAGGGTATTGTACCAGGAGGATTGGTGGTACTTGCCATGCAAGATAATGAAGGGAGGCAGTACTCTGCCTGTCGTGCTGACAGACTCAATTGCTGCAACCCAGTCGCGGTTGCCTGGCTGAACCATGACTGCTCGTCCAATAGTGTCTGAGCTAGTGATAACCTTTGACGTTGCTGCGACGCCCATCATGAATCCTGTCTCATCAAAGTTATATGAGTCTGTCTCTAGTATGCCATACTTGTCGCGGGTCTCTTTCACAAGCTTAACCACGCGCTGCGAGTGGAGCTTTCTATTCCATCTTATACAGAGCTCCGGGTGGTTCTTGATAAAGCGCGATATCCAGTTCTTGCTAACAGGCTGAGGAGGAGGATCCTCACCACGCGCAAGTAGCAGCTTGTCTGCCATTCGACGTACAGCGATAATTTGAGGTGGAAAGCCTCGTGAGGCGAGGTCTAGTATCCATTGAACAAGGGACTGCTCTTCAATAGGATCTAGCTTGCGCTTCTGGCGGTTGCGCGCGGCTTGAGGCAGGGTGCCTTTGAGGCGGCGTTCAAGGGTAGCACGACGAACAGCGTATAGCGCAGCTGCATGAGAAACTTTAGCAATTTGATTTTTTCGAATTGCTGCTATAGCTGAATCAATTCTGCCATCTTTTTGAGCTATTTAGAAATGTTGTGGAGACTATTACTGTATAAAGGCGTTAGTACGCGTTGATTTTGGTGGGGCTGCCCACTGACTGGTTGAACACATTACTGCAAGTCCACCACCACCACACCGTCTCGATCATTCGACTGCTTGCCAAATCGTACTTTCTTTAAAGATGGGGCCATAGTCGTCACACTTTGCTGCGCCTTGCAAACGCTCGTAGACGTCTGCAACATCAACCAGATCCTGTTTGACGAGAGGATGGGACTGGATCAGATCCCAGGCCTGTGAAGCGGGGACCTCCTCGCCCTCGGACTTGCAGCGGGAAGCGATGTGGTCCCTGTCAGCTGCGTTGACGACGCTGTCATTGTTGAGTAACTGGATGTTGTAGTCGTCGTCTTGTCCGTCATCGTCCATGGAGATGCGCGCCAGGCGAGGGATAGCTGACGTACACTGGTCGTGATGAAGGGGGTAAATGTCCAGATGTAGCTCGTAAATCTTCGTTCTCAGTCCAGGCACGCTAGAGAGCAAGTTTCAATCGCTCGTTATCAGATTAAAGCGAGTGTGTGCTGTTTTCTAGGGCTAGAAGTTTGGCCTCTAGCTCGCGTACGTAGCGCTCTTTCCGCTCACGAAAGGCAAGCTGGCTACACGAGGGTCAATATGTACGTCAAAAGACAAAGGGAACAAAGCATACATACGCTGCCTGGTTCTGTGCCTTCTGTCTGCTCTAAGCGGGCGTGGGGCTCTCCTCTTCGCTGCTGCTGCTATGAGTCCGGCTCGTCCGGTCCTCTAGCTCCCCTCCAAGCCCCGAGCCTACGCTGCCAACAGGCATGTAGGTATGTGCTAGAGCAGTTTCGGGTGAGCCCTGCTAGGAGGTCAGAAGGCCGTTAAATACAAAAGCATCATAAGACGTTAGGAACAAGAGTGGGTCAAGAGGTTCCTGTAGTGCCCAGATTAGTCATAGTCGTGTTGATCAGACTGAATGCAGGCAGCGTCAGAACAGGGCACCTTCAGTAGAGAACGTACAACGCTGCGAGTCGTGTCCGCATCAACTCCAGTATATAGAAAGCCGTTCGAATGCATACATATAAAGCAATGATAGGCCTGCTAGGGCGCGCCGAAGTAAGTGTAGTTCATAGTATGTTCAGTATTGCTAGTTAACAAGGTGTAGCAGCTTCACTCAAAACAGGAACGCTCAGTACTAGCTGCACTGTACTACTAATAGAGAAGATATTACAAATACCAAACTGCGCTAGGGTGGGTAACGTCAATTATTTAACACTGCCACCAGCTGAAGATTTAGGCCTTATATTACTGTGAGCAGGTAGGGGTCAGGTTTAGATGTGCACCTTCACCCCCGCTGTTACGAGCCGAACCCAAATGGGATCGGCCAGACAGCCATGCAGGCGGTCGCGCATGCTCGTCTCTGATCCCAGCAAACGGCTTGGGCCCACCGGGCTCCTTAGTAGGTGGCATTAACACACGCCTACAATCTGTCTACCACTGTTTCCACTGCAACGACAAGCCTTAGTGGAACCGCCCGCATGCGCAGGTCGCATCCTGCGAGCGGAATCATTGCGTTGTCAAGCCGCGTCTCCTCCACAGCACAATACTGAGGTGGACGGCGTAACGAGCCAGACGGCGTAACGAGCCAGACGGCGTAACGAGCCACCCCTCCTTAACAACAACAAAACTTTAACAAGCAACACCTCTACTAATATAAGCTTAATTAAGGCTGCAATTACAGCTATAGATTTACTAAAGCTAGAAGGAAAATTTAGTTATTAAGAAATTATAAAAAAGTATTATTATAACTATATAACGCTCGCGTAAAGACACTAAGGAATATTAGGCTTACGTAATACTAAGGCAGAAAATTAATAAGCTCTCTACTCTTATTTAGAGTAAGAGCTCTTATACTATATTAAATACCTAACAGCAAAGACCGAAGGGATTAAGGTTGTTTTTAGGGTTAATCTCCTAAAAAACCCTAGCAGTTAGGGCCTTAATCCCTAAGGTTAATAATATTAATAGGATTAAGGTCTAAACTTACGTAGATTATGCTGTAACTTTACAGTCTAATATATCTAACTGTTAGGATCTGGAATCCTGGACAGAGAGGAAGAGCCTCAGAAGCTGGCAGCCTGTCAGGAAGCGCCAGTGTTCTACTCTGTCGCGTGTCACGTGACCGCTCGCTCTGCTAAGGACGAGCGCGACGAGCGCGACGAGCGCGACGAACGCGTTATGTATATAGACTACTAAAATAAGCCCTTATAGATTATTATATTTAAATTTAATATTATACTCTACAGTATAAGTAATAGTAATATTAATTTTTCTTAACTTTTAGTACTCTTTACAGAAGCACCCTCTTACTATCTTAGTACTAAACCCCCTTCTATATAAGTCCTTTACTCTATCCTAGAGAACTAGCCTTACAGTCTTATTAGTTATCCTTACTAATAACTTTAGAGATCTTTACACTTTAAACACCCTTAAGATAAGTAATACTTATATAGAGAATGCGGCCTACTATATTACTAGGCTAGGTAACGCTGTTACTAAACTAGACCTCTTCTATAGAGATTAGTTTAAGCTTAAAGAATAGTTACTCTAGTTTAATCTATTCTTTAAGTTTAATGCGACTACTATACATAATAATAACTAAGCAGTACTTATAATAAGCTATATAAGGGGCGAAGCTGCTAAGTAGGTAAAGCCTTACTTAGTTAAGTACCTAAGTAAGGAGGCTAAACCTAAGGAGCTAATTAAGATGTTTAAAGATACAGGAGAATTTAAGACACGCATGCGATAAGCGTTCAGACTACTAAATAAGACTACTATCGCGGAACGCAAAATCTAGAACATATAACAAACCTAGTCTACAGCTAACTACGCTAACAAGTTTTTAGGGTATACTAGTGTTAAAGATCTAATTAAGTGGTTACAATATAAAGCAACTGGTGTTAACTAGTAGTAGCTTTAGAGTATTCTGTAGATGTGCAGCGCTAGGTAGGTTAAAGGTGGAAGTATTAGATAGTAGTTGTGAGGAATCTTAAAAGCTACCAGTGAGGATAGCCAATGAGATTGCAAGGTTAGTTCTCCGGGATAGAGTGAGGGACTAGATGGAAGGGGGTTTAATACTAAGACAGTAAGAGGGCGCTTCTGTAAAGAGTACTAAGGGTTAAGAATAATTAGTATTACTATTACTATACTGTAGAGTATAATATTAAGTTGAACATAATAAGCTGTAAGGGTTCATTGCTGCGATCTATATACACGAGGAGTCTTATAAGATTGTTCCGTTCTCAGCGAGTCTTATACAGAGACTGCATGTCAGCGTGTGAGATTCCTGAGACTGTAAGACTCGTGACGAGTCACGTGTTTCTTAGGTGCAGCCTTGTGCTTTGGCGCACGTACCCGGCCGTGGGGCTCCTTAAGGCGGCTGTCCCTCGGTACATTCTTTGGTCGTAACAGTAGTATACTCGTAGATTATCTTAAGTTAATTATAATATGCTATAGGGCTATATTATATAAGTCTATATACATAGTTATCTTATAGGATTCCTATAAGGCCCCCTCTAGGATTTCTGGGATTGTCTCTGTCCTATAGGACATAGTCTGTCTTGGCGTAGGTTTTCTAGGATTACGTGATTCTGGCGTTATTAGTTAGTTTAGAGGCTTAGTCTCCTTGTTAGTTGTCCGTGCCTCCTCCCTTATCCTTATAACCGCCGCCTTCCTACTTCCTATTCGTAACACTATTCTCCCCTCTAGTCCTTATGTCCTTATAACTAACCTATAGCTTGTCGTAGTACCGCCTATTATTATTCTGTTAGAGATTATATAAACGCTATTAGTTAGGTTACTATAGTTTCTTGCAAATATTATTTAAAAAAGAAGTTAGAGTGTAGGATATTATTATTAAAAGAAAAGTATAGAAATTATTATTATAATAGAGTGTTATTGTGCGAGCTAGTAGATATACTAGTTCTAAACTTTTCTTATTTAGATAAGGAATTAGCTTAGTTAGACGCGCAAGAGGCTAAGGCTAACAACGCAGAAGAGAAGGCACTAAATGCCCTTCTTACTACTCGCGTAAAAAAGAATTAACTTTATAAATAATAAAAGTTATTACAGCGTCGTAAGTAATAATAGGTAGATAATTCTAGTTATATCGCGGAAGAGATTAAAGCGTTAGAGGCGATTAAGGATGTTAACTATAAAGTCAACGTTCTTAAGTAAGGGCTAATACCTAGTACTTCTGCCTTAGACTAGAGCGTCTTTACTCTGTCCTAGCTTAAAGGTAATTCTCTTTCTCTAGGAATTACGTTATTAGATTAGGTTAGTTATAGTTCTAGTATCTAAGTTCTTTTTATTCCCTATTACAGTAGTATTTACTAATTTATTCTTTACAGTTTCCTAAGTTTAACTTTAGTTCCTAAGTATTTTTAGAGTTAGAGTACCCTTTCTATTTTACTAGATACTCGTCTTCTCTGTACTTATATTCTGCGATCTTAGAACATCGCGTATTAAGGATTTTCTTAACTTTGTACTCTGTTTCCTCCTTAGTCTTATACTTAAAGGTTTTTTATAGTAGTATTACTAGGTGTACAGGTTCTAATAGTTTAACGTAGAACCTTAGGTGGATCTTTGCGTCTTTAGGCAGTTCTAATGTATACGTAACTAGTCTATTGCGCTGTTTAATTAAAAACAGTCTAACTTTAACGTAGTCTAATCCCTTATTAGGTTGTTTTGTGCGTAGGTTTTTTATAAGTAAGTATACTTTATCCCCCTTTTTTAGCTAAGGCGCTGTTTTTCTTTTCTTATTAATATATAAAATTTATTATCCTTATTTCTTCTTAAGTCTTTCTAATAGTTGTTTTAGTGTAGTCTATAGTTCTCCTGCTGTCCTAACTACAGCTTCTGCTTTAACACTTAGGAAGTTTCTTTTAAATAGGTTTAGGTGTTTCCTGTAATAGGCGTAGAACGGTATTTTGCTAGGCCTTATGAACACCTAGAACTATAAGGTCTGCCCCTTTTTTCTCTTACTCCGTGCGTTCGCTAATCTTACAAAACAGAACAAGGATACCTAGAAGAATGCGTCCGCCCCCTTTTTTCTGCGACTAAACCTTTCTTAGCTAGCTCTCTAACCTAGATTAGCTAGTACCTACGCGTAACGTATTAGAGCATAAATTACGTTCCTAGACGCGTAGCTACGCGTTCTATATAATAGAATAAATAAGAGTAAAAGTAAGAGGGAATAAAAGAGAGAAAAAGAAAGAGTATCTATAATGTTTACCTTTCTCCTATCCTATAGCGTCCTTATCTGCTGCTAGCATACCTGCGCTGTCTACAGCCTTAATTAGCACCTAGAGCGCCAGCATAGTATGCCTGCAACGTAGTAGAGAGAGCTGCTTACAGCCTACTAAGGCCTTAACTTAAACCCGCTAGCAGAGGTCTCTCTCCCTTAACTAAACAGCCCTCCTATCGCAGAGCTAGGTTCCCCTTAGGACGTATTTCTCTACTATAATTACGTCGCTAGTAGTAGCAGCAGCAGCAGTAGTAGTAGCACTACTATTAACAAGCGCTGCAGCTTTCTAAGTATAAGCTGTAAGTATATACAGAAACATATAAACTAGCAGCACAGTATAAAGCTTACACGCTAGTCCTCTACCTCTGTAACCTCGCACTAGGAGCACGCCACGCAGCTATAGAGGCTAGTTAAGGTGCAGACTTTTTTCCGCGAACGGCGCTACGTCCGGTACTTTATAGTACAGGCTGAGCAGCAGACGCAGGAGCAGGAGCAGACGCAGGAGCAGGAGCAGACGCAGGAGCAGGAGCAGACGCAGGAGCAGGAGCAGACGCAGGAGCAGGAGCAGACGCAGGAGCAGGAGCAGACGCAGGAGCAGACGCAGGAGCAGGAGCAGACGCAGGAGCAGGAGCAGACGCAGGAGCAGGGGCAGGAGCAGACGCAGTATCAGACGCAGGATCAGACGCAGGATCAGCCGCAGTAACAGCAGAGAAAGCAGCTAGATTACTAGGAGACGCTTACTAGCTTAGTAGCTGAATAGACAGCTATTAAGCGGTAGGACTAAGAAGCTATTAGCTAAATCGCTAAGGAGGTTTCTCTCTATAACTACACTAGCTAGTTTAAGCAGACGTAATAGGAGCAGTACCTTAAGGCCTACCTAGACTAGAAGCAGCTCGCCTACGCTATATAGCTACTAGGCGATAACGAGCTAGCACTACAGGGCGCAGTCCGCCGCGTTAAGGAGGTAGTAGAGTAGGCGGTTAAGGGACTCAGCTTACTATCCCTTAAGACGCTACACTAGCTACGCAGTGTAAGTCTACAGCAGTCTAATATACGCCTACTAGGTTGTATATAGAAGATAGTAAGCTAATATCGCGCGGTAAGGCTCTAGGCACGACTAATCTGCTACTGCCTGCAGCTAATTACTTCTAAGGAGGAGAGGGAGAAGAGGGAGGAGGAGGCAGGTAGGGGACTACAGCATATTACCTACCTATTCCCCTAGTATAGTAGGTAGAAGTAGGAAGCTATAAAGCTCTAGAGGTTACTAATAAGTAGTAACTATAGTAGTAATACAGGCGAATAGTAGAGAGCTGTCCTAAGTCTATCTAAGGCGCTGTTCTGCTAGGAGATATACTACTAGCCTTTTAACAGCAGCCTAATCTACTTCCTAGCTGCGCTAGGTATTAACTTAGATATAAACTAGCTACGCAACGCCTTATAGTTTACTACTCTTCTTAGCTTCCTTATTTACTGCGTACACGTGCTTACTACTAAGGCCTTCCTCTCCTCTACCTAGCGCGTAGAGTAGGGTGCTACTGTAACAGCTGCTCTACTATAGCAGTAAGCGCGCTATCTTATTAATAGCTTATATAGCCTAATAAACGTTATAATTAGCCTACTTACCTACGCTAAGTATATCTCTCTACGTACACTAGGTAGTATCGCAGGTAGTATATAGTAGTTACCTAACTACTAGACGTTCTTCCTTAAAGGCTAGCCTATTAAGCTAGAGCGCTTTTACGCTATAGCGTAGGGGATTATAGCTAAGGTAGAGAAAGTTCTATAAGAGCAGCTACTCTAGATAGAGAAGGAGAGCTAGTAACACTTTATTAACCTAGTAGTAATCTAGGATAACGTGTTTATAGTAGAATAAGGCGCCTACTTCCTATTACTAGCTTAGATTAATAAGGGTAGTAACTAGAGTCTTGCACAGCTAGCTAGCGTATAAGCTATATAGTAGCTATATAAGTAAAGAGAAGAATAGAAAGGTAATTAGGCTAAGGCGTCTCTATAGTAGTATAAGAAAAGAGTATAGTAGTATTTATAGTGCGTAGGTTACTTCTTAGAGCTACTTTACCTTATAGTGTATATTATAGGCGGGTAGCTAGCGCGTAGGCCTAAGCTACTATCTATTTAGTAGCGTAATAGGGTACTCTAAGATTATAACCTCTATATAATTAATAAGTAGGTAACACTAGTAACCTACTACTATAAGATATAGGCGCAGTAGGATTAACCTAAGGTAGTACCGCGGTTCCTGCTAAAGGCAGTAGGGCAGTTAATTACTGCGTATCTACTCTATGTTTAGCTACTATAGGCTATACTACTTGTGTCAGATGAAATGCTGAAATGCACTTTGCAGAATTAATGATTGCGATAAATCGATTGTGTGTTGATCATGATTGTATTCCTCGTTTCTTCTACTGTGTTCTCTTGCCTTTTATACTTCCGGGACTTCCGTCGTATCAGCCCTACTATATTGCCTACTACTAATATTGCCTAGTAGAGTAGCATGTATCTAACACACCCCCTCAGCTTGGAAACCGTTTCAAGCTAGAGAAGAACTGCTTATATTGTCTTCTAATAAGCCTAGAGCTCGTGTGCAAGAAGCGTTGATTACCGTCTAGCTACGCCTGCTCGATCTCTAGCTTCTCGATTTGGCTTTGGATCTCTTTAAGGCGCGCTGCTGTTAGATCTCTCCTTCCTATGCGCTCTATAAGGCCTATTTAGCTTAGAAACTGTGCCCATTTGTTGGCTGGGAGCGCCTTTGTAAAGCTATCAGCTAGCATGTTAGCCGATTGGACATAGATAACCTGAATACTTCTTCTTAACACTTCCTGTCTCAGCTAGTGATTGTGAATGTCTACATACCAGAGCTTAGTTTACAATCGTGAGACCTCTTTATTAATTAGCCGGATGGTTTAAGTGTTATCGCATTGTATCGTGATTATGTCCTCAGGCAGTTTAATTTGCAGTTCCTTAAGTAGTCGTGATATGAATATAGCTTCTTTTGCAACTTATAATAGCGCAAGAAGCTCAGCTTCTGTTGTTGAGGTTGTGACTGTATCTTGCTTGCTTGCTTTCTAAGCAATTAGGCCACCAAACAACTTAATTATATATCCCTGCGAGCTCTTTCTGTCCAGTGTGTTATCGGCGAAAGAGGCGTCGCTCGCGACTTCTAGTTGACTATCTCCGCCGAGCTCGAGCGCTCGATTTCTAGTGCTCTGCAAGTAGAGGAGAACTCAATCAGCTGCATCATGATGCTCCTGTCCCAGATTCATCAGAAAGCGTGCTAGTCGTAACGTCGCGAATGCAATGTCTGGACGAGTAGTCACAGCTGCAAACATTAGAGATCCAATCTTTCGCTAGTACCTGTTGATTTCTAAAAGAGTAGCCAGGCCTTCCTAAGGCTTGAGTTCAATGGCCGCCATTGGAGTGTCGTGTCGGATGTCCTTTCTATCGACTAAACGGCTGATCTTATCCGCGTATGCTGCTTGTGATAGCTAGATCTTATGCTGCTCTTGGCTCCTGATGACTTCAACTCTAAGAAACTATTAAAGATCATCTCCGCCAGTTATTAAGTACTTGTCTCTAAGATGTTGGATCGCTTGCCGGGCTTTAGTCTCCTTCTGCCTGCTATATGCAAGAATAATATCGTTGACATAGAAGAATATAATAATTCCGTCTTTAATTAGGCAGCATAGCTCGTGAGGGACACTCTGAAAGCCCAGTTTCTTAAGGGTTAATGTGAATTCCTTCTACCAGAGGACTGGTGATATTTAGAGCCCATATAAGGCCTTGTTGACTTGCAGAACTGTCCCAGGCTTCCGATAGCTATGTGGCATTCTCATGTAGATCTCTCAGTCCATTGCTGCATGAACGAAAGCATTCGTGACGTCGTACTGTTTAAGCTCAAGATCGAAATAAGCAGCGATCGCTATTAGCATTCAAAACGAACGGCTCGCGAGAGTAGCTGCATAGGTTTCCTAAGAAGTAATATTTCTCTGTTAGTCTCCTCAGACAACTAATCGCGCCTTACAGCTCTTAAAGCAATAGTCCTTGTTAAGCTTGTAGGTGTACACCCACATGCAGTCTAAGATCTGTTAACCCTTTACTTTTACTTTCTTTGCGGGCACTTCAGACTATAATTTTATGTGCTTATGACTCTTAAGATGCTCTCTCTGGGCTTCCTTCTAGTAGTCTCTGAGTGGATGTTCTTCTACCTGCCTCTAGGTTGACGGTAGCGGTGGAAGTTAGTTGAGATAAGGCCTTAGTCCTTGTGCCAGCATTCGTTTCATTTGAGCTTTATCTACTGGCCTGCCTTCGTACGTTCTGATGTTCCCAGCCTGTGTCCCAGCCATGAATGCGGCCTTCTATAGGACGGTCTTTGATGAGGTATCTGAGTCTTAAGTGTCTTCCTGATAAGCGCCTGCTAGCAGATGCGCAAGCAGCGCTACCAGCGGTGGAGTCGCTGGTGGCGTAGGATAGGTGTACCCCGTCTTCCTTCCTTAGCGGTATCCTGGGCTATTATATTCTTAGGTTAGCTCAGTATCCTGTGTTGTGTCATCTTTAAAGAACGTTTCAGTCTCTGGTTAATCATGGGTAGGTTCTAGAAGCTTAGCGGATCTCACCCATACAGCTATCTCGTTCAAGGTGCTGTGCATAAGATTGTCCATAATATCTTCTGTCTTCCCGTTAAATATCGTGTCTTCATCAAACACTACGTCTCGAGTGCTAATCACCTTGCCCATGGTTAGAATCCAGATCCTGTAGATATTAGACGACCAATATCCAACTAGGTATCCAATCCAAGCTCGCGGATTAAGACGTTAGAGTCGTGATTTGCCTTAAAGAGTGTCATCAGTCAAGGCAAAGGCCTTGCAGCCATATGCTTTTAGGTGTGCTAGGTTCGGTTTTTAAGGTGTTGTGGCGATACCGTTTCGGAGAGCTGCAAATGTGAAGAAGACTTTGTACGGTGACTTCTAATAATTCGAGTAGTTCAGCGTTCGATTGTATAGATACACCGCTGCTCGTGTAATCTCTGGCCATAGCTCCCATGGCAGGTTTGCGTCTAGCCTCATCGCGCGAGATTTATCTTTAACTACACCCCCTAAGCGTTCAGCACCACTGTTTTGTGCTTGGGTATCTAGAGCTGAAGGCTCGAGTCGTATTGCTTGCGCGGTACACCATCGTGCTACCTCCAGCTTCGTAGTTGCAATCTCGCCGTCACATTCGATCACTTTAACAGTAATGTTGTACTGCTTCTTCAGGAACTAGACAATAATATCTAGTAACCTAATAATTAACTTCCTAAGTTAATTGTCCTTGAAGTAAAAGTCCTATAGGAAACCGGAGTATCAATCAGTAACAAGCATTTAACTCTTCTCTTTCGTCGAGCTTCCCTCCTTATAAGAATGGAAGTTAATAGCTAGTCTTTCTCCGGGGCCTTCGTAGTTTGATCGAGACGCGCGTCGTATTTAACGCTTAGTTTTGGCTCTTCCGCACGCGTCGCACTTAACTGTTGTAACTCCCTTAATGCGCACTCCCTCAGATTGCTGGACTAGGTGTTCGATGGCTGCCGGTCCTGGATGTCCCATGCGTTTATGCCAGCGCATCGCATCAGCTTTCTGTGGTGCTCGCTTCGCTCAAGAATTAATTGTTCTTGTGTGAAAGACTGCCTAGATTTCGTCTTGTTACTCGAGTATCTATTGTCCATGTGCTTCTTTTAGGGATGCGATCGTTGAGTTGTCTCGCCTCTTGAGAGTCGTAGGCTTATTCTTATTGTCCTACCACACGCCCTGTTGCCTAAGCAGCCTGAATGATACTAGATTGCATAGGATTTCCGGACACCATGCCACATCATTCAGCACGAGCCTTGTTAGTCCATATAGCCCTCTTAGGTTAAGCCACACTATTCTATATCCTTGTATCTAAATTCGTGTGTTCCTAGCCAATATAAAATCTGCCTTAGCGGGAGGACGCAGGTTTCAAAGTCGAGTTCAGTCGTTCGTAACGTGGATCGTCGAGCCCGAGTCGAGGATGAAGGATTGTCTTAGTAGGTAGTCTAAATACTCGGCTTAGAAAGATGCAGCGATAAACGCAGCACTAATTGTTGTAATCTTCCAACCTTTAAGTCAGTCAGCAGATATCTTAGGCGTAGGAGTGTGAGAGTTCTTGAAGCTTAGTGTTTGTGTTCGTTATCTTTTTAATGCCTTTACTTGTTCCTGTATATTAGGATCGTATTATAGGCGTAGCTTTACTAGCTCTGATATTAATTCCCTTGGCTTGAACTAGTCTGGGGCATTGTCATTATTAATATAGAGGCAGTTGGCAAGAAGATGGCGTAGTCTACAAGCAGGGCATTTTGTGCCTCCAGCTGCCGCTTTATCCCGATTCTAGGACTGCTTAGATATGGTTAAATAACTAGCTAGGCGTTTTTTTAACGAGGACTTCCTCCTTAACCCCTGTTTAGGTTGGTCAGATGATGCGCTATCAGGCACGAGAGAGGCGTCCCTGTCCGTGTCCTAGGTGGATTCACTACTGCTAGCAAGATATAAAGCTTTACTTGCAGCAAAAGCGCCCTTCTGCTGTCTCCCTTTTGGGTAGTATAAGCTTATGTAATCTCGGAAGCGTTTTATCATTTCTTTTCAATTCATTCCTGGCTCGCGTCTTCCTTAGTCTTGGAATAATGGCACCCAGTTAGGGCTGACCTTACTAACTGCGTTCAGGAAATCTTGTATCACATAATTGAGTTTTTGGACTTCTCTAATTTCTTCAGTCTCTGCGATAGTTACTGCGTGATCGTACTCAGTCAGCTAGCTGTCCCAATATGTTAGTTGTCTTATTAGCTTTAAGGCTGCAATGTATCAATCCTGAGCGCGCAGTTGCTCTTCCTCATCGTTAATGCCGACAGTGCTCTTTAAAGTAGCTACCTATTCTCGGATTAAGAGCTTTAGTCTGCAGCACGTCTTCTTTAGGTGGACAGAGACTGTTGCTCGAATGTAGACTAACAGCTTGTCTAACCTTGCATCTTCATCTTTGTAGTTTGTTGCTGCAACTTTGTATAAGTTAAGTCGCGTCTTATAGTAATTAACATTAGATTTAAATGCGGTTTGTCCACTGTTTGTTAAATCAGATAGATTTGCTAGAGGTCGGTCTCTAATCGCCGTGCGTTTCTTATACATTTCGATGTTTGGCTCAGTCGGAGGGGTCGGCTCTGTCTTCGGCACAGCATCGCTCGTAGGGTCGACAAGGTGCCACACTCTAAGTGATAGGCATCTGGCTTCTAGCTGCTTGTACTAAGGCTTCTAGCTCATATAATCTGTGAGGATAATGTCGGAATCGCGGTTTATTGGTTGTGCCATTGCTTCTCGCGTAAGGTTGAGGCAGTGAGACTCTTAATTGTCAGATGAAATGCTGAAATGCACTTTGCAGAATTAATAATTGCGATAAATCGATTGTGTGTTAATTATGATTGTATTCCTCATTTCTTCTACTGTGTTCTCTTGCCTTTTATACTTCCGGGACTTCCGTCGTATCGGCCCTACTATATTGCCTACTACTAACATTGCCTGGTAGAGTAGCATGTATCTAACAACTTGCTAGTTAGGGTAAAGCTACGTCTGCCTCTATATATAATTATCTCTAGATAGATAAAAGTAAGCTCTAGGATATAGATAGGCTTACGCGTACTCTAGCGCTAGAGTTAACTAAGCTACTAGGCGCGTAGCTAATAGTTTAGGAGTACTAGCACGCAGCTATAGGTATTAGACGTAAGGTAGTAGGAGAGTAGTTTACTATAGGCTACTACTAAGAGGAGAAGAAGTAGAAGTAGCGTAGTAGCTATTAAGGTTTGCGCTAGGTAGATAGTAGTAGTAATAGTAAGGAGGATAAGGAGGATCTGCTTAAGCTATAGAGCAGGCGTAGGATAAGAGCAGGTATAGTAGCCTATACTGTGCAGGCTAATATAGTATAGGGGCTAAGCGTACGCTTAATTAACGTGTTCTATATATTAAGCTGTGCCTAGTAGGCCTTCCTTAGCTTCCCTCTGTAGGGAGAGGTAAGTAGGAAGAGGAAGCAGGATTAGAGTGGCCTAACTAATAGTGTTAAGCTGCGAGAGAGGTAGCAGAGGTAGTAGGCGCAGGAGGCACAGTAAAGACAGTAGTAGGAGTAGTAGCAGCAGATACAGCAGATGCAGCAAAGGCAGCAGTAGGAGCAGATGTAACAGATGCAACAGATGTAGCAGGTGCAGCAGAGGCATTAGTAGGAGCAGTAGCAGTAATAGCAGTAGATATAGCAGACGCTGTAAAGTCAGCTTTATAACCTATTGTAGCAGGGGTAGCAGTAGTAGTAGTAAGAGTAGTAGCAGATTAGGTAGTAGAGAAAATAGTAATAGAGGCAGCAGCAGCAGCAGCAGCAGTAGCAGCAGGAAGAGGTAGAGGCAGAGGCAGAGGCAGAGGCAGAGGCAGAGGCTGAGGCTAAGGAGCAGCAACTAATAAACAATAGCAAGGTAATAGACACGTTTATTAGCATAGTAAGCTGTTAAAGAGCAGTAATAAGTTAATATATAGACGGCAGGCGATTATCTTACAGACAGCTACAGGTAAGAGCAGATACAGGAGTAGACAGCGCAGCAGACAAGGCAGCAGAAGGCGTAAAGATAGCGTTCTGCGATAACTATAAGGAGCAGGAGTATAGAGGGCAGAAACAGTAGCAGGACGAGGAGCAGGTACAGGCGAGGCAGGAGCAGGTAGTACAGGCGAAGCTTAATAAGCTATCGCAGATAACGTGTCTATACTACTAGGGTATATTATATAAAGTATTTAGGAGGGAGGGTAAGGCAGTAGTACAGCAGGAGGAGGAGGAGGAGTATAAGGCAGGGCAGTAAGAGGAGGAAGAGGCAGAGCAACAGACTAAGTAGCAGGGCGAGCAGCAAGCTAAGCAGCAGGCTAAGTGGCAGGCCGAGCAGCAGACTAAGTAGTAGACTAAGCTGCAGACTTAGTAGCAGGCCAAGCATAAGATTAAGCAGAGAGAGCGCAAGGCAGTAGTATATAGTCTGTAGCAGTGTCCGCAGCTTAGGCAGGAGGGGTTGCAGGAGATAGAGGAGCTACTAAAGAGGGTGCAATATAGCAGGGAGGTTTAAACGTGCTAGAAGTATAGACTACTAGAGCGTCTCTATAGTAGAGAGTAGGGTAGGAGACAGGTAGATTGCGCATAGCTAAACGTTGCGATAGCAGTACTATATAGGCTACAAGCAGCAGCAGAGGTAAAAGTAAGGCTAGAGGTAGGTAGAGGAATTTAAGATAGTAGGCTTTAGGAGGTAGGATATTAAGGGCAGGTAGATAGTAAGAAGGAGCTAGGCAGATAGATAGAAGAAGTATATTAAGATAGGCGGATTTTTAAGTATATTACTAGTAAAAGAGTAGCTAGTATTATATATAGTATCTTAGAAGAGGAAAGAAGGAAATAGATATAATTTATATAGAATTTATAATAAAAGAAAATATTATATAATTAGTATTTTAGTATAAATAAAAGCTATTAAATAGTTATATTATCTTTATAAAGAAGAAAGTAAAGTAATTTAATATAAAATATTAAAAAAAGAGTAAGGAATAAGTAATTAGTTTAAAGAAGAAAAAGAAAAAAGAAAGTAAAGTTAATTAATATAAGATATTAGAAAAAAAGTAGAGAATATGTAAGTAGTTTAAATACAGAAAAAAAAGAAGTAAGTAAAGTAAGTAGTAAGTAGTTAAGGCGTAAGTAGAAACTAGTTTTATAAAAAAAAAGAAAGTAAAGTAATAAAATATAGTATAGAGAGATAAGAAAGTTCTACTAAGTAGTATTATAGGGTTAGAAAAGAGGGGGGAAGAATAGGAAGGTTTTAGTAAGTAGTATTATTTAGTTAAGAGTTAGGAGAGTAAAGTAATATAATATAGTATAGAAGAAGAAAGATAGTAAGGATTTACTAACTACTATAATTTAGTTAAGAAAGAGAAGAGTAATATAATATAATATAGTATAGAGGGAGAAAGATAGTAAAGTTTTAGTAACTAGTTTTATTTAAAAAAGAGAAGAGGAGAGTAAAGTAATATAATATAATATTAAGAGAGAAAGATAATAAGGTTTTACTAACTAGTTTTATTTAAAAAAAGAAGAAGAGAGTAAAGTAATATAATATAGTATAGAGAGGAAAGGATAATAAGGATTTACTAACTACTTTTATAGGAGTAAGAAAAAGGAGAGTAAAGTAATATAATATAGTATTAAAGGAGAAAGATAGTAGGGATTTACTAACTAGTTTTATTTAGATAAGAAAGAAGAAAGTAAAGTAATTTAATATAGTATAGGAGGGGAAGGATAGTAGGAATTCGCTAAGTACTTTAAATAGGAAAAAGAAAGAAGAGAGTAAAGTAATATAATATAGTATTAAGAGAGAAAAGTAGTAGAGATTCGCTAACTAGTTTTATAAGAATAAGAAAGAGGAGAGCAAAGTAATATAATAGAGTATAGAGAGGAAAGGATAGTAAGGATTTACTAATTACTTTTATAGGAGTAAGAAAAAGGAGAGTAAAGTCATATAATATAGTATTAAGAGAGAAAGATAGTAGGGATTCACTAGCTATATGGACGCGCTTAAGGATAGGGCTGACCCTATCCTTAAATAATCGCTGATTAGCTGCAGCCCTACGCACGTACTAGCGCGCCCCCCTTTCTTAAGTAATCGTCGCCCCCTTTCTTAAGTAATTATCTCCCTTATCCTTAAGTAATTACCTACAACCCTATCTTACGCTACTATAATATAGCCCTACTCTCTCTCTCTCTCTCTCTCTCTCTCTCTCTCTCTCTCTCTCTCTATATATATATAAATATTAATCTATCTTCCGCTATATAGTGTCCTTATCTACTATAAGTGCGCTGTCTATAGCCTAGTATAACACCTTAAGCGCTATTATAGGATACCTGTAGTAAGGTAGAGAGAGCTGCTCACAGCCTACGACAGTCTTAGCCTTCTCCTACCTTAGCAGGTACCTCTACCTAGGCTGTACAGCGCGCCTATTGCAGAGCTAGGCCCTACGTATAACGCGTTCCTTTATAGCTGTAGCTTTATTAGTACTAGCTATAGCTAGATATATTAGTATATTAATTAGCAGCATAGTATTAAGCGTACCCGCTAGGCCTCAGCCTCTACTGCTACCTCCGCCTCTGCCTCCGCCTCCGCCTTAATAATAAGTACTACTACTACTACTACTACTACTACTACTACTACTACTACTACTACTACTACTACTACTACTACTACTACTACTACTACTACTACTACTACTACTACTACTACTACTACTACTACTACTTTATAATAAGAGTAGGTAGCACAGCTATAGAAGGCTGTTAAAGTACAGACCTTCTTCTGTAAACAGCGCTACGTTCGCTATTTTATTATATAAGAGGAGGAGAAGTAAGTAGCTAAGTAGTAGGCGCAGGTAGAATAGTAGTAGTAGCAGTAGCAGTAGGTAAGGTAGCAGTAGGCAGGGCGACAGCAGACAGAGTAGTAACAGCAGTAGGAGGCGCTAGCTTATCTTACGTTAAGCTAGCAGGCTATTAAGCGTAATAATAGCGAGGCTATAGATTATATTACAGAGGAGATAGCTACTAAGGACTATGCAGGCTAGATTAAGAGGACGCGCTAGGAGGAGCACCTACAGGCCTATCCTAACTAGAGGCTGCTAGCCTACGTAATCTAGCTACTAGGCGATAATAAGCCTACGCTACAGCAGCTAGTAGCTATAGTAGAGTAGCTAGTAGAGTAGGTAGTATAGGGCCTTAGCACGCTTATAATTAATACGCTGCGCTAGCTATGTAGTACTAAGGCGCATAAGCCTAATATACAGCTACTAGCTAAGATATAGAATAAGGAGAGCTAGCAGCGCGCGGCTAGGCTGTAGGCTCGTCTACTCTGCTACTACCTGCGCCTAGTTGCTATAGAGGAGGAGCAGCAGCAGCAGCAGCAGCAGCAGGATAAGGCTGAGGTAGAGGCAGAGCACGGACTGCAGTATATCGCCCGCCTATTCCCCTAGCATAGTAGGCAGAGGCTAGCAGCTAGGAGGCTCTAGAAGCTTCTCTCGTACTACTAGGATAGCAGCGACAGCCAGGTAGCTTAAGATTAGCAGAAGTACGTGCTACGCCTGTTTAAGGAGCTAATCTGCTAGGAGGTTGTCTACTAGCCGTTTAAGAGCAGCATTATACACTTCCTTACTATGCTAGGTATTAATCTAGAGACGCTGCAGCTGCGTAGGGTAGCAGAGTTTTTAATACTGCTTAGCTTACTTATATACTGCGTAAGGGTAATAGTAGCTAAGGCCTTCCTACCCTCTGCACAGCGCAGTAAGCAAGGCGCTACAGAGACGCAGGTACTACTACAGAAGCGAGCTAGGCACCTTGTAGACGGCTCGCCCAGCCTAATAAGCATAATACTAAGCCTGCTAGCGTACGCTAAGTTTATCTTACTACGCACGCTAGGTAGTATTGCAGGTAGTATGTAGTAGTTAGTAGACTGACAGACGTTCTTTATTAAGGGCAGGCTAGTTAAACTAGGGCGATTCCGCGCGATAGCGCAGGGGATTGTAGCTAATGTAGCTGGGATACTGTAGGAGCAGGTACTCTAGGATCAGGAGGTAGGTAGTAGGTATTAAGGTATTAATCTTATTATAATCTAGGACGACGTAACTATAGTACAGCGCGGGCTCTCGTTTCTATTAGTAGGACTTCTCTAGGAGGGTAAGCAGTAGATACTGCAGCAGCTATTAACTCTACTAGTAGCACAGCGCTTATATAAGCAGAGAGGAGGTGCAGATAGGCAGTAGGACAAGCAGTAGGACGAGTAGCAGGACGAGCAGCAGGACGAGCAGCAGGACGAGCAGCAGGACGAGCAGCAGGACGAGCAGCAGGGCAACTAGCAGGGCAAGCAGCAGGGCAACTAGTAGGGTAACTAGCAGGGCAACCAGCAGCTAGTACAGTAGAATGTACGCAGGGTACAGCAGCACCTACGCTAGATTAATCGCTTCCTTAACCTGCTCTACCTCGCTGTCTATATTATATACGGCTAGCTAGCGCGCGGGCCTAAGCTGCTATTAGTTTAGTGGCGTAATAGGGTGCTCTAGGACTGCAATCTCTACGTAATTAATAGGCAGGTAACGCTAGTAACGCGCTACTATAAGACGCAGGCGCAGTAGGACTAGCTAAAGGTAGTTGCGCGCTTCTTACTAGAGGTGGTAGGGCAGCTAATTACGGCGTACCTGCTCTACGCACGGCTACTGCGGGCAATGCTACTCAGCGGGCTAGGGAAGCAGGCATTAGCGCACACGACTAACTACCTCTGGGCTAATAAGCAGGGCCTATAGGAAATAGAACAATTAACGCGTGTAATAGCGGCTGAGTTAGCAGCCTAGCTGGGCACGCGGTTAACGACGCAGAACTACTGCCATACTACTGTAGGGATTAGGAGGGAGGTAGTAGGCGAGCGGTTTACTGCTAGCTATCGCGCGGCAATAGCTTAAGGTAAGATAACAGAGGAGGTAGAGGCAGGCAGCGAGGATAATAGCGAGGATCCGCTCAAGCTACAGAATAGGCAGACAACAGCAATTAGTATAGTAGCGTACGCTGTGCAGGCTAATCTAGTGCAGGGGCTCAGCGCGCGGTCGATTAACGTGTTCCGCACGCTAAGCTGTACGTAGCACGCGTTTCTTAGCTTTACAGAGGCAGGGGCAGGGGCAGAAAAGCAGCAGGAGAAGCAGGTATTAAAGCAGAAACAGGGGGGAGGCGTTACTAAGCAGGCGCAGGATAGTAGCGAGCACAGCCGCAGGCAGAAGAGGGCGAGGGTAGGTAAGGAGGGTCCTGCGGCTGTAGCAGTAGTATCTGCTCAAGGCAAGGGTAATAAGGAGAGGAGAGGGCTCGAGGACGCTATTTAACAGGTGCTCTGTCTCTTAGCTAATTATCTAGTTAAGTATAAGTTAGCTATATAGGAGATCGCACTACAGGCTGTTGTATGAGGGCTTAGTCTGCTTAGTAGTAGTACTACTAACAGGCGGAGGTAAGACGCTACTCGCATTTACTCTAGCAGTACTTAAGCAGCAGCAGGCAGAACAGAAGGCAGAGATAGGTAGTATTATAATCTTTGTTATACTATATTTCGCACTAATCTAGGATATACTTATATAGCTTAGGCAGGCAGGTATTAAGGTAGCTAAGTAGAAGGCAGGGATTAAGGGCGACTATCAGAACTGCTAGACGCTAGCTACTATTATAGTAGTTAGCGCTAATTACGTAGGGAGTAGCAGCAGGCAGTTTCTCTTATACGCTAGCTTACTTACACAGCAGAGAGTGCTACAGCAGGTAGTAGTTAATAAGTTGCATGTTATTATTATAGCAGACTTATAGTAGATAAAGCTGTAGAGGCTAAAGGATCTTTAGCTACTACTATACTAGCAGGTACTACTTACAGCTACGCTACTACTGTCGCAGGAGAGGCAGCTACAGGAGGTAATATTAATGCGCAGAGTAATAATTATCCGCGCAGAGACAACGCAGTAACGTAGGACGCAGTATATAGTATTTTGCTGCAGGCGTAAGGTAGAGCTATAAGAGACAGCTATAGAGCTCGCGCGTAGGCTAATAGATAAGGTAAGGTTACTTAGTAGCGCGCAGGTAGCAGAGGTAGCAGGAGGACGAGAGGTAGTAAGAGTAAAAGGGGTTGTGTACTGTCGCAGCAAGGCGCTGTATAAGCAGCTAGCAGGGCGGCTAGGCTGCGTAGCGTACTACGTAGGCATACCTAAGCGCGTAGAGGTACTAGAGAGGTAGAGGCAGTTAGGAGGGCTAATTACGTGCACGTTAGCGCTTAGAGTAGGAGTAGATATCGCGTAAGTACTCTTTACGCTATATGTAGAGAGGCTGTAAGAGATAGTTAATTTCGTGCAGGAGAGCAGGCGAGCGCGAGGGGTAGGTAAGGCAGTAATTCTAGTGGTGCAAGGACAGTAGTAGCAGAAGGCTGAGGCAGAGGCAGAGGCAGAGGCAGAGGCTGAGGAGCAGTAACTAATAAACGATAGCGAGGTAATAGACGCGTTTATTAGCACAGTAGGCTCTTAAAGAGTAGTAATAAGTTAGTATATAGATAGCAGGCGATTATCTTATAGACAGCTACAGGCAAGAGCAGATATAGGAGTAGGCGGCGCAGCTAATGGGGCAGCAGAAGGCGCAGAGATAGCGTTCTGCGATAACTATAAGGAGTAGAAGTATAGAGAGCAGAAATAGTAGCAGGACGAGGAGCAGGTACAGGCGAGGCAGGAGCAGGTAGTACAGGCGAAGCTTAATAAGCTATCGCAGACGACGTGTCTATACTGCTAGGGTATATTATATAAAGTATTTAGGAGGGAGGAGAGTAAGGCGGCAGTACAGCAGGAGGAGGAGGAGGAGGAGGAGAAGGAGGAGAAGGAGGAGTATAAGGCAGGGCAGTAAGTAGAGGAAGAGGCAGAGTAACAGACTAAGCAGTAAGCTAAGCAGTAGGCTGAGCGGTAGGCTAAGTAGTAGACTAAGTAGCAGACTAAGCAGCAGGCTAAGCAGTAGGCCGAGCAGGAGATTAAGCAGAGAGAGCGCGAGGCGGTAGTACATAGTCTGTGGCAGTGTCCGCGACTTAGGCAGGAGAGGTTACAGGAGATAGAGGAGCTGCAGAAGAGGGTACAATACAGTAGAGAGGTTTAAACGTACTAGAAGTGCGGACTACTAGAGCGTCTCTGCGGTAGAGAGTAGGGTAAGAGGCAGGTAGATTGCGTATAGCTAAACGTAGCGATAGCAGTACTATATAGGCTATAAGCAGCAGTAGAGGTAAAAGTAAGGCTAGAGGTAAGTAGAGGAATTTAAGATAGTAGGCTTTGGGAGGTAGGATATTAAGGGCAGGTAGATAGTAAGAAAGAGCTAAGTAGATAGATAGGAGAAGTATATTAAGATAGGCGGATTTTTAAGTATATTACTAGTAAAGGAGTAGCTACTATTATATATAGTATCTTAGAAAAGGAAAGAAGGAAATAGATAAGATTTATATAGTATTTATAATAAAATAAAATATTATATAATTAGTATTTTAGAGTAAATAAAAGCTATAAAATAGTTATATTATATTTTTAAAGAAGAAAGTAAAGTAATTTAATTTAAAATATTAAAAAAAAAGAGTAAGGAATAGGTAATTAGTTTAAAGAAGAGGAAGAAAAAAGAAAGTAAAGTTAATTAACATAAGATATTAGAAGAAAAGTAGAGAATAGGTAAGTAGTTTAAATAGAAAAAATAAAGAAGTAAGTAAAGTAATTTAATCTAAGATATTAGAAGAAGGTAAAGAATTTAAAAAGAATAGAATAGTAAGAATAGTTTTAAAGTTTAAAAGAATAATTAAAGTATATAGTAAGTAGTAAAGGCGTAAGTAGAAACTAGTTTTATAAAAAAAAAGAAAGTAAAGTAATAAAATATAGTATAGAGAGATAAGAAAGTTCTAGTAAGTACAGTCACGGGACAAAAGTTCGGTTCGCGAAGCGACGCGTCAAAGCGTCCCTCATCAACACCAAATTTTCAAACCACTACTAAAATGCCACAACGCCGTCAATTTGGCCAGGAAATAAGTGGCAATGCAAGAATAACTACCCGATTAACCCCGAATGAACGCACAAGAATTATCGCGAAGTCGGAAGCAGGGTGTGGCGCGAAGGAGTTGGCAGAAGAATTTCGCGTCACACCCAAATGTGTACGCGACACCTTGCGACGATGGCAGGTCCACCACACCACAAAAGACCTACCTCGATCTAGGCGCCCTAAGATACTATCGCAACGTGACGAGCGAGTGCTGTTTCGAATGGCTCGAAAATATCCTAAAATAGAGTATAGGCAGCTCCTTAAAGAAGCTGCCCTCACCAATCAAATATCTGCCAAAACTGCGTACAGAGTGCTTAAGAGGTATGACCTAAAGAAGTTCAGATGCAAGCGTAGACCTAAGATCACTCAATATACGGCAGGAAGAAGAAGAGCGTGGGAGAGGAAGTGGCGGCATTTTGACTGGAAGAGGAGGACCATGCGCTTTTCTGATGAGTGCTCTATTCAGAAAGGCTCTGGTTCTAACCAGGAATGGTGCTTCCGCTATCCCGATGAGAAATGGAGGCATAAGATGATAGAGGAGCATGATACGTCGCGTCCTCCTGCGCAGATAGTGTGGGCGTCAATCTGGATTGATAGAAGGGGGAGGGCCCAGAAGAGTCTGCTAGTGATTATGGAGAGGGACCCCAACGCCCCCTATAATAGCTACTTAGCTTGGAGCTATACCTAGGCGCTAGAAGAAGGTCTCCTCCACAATTATCAGAGGGGCGACCTCTTCTAACAGGATAATGCACGCATACACACTGCACGAGCAACTGGCGCGTGGTTACGGAGGCACCGTATGAACGTTGTCAACTTCCCACCCTACTCACCAGACCTCAACCCTATCGAGCACATGTGGTGGGTACTAAAAAGGAAGGTAAATGAGCTTCACCCAGAGCTAGCCACGACTGGCGAGTCTGCAGAGGACTGGGAGCGATTTTGCGAAGCATTGAAGGAAGCATGGCAGAAGATCCCTAATTCGTACGTGAAGACGCTTATTCTATCTATGCCGCAACGCCTTGCTGCTGTAAGGCATGCGCACGGTTATCAAACAAAATATTGAGCTTTTTACAATAAATTGACGACTCTTTTTACGTTATTACGACTTTTGGGGGGTTATTAATAGATAGGGTAGAGAGAGGTGTTGATGTTCGGACCTCGTATTCGGTTGTCGGTGAACCGAACTTTTGTCCTAGTACTGTAGTATTATAGAGTTAAGAAAGAAAAGAGTTAAGTAATAAGATAAAGTATAGAGAGAAATAAATAGTAGAGTTTAGTAAGTAGTTTTATAGAGTTAGAAGAGAGTAAAATAAAGTATTAGTATTTTAGTAAATAGATAGTAAAGTTCAGGCCTTATGAACACCCAGAACTATGCGGTCTGCCCCTTTTTCCTCTTGCCCCGTGCGTTTGCTAATCTTACGAAACAGAAGGAGGACACCTAGAAGAATGCGTCCGCCCCCTTTATTCTGCGACTAAACCTTTCTTAGCTAGTTCTCTAACCTAGATTAGCTAGTACCTACGCGTAACGCGTTAGAGTATAAATCGCGTTCCTAGACGCGTAACTACGCGTTCTATATAATAGAATAAATAAGAGTAAAAGCAAGAGGGAATAAAAGAGAGAAAAAGAAAGAGTATCTATGATGTTTACCTTTCTCCTATCCTATAGCGTCTTTGTCTGCCGCCAGCATACCTGCGCTATCTACGGCCTAGATCAGCACCTAGAGCGCTAGCATAGTATACCTGCAACGCAGTAGAGAGAGCTGCTCGCAGCCTACTAAGGCCTTAACTTAAACCCGCCAGCGGAGGTCCCTCTCCTTTAACCAAACAGCCCGCCTATCGCGGAGCTAGGTTCCCTATAGGACGCATTTCTCTGCTGTAATTACGTCGCTAGCAGTAGCAACAGCAGTAGTAGTAGTAGCACTACTACTAGCAAGCGCTGCGGCTTTCTAAGCACAAGCCGTAAGTGTATACAGAAACATATAAATGAGCAGCACGGTATAAAGCTTACACGATGGTCCTCTGCCTCTGCGACCTCGTACTAGGAGCACGCTACGCAGCTATAGAGGCCAGTTAAGGTGCAGACTTTTTTCCGCGAACGGCGCTACGTCCGGTACTTTGTAGTACAGGCAGAGGTACAGGAGCAGGCACAGGAGCAGGCACAGGAGCAGGCACAGGAGCAGGCACAGGAGCAGGCACAGGAGCAGGCACAGGAGCAGGCACAGGAGCAGGCACAGGAGCAGACGCAGGATCAGCATTCGGGGCAGCAACAACAGCAGAGAAAGCGGCTAGACCCTAAGGAGAGGCTCACTAGCTTGTTAGCTGAGTGGGAAACTATTAAGCGTCAGGATAACAAGGCAATCAGCCAAATCGCTGAAGAGGCCTTAGCCTACGACCGCACTGGCTGGTTAAAACGGACGCAATGGGAGCAGTACCTTAAAGCCTACCCAGACTGGAAGCAGCTCGCCTACGCTGTGCGACCGCTAGGCGACGACGAGCCAGTATTATAATGTACGGTACGCCGCGTTGAAGAGGTAGTTGAGCAGGCTGTTGAGGGGCTCAGCTCGCTATCGATTGAGACGTTGCGCTGGCTACGTAGTGCAACACCACAGCAGTCTGATTGTCGCCCTCTAGGTCGTATGCAGAAGATAGAAAGCTAACGTCGCGCAGCACGGCTCTGGGCACAACTTATTTGCTACTGCCTGCGGTTAATTGCTGCCGGAGAGAAAGAGAAGGAGGAGGAAGACGCAGAGGACGGATTCTAGCATATCGTCTGCCTATTCCCCTGGCACAGAGGGCAGAAGCAGGAAGCAGTAAAGCTCTGGAGACTACTAACTACTACTGATAGAAGCAGTCACGTAGCTGAACAGCAGAAGGCTATCCTAAGCCTGTCTAAGGCACTATTCTGCTAGGAGGTATACTGTCAGCCGTTTCATAGCGGTATAATCTACTTCCTCGCCGCGCTAGCTATTAACCTAGATACAAACTGACTACGCGACGCCTCGCAGTTCTTAACGCTTCTTAGCTTAATCGTCTACTGCGTCCGCGTCCTAGCAGCTAAAGCTTTCTTCCTATCTACCCAGCGCGCAGAGTAAGGTGCTGCTAAGACAGCTGCTCTACTACATCAGCGAGCGCGCTATCTTGTCGATAGCTCGCATAGCCTGATGAGCATTATAATTAGTCTACTTACCTACGCTAAGCATATCTCTCTACGTACCCTAGGCCGTATTGCAGGCAGTATGTAGTAGTCTCTTAACCGCCAGACGTTCTTCCTTAAAGGCCGGCCTATTAAGCTAGAGCGCTTTCGCGCTATGGTATAAGGACTAGTAGCGAAGGCAGAGCAGATCCTTTAGGGGGAACTGCTCTAGGTAGAGGAGCAGGCACAGCGACGCTCTACTAACCTAGCAGCTATCTAAGATAATGTAACAACAGCACAGCGAGCAGGCTGCTTCTTAACACTAGCTTAGCTTAAAGAGGGCAGGGACTGGGTTCTTGCGCAGCTCGCGAGCGTGCCAGCTGCGCAGCGACTATATATATTAAGAGGGGAGCAGGAAGGCGAGGAGGGTAATTAAGGCAGCTAAGTCTACTAAGCTAAGGCGTCTATACTATAGCATAAGTAACAGGTACAGCGATATCTCTAGCGCGTGGGACGCTTCCTTAAGCTACTCTGTCTCGCGGTCTATATTACAGGCGGGCAGCCAGCGCGCAGGCCTAAGTTGCTGTTAGTTTAGTAGCGTAATAGGGTGCTCTAGGATCGCAACCTCTACGTAATTAATGGGCAGGTTACGCAGTCACCTGCTACTATAAGACGCAGGCGCAGTGGGATCAACCTAAGGTAGTTCCGCGCTTCCTGCTAGAGGCGGTAGGGCAGTTGATCGCACCGTACCTGCTCTACGTACGGCCTCTGCGGGCGATGCTGCGAGCTAGCTAAGGTAAAGTAACTTTAGCATTAATGAACAACTACCTCTGGGTAGATAAGGATAAGCTCTAGGATATAGATAGGCTTACGCGTGCGTTAGCGGTTAAGTTAGTAGAGCTTCTAGGCACGCGGCTGACAATCCAGGAGTACTGGCACGTAGCTGTAGGTATTGGGCGCGAGGTAGTAGGATAGCAGTTTGCAGCAGGCTATTGTTAGGAGAAAAAGAGTCGCGGTAGTTACTGGGCGTTTGCGCCTGAGGTAGACGGTGGCAGTAACAGCGAGGAGGACAGAGAGGATCCGCTTAAGCTATAGAGCGGGCGTTTTACGACGACAGGACTAGTAGCCTATACTGTACAGGCTGATATAGTACAGGGGCTAAGTGTTTGTTCAATTGACGTCTTCCGCACGTTAAGCTATAGCTAGCACGCCTTCCTTAGCTTCCTTCTATATATAGAGGCGAGTAGAAAGAGGAAGCAGGAGCAGAGCAGCCTAAGCGATAGAGACGAGCCGCAGAAGAGGCAGCAGACGCAGCAGTTCCAGCAGACGCAGCAGTTCCAGCAGACGCAGCAGTTCCAGCAGACGCAGCAGTTCCAGACGCAGCAGTTCCAGCAGACGCAGCAGATGCAGCAGTTCCAGCAATTCCAGTAATTCCAGCAGTTTGAGCAGTTTCAGCAGTTTTAGCAGTTCCAGCAGTAGCAACGGTAGCAACTGAGGCAGAATTAAAGGCAGTAGTTAATAAGTCGCATGTTGTTATTACAGTAGACTCGTGGCGGACAAAGCTGCACAGGCTAAAGAATCTTCGGCTGCTACTGTGCCAGTAGGTACTACTTACAGCTACGTTGCCGCCGTCGCAAGAGAGGCAGCTACAGGAGGTAATATTAATGCGCGGAGCAACAATTATCCGCGCAGAGACAACACAGCGACGTAGGACGCAGTATACAGTAGTACGCTGCAGGCGTAAGGTAGAGCTGCAGGAGACAGCTGTAGAGCTTGCGCGCAGGCTGATAGACAAGGCAAGGTTGCTTAGTAGCGCGCAGGTAGCAGAGGTAGCAGGAGGACGAGAGGTAGCAAGAGCGAAAGGGGTTGTGTACTGTCGCAGCAAGGCGCTGTGTGAGCAGCTAGCAGGGCGGCTAGGCTGCGTAGCGTACCACGCAGGCATGCCCGAGCGTGCAGAGGTACTAGAGAGGTAGAGACAGTCAGGAGGGCTAATCACGTGCACGTCAGCGCTTAGAGTAGGAGTAGATATCGCGCAGGTGCTCTTCACGCTGCATGTAGAGAGGCCGTGGGGGATGGTTGATTTTGTGCAGGAGAGCGGGCGAGCGCGAGGGGCAGGCAAGGCAGTGATTCTAGTAGTGCAAGGACAGCAGTGGCAGAAAGCTGAGGCAGAGGCAGAGGCAGAGGCAGAGGCAGAGGCAGAGGCAGAGGCAGAGGCAGAGGCAGAGGCAGAGGCAGAGGCAGAGGCAGAGGCAGAGGCAGAGGCAGAGGCAGAGGCAGAGGCAGAGGCAGAGGCAGAGGCAGAGGCAGAGGCAGAGTCAGAGGCAGAGGCAGAGGCAGAGGAGCAGCAACCGATGAACGATAGCGAGGTGATGGACGCGTTTATTAGCACAGTAGGTTGTCGAAGAGCAGTAATAAGTTAGTATATAGACGGCAGGCAATTATCTTGCAGACAGCTACAGGCAAGAGCAAATACAGGAGTAGACGGCGCAGCAGACGGCGCAGCAGAAGGCGCAGAGATAGCGTTCTGCGATAACTGTGAGGAGCAGGAGTATAGAGGGCAGAAACAGTGGCAGGACGAGGAGCAGGTACAGGCGAGGCAGAAGCAGGTAGTACGGGCGAAGCTCGATGAGCTATCACAGACGACGTGTCCATACTGCTGGGGTATGTTGCATGAAGTATTCAGGAGGGAGGAGGGCAAGGTGGCAGTACAGCAGGAGGAAGAGGAGGAGGAGTATAAGGCAGGGCAGCAAGAGGAGGAAGAGGCGGAGCAACAGACTAAGCAGCAAGCTGAGCAGCAAGCTAAGCGGCAGGCCGAGCAGCAGACCAAGCTGCAAACTGAGCAGTAGGCTGAGCAGCAGGCCGAGCAGCAGGCCAAGCAGCAGGCCTACTCAGGTATGCCGCTAGGGAATGCCCCCCTCTCCTAAACTAAACCCTTTCGGGAAGTCATTGCCTCTTCCAGCCAAACCCCCTCGCATCTTATGCGACCTCTCTACGCGCACACATGTTACGCGTCAACGCGCTTTTGCTTGCTAACTTATTACGAACATCCTTCTCCCCAACTACTACAGCTTACTGATTAGCTCTATCTTACTGCGTACTCCTTGTACTTCTTACTAGCCGTAGAGCTGCTATAACGGCTTAACTCGGATTAAGAGAGCTCCTTAAGCAGCTTAATCTCCACGTCAACGAGCCTGAGCCAGTTATTATCTGTCGCCTGTGTAAATTTACTCTGCATAGCACTAGTAAGTCTATCGCTGATTATGTGGTTAAAAAACACAACTATTCTAGGTATATAACGAAGCAGCTACGCGAACTTCTTAAACTGTACAACATCCTAGGCCTAAGAGAGCTCCGCCTGCGACTAGACTACTCTCCGCCTTATCCCTATCTTACTAATTACCTTAGAAATACGTGTAAGCATTATAGCTATAAGACGACGAGCATTAACCTTATAGGTCGCTATTTATCTGCTAAGCACGGCGTAAAGCGCAAGTCCTTGATATAGCTCCATGATCATGTTAGCTGAGGCCTGATGCTCTAAAGCTAGGACTATAATAGGGCGTACGGTTATTAGATTGTGAAACAGGATTGTACATCTGCTACTCGCAGTTCTGTCGTCGACAGCAGCTTGCAACAGACCTCTGCACCGCGCCTGCAGCGCCTTAAACAGCTACATCTTAAAGAACTTAAACGCATAAATCGTCGTCGAACGAATATAACTAATAACCTTGGCGGTTGCGACATAGCTTTGAACACGAACTAGATGCGACGCACTGGATAGGCGGAAACCTTTGCTGGTGCAGAGCGCAGGCTCCTTGTGCAGCTCGCGCAGATCCCTGTTGTTACGGTGCAGAATCTGCACCTTAGACTCTACGGAGGCGTAGACCTATACAGCTGCAAGGAAGATAAGTATAGACTAAGCCTTCTAGTCGCAGCGCTAGACTAAGTCTTTGATTAATATGAAGACACAGTCCGCTATACTGATGTTTTAATCTAGTGTCTGCTTTATAGTTTATACCCTGATCGCACGTATAAGGCGCCTTTTAAGTTAGTTAGTCGTAAGGTAACTACCTAAAGATATAGAAGGATCTTTAAGATAGTTTTCTGTTTCTGTGTACGCTTCTAGAGGCTGGACAAGTGCGCACGATAAAACCTTCTACGTAGGTCTCTTACTAAAGAGTAAGATGAGTTGCTGCACTAACTGTGGTTTGACTAGGCATGGTCCCTTATGCCCGAGATAAAGACGAAGGAGGTAGAGCCGCGCGCATACTAATTAAAATTAGGCCCTCTAAACTTAGAAACCTGGGAATTAATTTTAGAAGATAAGAGCGACGAGTCTGCCTCTGTTATTACAGACGATAGTAAGGAAGAGTTTGAATTAGCAGAAAGTCTACTAATAACTATATCAGAATTTAAGGAGCCTTCTAAAAGTTATAGTTTCTTAAAAAGGAATAGTAGAGAAGCTCTTTCTTGGGCTAAGTATATAAAGCGCCGCTAGTCTACTAGTATAGCCTACGCTGTAAGTGCTCTAGATTTAAGAAGGGATTATGAAACTCCTTAACCTTTTAAAAAAAAGGAGGCGACATAGAGTAGCCTACTAGAAGATATGCTCTTCTGCTTTATATATTTTCTATTAATAGAGGAATATAAGGATAGCACGCTGTCCTCTACCCTTCTGATATACTCCAGCGGTGTTCTTAGCTTAACTTAAGGTGGCTCTACATTCGAACGCGCGGGGAATTATACGTTAAAATTATCTGCTATAATCTATTACGTTTGAATAATTATCCTTAAAGCTACTCTTCCTTAGTTTGCTTATGTTAGCCTAGGTTAGAGCGTTAGACTACGCTATAGACAAGTAGAGCTCCTTAATTAGGCCTGTAGAAAAAATTTATACCTAAGATCGCTAACACTAATAAATAAGCTTCTTAGCCTACACAATTACAGGAGGGTAAGCAGTTACTTAGAAGGGCTCTTATTCCGCGTAACTTAGAGCTAAGACAGCTAGGTTATCTCTTAGGAAAAACATAGCCTTTCTATAGCAAAGTTCTGTTAGATCAGCTACAACTCTATTTAGGACACTTTAGCAGTATATAGTAAACTTATGTATAGTTAGAGTCCGCCAATCAATCTAGGTAGTATTCGTGACTATCTTACTAATACTTCTGCTAGCTATTCCTTCGTGACTGACAGTGCGAATAGCCTCTTAGAATTATACCTAGAGCTATCTTACAGGGCTTCCTTAGCGACGGTTAATAGACTGCTAGCTAATGATAACTGGGACGACTAAGCAGTCCGCTAGTACCTAGAGCTATACAGTTAAATAACTAAGCTAATAATATTATTACTGTATTTGCTAGGAGGACAGGCTCTAAGGGGAACAGAACTGTCAGCGCTTGAGCACTGTAATAGATCTTCAACATCTTATAGTGTATGTGTATATTCACGTAAGATAGCGCTAATCTTTAGGCACGCTAAGTCCTAGCGCTTAACTAATTATAAGTTCTACGTAGTAAGATTTATACTAGATAAAGTTAGTCAGCTTCTCTACTATTATCTTGTGTTCATTTAGCTATTTGTATGCATGCTCTATTAAGAGTTCTACGCAGGGGACATTAATAGCACGCTTCTCTTTTTATTACTAACTGTTCTAAAAGAGCTATTAAAGACGTCAGTGCTTACAAAGGTACTTAAGCGTTAAACTACGAGCACTGTAGGTTTCTAATTAAGCGTTAGGACATATTAATAGCTAGTAATTACAGTAACTAATAAACATATTTAACACATATTAGAACCTTTTAACAGGCATAATAACTGAAGCACAAAGGCAGATCTAAATATAGTATATGCATGGCAGAGTAGGCACAGACTACTGCAAAGAGGTATGTTATATAGAATTAACGGTGCATTCCTGGATACGCTTCAACCTGCGCTGCTTAATATTTATAAATAGGCATTAAATAAGTAGCATAAGTTTCTGCAGCTAGAACCAGCAGCTTATAACGCCTGTATTAAGATAATTAAAGGTTAAAAGCGTAAGGTAGCGTCTTCTTCTAGCGATAGTTCTCCAAAACAGCGTTATACTACTTAGCGAACGGGCATAGATTCATCCCCACTAAATAAGTAAGCCCTCCTTAAGCCTATGCCACATAAGATCAGCTAAGGCCTGTAGGCGAAGGAAGTTAAAGTTACCTTTTACAAAAGTACACTAAAACAAGCATAGCTAGGTTATATACCTATCTTTAGTCGCCTAAGTTACTTTAAGCGCGACAGAGTAATTAAGGAGAGGAAAAAGATTTTAGCCTATATTACGAGCGAAGAAGCAGAACTTAACAGATACTTTAATTCCTGCTACTAGCTGCATAGTATAGATAAAGAGTTTATACGCTAGAGAAACGTTAGCTGCTAGCTTTGTTACGCAGACAGTAGGAAGATAGAGCCTGATTACCTACTTAAGCACTATAACTATTACTGTAGCTCCGCAAGAGCTTAATAAATTTTTAATTAGCTTTAAGCGCTTAAGCTTCCACAGCGCTTAAGGGGTGCTAGCTAGTGCGATTTATGCTCTATAACTGAATTTGTGTGTGCAGATATTATTACAGGCGTCTGGCTAGGTAACGCCAAGTACGAGGCCGAAAGAAGTTATTAGAGAGAGCAGGCGGAGAAGTTACTTAACAGGGATAGGAAATGCTAAATAAAGCTGGTAGTAAAGAGGACTATTACTGCACTTTATACTTATAATGAACATATCCTAGGAGCCTTTTTAATAGAAAGACTTAGTGAGGAGAACAGAGTAGATATTATGGCGAAGAATTAGGTAGAGTTCTGGTTCTGGCAACGCGTCTCTCTGGGTAGCAGTACAGTCTTAAGGCTTCTTTTCGTGTTTAAAATACTTATAAGTACTTTCAACTTTAGATGATCCTAGCTATTAGCAACAAAGAGCCCTAATTTAAGCGTAATCTCCCTACTACTATGTAGTTACGGCTGGGACAACGACGATAAAGTATAAGGCTAGCATAACACGTTAAAGTAGTAGATAGGAAAATGTGGATTCTGTGCTAGACGCGGGCTTAAAGATACTAAGATCAATTACAGTTTAAGCAACTGTAGGCGCGGGGGATTAACACAGCAGTTAATCTGTATGGGCGAAGCTATCTTTCTTAAAGGTTTTAAAGCAAAAGGTGGTTGTGCGAGGTGCGCTGTGCCTTAAGAAATTTGTAACAGGTAGGCAAAATTAAGCGACAGAGTCTAGAGAGAGTAACCTCTAGAACGTTATTAATACGGGCGCTTAGTATACAATACAGTTATTAGGCTATACTAATGTACTAATACAAGGTACGCCTTTAACTTATTAATAATGATAGAAGAGGAGGGTAAGGAGGAGTACTGTGACCTGGATAATGTTAACGTGACCATGTAGCTATATAGGAAGTTAGTTGTTGCTAACGTTAAAGGTACTAAGATGCTGCGACAGCTTTAGGTATGGACGCAAATGCTATAAAAGGCACGCTTAGAGTACTAAGATTTTAGAGTACTTTTAGAGTTATTATAATAACACTAGATCTCTACTAAGTAGCTAGAGTACAATAATGCTGCAGCATATCAGCCCTAGTTCTTCTAATAAGTACCCTTAAAAATGTACTGTTACAAGAAGGAGCGAAGACATTAATTAAAATATACAGTTACTTACATTACGCGATGTTATTATAATTCTATTACTACTCGTATAGAATACGCATCCTTAACTTTTAGACAGGTAGACAAAGGCTTAGAACTACTTAATAATGCTTTCTTAAAGACTTTGGCGTCTTAGTCTATAAGCAGCATGGTACTGCAGTCGTTAATCTTAACACGTATCCCCTGCAGTATTATACTATGTACCTAAACTGTACCTTTAGGGTTATATTAGGTTGCCCCTAGGGGCAAGAATTAAGTTAGCCTCTAGAGGCAAGACCCTAGGGGGGTTAACAAGCGTAGGAAGTAATGCCTGCCCCTAGGGGCAAGATGCCTGTGCAAACAACGTAGCTTTACGAACTTTAAAACTTTATATAGCCTTCCTACCTACTACTCTATAGCGTGCCTATTCTATAAGAAGCTATTTTCCTAGGCTCTATTATATAAAAACCGCTCCTATAAAACGCAAAGGCGATAAAACAGCTGTTAAGGGAAGGAAGAAGTAACGAGTAGAGGTGAAAGATGTAGACTCCGTTCACGAGCAGGCTGAGCTATATCAACTGGCTACTGCTAGGTTTCCAATCAATGTGCTTACTTCAGAGTAGACGACTGGCACCAACCGGTCCATCAACGAACACTACAAGCGCCGCCTCTGCCAGACATTCAGAGAAGTAGGCGTCCTTCGCAGAAATAAAAGCCGCTGACTGCAGGTTGCTTACACAAAAGCGCAAGTGCACCAGATGCTTGACTATCTTAGGCTGAGAGAAAGCGGAGTTCTGAGCGATCGTAGTAGCTAGCGAACTAAGGGAGGAGATAATGCGGATTAGCCATCGTTCAAAGACTAGAGTAGCGTTGTTGGATAGAGGGCAGAACCTATAGCGTGCAACTATTAAGTAGAGGCCTTAAAGGAATATTTACATAGTTCTTAGTCTGCGCATAGGGGCGGTAGTAGATTAGTAACATCTACGACAAAGGTTCCATCCCTTAAGCCGCAGCAGCTAAGACGAGCTAACCCTAACAGCAGACGCAAAAAAAAAGCTTATAGGTAGCTGTTATTAAGAGCTAAGTTTTAGGACGGGCTCTTAAGTGGCCGGGACCACGTCTAACCAAAAACCTTGCCTAAATGCGAGATACTGTCGTTATTCCGCTACTAACTGTTAAAGTCTATAGGCAGGATATTTAAGTAGAAGCGTCTGCGAACTAATACAGTCTTTGGGTCTAGTCTTGAGCGAAGACTATATAAGGAAGATTATCTACAATATGCTTGTAAGACTACGCTGTGTAATTTAAATAG